>JAZKJV010005870.1:0-600000 GCA_037367405.1 Ottelia alismoides | reverse complement strand
GAAGATGGCTCAGACTGACTCGGCATCCTTGTTCAAGTAGTTGTCGCCACATGCAGCACTGACTAGCCCTTGTACTTCCGGCTGGAGTCCTTCGAAATAGTTCTGTACTAGCACCTTCATCGGGATCTCATGATGCGGGCATCTCTCCGTCAGGTCCTTGAATCGATCCCATGCCTCATGGAATGATTCGTTCGGCAGTTACGTAAAATTGGAGATCTGACTCCTCATCATGTTCGTCCTTCCTAGAGGAAAATACTTGCGCAGGAAGGTGGACTTCAGGTCGTCCCAGGTGGAAATTTCTCTCCCCAGATGGCTCAGCCAATAAAGGGCCTTATCGGCTAAGGCAAAGGGGAAGGCCTTGAGACGTACGGCCTCCTGCGTCACTCCTGGATAACATGTCGTTCCGCGGATCATCTCAAACTGCTGTAAGAACGTGAACAGCTCCTCTGCGGCATTCCCATAGTACTTGGGAAGCAAGGAGATGAAGAACGGTCGGAGTTCGTATGGCCCTTGATTCGGTGGTAGCCGAATCCAGTGATGGAGCGTTCGAGCACCCGGGCCATACTCATCCCGTAAAGTAGCGGGAACCGCAGGCGGTAAAGGGTTCCCGGCCCCTGCTCTCAGTGCGGCTATTTCAGCCTGCAGTTCAATCTGAACTCTATACTGTTCTCAAATCTGTAGATTCATCTGCTGTAATGTATCGAGAATACATGTCGTGACATCTCCGTTCAGCTCTGTTCTTCCCACCTGATTGTCCCCAGCTGGTGGCCTCTCGTCTGTTGCTGGTCCTTTCCCGCGAGCCATCTGATCGTCTGTAAAGTAAAAACTCTCGTAAGAACTCAGCGAAAAGTACTCAGGAGATCTAGATGATGTATTGAGGCCAGGGTCTGCCTCAATAGTTTGGCCAGGAGGCGAGGGAGTCTGGGTCTGACTCACCTCGAGATTTGATGGGACCGGCTCGATAAGAGGGTCATCCCGAGCCTGTGAAGACATACGCTCGACGGTGGACGGTCAAAAGCTCACAGTGTCTGAGCCTAAAAGCTGCCGAGACTTCATCTTCGATGTCAAGAGGAAGTCCGGAGAACACGTGTACGATTCAAATGAAGGAGAAATGCGAAAGCCGCGGAAACTCACGCCCCGCAAACAAACACAAAGCAAACCCCGTTTTCACCAACTCAACCCTGATGAAGACCGTAAGAGTTCGGTCGTTTTATCTTTTCGGTTTTAGGGTTGTGATTAGCAAACGTTTCGATTACGCGGGCTGAGCAAGCCAATAGGTGCCTGATAGTTTCCCCGAGACAATGGCCCGAATCCTTACACGAGACCGCTCGCACTCAGCCAGTATGGGAGTAAGTACGGATTGTTTCCGGCTACCCGTGTTACTTGAGGACGGAGCCTTGCGCAGTGTCCTCTAAACCTCCCACTCTGCTAAGTAAACCCGGACCGTTTCCAACTACCCGAGCTTACCCACTGAGGAACAGCGATCAAATGTATGGACCCAGTAGTATCCCGCGAGAAATACGGGGTTTGAGCTCTATCCTTAAGTGTCGGCTCTCAAGCTCGCGCACTATGAGAAATGTGCGGGGGTTACTCTCCCCAAATCAATTGAATAGATTTACGGTTTTAAGTCAGATATTTTTAGCAGTCCCGATTTTAATTTTGTGATTTTTATGGTTTTTTTTCAGGCAACGTCTATCGAATTTTTTTTTCTTTTTATTTAAAAACCCTAAAGCAAGCACCTAGGTTGCGAGTCCTAAGACTAGCTACGCGATACAAGCAGATAGAGTAAAAAACCTAAACAAGCATCTAGAAAAGCCGCGGAAAACCGATGAGCGATAAAAAAGCCGCGGTGGGTGCCCTGATCCTCGGATACACGGTATCCGGCGAATCAGGCCCCGAAGAAAAATGGGGGGGTTGTTTTATTACTAATTACAACTCTCTCCCTTTCTCTCTCTTTTACAGACAAAAGGATACTAACTACTTTGCTCTTCTGCAGTCGACTCGTGAAGAAGGAGCTGACCTCTGCTATTTCAACTGGCTCGGCTTCCGAAGAAGCCGGTTGATCCTGCAGGCCCTGCAAAGATGGTTAGCACAGAAAAGCCGATTGAGAAAGCCGCGAAAACCGCGAAGTCGAGAAAGCCGTAAGCAAAACAAAAGAGAAACTCGAAAAACAGAACACGAAAAAGCCGTACGAAAAACCGTACGAAAAACGAAACAAAGAGAAGAGAAAAAATAAAATCATGAAGAAATGAAAAATCAAAAGAATCTAACGCCTCCCCGGCAACGGCGCCATTTTGATGAGGCTAAAGAATCGGTTTCGTGGCTTTTCTTTTATTGAAGAAAGTAGTCGGTTGTAGCAGAAAGCCGTGAAACAAAAGATCGGTTCTTGAACCTATCAAACAATTACGGTTTTCTGTCGGAAAACCGTTCACTAATATTTTACCAGGCAAGTGTTCCTGGGTCGAACTCAAGGAGGCAGAATAAATTCCTCAGATTTTTGTCCTCATAATTTTATTTTTTTAATTCTTCTCTAAGTGGTCAAGTCAAAACCCTTTTTTAGTGATTTTTTTTTGTTATTTTTATTTGATTTTATTATTTTCAAATTTTTATTTAATATTCAAAAGGGATATTTTTCAAAAAGATTTACTTATTATATAATAGGTGAATAATAGCTAGGTGATACTATATAGTATGGTGAACGGGGTCGAGCCACGAGCTCGAACTACACAAGAAATAAAAACAAAACAAGACGGCTTTCGATAAAATCAAAACACGTCGAAAACTCATCAAAAAGCCACGAAATCTTTATACTAGGTAGTTGGGGTAGTTGTGTAACTACCCTCAAGAAATCGTCAAAATCCGAGGTCACAAGAAGAAGTAACAACCCCTACAGCCCATGGGCATAAGCGTAAGAAAAACTATTTAAAAAGTTTGCAGTTAGGTCTTCAAGGACTGTCCTGAAGAAAAAGTAAACAAATATTTACATTTAGGTCCCTGCGGAGGGACCTAAATGCAAATAACAAAACCTTGTGAGGCGGGATGAAAAATCTGGAAGTCTACTGGAGTTACTTTGTAAATTTTCCACCGTTTCGTTTTCTGCGGCTGAGATTAGAACTTGCGTGCTCCGATCTGATGCTCACAGGTGCGCCACGTGTCGCGCACCTATGCGTCGGCTGTTCTTGAGGTAGTTGAGCTGCTGGCGAAGACGTCCTCCTCTCCGAATTATCGTGGCCGCTCTCCGTCGACTTTGGCGCTCCGGCGGGGCCATAGGGGTGGCTCCTCCACCCCTCGAGCTTGCCCGCGGTAGAGATGTGACCGGTGCTGCTCCGAGCGGCGGTGGCGTCGCGATGAAGATGGTGGTTCCGTCCTCTTGGAGATTGATCTGTTCTGAGGTCCGACTTTGGAGATGAATTTCGACGATGAATGAAGCCTTCCAGATACGAAGCAACTGGCGCGCGATGAAGTATGACCTGCAAGGAACACAATCGAATGCTCGATTCGTATCGAATCGGCCAACAGATGAAAGATCACAAGCTCTAAAGTTGATGAAAAACCTTAAGTTTCCAGCCAAACCACCAAATACATGAAGATGGCGATGATTGATAATCGATTTGAAACGAATGTAAAGCGAATCGAAAGGAGGTATCGGATATGCGTCTAAGATGGATGATCAAGCTATCTAACTGCGCGATTAGCCACGCTAATCGTGGCTCGAATATCGAAACAAAAACGAAAGAAAATGGAGGAAAAGGCCTGGGGAGATCTAGGTATATTACCTTGATGAAGCAGCTCGACGGCGGCCAAAACCGGAGCGAAACGCGGCGCTTGGGCGGTGATACAAGGCGGCGTGGCTACCTTGGAACCTCCTCCGATCTTTTTTCCTCCACGCGAGCTGGCTTGCAGGTGCTGTCACCACCGGAGCGAGGCGGAGCGAGGTGGGGAAAGTGGGGGATCGGGTAGACTGGAGCTGGAGCTCAGGCAGTTAGGAGAGTTCGTTAAAAATGGAGGACTTGGAGGGCTTTTATAGGACAGTTGGCGTGGGCTCCAAGTCGAAATCGATGGTGGCGATGGAGAGGGTTGTTGGAAGAAGGGATCGGAGGGTCTAGGTTGGTCGGAGAGGTTAGAAATCCCGTGGGAAAAATCAATGAAGTCGGCAGGTTGGTGCAGAAGTCGGCAGATCTGCTTCTTGGGAAGAAGGCCCAGGTGCTGACAAGCGTCAGCACTTGGTTGGTCCAGGAGCATAAATATCTTATAAATTAAATATAAAATAGTAAATTACATTATTTTAAATACGTGCAAATACAAAAAGTGTAGATAAATTAATTTCCTAATTTATGGACTAAATACTTTTAATAAATAATAAATATTATTTAAAATATAAATATTATATTAATTAATATGTATTTATAAATAGGTTTTAGATTTTTAATTTAATAAATAAATAAGTAAAAATTAATTTTATATTTTCTTAATTATTATAGTATTAAATAAGGTTTATACGAATTTTTATAAATTTTTATAAATTAATTTACATATTTTAATAAATAGAGTTATTATCTAAGTAGGTCATTTATACCTATATTTTGGGGTTTTTGATTTTATTAAAATAATAAATAATCTCCAAAAATTATGAAATAATTTATGATAAAACTACAAGATCATGAAATAATTTAAAAATTATAAAATTAAGAAAACGATAAATAATATGTGTTACATAAAATAAATAGCCCAGAAACCCTATTGTCTTTTGGTCCCAAAACCGACTTTTTGCAAACGGACTCCGAATTCGATGAAACTACCTTTATTAATTAGAGAATATTATTTTATGAACTTTAAAGGTGAGTAAAGTGAAATTGGAGTTCGTATGAGGAAGTTATGATGTTCGAAAGTTGAGATTTTGACAATTTGCAGGATGGGTTTCTTGGCATATATATAGGGTAATATTTTTAACTTATTTTTATATTTTTATATACATTTTTAGGAATAATTAGGAGAAGAGTTTGGTGAAAAATGTATTTATATGAAATAATTAAAATTCTTTGAAGTTTTGTATTTATTTTATAATGAAAGGTGTATATGTGTGTTTTAAATTATTTTTCTATGGTTTTCTTTCCTTATCTCCCCCTACTTTTTGGTTTGTCGACCAATCCATGCTGACTTGGTATCGGGGGTTGGGTTATAAATATATCTTACTGCTATATTTATATTTAAGTCATATTGTGTATATATATACATATATTCAATCTGCCTTTTTCTTTATTTTTCTGGTTCTTTATTTATTTACATGAGTTTAGTGGTTAAAAGTGAATATTTACACATGAATGGTGTTTTTTAAAAGATGAGATTTAATGGATATTTACATGTATTTGTTAAGGGTTTTAAGACAAAATGCGACAGAAAAGTTAATGAATCATGGATTCATCAGCACCGGAGGTTACGCGAGGGAGAGGGTTGTGCTTGCTACCCTGAGGTAACATTAGAACGAGAGAAAGAGACGAGGGCGATGGCGAAAAATGAATGGGGTAGAGATGTTGTGAGGCATAAAGGACGGGGAGGAGATAATTGGAGGAGGACGATGATGCAGAACTGTTGGATCATGCAATCCAACGACTCGGATGGAGGAACGGGTGAGGGGCGAAGATTAGATCTCAGGGTATGATCCTACGGCTGGATTTAGAGCATTGGGGAATGGTGTAGATCTGATTTAAGATCAGATTAAATTGTGGGAAGAGGTGATGAGATGCCAGAGGAGGATCAACGGCTGAGGAGGAGTGAGTGACGTGGAGGGCGCTCCACCCTTGGATGGGAGGAGGATCCTATAGCTGATATTTAGGCACGAGGGTGGGGTGCAGATGAGAAGGGGGAGTCGATCAGATGGTGGAGAGGAGAGGGGGATATGGGTGGTGGAGATGAAGGGGCAAGGGGTTGATCTAAGTGTGGAGAAACAAGTTAGGTGGCATGAAGAGAGGCAGGCCACGTGGGCACCTCAGAGGGCACCATGTGACCGCTCCATAAAATTGGAAAAATAAGATAATAAAGAAAAATCCAAAAGAAGTATAAGGAGGCTGAATTAGAAAAAAAATCAAAGCATGAAAGTTGTAGATCTCGATGAGATCTACAAGATTCATGTTGAACAAAAAAATCAAAAGAGGTTATTTATACAAAACTATATTTTTGGGAGTATTTTTAATGAGATAGAAACACTGCTTTTGAATTTGAGATTTTTTTTTTGAATTTTTTATCTCTTTTAAAGTCCAAAACAAATATAGATAATAATCAATCTAGTTTTTATGGGTTTTTATAAAATAGAAAATAAGAAAAAGGTTAGTAATTAAATACAATAAATATTAGGGTTAATTATACACCAATAGGTTCATTCTTAAAGATGCGAAATTAAATAATATTTGTCAGGAAGTTCTTATAAATCAAGGATAAAAATACCGAATAATGATGATCCAGGAGGGATTCATCAGGTATACCAGGTATTTGTATATATGTGTTGCAAATTTGTTGTAAATAAAACCCATATTTATTTGTAAACTTTGTATATAAGCTCTTGTGTATAAAATCCCTTTACAAAGTTCTTGTAGATAAAATCCACTTGTAATAATTGTATATGAAACTTCTAGATAAAACCCTTGTAACTATCCTTGTAAAGACTTTTGTAAAAACTTATTGTCTTTCATATTAAAAATACCATAAAAATTTTGCAAAAAATCTTTGAAAAACTTTACAAAAAGTTTTTTTATCTTTTCTTTTCAAATGTTTTATAAATCTTTCTTGCATGTTCCTATACATTTTTTAGAATAGTATTGACATTTAAACTAGTTTAGAATAAAATTGAAGAATAGAGCTTGATTAAGACCTTAATGCACTTAATTTCAGAGGAACCTTATAGGAACTGGAGCTGAGAATTTTCAGGTCCTAGCGACTTAATTCTTTGAATCCACAAGACTGTGTCCGCATGTCATCTTGATTGGTCTAAGTTGAACACTTAACAATGCACGCATGATTCTTCTAGACAGTGGCCTTAACTTGGACAATCACTCTACACGTAGCTCTTCATGGATGAGGTGGTGAGGAGGCAGAATCCATTGGCTTGGGGTAGCACATTGGTGTGTAACAACTAGTGGAGCCAGTTGTCTTCCTCTAGGGAAGGAAGTGCTTCTCAACCTGGTCTAGTAGCATTGAGGTTTAATGATAAGATGTCGTGGGTTTGTGAAAATACTTAAAAAGAGAAATAGTCTACACACTCAAGAAGAAAAACTCCTTATGTACATGCTACACCTTGTAGATATATATATATATGTCGTTAAAAAATGCAAAAACTGCAAAAAAGAGGAGTGTATATAGTTGAATAATAAAATCTTATTTGACATATTATCTCATCTAAGGGAAGCTTGCAGCTAGAGACTTGGCTACACTAGTCAAGCTCTAAGGGATACGTAGCTACACTGGCCACACTCCATTCTCTTCTTTCCCCTCTTCTTGAGCCGGTTACACTTGACTTAGAAGGGAATATCCCACTCCTCGAGGAAAGAGTTGCTAGACCGGGGGACTAGAGTTACCTTATTAAGGGAGGATGTTTCTTTATCATTTTTTAGGTAGAGAGTTATCTATCACTTACATAGTATAAGTAAAGATCCATAGTCGTAAGAGTTTGCATATGTGGACTTGTTCTAACCTGACTATTGAGGTGACCTAAATAGGAGTCTTATGGAACTTAGAGTCTGTTCGGTTTTAAGTCCACTTCCTAATAAGGTTCTGCCAAACTAACAATCCAAAGGTCTGACCAAGATCCATACTCCAATTTTATGAAGATAAGTGTAATCATCAATAATGATCTAAATTCTTTTCTTTTTCTTTTCTTTATTTCCTTTTCACTTCTTTTTAAAATAAGTGTTTACTAGGGGGCTATAAAAGGTAAAGTATATGGGAATGATGAGTCCTTGATTCACATCCTTTATTCCTTTATTTTAGCAAAATTTCCTATGCAAAATCCCTGTAAATATGTATCAAATATAATAAATTAGCATCATGCATGCATTTGTTAATATTGTGTAATTAACATCCATTTTTAATAAAATAAAAGAATAAAGAAGAAAAGAAAAAGAATAAAATAAGGATGTATTTATGCAATAAATGAAGACTGACTCGAACCCTGAGAGAATGCCAGATATTGTCCTCATCGATAAGGAATAAAGTAGGGAGATATGTGATCCTTATCTTATACATATTCATTACCATTCTTCATGTATAAATATATATATATATCACTTATTTTATCTCTAAATAAAACAATCTCAAAATAAATAAATAAATTCAGTTTCCTTAATAAATTTGTAAATAAAAATATAAATAAAAATAAGTACAAAATTTTAGAATTTGTACAAACATACAATAATTATACTTGTATATATTTATCCATTTTGTACATAATTTGTGTATATTATATTTTTTAATATTTATGCATACTTCTAAAAAGTAAAAAATAAAAAAAAATTCATAAAATACAAAATAAATTAAAATAAAATAAACTTCTCACTGTACAAAGTACCAAACATATATACATTATACATAACAACTATTTTATTAATACTAATATAAAAATCAAATAAAATTTTTTATATCCCTTAAATTGTTTTTTAAATAAATAAAATATAAAATAACATGTATTTTCGTAAAAATAATTAAATAAAAATATATGTATATAATATAGGTATATTATATCTGTATATAATACACTATTATGTATATATTGTATTCCTTAATTATTAAAAATAATTAAAAATCACATAAAATAGTTTGAACAATAATAAAAAATTTCATTTTATTCATTTTTATTTGAAAATCATTTAATGTTTTTTACTAAATTATTCTTTGATTTTTGAAATGGAATTTTTTTTATTGGGCGACCCGGATCAACCCTTCCTCCCAGTTGGGTCAAACCTAATTCCCTTCGTCGGAGCTACTTTCTCGATTTTTTCTAGCCCGATTCCGACCACCATTTACCTTGAAATCTAGACCCCTAGATTCCTTGTATATTTGTGATTCTAATGGATCCATAGATAGGTTCAGATCTCCCTAGGGTTTCCCTTATTCTTCTGATCTTTCTAGATGATAGGGCTGCTTGTAAAATCACTCCTCCGCCTCCACAGCTCCTCAGCTCATCCCTCGCAGCACCTTTCCTCCACTAGCACCTCCATGGCAATGACAGGGTCCTCAAGGTTCAGTTAGAAGCTCGATTTAGTGCCTGGTTGATCGACGCTCACCTCGTGGCCAGAGACAGCCGTCGCGATCGGCCTCCTCTGTCTTCCACACCGAAGTTGAGGCCACGACCTCACTTCCACTTCACCAACTAATTTGCCTCGCTTTGCCTTTCATCGTAGATTACTCAGGTACCCTCGCACATATCTCATTTCATTGTTCACTTCGATTTATACACTTTCCTCATCGTCGACTATAGCTGCTCCAACCATTAGGTCAGAGCCTAATTATACCCATCCATCCATTCCGATCGACTTATCCACTCACCATCCACCTCCCTACTCAATCTGATCCCCCTATATCTTATTCATCGGAGCAGGATTAGCATATGTCTCTTCCCCTCAATTTTGCCGGAGACCAATTTAGCACCCACCTCCACTTCTCTTACTTTTAGCCGCAAATAACCATGGCTGAGGCATTTTCTTTGAGCCGAGACCCTCCTTGCAGGTCTTGGACACACGAGTTACTCGATTTGAGCCTCAACTCCAGTGGAGAAACACCTCCAGGTTGTATAGCTCCACCACACACATCTAATCGACAACCGCCCCATCTGAGGATCCCAATCGTCGTGGAGTACCCACACGAAGGTGCTGGAACTTCTAGCTAGCTGATCTGAATGCAACAGCACGAGATACACACGATCGAAGCTCAACAGAAGCCACCTTCTTCATGTTCTTCAAACAGCTTCTCCTACCGTTCGATGGGGAGCTGAAGCCCTAGATTTGATCATAGCCATCCGCTCGTGCCCAAATCTCCACATTCAGATCAGGTCGAGGACCCATCCACGTCACACGCTTTCGCCAACCATTTAAACTATTAGATCCGTATCGGTGTAGCAAATCTGACTGCATCTCTCCGACATACCCTGAACCATCTGATCCTTTTGCAGAGGAGCCATCAGAACCGTCAGAGCCTCAAGTGCCACGCATGCCTGCCTAAGAGTATGTTTCCCTTTTTCCCCGGTAGTTTTCTTTATTTCATTTCAGTCCAATGAATGTAATAAATAGTTAAAAATAATTTGCATTTTGAACCCTTTACTTTCAATATTTGCATTTTCGTCTAGTCGAGTCTGAATCATGTGTAGCTTCACGTGTTTTCCTTAGATATTTGTATATTTTGCCTCGAACTCTTAACTAATTAATGAAATTGAATATGTTTTTGTTATTAACAATTATGGCTCTGTGAACTGTGAGTCACGTCTGCGTATGTTTTCTTTGGATTTTTTGCATTAGGGCCCCTACAGTTTCTGTGCTTGTTATTAATTGGGCCTCGAACTTAAAATATTTACAGAAAGGTCCCTACTTCATTATTTTTAAATTATCTTTTATTAATATCAATATATAACAATTTAGCTTTAAAATTCTCCAAAAATCAGAAGTAGCTCTTGCTAGTGTCTAATTTAGGTGGTAACTTTTATGTGTTAAATTTCTTTAATTTTCTATTACTGAAAATTCAAAAATGGTAGAAAAAGCCCATGTTTGTCATACAAAAATCATAAAAATTTGAAAATAGTCTTAAAAATTCCAAAAAATTAGAGTAGTTGTCTTTTGTTTTATTTGATTTTGTGACCAAGTTTCATTACATTTTCTTTTGTAACAACATAAATAATTATACTAAACAATTTATGAAAATCATATAAAATCAACCAAAAATCCAAAAATCGCATTTCAGTCTCGGTTTATAGATATTTTCTTGTATCTTTTTTAAAAAAATCCAATAGTTTTGAGTTTTTCCTCTATTTTTAATATGCAAAAATCTCCTGACTGTGCATTAATTGCTTGTTTTGTCGCTTTTTATTTTTTAGAAAAATGTGAAAATCCCCCAAAAATCCTTATAAAATGTATAAAACCCAAAAATATTTTCACTTTATTTTTCTAAGCATTTTTAGAATATTGAAAAATCCAAAAAGTTTGCATGTTCCCATTTTCTTCATTGTTTTTATTTCCCTTATTTAAAAAAATTAAAAATTTGGAAACATAAAAACAACCAAAAAATAGAATATAAATCCTTTGATGTTTTGAATCTCCTACCTAGTTTATAATTGTGCTCCTTAAGTTCGACCCTGGTCGCTATACCAGGTTAATAAAAGTAGCAATACCACTTGTTTGAATTGCTTGATTTCTTCGTGGCTGAATAATTTTCTTTTTGATAGCATCGATTGATTAGGGTGACAATGACATTGATATTGATCAACTTAATCCTAGTTAATCGGTCGGTCACCACTACCCTAGAGACGAGGTAGTTCACAGTATTAGCAAATCAAGGGAGAGATCCAATACCAAGGAAAGATTCATCAGGGAAGGTCTTTGTTATTGGTGTACTGCTCAACTGAGTATCTTAGCATTCTATTATGGATAGATGATCTGTTACCACATTTCGAACTCCAGGTTTAACTCTGATTTCTAATTCAAACTCTTGGAGGAGAAGGATCCATCTGAGTAGATGTGATTTGGCATCTTTCTTCTGATGTAGGTATCGGATAGAAGAGTAGTCAGTAAAACAATAACTTTTAATCCAAGAAGATAGGATCTGAACTTTTCTAAAGCGAATACCACTGCAAGCAATTCTTTCTCTGTAATTGTGTATTTTCATTGTTCTTCATCTAATGTCTTGTTGTCATATTGAATGGTGTAGGGCAACTTATCTCTTTTTTTATCCTAAGACAACCCCAACTGTGAAATCAGATGTGCCTGTCATGATAACAAATGGGAGAAACCAATCGAGTGGTCGTAGGACTGGAGCCTGAGTGACTAGCTCTTTTAGCTAGTAGAATGATTAGAGAACCTTTTAATCAACATTAAACTCAGTCTCCTTGCAAAGAAGCTTTGTGAGAGGTCGGGTGAGTCTGCTTAAGTCCTTGACGAATCTTCTGTAGAAACTAATGGCTCGAGTTTGGCAATCACATCTACCTTCGCCAGGGTCAACTCCATGCCTCGCTTGGAAATGAAGTAACTCTTTTCTCATGATAATTCCAGATTGACTTCATAGCACTTCTGTAATACTAAGACTAGGTGCACAAGACAAGAGTCAAAACTATTACTGAGACGGAAAAATCATCCACGAAAACTTTGAGAAAACTCCCGACCATATTGGTAAAGACTATAAGCATACACTTTGGAATGTGGCGGGGGCATTGCATAATCCAAAAGGAATTCTTCGAAAAGCATAAGTGCCTTAGGACAGGTGAACATTGTCTTCTCTTGGTCTTCAGGGGAGATCGCCACCTGGTTATATCCGAGTACCCATTTAAAAAACAAGAGAATTATTTCCCGATAATCTCTCAAGAACTTGATCAATGAATGGAAGCGGGAAGTGAACCTTCTTTGTAGCTGAATTCAGGCGACGTAGTCGCACACACATGCCAAGATGTCAGTACTTGGGTAGAGATCTCCTCTCATTGGTCATTTTTAACAATAATTAGCCCCGATTTCTTTGAAACGACATGTAGGGGCTCACCCATTTGGAATCGGAAATGGGATAAATAAATCCTGCTTCCCCTACTTCATGATTTCTTTCATAACCACATCCCAAAGACTGGATTTCAATCTTCTTTGGAATACTCGGGATGGTATGCAGTCATCTTCCTGATAGATGTGTTGAGAACACAAGGCTAAATTTATCCTTTAGAGATCTGATACTTTCCAAAAGAAGTACCTTGCGATATTTCTCTAGAACCCCGAGAAGTCGAGATTCTCGATCTAGGGTCAGCCTGTTGTTGATAATGACCAGATACATATTCTCTTCGTTTGCAAGGAAAGTATACTTCAAATCTACCGGGAGATGTTTGAGTCTAGGTAATGTTAAGTCTACTCAACGGATACTTCAAAAACTGTACGAGTAGCTGGATGATCTGTTTAATTCGTTGAGGTGCTATCCACCTCTGTCATTGATGGCTCTTATATAAATTTACCAAACATATCAGCAATTAATTCTTCATGTTCGATCTGCCATGAATCTTATTCAAACAAGATACTTAGTGATTCTGATTATGTGTATGTCTCCTAGTGGACAGGTGAGGAAGGATCGACTGTGCTTTCCAGGTCCTCCTCTTAAGAGTGGATTTCCTATGTCAGAATGCCATTCAAAGATATTTATTGATCATTGATATAAATAATGTCCTGGTCTCCTCCTGCTTATGGCTTCCTTTCATGAGATATTGCTTTCGGCTTGCTGATCATGTCCATAGTGACCTTGTTAGTGTGGAGCGGAATGTGGTCTTTTAAGACACATAGTTGATGACCTCTTCGGTAGTTTGAAGGAATGTTCGGCCAAGAATAATGGGATTCTGGAGTAATGGTGCTGGAAAGTCCATGTCTAGGACCACAAAATACACAAGAAAGCTCATGTTCTACACAATCATGATAATGTCTTCTAATAAACCACTAGGTCGCTTGATGGATCGATCACAAACTACAAGATCATACGAGTCAGCTTAAGTAGTTCAAGCCTGAATTCTTCAAGCAATGAGGTAGGCATGAGGTTTATAGAAGAGTCACTATCAAGAAGGGTTCTCTCAAAAATTTGATCAATAATCTGGCATCTGTTGAGAGGTACTCCCTTGTCTTTCTTTTTTTGTGGGTTATTACTGATAGCATTTACAGTGGCCATGGTTAAAATGTGTTTCTCTCCTCGGCTACGCTTGTTCTTGCAGCTCTGACACTTAGATGTGCATGCATGTTTCAAACATTTCTTAATTGTTGGCATGTATTCCATGGTCATCATCAATGGCATCTTCAAAACAAGATTTTCAATAATTTCAACCACACCATGATCAAACAATACATTTTCCAAATTTCTAATTTTTTTGATATTTTTCATTGCTTCAAGAAAAGGAATGTTCACATGAGAAAATGCATTTTTCTTATTTACATCATTATTTACAAATGGTTGGCCGGAAGGTGGGTCGCCATGCAAAACAGGTAAAAATGCATCAACATGAGCTTTGGCTTCGTCAGACTATGCTGGAAATATTGCTGGTGCTAGCTCCTTCAAGGCTGGTGTGGCTTGGCACTGGCTCTTCTTATATTTTTTGAAATGTTTATTTTGCTGATTTTTTTGTTCTTTCCATTGGTGGTGGTGGATGGCTAGTTCTAGTGATGCTCCTCCATCACCTTATTCCTCACCTGGCTATGCCACTAGACTGGCTGATGTAGAACATGACTCGCTAGAAGATGCTTTATTCTTCCCCTTCGCTGCGGTAGACAGGTGCAATGTCCGACTGCTCCTGAGAGTTAATACATGAGACAATACAAAATCTGAAATACCTGACTCTTTATGACCGGCTGAGATATCACAAACTACCTGCTCTTTCCTTTTGAAATTGGTGTAGTTGTCCTTGACTTGTGCAGGAATAAGAGATTTTGTAGCAGTGAGATCGTCGAGCTTTTGACTCATCTCTGCAAGTCCTTTGACAAGTTGGGGCAAGCAATAAAGAGTGGGGTTCACATGAGCTGCCTTGGATGGTTCAACATGCTGAGCACGCTGGGAATGATATTGCGAAGGCTGGCGAAATTGAGAATTGCAGTGAGGAAGGAGTTGTTACTGATTGAATTAAGGAGGGAGGTATTGGTTCTGATGAGCAGATGTGTTATTGGTGATGCTATTGGTACTAGTGGTACATGTGCTGCTGATAATTCTGACTTCGCCT
Source organism: Ottelia alismoides (assembly GCA_037367405.1). Lineage (NCBI taxonomy): Eukaryota > Viridiplantae > Streptophyta > Magnoliopsida > Alismatales > Hydrocharitaceae > Ottelia > Ottelia alismoides. The sequence goes on along the minus strand of JAZKJV010005870.1, from coordinate 585,086 downwards.
CTAGGTATTATAGTAAGGTAGAGACTGATACTACAAAGGCTGGTTGTTCTAGACAAACCTCCCACTATAGGGTTGGTGATACATCCATATAGTATAGGATTGGCCTTGTTGTTGTCTGCATGGACGGGTCAATTGTGCATCATTGTTACAGATGTTGTTCACCTCTTGGATTTGGGTTGGTGGTGGGTAAAATGGATCTGTATATGATGGGGATTGGGGCTCTAGCTGATAGATGACAATCTGCTGAGACGGCATCTGTGGTGACTGTTTAGGTGCCTGCACATAATATACATGCTTGACATGAGGCTGACATGAACTTGGCTGAGGCTAATGTGACGATGGTGTAATGTACTTTATCCGTTGGGTTACAGGTGGGCATTTTCCCAGAGGTTTCTATCAATCTACCTTTGTATGATTCAACATGAATCATATACTCGGGGGGTGGGTGCAGGGAGGACGATTTCAAAACAGACTCGTCATTCATTAGATAGAGAAGATGGCCAAGATTTCGTGAATGGATTATTTAATATGAACTGAAATCGATCTCCATCCACAAGGGGAGAATGGTGGGACAAGAGTGATACCGGTTTATTTGAATAGAGGAAGAAGTCAAGGAGTCTATAGATCAGTTCGTAAGATCTGAACTGGATTCTCGAGAATCACCTCGAGTTATTGAAGATGTCATGTTCGTGGAATCGATATAGGTGTCGACGAGGTCCTAACTAAACCATCAATGAGATGACATCTTAGATAGAAATAGATTAGATGAGGAATGGAATACAATTATGAACAATAGATGAAGTAAAGAGGAAAATAACAAAAGGCTCAAAATGAGCAGGGCAAGAAGAAATGAAAATAGATACAAAGAAAAAGGGAGTAAGTCTACAGGGTACATTTTTTGACCTAAATTCTAATTCAAACAAACACCAAAGCAAGTGGATTCACCAACTCACACAATGTAAAGCCATAAGATTTCGGCTATTTATCTTCTCAATTTTATTTTTATTTTCAGATAATCTTATAACAAGTCCTTCGAGGATAGTCCTATATGAGAGTGTGTACTGCCAAAAAAGCATCACGTACTTTCCACTTATTTTGTAAACTATAGCCTACACTTTTTCAAGAGAATCTGTACTATTAGGTCTAGATCCACTACTCAGCCAAAGAATAGAGGAGGAAGCCAATAGGTGAAACCAATACTTCCACCTGGTGGGGTACTCGAACGTGGAAAGATGAGACCAATACTCGGACCATGAGGGCGTGGCCTAAGCTCAATACTTCAAACCAAGTCGGATGTTCTACATAATACGAGAACACCAACGTCGACAAGGCCCTACTCGTCCATATACGATATAAACACCAATACTTTGTGAATCTAGTTTATAACAAGGCAGTATTCAGGCTGGGTTTTTGGCTCTATTTCTAGGGTCATGCCTCAGTCAGTCTGGAATGTACATGAAAACAATGAGTGCTTTATGAACCCAAAATAATGATGTCCTTTACGAATTTTATTTTGATCAAAGTTTATTAAATAGTCCCATTGTTTTAATTTTTTTGAGTTTTCACTTTTTTTAGTATTTCTTAGAATATCTTACCTAACATTTTTGTGTATTTTCTTTAAATCCTAAATGACCAAAAACAGAGGGAGAGAGCGGAAAAGCTGTGCAAGTGGATACTAGGATGGAAGTCTCACCCTTGTATCATATGATGCATGCTGAGTAAGAAGACTGGCATTGCTTCCTAGTGCTCTCTACGCGAGATCCAAGATAATGAATTTAAATTTACACTACATGCAAGTGCAAGCCGATGAAATGATCCTAAGTAGGAATTGATGTTAGCATGAAGAACCAATTGAGTTTGATCTAGATCCAAACGTAGAGCTATAGCTGCATGGAGATATTAGGTGTTTGGACCTAAATTACTCGATCAAGCAAGTCCTAAAAATACAAGGGTTCATTCTCATAAAACAAAGCAAATAAAGGCAGAAGACTCAAAATGCAGAAAACAAATAACAAGTGGATAATATGGAGAATAAAAGAGTAGAAGGCAGAATAAATATGAAAAAACTGGTGATGCCCCCAGATGAACAATTACCTGGGCAAGGACCTCGAAGAGTGTTAATGTCCAATGTACCTATATTATTACAATTTCATAATGCGAAATAAAATCTCTCATAAAAATAAAAGAAAAAACTGTACTAAGATGTGCTCTTCTCTCTCTATGTCTCTCTTCCATGATCTCTCCAATTGACTCGTAAAGTAGGAGCCAATCTCCTCGTAGCTCAGGTGCATAGACTTCCTAGAAAACTGCTTTCACCAAGCGGTCCCTTGCAAGAAATTTAACAAAGAAATTTATCAGACACAGATAAACAATTATTTATATAAAAATAAAATAAAACAGATAAATACGCAAATAAATATATACAAGTATCTTATCCTACTTACTCCCCGACAATGACGCCATTTGATCGAATAATCAAGCAGAGGTTGCTAGCGTTCGGTCTTGGAGGGCATGCTATGTCCGACAAGTTGGATGCAACAATCTCTATATGGGTCGCTCTCACGGTACTCAGAATGTGACACAATCAATCAAATCAACAATCAACCCATAATGTATGATAATGCAATGCAAAATGTGTGAGTCAAAATTTATTTTTGTTTAACTCAACAAAATATGTGTATACTGTATAAGTTTAGAGTGTCGAACCATAGAGAGTAAGTCGCGGATAGGTGAATTATTGTTTAAAAATAAACAATTGTTTTGTACTTTTCTGTGTTTTATTTTTATGAGTTTTTAAATTATTTATTTTTTTATGGATTTTTAATGTTTTATTTATTTATTCATTTATTGATTTTTATATTTTTATGATTTTTAATTTATTTTTATTTTTTAAGATATAATAAGTATATATATCTATATGTATATAATAAGGGAAAAGGGAGTATGCTCCCTAGTTGTAGCCAACTTAGCTACTCCCACCCCTATTTTTCCCTCATTTTTTTATTTCTTTGGAAAATAAAAATTTGTAAATTCATCATTATATCCCTCTCACATTCTATTAAAATTTCATCAGAAATAGAAATTCCTACGGCCTCCATCCAAACAGGGTCGATTTGAAAAATCCTGCGACCGTTAAAAAAATGACGTCTGGATGGAGGGCCTACGGGTCTCTGTTTCTGACGAAATTTTAATAGAATGTTAGAGGGATATAGTGATGAATATACAAATTTTCATTTTCCAAAGAAATAAAAAAATGAGGGAAAAATATGGGTGGGAGTAGCCAATTGGCTACAACCTGGGTGTAGCCTCATTTAACCCATATAATAATATGTATAATATAAATACTATATATGATATATATATAATAATAAGGGGAAAATGGGGATGTTCCTTGGGGGTAGCCAATGGACTGCTCTTGCTTCATTTTTCTGCACATTATTTATTTTTTGAAAAATTTCCCATGTATATTCATCCAATCCCTCTAATATGCCATTTCTATTTTCTCAGAAACAGATACTCCAATGCCATCCATCTAGAACATGTAATTTTAACGGTTTCAATATTGTTGTAATTGACCTATTCTAGATGGATTACATAAGATCTCAATCGAAGAAAATTAGATGGATATAGTGATGAATACATATGATGAAATTTTTCAAAAAAATATATGCAGAAAAATAGGGATGGGAGCAGGCCATTGGCTTCCCCAGGGAGCAACCTCATTTTCCCATATAATAAATATATAAAAATATAAAATACAAATAAAAATGGCCCTTTTTATTTTTTTCAAAACTTTAAATATATTTATAGGTATTTATAAATAATAATAATAATAAGTATACAAGTATATATAGTATAAATAGTCTATGTAGGGGTTTATATTTATAAATATAACTACATGTACTCAAAAATTGCATAACAAAATATTTTTGTGTTTTTATATTTTCCTCTATTGTTGTGATTTTTCTTATACTTTTTTGCTATTTTTTAGGTATTTTTAATTGATTTAATATGGTAAAATAGTAGCTTATAATAATAGGCAAATTGTTTTGGGTTTTAAAAAATAGATAGTAAGTTTAAAAATTCTTAAAACTATTTTTAATATATACTATATAATATAGAGAAAAATATACGATAAAAAACTAAATTTCTTAGATTTTATAATATTTTTGCCAATTTTCTTGTTTAGGAGGGTTTTTCAATTTATTGTTTTCTTTTATATTTTTGTGATTTTTGATCTGTAGTTATAATATATAGTAATATATAATGTGTATTTTTTTGAATTTTTAAAATAGATTTTATAATTTTTTATTTTTAAAGATAGATAGGAATAAATAGCTCCTATTCTATTTTTAATAATTTGGAAAATGCAAGTAAATGCTAATTATAAATTTGAGCGTGCATGAGCAATATTTAAGGCATTCACAAAAATTTTCCAAAAATAAATGAGCGTATGATATAATTAATAAAAATGAAAATATAAATAATAGATTATAGACCTAGTAGGGTATTTATACAATAAAAATAAAATACAAAAGGGGTTGTGCGCAAAAATACCCAAAAGTTAACGCGTATTTATAGATTTCCAGATTAAACACAAATAAAGAAACCTAAAAGGGTTTCCTTGCAACTTTCCCACCTCATGTGAGCCACCACATGAGGTGAGCTAGCATGGACCTAAACATAATATTCAATAAAGTGTAGGGGCTTCCTTGCAATATTTTCATAAAACTTTAAACTTACTTTAATATTTAGAGGACTCTTTTGCACTTACAAAAATGTGGATATGGGTATACCCCTTGACTGGCACGATCTAGCGCTTCTCCTTGCACCATGTGGAAGATCAAGCAACGAGAAAGGGTTTCGTTTCACCAATAATTGGACTGCCTAGATTTTATCTAGGCTGCGAGTTGGATCCAGCAGTAATGGATGCTCCTAGAAGAACCCAGAAGAAGGTCAGCCTAGAGAAGCTTTGATCGGTCATATCTCCTACCTCCAGTCCCTCCTCTGCTGTCGATGAACTCCTGAGCTTCTTTGAGCTCGTGCGCATCTGTAGAACACTTCAAAACAGTTGAAGCCCCATCAGAGGGATCCTAAAGATCCAAGACACCTTGAGCTTTGTTTAGAGTTATGATCCTTGATCCAGATGGATTCTAGAACCTGGACCTCCTTCCTCCAACCTCATACACGCCTTGATTTAGAGAGCAACTTCTCCCTGTCACTCAAGGGCTTGATATTAGGTAAATCTTGGGGTTACGATCACGTAAAAGGGATCAAAATGAAAAAGGGGGAAATGGGGTTCAACTTATAAAGGTGGTTTTTAGCCAAAAAGATGGAGAGCTTGCGTCCGAGGAGGAAGGATTTGGTGGGGACTAAGAATAAGGCGATGGAGAGGTGGGTTGTAGAAGGGTGGAGGTCTTGAGACGAATGGTGGAGTAGAGATGGAGTAGAAATGGGGAGAAGAGAGGTAGGTCAAGGATAGTTGACTCGTCGGTCAACAATCCTTACACTTTGGTTGGTCCATGTGAACCAACTAGAAAAATCCATGGGGAACCTTAATTAATTACATTTAAAATGGTAAATGATTTATTTAATTTTAGGTTCAAATATTATAAACAATGGTTCAAAATTTATGTAGTATTTTAGGGTATTTTTATTTAGTTTTACAAAGCTATTTATTATGTATTCATATTTACATGTATATACATAGGTATATATACATGTATTTAGTACTTTATATTTTTGTTTTGTATTTGGATTTTATTTGATGTTTACATAATTTATATATTTATAACTTTTTTAATTATACATTTACATAATTTTTATTATATTTGTCTCATTTTTTCATTCACTTAAATAAATATGTATATGTATTGTATAGGTATAGTTTACCTATATATTTTAGTACATTATTTATTTTAATGTATTTTTAATGTTTTAATTTTGATTATATTATTGAAATGTGTTTTGTGCAATCTTTACAATTTTAGTGAATATTATATACAGGTATATAGTACAATACGGACCCAAAAGCCACCTTCCGCATCTCAAATACAAATTAAATGAAACCACCTTCATTAAATGTATAATTTAATTTTATGAACAATAAAGTTGAGTTTGGTTAATTTTAAGTCTTTATGGAGGAGATTAAGTTCTCGAAAGTTTTCTTTACGGCTTTTTATTGTGTGTGTCCTTGTGCAATGTGTATTATTTTAAAATAAATCAATTTTGTATTTTGATGTACAATATTCATGTTGAGGGTTTTATTATTTGAGGTATAAAAATAATAAAATAAAATAGGTCCCAAAAACCTATTATTCATGAAAAAGAATTAGGTTTTCTGAGTTGTGTTTTCTGTACATTTGGTTGCCCTGTCTCCCCCTACTTTATTCCATGTCGACTAAGTCATCATGATGACTGGGTCTCGAGGTCTAGGGTCACTCAGTATCTTTGATTTATTCTTTTATTTTGGAATTAAATACATGATTTATCGATCAATTATTGAGTGTTATTTTGCACAAATTAATGTTATTTACAAGCATTTAGCTAGGGATTTAAGGTAAAAATGAAAGAATAAAAGTAATGAAATGGAGATTCATCACCAGTACATATGTGTGACCAATTCTTGAAGCCTGGACGATCAACTTGTTGTTCCAAAATTGATCGATCACTTGACTTTGTATGATCAATCAATGTTTTAATTCAAAGCTCATAATGACTAATTAAAGTCCATATCAATAGTTAATTATAATTGATTTACTGAAACTACCTAATTGATCAACGTGACCTGATCAATAAATTGAACTGGATTGATCAATTAATTGAACATATTCTTATTGATTTCATTCCAATTTGTTTCTAATGGTTCTATTCTTTTATACTCCTATATAAGGGACCCCATACCCCATGTTGGAAAAGGCACCAGCTACCATCTGATCTCTATAACAAATGAAAAATACTCCTAGAGTTTATTCTTTTTTCTCTCTCTAATTCCTAGAGTTCTTCAATATTTAGAGAGAAAAAATTACGGTTAACTTTGTTCTGAAAAGCTATCAAAGATCAACAACCGATATCCTTATGTGCTTTAGTTCTTCTGACAAGTTGTCGGAATTATTTTGGCAAGAGACAACATTTGGTGATATTATTCTTTTGATATATTATGTAATTTACCTATGCTTATTATCTAAGATATCTCCACTTATGTTTATATTCTGAACTATACTTTAAAAATATCTATGCTGCTGATATTGTTCAAAAGATATTATTGATATAATATTTTTCTATATAACACTCTTTACTAGAACATTTGGTGCTAGATCTGAAAGTTTGCAAATTGATATTAGATCCTTGGATATTTTCCGGTCCAAGGAAACTAGAGGTCATTTGGAGTACGTCTAACCTCTACTTTGCCACAATATTCGATTTGTGGTGGTGGCTTTACTTCTTGATTTACAGTGGAAAACAGGAAGCTTTGGAAATGGTTGAGATATCCACATAAATATCTCAGGCTTAGTGAAGTAGTTGGTTAGCTTGGCTAATTAGAAATGCTTACTCAAGAGGGCTTGGGTCATGGTTTTCATCCATCTAGGTTTCCATCTAAACATTCTACGCAATGTGAATATTTAGTTATTTTATTTATTTTGTACTCTGATTACTCTACATAATATTTTAATATACTAACAATGCTACTATTTTCCACCTTGTTAGTACTACAATCTTCAGGAACTCACAAAACTTTTATCCAACGATATATGTTATGTTCATATTCAACCGATCAAGATATCGAACTAAATTTTGTTTATTTAGAAATCAAGGTATATTTTCAAACTATTATCGAGTGAACTCTAATAAAATATGAACTTATTACATTTGATTGGCAACCATGGTTGCATGGTAGAGGAGCTCTCGCCAAATCATGTTTGGAGGTTAGAGGTGTCGTCGTTGTCGCTTTGATGTCAGAACCTTTGCGGTCACTGGAGGTTCCACTCAGATGTTGGTCTCTCTATGTCATGCTCACAAAGGGTGGATATGAGTGGTAGTACATGAGATAAAATGACTTTTAACCCATGTGTGATTGGGTATGGAAGTGGTACAGGTCATGGGTTCGACCAAAGATGGATAGTGATAAATCTCTATTTCATCACCTTTATTCTTTCAATTTGGCCTTTAAACCCTAGTTAAGTGCATGTAATTAGCATTAATTTGTAAAAAATATCATTCATTATTTATGATGTGAATATCGTATAAAATGTTATCTTTAAAGTCAAAATAAAAGAATAAAGAAAAGAAAAGAAAAAGAATGAAATACCAAAAGTATTGAAGGACCCTAAATCCCGAGACCTAGGTATCATGATGATTGGGTCGACAAGTAGTAAAGTAGGAGGAGATAATGGCCAAAAATAACTTAAAAATCCTAATTTTTATTCATAAATAAATTCATTTTGGGACCCTTTATATTTTTATTTTTGTAACTAAATCAATAAACTTTGAACATAAAACTTGTAAAAAAATACAAAGAAAAATACAAAATGTATTTCATTTAAAAATACTGCATAGTTTGCCCTAGACACTAGAATAAAAAGCCTCAAAGAAAACTTTCCAGACCCGTATCTTTGCCATATGAACTCAAAATTCACCAAACTCCCCTTTATTATTTTTAAAACTAAAATATCTATTTAATGAAAGTTGTTTCATTCAATTTGGAGTTAAGATGCAAAAGTTAGATTTTGGACCCTCAATGTACAATATGTTTGTATAAATAACCAATTTATTTATTCTTTACATTTTTCATATTTTTATAACTTTATAACTTTGTAGATATTATTTAAAATACATGTACGTTATTAAAATAAATTAAAATGATCAAAAAGATATTAAAGTTTATATGTATACTATAATACATAGAAGAGGTATACATGTTTATATATAAATAATAAATGTACATATTTATTTAAGTATACAACTAACTTCAGAAAAATATAATAAAATAATTTATATGTGTATTTAAATAAGTTATAAATATATAAAATAAGTGTATAAAATAATAAAATCTAAATATTAAATAAAAATAAAATACCCATAGGTAGATATACCTATCTTTGTACATATAAATGGTAACACATAATAACTTAACTCGAAAAAAATAAAAATCACCATCAATTACTACATAAAATATAAAATATTTTCCATGTTTAAGAAAAATATAATAATAAAATAATCTTCTATTTTTTATTTGCCATTACATTTAATTTCTATGTTGTCGTTTAGCGGATGACAAGGCCCAATAGGGGGCCTGGCTTGGTTGACCCACCGATCAACTGGCCCCCTATGACTCTTGAGCTGTCATATCCCATTGGCTCCCTATTTTCGTAGAATTTTCCCCAATGAATCTTTCATTTGTTGTCTTGATTCCTTCAGCAAAATTGCTCCATGTTCATTGTTCTTTCACGCCATAGTCATTCCTCGATCTATGGCATCGTGGTCGACAAGCAAACCCTAATCAAAGCCTCCCTGTATATATGTTCTCCTAAGCATTCATTCGAATTTTTATCCTACTTTCACCCTCAAAATCCTCCTATTTCTCATTTGTGAGGTTGTTGGTAACATGAGAAATCCCGTCGGAGTGTTTGGCGTGGAGGAAGAGGCTCTGAACCTTGTGATCCGAGCTCTCCTGCCACCTCCATCGAAGCTCCACCGCGGCTCCTTTTCTTCTGAGTTTGAGCCATAGTTTTTTATTTATTTCCGTTCCTAGGATTAATGTTAGCATAGTTTAGCATTTAGATTATGTTATTTTCTTATTTTATATCATTGTTTTGCAAATCGAAGTTTGTAGGAGCATCATCTCTGGCCATCTTTCCACCCTACCTTAGCCATGTTCCGACCATCATTTTACCTCCATTATCTTCCATATCGCTTTCTCCACATGTCTAACTATCAAGCCCATTTGAATCCTGCTAGATCGAAGAATCGAGGCCCCTTCTTCGCTGCTCGCCAGACATCTCCTCTCCACTCTCATTTTCACCCCAATCAACCACAAATAAAGTCCAAGACCTTCGCCCTCGATCCTCCAGTCTTTCCATTTCACTAGTAGGTGTTGAAGACCCCATCTAAGGGGTGTCTACATTAGGAAACACCCCCCCCCTATGCTTTATCGAGCTCTAGGCCCCCATCGAAGGGGTCCATACCCATGGGCACCGGCAGATTCAAGAAGGCTCCATCTCCCTTTTGAGACACTTGGGAAGCTACCAGGTGGTCGGAGCTGCGAGAATTGGATGTTCGAATGATCCCCACCTGCTAGTTCATCCATCTTCTTCGTGAATAACATGGGTCGTTAGATCAAGGGGGCACCTCCACTTTGAAAGCCAACTGTTGAATTGAGCTAAGCCTTGACCATCAGATCTCTAGCGGGGATCTAATCCAGCCGCTCATTCGTGAAGTAGTATCAAGCGACCAAAAGATGACGCATGTATAAGTGGAGAGACACATCCATCTGATCGAGCCTTGAGGGGTAATTTTGCCTCGTACCCCTTGATTTTTGCATTTATTTTTTAGTCATAAAACTTTGTATGTAGTTCAAAAAGTTTTGTAATATTTGCACTTTAACCTCCGTATTTATTTTATTTGCTAATTGATCCAGTTCATGTGACCTCATGCGTCTGTAAGGGTGAGGGGATTGCACATTTTGCAAGGACATCTTAGTGGGTTTTTGTTATTGTTTAGTCCTTAAAGTTTTATTTCAGTGTTAAACTTTTTGTAAAAATTACAAGTAGGACTAGTAACTTCTTGAATATTGCAGTTATATCCCTACTAGAAGTATTTAATAGAGTAGATTTGGGATTATTGCGCAGAGACCTTGGACTTTTGTTTGGTATTCTGGAATGCATGTTAAGTTTCTTTAAATAATATTTAGGTCCCTATCATAACCTTAAATTTAATTTCTTGTATTTCCTTTATTAAAAATATAATTTTGCATCCAAAAATTCTAGGAAAATTATTTTAAGTGTTTAGAAGTATATTAAATTACATAAATGTTTCGTAGGGCAATTAAAACTATTTTCCTATTTTAAAATACAAAAACAGTGCATTTTCTTCTTATTTGCATTTAAAAATACAAAAATATATAAAATATTTTGAAAAATGCAAAAAATACAACATCTTCATTAATATATTTTGAATCGACATACCAAAAATCACTAAAAATTGCAAAAGAAAAATACAAAAATAAAGACCCTAAAAATTATTAAACATTATTTAAAAATCTAAAAATAATCATTTATGTTTTTTTATTTTACCTATATTACTTTTACATATTAAAAATAGTTTTGGAAAAACTTGGGATATTTATCTATTTTTAAATTTCAAAACAATCTGATCTATTATTATTACTCACTGTTTTGACCTTTTTATTCATTTAAAAATACATAAAAATGAGCAAAAATATAAGAAAAATATCAAAAATAAAGAAAACCTAAAAATAAAACAATTTTATTTCACCCATTTTGAGTATTATATCTATATCTATAAATATAAAAGTATATATCCTTTATATATAGCTATGTATAGTTATATTATTATTGTTAAATATCAAAAACATTTAAAAACCCTTAAATAATAAAAAGGACTGTTCTTAGAGTATTTTCCAGATTTTGCATATCTATATTATATATATTGTCCATATTATTTATATTATCTATATGTACTCATATATATTTATTTATTATCTCTATATTAAAAAGAAAACTAAACATCTGAAAATATAAAAAGAAAATTTAAAATTTAAAATTTAAAAACAAAATAAAAAATATAACTAAATTTCCAAAAAAATATAAAATATTAAAAATCCCACAAAAATAAAAAACCCAATAAAAACACAAAACCATTTATTGATCTTTTTGGCCATTTTTGTGGCTCTCTCCATTGTTCCTTTGTGATTTGACCCCTTAACTTACATATTATACATATCATTTTTTAGGGTATAATAAATTATAATTCATTGTACTTTTTGATTGAGTGTCATTATTGGTTAATTATTGATTGACATGTTTGAGTTGGGTTTGAGTGCTTTGAGAGCGATCGATACAACGATTATCGGATCCGACCTATCGGACACCATTTGTAGTTCTCGAGCAAATGTTAGACTCTTGGATTTTCTTATTTTCTTTACTTATTTTCGTATTTTTTTCTTTTTTAATTTTTCCGAAAAGATGTTCTTCCCTTTTATTGTTGTTATACTTATGACGTACTTTGTCCTAAGTATAAGGGATATGAGCATCCTGAGTTGATCATTTTGTTATCCCTCACCTGTCTCCTCAACTCTTGTTATTTTGTCTATACTTAGAGATATTTTACCCTAAGTATAGGGGGAGACAGGTCGAGCTAACAAATCCATACATTCCCACCCTTGACCCTCCCTTCCTTGTGTGCAGTCTGCTGCTATACATAGGATTATTTCATCCTAAATATAGGAGGGACGGTCAACTTCTCCTTCTTTGATTTTTTAGTCATTGTAGTATAGACTTTTCAATACTTAGTACGAGTTATGTCTTCCTTTTTCTCTATAATCTATGAGTACATAGCTCAATCTAAGTATAGGGGATAGTATATATGTTGTATATACTTTAACCATAACTCATACTTGTGTATTTTTAATAATATGTCTAATTAATCAAATACACAAGAATTATTTATAAATATAAGATATAAATTGGGTTAAAAATGTTTTGCAAAATGATTTGAAAATGATTGAAAATTGTCTTCAACAATATTTTGAAAACTGTTCAGAAATGTTTTGCAAAATATTTTCAAATCTTTGAAAAATTCTTTTATTTGTGTAGATAAAATTTTTAAAAATCTATCTGGAAATGATGGAAAAATGGTTGCAAAATACTTTGAAAAAACTATATATATATATATATATATTGGAAAATATTTGCAAAATGATTTTCAACATTTGTAAATGTTTGTTAAATTATTTGTAAAAAATAAGTTTTCAAAATGTTATGCAAATGATTTCAAATGTTTTGAGAGCTTTGTGTAAATAATAGCTCAAATAACAATCCTTACAAAAGTGTATAAAACATGTATATAAATCTTGTAAAAAATCGCTAATATTCTAGTTATTCAAAGTTCTCTGTGTAAAATACACCTCACCCTTGTAAACATGGAAACACTCCTGTGTAAATATCTACATATATTTCGATCACTAACCTTTATTCAAAGATCCCTAAAAATCTTAAAATCCAAAACTCATAAAAATTTGCAAAATATTTTTCAAAAATAAGCATAAAAATTGGCAAAACTTTTTCAAATTTTCCATGAAAAAGTTCAAAATAGAAAATGATTTCACAAAAAGATTTTATCTTGCATTGTACATAGCATTTGTATTTTTAGAATAATCAAGACAATTGAACAAGTCTGAATTAAAGTCTGAATATTGGGGCTTGATATGGACCTTAATACACTTAATTTCAGAGGAATCCATCAAGGATTGGAATTGGTTGAATCTATTCTTTAGGTTCCATGAGGCTATGTTCATAAGTTGATTCATTATGTCTAACTAGAACCCTTCATATCATACGTAGGACTTGAGATAGTCGCTTGACTAGAAACCTCACACTTAACACTTAGCTCAACCTAGATGGATTGATTGAACAATTTTGGAGTCGAAGTCGGGACGATGCTAGGTTGCCTAGCTCAGGAACCATTCTTGAGGATTGCCTAAACATGTACTTTAACCCACTTCTTCTGGTAGAATTGATATCTCAAGACTGGAAACTAGATTAAGATAATGCTTCGGATGAGAAATGATCCGTTGGTGCAACTTTTTCCAAGACCCCAAAACACGGGCGGACTAAAAAGACTCTCTATTCGTCAAGGCACAAACAAGAAAGTAGAGCAATGAAAAGTCAAATAAAAATCCAAAGAAGAAGCCTACACAAAAAATTCCACAGAAATATGAGATTCCACAACAAGCTTGCTTCTTGGTGAAGACTAGGTTACACTGACAGTGCTTCACAAGAGAATAAAGACTACAAGGTCCATTCCCACTTCTTTTACCATCCTTCTAGCTTCTTCCACTTTTGATTGTAAGACCAGCTGAACCTGACCTTAGAAGGGAATATTTGTCTCCACGAGGACAAGCTACAAAGAGAGCGGGCTCTTTTAGTTCGGCAGTTTGTCTGGGAAGAGCTGAAAAATCCACACACATGGATCTATCATTTCAAAGTAGCAAGAGTATGAGACTGAGAGGATGGCTCTGACTTGACTGTGAAGAGAACTGGATAATAGGATCATCGACCCTAATGGGTTGTTGTGTCACACTTCCTAACATCATGTGGTTTCGAACAAACAAAGAGTCTAAAGGTCTTAACTAAGCTCCAAATTTTGATTTTAATAAGACAAGTTTTAGATTCAGAATTATTCAAAGTTTTTTTCTTACTCTTTTCTTTATTTCTTTTTTGCATTATAGACATAAGTGTTTGCTAGGGACAAGCAAAGGCAAGTATAGGGGGTGATGAATCTCCATTTCATCACCTTTAGTCTTTCATTTTGGCCTTTAAACCCCAGTTAAATGTATTTAATTAGCATTAAATTATATAAAATATCATTCATTATTTATGCTATGAATATTGTATAAAGTACTATATTTAAAGTTAAAATAAAATAATAAAGAAAGAAAAAGAAAAAGAATGAAATACCAAATGTATTGAATGACCCTAAATCACGAGACCTATGCATCATGATGACTGGGTCAACAAGGAATAAAGTAGGGGAAGATAAGGGCCAAAAATAACTTAAAAATCTGAATTTTTATCCATAAATAAATTCATTTTGGGACCCTTTTTATTTTCTTATTTTTATAACTCAAATCAATATAATTTGAAGATAAAACTTGTAGATAAAAATAAAAAGAAATTTACAAAATTTATTTCATTTAAAAATAATGCATAGTGTGCTCTACACACTTAGAATAAAAAGCCACAAAGAAAGCTTCCCAAACATGTGTCTTCTCCAAACTCAAAATTAACCAAAGTCACCTTTATTGTTCCTAAAATTAAATTATCTATTTAATGAAGGTGGTTCATTCAATTTGAAGTTAAGATACAAAAGTTAAGTTTTGCGCCCTCATTGTGCGATATTCATGTACAAAATAATCAATTTATTTATTCTTTATATTTTTCAGATTTCAATATTTTTATAATTTTGAAAATATTATTTAAAATATATGTACATAATTAAAATAAAATAAAATAAAATATTAAAAAAGATACTAAAATAAATAAGTATATTATACTACATAGATGAAGTATACATGTATATACCTATATAATAAATGTACATATTAATTTATGTGTACAAATAACTTCAGAAAAATATAACAAAAATTATATGTATATTTAAATAAGTTATAAATATATAAAATAAGTGTATAAAATAATAAAATTTAAAATAAAAAATAAAAAATAAAATACCCATTATATAGGTAAATATACCAACATTTGTACACATAAAAGTAATACATGATAAATTAACTCAAAAATATAAAAATCACCATTAAATACTACATAAATAATAAATATTTTTCATATTTTAAGAAAAAATAATAAAACAATCTTCTATTTCTTTTTTTAATATTACATTTAATTTCTATTTTGGAGTTTAGTGGATGACGTGGCCCAAAAGGGGGTCAGCCTTAGTTGATTTGTCGGTTAACTGGCACCCTATGACTCTAGAGCTGTTAGAACCCACTGACTCCCTCTTTTCCTCGAATTTTCTCGGATGAATCTTTCATTTTGTTTGGCTTGATTCCTTCATCAAATTTGATCCTTGTTCATTGTTCTTTCATGCCACGATCATTCCTTGATCTATGGCACCTTGGTTGATGAGGAAACCCTCGTCAAAGCCTCCCTGTATATATGTTCCTCTATGATTTCATTTGTATTTTGATCATGCTTTCACCCTCAAAATCCCAAGATTTCTAGCTTGTGATGTTGTTGGTGACAGGAGCAATCTCGTCGGATTGTTTGGTGTGGAGGAAGAGGATCTGAACCTAGTGATCCGAGCTTGTCGGCCATCTCCACTGGAGCTCCACTGCTGCTCCTTCTCCTCTGAGGTTGAGACATAGTTTCTTATTTATTTTCGTTCCTAGGATTAATGTTATCATAGTTTAGCATTTGGATCATGTTATTTTCATCTTTTATTTTGTTATTTTCCAAATCGAAGTTCGTTGGAGCCTCAGCTTCAACCATCATTCCAACGTGCCTTAGCCCTGTTCCAACCATCATTTCACCTCCATTATCATCCCTATCGCTTTCTCTACATGTCTTACCATCTAGACCACTTTGAGACCTCCTAGATCGAAGAATCGAGGTCCCTCCTCCGACGCTCGTAGGACCTCTCCGCTCCACTCTCATTTTCAGCTTGATCAGCCATAAATGAAGGCAAGCACCTTCGCCCTTGCTTCGTCGGTCTTTCAACTTCACTTGCAAGTGTTGTAGACCCCATCTGAGGGGTGTCTACATCAGGAAACACCCCTCTAGCTTCATCGAGCTCTAGGATCCCATAGATGGGGTCCAGACCCATTTGAGGGTACCCGCAGATTTAGGAACGCTTCAACTCCATTTTGCAACACTTGGGAAGCTCCCATGTGTCCAGAGCTGCGAGCGTTGGATGATCGAAGGAGCCCCATCTACCAGTTCATCCATGTTCTTCTTGAAGAGCAGGGACCGTTAGATCAAGGTTACTCTCATGTTTGAAGCCAGTTGTTGGATCAAGTTGAGCCTTGACCGTCAGATCTCTAGAGAAGATCTAATCTAATCACTCATCCACGAATCATTATCAAGTGAACGGGAGCTGACATGTGGATAAGTGAAGAGTCGTAGTCGTCCAATCACGCCTCGAGGGATAATTTTTCCCCACACCCCTCGATTTCTTCATTCGCTTTTTAGTCCTAAAACATTGGTCTGTAGTTCAAAAAATATTGTAATATTTGAAGTTTTATTCCTGTATTTATTTTATTTGCTAATCATTCTAGTACACGTCGCCTCACGTTCTTGTGCACGTGAGGGGACTAGACATTTTGCAGGGACCCCTCATGGGTTTTTGTCATGGGTTTTTGTTATTGTTTAGTCATTAAAGTTTTTATTTCAGTGTTGAACTTTTTGGAAAAATTGTAAGTAGGCCTTGTAACTTCTTGAATATTGTACTTATACCCTTGCTAGGAGTATGTAATAGAATACATTTGGAATTTTTGAATAGAGGCCCCTAGACTTTTGCTTTTTTTGAATGCATGCTAAGTTTCTTTAAATTACATTTAGGTCTCTGCCATAACCTTAAACTTAATTTCTTGTATTTCTTTTATTAAAAATATCATATTGCATGAAAAAAAGCGAGGAAAATTATTTTAAGTGCTTGGAAGTATATTAAATCACATAAACTTTTTGTTGGGTAATTAAAACTATTTTTATTTTTTTAAACTACAAAAAGTGTACACTTTCTTCTTATTAAAATGTTTTGAAGAATTCTATATCTGTTAAAATGTTTTGAAGAATTCTAAAAAACTACATCATCTTTATTATTGTATTTTGAATCTTCAGACCAACAATCACAAAAAAATACAAAAGAAAAACACTAAAAATTAAAAAACCTAAAAACCTTATAAAAATTATAAAAAATTATTTAAAATTCCAAAAATAACCATTTATATTTCTATATTTTTCTCATATTATCTATTATATATTAAAAGAATATTAGAAAATTTTGGGATATTTATCTATTTTTAAATTCCAAAATAACCGGTCTATTATTATTACTCATTGTTTTGACCTTTTTATTCATTCAAAAATGCAAAAAATAACAAAAATTATAAGAAAAATATGGAAAATAGAGAAAACACAAAAAGATAGAAATCATTTATTTTGCTTATTTTTAGTAGTTATAGCTATATTTATAAATATAAAAGCCTATATTTGTTAATATATAGTTATATATACTTATATTATTATTATAAAATATCAAAAATTTTTTAAAAACCCTTAAATAATAAAAGGATTGTTCTTAAGGTATTTTCCAGATTTTGCATATATTATTATCTATATTATTTATAGTATATATATACTCATGTATATATGTTATCTCTATAATAAAAAAAGAAACTAAAAATCAAGAAATATAAAAAAATAAAAATTATAAAATTAAAATAAATAAATAAATATAAAATAAAAATTCAGAAAAATTATAAAATATTAAAACCCACAAAAAAATAAAAATACCCATAAAAACACAAAAAACATTTGATCCATTTGTCAATTTTTGTGGCTATTTCCATTGCTCTTTTGTGGTTCGACCCTTACACTTGCATACTATACATATCATTTTGTAGGATATAATAAATTTTAGCTCATTGTACTTATTTATTGATCATCATTTTGGGTTAATTGTTGATTAACACGCTTGAGTTGGGTGTTGAGTGCTGTGAGAGCGGCCGATACAGTGATTGTCAGATCCGACCTGTCAGACACCGTAAGCCCTCCAAGACCGGACGTTAGACACTTCGATTTTAGTGTTCATCATGTAGTTAGAGGTGTGATGTCATGCGGACTTTAGTTGGAAGGAGTTGCATAAAGAAGTGAGGGACAACAGATGATGTGCTCACCCAATAAGTGTGAGGGAGAACATGGGTGTCATGCATAGAAAAGGAATGGTGTTATATGTAAGAGGAAAGATGTGGGATCAAGGAGGGAGTAGAAGTTATCCACGTACCATATACTAATGGATGAGGTGGTGGTGTCTTATAATGCTTGACCAATGGGGTAACTAGGGTGGACCAATAAGTTGTTATTGAACTTATCCAGAGGGGGTTTGATGAGTTGCCATTGACCAACCAATAGAGTGGCATCACATAGAGTTGAATATGGAAAGTTGACCAATAAAGGAATAAAATCAAAGATTAAAAAATATAATAAAATCTCAAATTAAAAAATCTAAATAAAAGTGTAGATCTCAATTATATCTACAACATCTATGAAAGAACAAAAACCAAACAAGATTAAATGCACAAAATGCATTTTTAGGTTATTTTCTACACATAAAATACATGGGTTTTGAGTTTTTTATATTTTCCCTTGGTTTTCTTTTTATAGTGTATACACATTATAATTTTTATAATATATTAATTTATTATTTACAAATAAGTTTACTTTTTTTGCAATTTTAGCATTTTAAAAAAGTGAGAATAAAATAGAGAAGGATTCTATATACAGGTTTATAGGTCAATATATTCATGATTCTTTTTTATTCTTTTCTTTTTTTTTGTATTAGTTCAAAAAAACTAAATAAATGAAATAAAACAACAACAAACTATTGAGATGAATATATATATGTACATAAAATGATAAAGGAAAGACTATCCAATGGTACAATATACAATAGGTCTCAAAAATCAAATTCCTATATAAACTCTTATTCCTTGGAATTTGATCTTGTTTTATTTATAAATGAATGCACATTAATTCAAAGGTAAGTATAGCTTCATAGGACACTATATTAGATTAAAAAATTAGCCCTTTATCCTCGGATTGCTCAAACTAGGGTTTAGATTAATTTGCAATAATATAGTTTAATATTTTTCAGTATTTTTTATTGAATTAGGTTCATGATATGTATGCAATGGAGTTGGTTTCATGTCAATTTGATTTAGCATGAATTTGTTAAATTTTAGGGATGATTACATAGTACATATAAGTGACTATATACAAGTTTCAACTCTTTATTTATCTGATTTTATTTTATTTTATTTCTTAGGTTTATTCTAATAATATACATTTAATCTATTTTTATTGAAAATATTATCTTTATTATTTTATTTAGTTGTGTGTTTGTATTATGTTTTTTCTCAATATTAGTTATGTGTTTAGTTATGTGTTTTTATTTACATTTATTAACATTTAGTTATGTGTTTTTATTTGGTTGGAGAGAAAGCAAGGGAGATTAAGAAGACATGCTTTAAACTTTGGTATTCACGTAAAGATAAAGGTGGAAATGGTGTTGGAGTGGTTGTTCATAAGGATTTGACGGATAGTGTGGTTGAGGTGCAAAGATTCAGGGATTGGATTATTTTGCTAAAATTGATGCTCGAAGAAGAAATTTCGAATATCATCTCAGTTTAAGCACCACAAATTGGTTTATATGAAAGGATTAAACGAGCTTTTTGGGAAGATTTGAATAAGATTATGCAAGGAATCCCACAAAGAGAGATGATTTTCCTAGGTAGAGATCATAACGGACATGTGGGAAAGGATGGTTCGGGGTATGCTAGTGTTCATGGAGGCCATGGCTTTATGAATAGAAATGAAGGGGAAAGGTCGTTCCGTATTTTGTAACAACTTATGATCTTTTCATAGCAAACCCTCTCTTCAATAAGATGGAGGAGCATTTAATTACTTATAGGAGTGGCCCAACTAGAACACAGATAGATTACTTTATATTGAGGAGAACAGATCGATTGTGTTGCAAAGATTGTAAAGTAATATTGGGAGAGATTTTGAAAAACTATAATCGCTTGTTAGTCATGGATGTGCAAACAAAAGTGGTAAAGAAAAGGAGGGTTTTCAAGGTCGCTAGAACTAGATGGTGGAATCTTAAATTGAAGTAATCAAGCTTCATGGAGAAGGTTTTAGAAGACTAGTCTTGGGATTATGACGGAAGTGCAAATGAGATGTAGGAGTTAGTAGCATCATGTATCAGAAGGGTATCCAAAGAGATGTTAGGTGAGTCTAAGAGAGGAGTTCCATGCCAAAAGGAGGTTTGGTGGTGGAGTGGAAGGGTGCAAGTTAAGCTCAAAATTAAAAGAGCATGCTTTAAAATTATCTCTAAGGATAGAACAGAGGAAACTATTGCAAACTATAAAAATAGTAAAGAAGAAAGCAAAGAAAGCTATAAGCAGAGTTAAGTCAAAAGCTTATGATGTTTTGTACAAAAATCTCACTCTAAGAAAGGTCAGAAGAATATATTCAAATTGGCCAAAGAAAGAGAAAGAAAGATCGAAGATCTTTTTCAAGTGAGATGCATCACGGATGAAGGGCATGTGCTTGTTACAAAGAAGGATATAGAGACTAGATGGAAGTAGTAATTCCATAATCTTTTCATTGGGGAAGGAGTTAGAGATATCACTTTGGGAGATCTATCTAGCAGTGAAAGTTACTTGATCCGTGCAAGCTATAGATGAATACAAAGGAAGTAGAAGGCTTTGAAGGTTATGAAACCTAGGAAAGGTGTAGGACCTGATGACATTCATATACAAGTATGGAGAGTTCTAGGTAAGCGTGGTTTGACTTGGCTAACAAATTTATTCAATGTTATTTGACGAAGTAAGAAAATGCCTGAAGAATGAAGGGAAAATATTGTGGTGCCTCTTTATAAGAACAAAAGAGATATTCAAAATTGTTTTAATGGCATACATACTAAGTTGACGAGTCATATTACGAAAATTTGAGAACGTGTGATTGAAAAAAAGTTGAGGCAAGTTTCCAAAGTAAAAGAAAATAAATTCAAACTCATGTCAGGTCACTTAAAAATTGAAGTCATCCACTTGCTGAGGAGAACAGTGGTTATTTATAGAGTTAAAAGGAAGAACCTCCCTATTATTTTATTGATTTAGAGAAGCCTTATAATTCTGTCCCACAGAAGATATTGTGGAGACTTTTGGAGAAGAGACAAGTACCAGTCATATACATTAACCTTATAAAGTATATGTATGATAAAGCTTCATCTTCTGTAAGGACCAGTCTGGGAAAATTGATTAATTTGACATCAGCATTGGTCTGCATCAAGGATCAGCTTTGAGTCCATTCCTTTTAACTTTAATTGTGGACGAGTTAACTAGTCACATCCAGGTTGAGATACCTTCGTGTATGTTATTGGTTGATGACATTGTGTTGATTGATGAAACTAGAGATGGAGTAACTAAGAAGCTTGAGATCTGGAGACATGCATTAGAGACTAAAGGTTTTCACATAAGTAGGGTTAAGACAAATATATGGAGTGCATTTTGATGGGAGCAATGATGAAGGAATCAAGGTGAAGATTGGTGATGATAACATTCAGATGAAAGATTCTTTTAGATACTCGGGATCTATTTTGAAACATGACATAGAAATTTATGGAGATGTTAGTCATAGAATAAATGCAAGTTGGCTAAAGTGGAGAGGAGCCTCTACTATTCATCAAAGAAAGTTTTACGAAGCAGCCGTGAGACCTATTATGCTCTATGGATCTGAATATTGTCTTGTGAACCATAGGAATGTGCAGAGAATAGCAATAGTAGAAATTAAAATACTAAGATGGATGTGTGGACATATATGGAAAGATTGGATTTCGAATGATGCTATTAGAAGGAAAGCTGGTGTAGCTCCAATCGAGGTTAAGATGCGAGAAAATCGCTTAAGGTGGTTTGGCCATTTGCAAAAGAGGTCGGCAGATGTACCAGTTAGGATATGCAAGTTTTGGGATGTTGAGCCGGCTGAGAGAGGGCGAGGAAGGACCGAGAAGTGTTGGGATGAGATTATGTGAAGGGGTCTTAGCTTTATGGATTTAAGCACGAGAATGAGCCAAGATAGATCCGATTAGAGACAAAGAAGCCATGTAGCCGACCCTACTTAATGGGGGAAAAGGCTTTGTTGTTTTTGTTGAAATGTCAAGAATTCGTTCCTATATGGTGATTTTGAGGAGCTGAATATGAATTAAGCATCGGGCTACACTGTTAAGGGGGAGTATGTGTGGTGTCACTCATACTAGGTATGAGTTTCACATGAGTAATTGCATCGCCTTAAGAGTTGTTTTTATTAAGGAAGTTGTTATTATTTTTTTCCTTTATGATTTCATCTCTCTACATGCACAACATTTGAATGTATTGTCTAAGATTTCATTATTGAATATGGAGCTTGAATTCATCTTGGAGGCCTCAATAATCCTTAGTTTTGTGTCCCGAGAGACCGTGAAAATCATCTAAAACCTCTTGTATTGTCTTTTTTAATCGAGAGATGTCTCCTAAGATATGATGTTGGCTACTAGGATATCTATATATACAAGGACCTTTTCATATAATGCATTGTGGATATTGACTAATATAGTATAATTGTGAGACTTAAATGGGTGTCTCTCATTCTTATTATCACTTCTTTAGTGTTTGTGATTTAGGAACTTGTTAACATCATCTATCTTTCTACTTGAGCTTTGTTTCTACTTGGACATCCTTGGATGGCCATTATTCCATTCTCTTTTGTTCTTTACGGAATAAACAAATCATATATGAATGAAAATATGTGCTCATCATATGAGCAATATAGCAGTCAGAAAAAAATTGGTGTAATGCAAAACCAAGTGGATACGAAAATGACTTTTGCATCGTTTCACAAAGGACAAGAGTATGGGATTGTTCCCTTTGATGTGTGTAATCTCAAAGGTAAGAGATATCCTAAATCAAGTTTGATCTATCAAAGAAGCAATCGTGGGCACGCAGATAAATCATGTGATTACCACGGGGTCGAGAGAGATGGTTTTCTCCTTCATTCTTCTCCACGTAGAAGGAGAAAATGGTCATCTTGGTCTCCTTCACGTTGACCTTTTTCCTACGAGATTGCATTCTTCCTCATGAGCACAAAGCACGAAGAAGATGGATGCCTTCCTTCTATTGGTTGTGCCAATAGGGAGATGAACATGCATAAGGGGCAATCATGGAGATGGAGAGAGAAACATATAGTGGGTGGCCATGGAGAGGATGAGGAGAGGAATTGGGATTGTCTTCTTAGGGTTTTCCTTTCTCTCGTGAAGAGAAAAGAGTTGTGCAGGTAAGAGAGGCCAAATGTCTCTTAGATATTGTGGGGGATGAGATAATTGATTTTCATAAACTACCTCTTTATGGAAATAGGCACAATTATCTCTTTAGATAGTATTTCATATTCTCATATATAATATCAATTATATTCATATTAAATCGACGTAATAAATGTAAGATCCTAATTACATTTGATGAATGGATAGTGTGAATTATATTCACATTAGCATTAACTCGTGTGCGAATCATATTTACATATCTTAATACAAATATCATATTCATACTCTCATTATTCTTAATATTAATATGGGTATAATATCAATATTCCCAAAAAGCAAAATGTGAATTATATTTACATTATATCCTAAAATTAAATGTAAATCATATTTGCATTAAATCTAGTAAATTTGAAGTAGATTGACAATATTCATTTACATTAATTCCAATTAATGTGAATAATATTTACATTAATTCCAATTAATGTGAATCATATTAACATATAATTTAGTCCATATGTGTGAATCAAATTCACACATTTATAATATCAATTTATTAATTTTGTGATTACTAATCCAATCAAAATATTTGTGCTTATTTTGTGAATATTTGAAGATAATTATAGGGAGATTGTATAGACTATGCCTAGTGACTTGATATTTAGATTAGATATATATCAGGGTTAAAACCACATTGTGTTGTCTAATCAAGTAATATACCAAACTAGTGCTCTAATAGACTCTAAATAATTTCTGATCAAAATTTCAAATTTCTAGGTTTGGTTCTATGAATTGAGATTTAATCCAATTAAATCTCATTCATTTTACCTCTAAGTAGAGTCGCTGAAATCAATACACTTTCAATATTACCTCGAGATGTAAGAATCATGGTATAAAATCTATTACGATCGCATTGACTTCGAGCATTTCCAATATTCATGCATCCTATATACTAGAAGACTTGAATAACATGCAGTCCCATATTTTGTTCTTTCTGTCTAGGGTCTATCAGTTGATTTCTCAATCGACCATCATGTAATAATATTAATAATATGCTTTTTAAATGCATATATTAACATTCTCGAATTCATATCATGTTTCATAAAAAGGATTACCATCAATTGATTTCATTGTGATCCCAATATCTTATGAGTAAGCTTCTATCTTTTGATTTAGAAAGTATGAACCTATATAATTCCTTTGGGAGATCATACATCTTGTATTATCCTGCATCACATCAGTTTCCCGATATATAGACATAGTCAGGCCATCAACATATGTATATCTATCTTCTATCAAAGGATGTGCGCCTGTTTCACGATAATATACGATACATGTCTTAGTATCTCGATATTGTCAAGGTAATTCTTTAACTTGACTCATCCAGTACCTTTGAATCTCGATCTTATCAAGTTAACTCTTTAACTTGACTCATGCAATACCTATAAATCTCTATTCCTATGCAGAGCAACTGCGTCAAAGTGTTAGTTAGATATCCTTCTTTAGACAAGTTTGTCATCTTTACTCATACTGGAGATCTTATTTGAATATCACTATGTGATGCTAGATATGTACTCGATCTAACTCCTAAGATCTACAATTTTATGTCGCCCTCTATGATCTAACCATTTAGTTAAAACATTGTATGATATCCATGATGGACGTAGTACATATCCACATTCGTACTGAGGGGCCTTACTATGAATTCAAACTTAGTAGTGTTTTATTTCAGACATGGAATGATGTAATATGCAATAACTTGTATTACATAATGGCTCGGCATGGGCTTATGTGTCTAGCAATGCTTGCTCTTTCCAGTACCTCAACCATTCTTTTTGGCTTGACATCATTGAGAGATTCCTGCACCCCCACCATCTGATGCAATTGTTTGAGGGTGGTTGTACTCCATGTAATAGAAATGCTTAACAAATGCCCTTACCATAGTTTATGATGTGCAGCTTTTCGGATATTCCCTGACCTAAGCACTTACTAAGAAGTGCTTGGAAAACTTTTTGACAAGCTTAATGTAAGTGGAAAAGTAGTAAACTTTTGGGCAATTTTGGCATATCTTAGCATTCCGTGCTTCCTTTGCTTTTATAGAGTGCAATAGATGAGGTCGTCCCTAATCCGAGTACCTCATGTAAAGAGCTCAACAAACTTTTGGGCGAGCTCAACATATTGGACCAGCTAAGTACAAAAAGGAATGCTTACGCATTAGCCAATCATTATGTGATATGATAAGCATTGTGTTGTATTGAGGATGAAGTCAAAGGATTGATGCAGTGGCGGGCCTAGGATTACAGCCTAGGTGGGGCACACATAAATAGAAAATAAATAAATGATATTACAAGAAAAAATAAATTAATATGAATATACATGTGCATAGAGACATATAAAGAATTATTTTGCATATAAAATTTTATAGAAGTGATAGGAGATAAGATGTAAACCTCTTTTTTTTAAATCATGATTTAAAAATCATGATTTCAACTCATGAAAAAATATCCAACATAAAATAGCGACATAAATAATGGTCAATTAAACAATTGCAAAGCACCCAAGTAACATCTACAACATTAACGTACATATTGGTAAAAAAATTGGTTCCGATTGCATTACTCAATTGGTAAAATGATATATGTTTTGCTCAAACATACACATATATGCCTACGAAGAACGAAGACATTGTATTATTGTTACATGCGTTGGAGTTGGAGACTTGTAGTGTATGAAAACTATGAGGTTACAAGGGAGTTGAGATTGCATGTGCTCCTACTCCTTGTTGTGGCACATCCAGGACTGGAGAGAGAGATGACTGCAAGAGAGCCGAGGGTGTCTGGAGTTGAGACGTGCTCTTATCAGGGATTCGAGAGGAGAGTCGAAGTATTGGGATGCGGTATCACTGCATGGAGGAGACTCGGGGAAGAGCACCGACCTAGAGAGAATGTGCAGAGCCAAACTGGGATCCAGGGGTGGAGTGCACGAGGCATGGGGAGGGATGGAGGTAGGGATGCAAACGGACGGATACGGATATGAATATATGTATTACCATATCCTTATCTGTTTTTGAATACGAATACAGATGCGGATACAGATATTGACGGATATTAAAACTATCTTACCATATCCTAAAAAAACTGATACGGATCGCATAAGAGTAATGCTAGAAATGCTCTATAGATTGATTTAAAATATATACGAATTAGATAGAAAACACATGATATAAATTTAC
Source organism: Ottelia alismoides (assembly GCA_037367405.1). NCBI lineage: Eukaryota > Viridiplantae > Streptophyta > Magnoliopsida > Alismatales > Hydrocharitaceae > Ottelia > Ottelia alismoides. Next base: position 558,028 of record JAZKJV010005870.1, on the reverse strand, counting down.
TAGATGTGTTTGTATCATGAAAAGTATACAAACATGATAAAAGAAGGTATAGAATTATGTTATGTAGGGTTAAAAAAAATGTATGACTATATTTATATACGAAAACTGATATACGGATACGGATATTTGCGGATATCAAAATGATATCCATATCTGTATCCATTTTACGGATACAGGCATCAAAATCTGTATAAAATGGATAAGGAGACTGATCAGATACGGATATATCTATAACAATTTGCATCCCTAGATGGAGGGCACGATTCCAATTCTAAATTCTCAGATGATGTGGGGCACAGAGGGTTCGTGTGGATTTCATATCCGTAATTCTCGGATGTGGGTGGGGGGGGGGGGGGGCACAACCATATATTGCCACATTTTTAAAATTTTTAATAATACAAAATAAAAGGGATGTGAAAATTTAGGGAGGGCACGTGCCCCCCATGCCCAATATGTTGATCCGCTCATGGATTGATGCATATGTTGCATGACATCATATGTAGAGTGCAATGGTTGTGCAGTTATCATATTCATAGGTAAATGGTCTAAGGGCATTTCTGGGATGTATCTGGACTAGCCTATGCAACCTCAATGACCAACTTTCGCAGTTATTCAATGGGGACATTAGTGTTTTGTCGTCCATCCAGGTGCACTACCTAGTTCTTTGGTCGAGCTCGTCTAGTGATGTTTGGTTCGTCAATTTTCTTTCTCTGCAGCAGTTGGCCAATGGGGATAGTAAATGCCCATTACACGGGACAAAAATAGTGGGACTTCATCTTCTTAGATCGAGTCTTGTTGGCGGACTTCATTAAGAAATAATTCTTCCTCCTCCAGAGGCATGATATGAGGATTAAAGAGGACCCAACAACAAACCACAAGGACAAACCACTTTATGATGGTATGAGCTTTTTTTCAAAAAGTTCACACCTATGTCCCCAATAATACGAAGCGGTCCAGTCAACTGTCCATGATTGCCAAAAGATAAACACGAGAAAAAGAGTACGCATAATCAAACAAGAAGAAATATTAAAGATGATGTAAAGGCAATCACTCTCTACGCAAAATTCATTCTTTAAAATGCTGTTCTTCAAAAATGTTAAAAGAATCAAGATTTTGAAGGATGCATGATAGCAGTAACAGGTGGCTACAATTTGCACAGCACTTCATGCTCTAGAATTACTTTAGGATAATCTTTCCATAAGAAAAAGGACTTGTGAAAATCAATTTTTAACCCTGAGGTCACTCTGATCTCCCTATATAAAGACGGGCACAAGAGTGAAGAGCCCCTCAGCTCCAACATCTCATCCGATCGACAATGGGTCGACGTGGCATCATGATCCCATCCCTCACCTGTGTCTTGCTGCTGACGATCACCTCCGCCCTGAGCCCCCCAAGGCGCCTCACCCTCCTCCTCCCCGTCTCGAAAGACAGGGCCACCAACCAGTACGTGACTCGCATCCAACAGAAGACCCCCTCCTCGCTCCTAAACCTTGTCGTCGACCTCGGCGCCCGCTACTCATGGGTGGACTGCGACAGGAACTACAACTCATCCACCCTGTCCTACGTACCCTGCAACTCTTCCGACTGCAAGGCCGCCCTATCGAAGGCCTGCAGCGTTCCCTCGAACATCTGCGGTACCCTCCCGGGGAATCCCTACATCCGAACCTCCGGCCCCGGAGATCTCGCCGAGGACAGCGTTACCATCCGCACCACCGACGGCTTCAACCCCCGGAGAGCCGTGAACGTTCCCAAGGTCACCTTCTCCTGCGCCGGAAGCTCCCTACTCAAGGGCCTCGTCCCGGGGGCCTCCGGAATGGCTGGCTTCGGCCGGACCGGTGTCGCCCTCCCCTCCCAACTATCTTCCTCCCTCGGCTACTTGAACAAGTTCACCCTCTGTCTTCCCACCGCCGGCGGCTCGGATGGTGTTATCTTCTTCGGCGACGGGCCGTACCATTTCCTCCTAAACGGAGAATTCTCCGACGCCTCCTTCGCCTACACGCCCCTTCTCGTGAATCCCGTGAGCACCGCGCTTAGTTACTTCGCGGGGGAGCGCTCCGTCGAGTACTTCATCAAAGTCACCTCCATCAAGGTGGGCGGCAAGATCGTGCCGATCAACTCGTCGTTGCTGTCCATATCGAAGAAGGGAAAAGGTGGCACGAAGCTGAGCACCGTGGACCCCTACACGGTGCTGGAGTCGTCCATCTACAAAGCCGTGGTGGATGCATTTGCGAGGGAGTCGGGGCTCAAGCGGCTGAAGCCCGTGGCACCTTTCGGTGCGTGCTTTGACGGGAGGAGAGTGGTGGGCTCGAGGGCGGGGGCGCAAGTGCCGACCATAGAGCTGGTCTTTGGAACGGGAAAGGCGTCGAGCTGGGTGTGGTATGGGGCCAACACCATGGTGGATGTGAGACCCGGGGTTCTATGCTTGGGTTTGGTCGATGGTGGCGCGGACGTGACGACGTCGATCGTTGTAGGAGGGTATCAGATGGACGACAACCTGCTCATGTTCGATCTTGCGGGGCAGAGGTTCGGGGTGACGGGAACGATACGGTTTTTGCAAACCACGTGTTCCGACTTCAACTTTACTGTGGCCCCGTGATTTCGTGCGGAGTCAATAAATGACGGCAGTAACGTCTGTCGGCAGCACAAGTTGTCGATATTTAATCCGTCTGGCTGTTCCTGTTCCCTTCCACCTTATCTGGCTCTATGTCAGCCCATGATAATAATAATAATAATAATATGAAGTTTATCCTTGAATCTTCTTTTGAATATTCTTACGTTGTAACTTTTTGGAGGCCTAATTATACTGTGATTTACATTTTTATCTGAATCTATGTCAGCCCATGATAATAATAATAATAATATTATTATTATTATTATTATTATTATGAAGGTTATCCTTGAATCTTCACGAGTAGGTACCCGTACGTTGCACTGGTAAACGATTTGACAGCATAATTTGAATCAATCACGAGATAAGATGTTTATTATCCATACCTACGGACATTGTTATTATATCCGTAAATCAAAAAAGCATTAGTTAATAGACCAGAAGTAAGACGGATGTTTGCATGTTGTATTGTATCTTAGCTCTTGCGTATACTTCAAAATCAAATCCGCAATACTTCTAAACTGACACCGTACTCCAGAGAGAGAAGGGGTGGCGACGGAGGAGGGATTCCTCGAAGGGGGTCGAGCCGGAGGAGGTCTGGAGAGAGGGGTCGACCCTATTCATAGATCATCCTTTGATCGATCAGAGGTGTCCTCTTTCGTGTCTCCTTGCTTATTTTGGGCGTGGATGTCTTCATTGCTGTCCTACTGCCCATAATCCACCTTCTTCGCCTTTTGCTACCTCTGCCACCAACGACAGCGCTCGGCCTCGTGGTTCTTCGCCTTCTCAATGGCGACGATGGCCATCGTATCGTCATTGAGGGTGAAGTCCGTCGAGGAGCAATTTGTAGATCACATGCCGGGGAGGGGGAGGGGGAGTGGCGTCGATCTCGACCTTTGTATATGTTGCCGATGCCGATGGAGTTACGACGAGGAGGGGAGGAGTTTGGACAGGCAAACTCGGAGGAGGGGAAGGGGATTGGCGAAGGAGGCGGTGTGTGTCGGAAGTTTATCCTTGAATCTTCTTTTGAATATTCTTACGTTGTAACTTTTTGGAGGCCTAATTATACTGTGATTTACATTTTTATCTGGATCTATGTCAGCCCATGATAATAATAATAATAATAATAATAATAATAATAATAATAATAATATGAAGGTTATCCTTGAATCTTCACGAGTAGGTACCCGTACGTTGCACTGGTAAACGATTTGACAGCATAATTTGAATCAATCACGATATAAGATGTTTATTATCCATACCTACGGACATTGTTATTATATCCGTAATCAAAAAAGCATTAGTTAATAGACCAGAAGTAAGACGGATGTTTGCATGTTGTATTGTATCTTAGCTCTTGTGTATACTCCAAAATCAAATCCGCAATACTTCTAAACTTACACCGTACTCCAGAGAGAGAAGGGGTGGCGACGGAGGAGGGATTCCTCCAAGGGGGTCGAGCCGGAGGAGGTCTGGAGAGAGGGGCCGACCCTATTCATAGATCGTCCTTTGATCGATCAGAGGTGTCCTCTTTCGTGTCTCCTTGCTTATTTTGGGCGTGGATGTCTTCATTGCTGTCCTACTGCCCATAATCCACCTTCCTCGTCTTTTGCTACCTCTGCCACCAACGACAGCGCTCGGCCTCGTGGTTCTTCGCCTTCTCAATGGCGACGATGGCCATCGTATCGTCATTGAGGGTGAAGTCCGTCGAGGAGCAGTTTGTAGATCACATGCCGGGGAGGGGGAGGGGGAGTGGCGTCGATCTCGACCTTTGTATATGTTGCCGATGCCGATGGAGTTACGACGAGGAGGGGAGGAGTTTGGACAGGCAAACTCGGAGGAGGGGAAGGGGATTGGCGAAGGAGGCGGTGTGTGTCGGAAGTTTATCCTTGAATCTTCTTTTGAATATTCTTACGTTGTAACTTTTTGGAGGCCTAATTATACTGTGATTTACATTTTTATCTGGATCTATGTCAGCCCATGATAATAATAATAATAATAATAATAATAATAATAATAATAATATGAAGGTTATCCTTGAATCTTCACGAGTAGGTACCCGTACGTTGCACTGGTAAACGATTTGACAGCATAATTTGAATCAATCACGATATAAGATGTTTATTATCCATACCTACGGACATTGTTATTATATCCGTAATCAAAAAAGCATTAGTTAATAGACCAGAAGTAAGACGGATGTTTGCATGTTGTATTGTATCTTAGCTCTTGTGTATACTCCAAAATCAAATCCGCAATACTTCTAAACTTACACCGTACTCCAGAGAGAGAAGGGGTGGCGACGGAGGAGGGATTCCTCCAAGGGGGTCGAGCCGGAGGAGGTCTGGAGAGAGGGGCCGACCCTATTCATAGATCGTCCTTTGATCGATCAGAGGTGTCCTCTTTCGTGTCTCCTTGCTTATTTTGGGCGTGGATGTCTTCATTGCTGTCCTACTGCCCATAATCCACCTTCCTCGTCTTTTGCTACCTCTGCCACCAACGACAGCGCTCGGCCTCGTGGTTCTTCGCCTTCTCAATGGCGACGATGGCCATCGTATCGTCATTGAGGGTGAAGTCCGTCGAGGAGCAGTTTGTAGATCACATGCCGGGGAGGGGGAGGGGGAGTGGCGTCGATCTCGACCTTTGTATATGTTGCCGATGCCGATGGAGTTACGACGAGGAGGGGAGGAGTTTGGACAGGCAAACTCGGAGGAGGGGAAGGGGATTGGCGAAGGAGGCGGTGTGTGTCGGAAGGGGAAGGATCAACATCTAGGGTTTTTGAAGGAAGTTAGCATCGAGGAAGAGAATGGGGGAAGGGTTGGGGTGGCTTGTGTAATTCCTTGCAAACATTGAGGGTACAAATGGAATAATGCACACTCGTGCAGTGCACGGGTGAAACAACTGAGTTTGCAATGCTGAATCAGTCTCCTAAACATGAATGTCTATAATATAAGTAGAGTATAATTGTATATAATTTCGTGATGAATGACATTTATTTTAGTTGAGGACATAATCCACAAGTAAATTCTAATCACTACTATTTAAAAATTGAATCTATTTTTTTATTCTACATCATTGGAAACAAAAAAAGGTGAGAAATTTTACATTATTATCAAAAAAAATGTGGACCCATGATTAAGCATGGATACTAAGGCATACTATTTTGTTTGTATTGCACGAATACAACATCATGGTATTCTTTGCTACAGTTAGCGACGACTATTTACCGACTTTTGCGTGAGAAGCTTGTACTTATCATTAGCAAAGAATAAAAAGGAAAAAGCAATGAAAAACCATGGAGCCAGCTATTTGGTAACGGTTATATTGGAACGAATATAATATCCATTACGAATGGAATAATCAGATGTAATTTTATCTAAATTGTTCTCCGTTTACAGATGATAAGATAAAGATAAATAAATTATTCATCACCAAAGATTATTGTCTCAATGATTTTTTATAATCTAAAAAAATCAATTAAAATTCCTATAAATTTTACCAAGATCCTTTGTGGTTGCTGTAAAACTATTCCAGTTAAATTTATGAGCACTATCTTTGTTTGAGCAATGAGCATATATAAACACTTCTATTTTCAAATAAACTAAAAAAATACTTGATGGTGATGATGGTATACATATTTTTATAGTAATTTATTTTTAGCAACTATTTTTTATTTTTCAGAAGTTCTTGAAAAATACAGATGATTTTAATTTCATACACAAACTTAAAAGGTAACAATATGACAATCGGACTTTTAAATTTGTCTCAATATAATCATTGATTACTGAAATTTAGTTGATCATTTCATCTTTCCAACCTTAAATTTCAATAGTCAACGACTACACTGAGACAAATATTAAAGTATGGGTACCTCATTGGTACTTTTTAAATTTAATATGTGACATTGAAATTAGGTATGTAGTTCAAAGACATTTTTAAGATGTCACGTGTGAAGCACGTAGTTATCTTAAGCGGTAAGGGGTTGAGATGTTTTCGGTCAGATATGATTGTGTGGTTCCGCAGTGACCATGTGGCGTTCTCTCCTGCAGATGATGATTCGAATAGACGGTTGGTATAAGGGCCGCTTTTATGATATCTAGACTGTTGATATGTGGCTTTGTTTTAGATCTAACAACAATGGTCAAACCTGATCTGACGGCTAAGCCTGAACCAATCCAATGAATATTGTTCGATCTAGAAGGGGGATGTTCTTTCCCAATTGCTTCGTTGCTCTTCGTCTCTGGCAGTAAGTTTCCATCTCTATGTTTCCATCTATGGTGATTCTGTAGTCTCTATATGCTAGTTCGGGAGCACCTGATGCTCAGGATCTCCTCCAGATGATATCGACGATGATACTTCGAGAGCACGTGATGCTCTAGATCTCCATCAAGATGATATCGACGATGATACTCACGTAGATGATGATGAAGACTGATCTACAACCGCAAGGATGGGAGATCGGGTGGCAGAGAGCTGGTAGTGATGGAGGAAGAGGAGGAGGAGGAGGGAGCAGACGCAGTGACAGAGGAGGTATTCCTGGAAGGGTGTCCAGCTGGAGAAGCCTTCGAGGGAGGGTTCGTGCCTATTCGTAGGTCGATGTTCAGGCAGTTGAGATGTCCTCCTTCGTGTCTCCCTCGTCGTGTTCAACATCGCTAACATCGCCTCCGCGGTTCTTGTTCTTCTTCTGCTTTCGCCTCTGACAGCTGCGCTCGACGTCGCGGCTCGTCTCCTTGGAGATGGTGGGGACAGCCAGCGTAACGCGAGGTAGGCATGAACTTCGCGGCGACTAAGGTTTAAACGAAATTGATCGATCTAACGGTGAGAGAGAGAGAGAGAGAGAACGCACCATTTTCGTGGGGAGAAGACCTTCAGATTCGACGTGATAACTTCCGACATGGATGCAATAAGGATAGGAGCCCTTGACCAAAAGCGACATTGTGGGATATGACGTATGGATGAGATTCCTTAGAAAGACAAGGGCAAAAGTGGGATGATAGATAGAGACGTGGGGATGTCAAAGTGTCCAAGGGATAGAAATGGGATTTCCGCAAAAGTAACTAATAACTTGACGCGCCTTATATATATACTAGTAGGTACCCCGTGCGTTGCACAGGATGGTGTATAAGAGAATGGAGTCGCAAGTTGTTTCTTCCTCAAAAATATTGCTTAGGCAAGTAAAAGGGAGTAGATGCTGAGAGATTATCCATTAAGCATATTTATGGGTCAATGTAACCTTCTTATGTCAAAATTGAGAAATAATCATTGAATATTTGTCATTCGATATTCAATCATTTTTGCATATAAAGTTCTTTTCAAATGAACAGTTCAGAGGAATGATATATGAATATCTTAAAAAATTATTAAAGCTATTACATCAATCCTTTATTTCTCCGCACCACATTTTCTGTCCATACACATTAATATAAAAATAATTGCAAGTAGAAATCAAATCTCATTAGTTACTAATCATTCAAAGTAGATGGTGCATATCGAAGTAGATGGTTAATTCTAAATTAATTTTTTTGTGCAGGGAGCATAGTAGAATGATTCGACCTGTTGCAATGTAGGAAATTATAGATAGAACGACGCCAACACATTTAATTTATTTTCCATTCAAGTTCTTTACATAATCTAAATGGCATGGGTGAGTTCAAGAAAAGAAAGAAGTTCAAGTACAATTTGGACTCGAAACTCACTTTTTTAACAAATAAAAAAAACTCTAAGAAACTTACCGGGGGGAAATGCTTGTTGCATACTAATCCTGAATATTAAAGGTATGCTCACTTGACAAACAATTCAACTCTCTAACTTTGAATAGAAATCTCTAACCACAAAAAAATGGAAAACATAAATGACAATCACAAAAATAATCACAAACAAATCATAGATTATACACTAACCATCACCTCTGTGCACACCGACACTAATACTTGCTTCAGCAACCATAAACAAGTATCCTTTAGATCGTTGTCCATTAGCACCTTGGGTATGTGTACTTGGAGGAGCTTGATCATAGTGTCAACATCATAGGAGTCACCGTGCAAATGGCTCTAGTGAATGAGGAGCAATCGGAAGGTGGAAGAGGGGGTAGGAGTTGTCACGGACGTTGAGGTGGCCCTATCTAGCAAAATCAAGGAATGGTGCATTGAGGACATCCCGTCAGAGTTCGATCAAGAAACTCATCATCAAATGCATCATTGTCTTTTTTGTAAAATCATCAAAACACAACACTCTTAAATCTATTTTCAGGAAGTAACAGACATCACGACATTTAACTTTACTCGGAAAATACTATCATATGTGCATCAAACAAAAAGTTCCATTTATACTATTTTTATTTCATTGTGTATTCTACAAAACCCCAACCCTCTTGGTCGTGTCGTGACCAATAAAATGGTTATCTATGGGGAAAACTTCCTAATTTTGTAGTAGAAGTACCCTAAGGATTCAAGGTCAAAATTTAATCCCAAGTAACTTAATATGATCAAGAATAAAAATATTTCAATAATGGAAGTCAGAATGACGGTAAAGCAAAAGATATAATCTGTAAAGTCATGAAAGCAGCAATGAAACACCACACTTACAACCATCAACTCTTCGTTATCATCATCATGCACCCCTTCTTAGATTGCACTGGTAGCCACTGATGCCTCACCAACCATTGATCCTACTTTTTCCTCTACAACCAATCTAACAATCGATAATAAAAAAGTTATCAAGTGCCATCAAAGTATAAAAATCCATACAAAACTTCCAAACTTCATCCTTACAAAGCACACGCATCATCTGCCACAACTGGATCACTTCCAAACTTCATCCTTACAAAGCACACGCATCATCTGCCACAACTGGATCATTCTTGCCCTCGTCGATCTCCTCCGTCAACTTCTACAATCTCCTCGAGGTGAACTACAAAGTAGCAACATAAAAGCATGTGGCATGAACTTGGGATCACACGATTGGATTATGCATTTGATGAGAAGCAATAGGAAAGAAGATAAAACATACGTGATTGATGAGCAAGTTCTTCGCAGTTTTGCAGATCTTGCCATGGGCATTCTCGTGGTACCGGCGCCTGGCGGGTGTAGCACTTGAGGCCGAGTTTGTTGTCGACAAAGATGGGACGGGTGTGGAGGAAGAACAACTTGCATATGCGACATAAGAAGCTAAAGAGGTGGACCATTTCCCCCTTTTCGTACCGCATGGACTTCGTAAACTACATCATCGACATCTCGTGCGGGCACCAATCAATCCGTCTAAAAAAATTCAGATTGAAGAAGAGGGTCAGGAGGTGGCTCAAAAGATCTACAACGTGCCTATGAGGAGCTTCTTGTTGGAGAGGTTTTCCATTGAGACTCAATGGTCGACGGGGGGATGATATCCCAGAGGAAGGAGAAGACTCTGTGCCAGTTGGAATCGCTTAGCATTGCAGCAGGAAGAGGCGACGCAGGTAAAAGCATCCCCCTCCTCTCGTCGTTGAAAGGGGAAGAAGATGGGAGAGAGATGGAGGAAGTGGTTCCAAACTTGGGGGAGAAGTCACGGAAGAAGATGTGACAGAATGCGAAGGGCATCAGGACAAATCAATAATTTAAAAAATATACCGAGGGCATCACAGAATGCGAAAATGAGCGGGTGAATAGTGCCATCTACAGTAACAAACCCACGGGCCTTTATATATAGTAAGACTAGTGCATGCCGGCACTTTGCGCGGGTAAAAAAACATTATTGATCAAATCTAGGATGGTAGAATTATTAATAGCTGGAAAATTATCATTGACACTCAGTTATTGTAATGAATACCATTATGTTACTAAGAGTTCATATAAGAATATTTACTCAGCCATTAGTAATTTATTTATTATAGTATTAAATTATGAATATAAAATGCTTATAATACTAAACAATAACCAAATATATTTTATTCATAAATTTTTTACTACACCAAAGTTGACCGATAAGAAAGAATAAGTGGAATATTTGTTGCCTCATTCTAAGATTTTAGATATATAGCAAGAAATATTATTTCTTGCAAATTAATCTTATGAAATCTGCAAGAGATATTATATTTGTTGCTATAACAATGATTAGTCATTGAGTTTTTCATTGAAGATACTAATTGTTGCAAAATTTGCAAAAACTAAGGAAAATCGCGAGAGGCCATTTACATATGATTTAGTGCTAACAGTACAACTATGAATACGATATTCATTGTTTAAAGAAGCAAGCGATGACGTGAACCACCACAGCTAACTCTCGGGTCACTTTGATAAATGCCAGACACTTCTAATATATTCAGCATATGATTTCTTTCGTTAGATCGAGGGATATGATCCATGATATATATTAACATATCTACACTGATTCTATATGGACGGGCATGAGCCACGTTTACGATGACCTCCTAGAGATAGAAGTGGATGGCAGTGGATGGCATATATATTGAGTATCAAACACGTGTTTCAAAGGCTTACCAATTTTGCAAATTCTTGGTGATGATCATTAATCCTTTCTCACAACATCCGCAAAAAGCAAAACAAAACCAAGATATATTAACGAAGATATATTAATATTATGACATTTGACATTTAACTTTGAGAAATATAATAAGAAAAAACTTTGTTGAAGACATACACCATTATTAATATAAATAAATTACGATCCATAGATTCCATATTCACTATTAATTTGGAAAATATTAAATAGGAACACTTAAAGCTTTCATTTATTTTTTCTAAGAGAAACAAGGTGGAATCCAAAATCTGGGATCCACCACGTCTAAAACTTGAGAAATATGCTAAATGAATTTACAATTACATTACCTTACATTATACTACATAACTCCATGCGCTATATAGTGCCCTGTAGTGCTCAATGGCATTTTCAAAATAGAATGTTTGTTCCCTAAAATGGTATATTCCTGCCATACCAAACCACCCAAATAATGGTGAACAGATACGAGGTCTCCGCCCGTCCATCCCCTGCACATGGCTATGATGCGACTCCAGAAAGCTTTCATTTATTGTACCAAAGAGAGAAATAATCCTCAAGATTTTAGGATCTCTATGTAAGATGTTGCATGTATTTGTTCTTGTTGACTACGCGTTTTTTGGTCCATAGACATTATGTAAAATAATCTTCTTGTGACAAAATTATAAAGCCGGGGGATGCGTTAACGTGAATAAAAAAAGTTAATCGATGCTAGAGTACTTATCTGGACTGCATAATAAAGGATAAATTGTAAGTAATTTTGACTATAAAACTTTATGTCGGAACTAATTTTCTGACATAAAATTTATTCTATACGTTAGAGGCATACAAATCAAGCAATCTCGTATATTCTAATTCCCAGTATAATCAAGATAACCCATCATCCAACTCTATCTAATTTGTTATGTGTGCTATCTAGTTTGTCAATATTCATAGATCATGCTCGGGAGGGTGTTGTATAGCGACAGAAGGTGCATGCCAGCAGTAGGATATTCGTCCAACTGGCTGTCGATTGGATCCGCGACAATCAAAACATCGTCCATGCTCGAGTGCGGATCCTCTGCTACAGCTGTAATGCACTACAGTCGCTCGATCATGCTCAAGCATGACTCCATGCTCTTGCAAACCCTCAAAGAGGTCACACGCCGAGAGGATGACAATGCAGATATCTCCGCCTATGTAGCAGAACTTGCGTTCGAGGGGGCAAGGGAGTATGGTATCATAGAAGCCGTAGAGTCGTGGAGCTATGCATAGCATCCCTTGATTTATTACTGCTGGATAAGCAAAATTCTTGTTGCATGTGCTTGAGGATTTTATTTCAATTTCTTATGGTATTAATAGAACAACCTGTCAAGTGCTTCGAAGATTTAGCATATTGTAATATGTACTATGAACTTTTTAGGCAAAGTTGTGAAAACCCTTAATACCGAACATGGACTAAAATGCAAATCTTGGTTGAGTCTGGACTTAATTGCAAAATCTGTACTCGTCCAATTACCAAAAAAATCGACTAATCAGTTCATTGCACTGGGCTCGTCGATAGCTTTCCAAGGAGCCCAAGAACGTAAAAATCCGACTTCGGGAGCCCGAGATATGGTCATTTTAGCGAGGAGGTGTCAGGGTCCTATTCGGATCCGAACCCAGATCCGAATCCGGGTTTTACCCTTAAACCTCAAGCCCTTCTCGTCCAAAACGCCCTAACCCTCATCCCTTCGACCTGCCCTCTTCCTCCTCCCCTTTTGAGCTCGCCGGAGTGCTTTGAATCGGTGATCCAAAGCCGCAATCGCGTTGAGAAGGTCCAAGGCGTCCCCTTGTGCGGTTCTCATTGCGAACAAGGCGTTGATCGCGTCATTCTTCACCAAAGTAGAAACCGAGGTTCCGATTTTCTTGAGGTACGATGCTCCCCCTTCTTGCTGCGAGATCCACATGAGTTTTTTCCTATAATTGATCATCTTAGAGCCCTAGATATACTAGAACTTGGGATATAGTGTATATGATGCTGCTCTTCCTCCTCACTACCGGATCAACGTACTTTACCCGGCCTTTTGGCTAAGATAAAGTCTAGTATTGTTTCTAAAATGGAACTTCCGTGACAGCTACGGTAGTGCTACATCGAGTTACTGTATAAAATTTATTTTTGAAGTTCCACTTGCATGAAGGATGTGAGTGACGACCCCTAGCAAATAAAGTGGTTTTCGTTATTTATCTTCACATTTTGCACGGTCTGTAGCATTGGGGTAGGTTGTCGTTTGCATCATAGTTTATGGGCAGGTTCATATCTAATAGAACAGTGCACCACATGTCCTTAAAGTGGTTGTATAAATTTGACAGGCGGGGACATGTAGATAGATTGTGTTGATCAATCAAGTGTCTACACGAGGGTGGGTTTGGTGGCATACTCAACCCAGCTAGAAAGTATCCAGCGGGAACCATTTGATGAGAAAATGACAGCACACATAGTCTAAAAGAGAATTCTTAATGGAAAATGATTTGGAACAAAGATCTCTAGTCAATTGCACTAAAGAACGTTGGATGCAGTTTACATCAGCGGATAGTAGATAGTCAATTGGGTACTCTCTAGTCAAATTCAAGATGATTTTAGCAGAGACAGCAAATATATCTCAAGCATATTTCAATATGAATCCTTTACCTGCAAGTATACTCCTGCAAAGTAGACAACTATAATGGGAGATTAATCTAAAAGTTGAAGCAGTCCTCAGTATCTGTTCAATTAATAGAAGGTTATTGATTCTGTTGTGCCCTATAATACTGGATATTAAAAGGTTGAACAATGTAATAGAAAAGGTTTTCATCCAAGCTAGCCTTTACTTGTTTCCATAGTATCATAAAACAGAAGATGACATCTTGTAAATGAAAATGGTAGAAGAATTTCTTAGTAACTAACTTGCTCAGAAGCCTAAACAATGGCATATTCGATACAGAAAGCAAACGCAACACCTGAGAATCCTTGGTGTTTCTTTCTTTCTTTCTTTTCTTTTGCTGTAGTAGTAGACAAGTCTAGTACAACCTGCCAACACACTTTTGAGAGCCACAATGACAATCCTTCCTTTTTACATTTTAATCCTGGTCACAAACCTGGTCTATTTTGCAATTGTAGTGGTAAGCCAGTTGTTCCATCTTATTTTGACTTTATGGACTTCTCTTTTGTGTTTTGCTACCAGTTTAAATACACTCTATTTCTCAAGAAAGAATTTAGCTTTTGATTTCAACTAAATTAGGTACATATACGTAATCTAATTTGATTTTAGAAATGGATGATATGGGGCGAAAAGCTGACAATGTTGTGGGGAGCATAGAGAGAATTAATCAAGCAAACGCTTAATCTCTACAGGTGCAACAGTATGGCATTCTGCATTATATTAACCAAGCACCACTATTCGAGCACTATTCCCATTAAGGAACGATTTCCATCTTGATAGTTGTTGGGTTGCATTTGCATTTGCCACTTGTTGGTTCTGTTTAACTTTGCCTCTTGCGTTATGCTCTTTAAGAGGGTTAAAGTGATAAGAATGGAAGGTATCATAGTTATATCTCCCTCTAAAGATGTGTTGAAATGGTAGAACAAGGATCTCTTGAAATGAATCATCTATTGTAGCTCCTTAGTTCAACAGGCTTAGGCATAGGTTTCTCTGGCTACTTGGATTAAACATGGATTGGAGATTGAAAACATTATATCACGATAAGCGCTAAGAGGGGAGTTTCGGGAAATGTGGTTAATGAAGTTGGGGACACGACGTGAATCTCCTGTGCATAAGGAGGATTGGGTATGGTCGCGAAGATTCGCGGGTTGGAATCTAGATTGTGAATCAAAAGTATCAATTGTGAAGTGGAGCTAAGTGGACGTGTTGGGAACTTAGTTAGGATGTACTGTACCCCGCCGCATGCCTACGGAGGCACCCCAACCCTATTCTTTTTACCTTAGAGTCATAGTGTGAGGTCTCACCAGACCAAGACCACATACTATCCACAAAGCTTGGTTACTCATATCCATATCTAATAACAAAAAATTGTGATTCTTGTGAGATATGGTTACCTAGTTTCTTCTCTTTTGCGCACATTTAAATTATATCATGCTTGTTGTTGTATAGTTTTATCTAACTCGTATTGGGCAACTTTGCTCATAACGTACTTACGTGTGGTTCCGCATGTCCTCAGCAGTGAGCAGTTTGGAGACATCACTTTTAGTGCAGCTTCACTACACTTCTTGTAGCACAGTTGGTAGTAGTTTTTACTGTCTTCTTTTCTTGTAGTTTCTTCCTGAGAGACATGGCATGTAATATATAATTGTGGACATCTATATTTATGCCTACATGTATTTTTTTTGTGGACATGGAAATGCATAATAGAATGTAATAGAATTGGTGAATGGAAATACATGTGCTTGTTAACAGGTTGAATGTAATGGGAAGTAAAAAAATATTTCCTTTGAATGTTTCTATTTTCTCCTGCTTTGGTGAATGTCAAATATTCGAATGTGGAATATATGTGCGTGGATTGGTTTGCCGAGTACCCGGATCCTAGGGGCGTCACAGAATGGTATCAGAGCAGTGGTACTCCATTCCATTCCACGCATACCATTCCTCATTGGTATTCGAATATTGGATAGTGTGAAGGTCTTCTGACCCAACACGAGTCCACAGAAGAATAGCATGTTTACATCCATGTCCATATGTCTCTCTTAAGTCAAGAAACACATATGATGGTAGGATTGGGTGCATCTCCACCTTGAGGGCACCAGTTTCTCAGTCAGGGTAGTGTAGGCTACCTTACCTACATAGTAGACTCAGCGACACAGGATCAGATGATAGAGGATGTTAGAGTTGTGCACGAGTTGCTAATGTATTTCCAGATGAATTTTCTAGATTACCACCAATACGTGAGATAGAGTTCGAGATCATGCTACTGCCAGTCACCCAACCGATCTCTATTCCCCCATTCAGGTTGGCACCAACTGAGCTCAAGGAGCTCAAAGTATAGTTGTAGGAGCTGTTGGAGAAGGGATTCATTTACCCAGTATATCATCATGGGGAGCACCAGTTCCTTTTGTGAAAAAGGAGGATGGATCCTTGAGGTTATGCATATACTATAGACAGTTGAACAAGAGAACAATTAAGAACCGTTACTCACTCCCACGAATTGATGATCTCTTTGATCAGTTATAGGGAGCAACAGTGCTCTTTAAGATTGACATGTGTTCAGGATATAACAAGTTGAGGATCAAAGAGACTGACGTGATGAAGTCTGCATTCCACACTAAATATGGCCATTATGAGTTATTGGTTACGCATTTTGGACTTACGAATGCACCTGCCGCATTCATAGATTTGATGAACTGAATCTTACGTCCGTACTTGGACAGGTTTGTGATTGTATTCATCGATGATGCTCTAGTCTACTCCTGTGATGAGTACTAGCACGAATCCCATCTGTGCACGGTTCTAGAGACACTTCGAGAGCATCGGTTGTATGCCAAATATAGAAAGTGTGAGTTTTGACTTTCTAAGGTGGTATTTCTTGGCCATGTGGTGTCAGGGGCGGGGGTGTCAGTTGATCCCGCCAAGATAGAGGCAGTGGTGTCTTGGGAGCGTCCCAAGACGGTTATAGAGATTTGCAGCTTCCTTGGCCTCGCCAGATACTACAGGATGTTTGTTAGAGGGTTCTCTAAAAGTTTGCTCTACCCCTCATTCGGTTGACGCAAAAGGATGTCCCATTTGTCTTGAACGAGAAATGCGAGTTGAGCTTCCGAGCGCTTAAGGAGTGATTGTCTTCTGCACCCATCCTCATCCTTCCTGTTGGTACCTTGGACTTCACCGTGCACACAGATGCTTCCAAGGAGGGCTTAGGTGCAGTGCTGATGCAGCATGGACAGGTTGTGACGTACGCGTCAAAATAATTGAAGAACCATGAACGCAACTACCCCCCTCATGACTTAGAGTTAGTGGCCGTAGTTTTTGCATTAAAGATATGGCATTACTATTTGTACGGGGTGACATTTGAGATCTTCACAGACCACAAAAGCCTTAAATACATTTTGATCAGAAGGAGTTCAATATGAGGCAAAGGCGGTGGATGGAACTGCTAAAAGATTATGACTGTACCATCTTGGTAAGGGGAATGTGGTAGCAGGAGCCTTAAGTAGACGACCATACACCGAGGGTACGACAACACAATTGCAAACTTGGGACGTGCTCGCTACACTTAGTGAGTGGCATCCATTTGAGGGCACATCTCATACAGTGAGTATAGCAACTTGTGGGATATGATTATTTAGGGCCAAATGACATATCCGAGGATCCAGGAGCTGTACAACAGGTGCTTGAAGGATGAATTCGACGGATTTCGAGTCCGTGAATCCACCATATGGAATGGGGACCGCGTGTGTGTCCCAGATGAGGAGGAGCTGAGGAGAGAGATCCTAGATGAGGCGCATAGCTCGAGACTTTACATACATCCAGGTGACCAAGATGTACAGGGACCTCTGCCAATACTTTTGGTGGGAAGGCATGAAGAAGGACGTAGTTGGACATGTTAACAGATGTCTTACTTGCTAAATGGTGAAGGTAGAGCACTAGAGACCTGCCTCTTCCCAACCCAGTGTGGAAATGGGAGGGCATCTCCATGTATTTTGTCACATCATTGCCACGTTCCTCTAGAGGGCATGATGTGATGTGGGTCATCGTTGACCGGTTGACCAAGTCAACCCATTTCATTCCTGTCAACATGACATATACACCAGTACAACTAACAAGTTATACATTCAGCACATCATTCGGTTGCATGTGATACCCAAGGAAGTAGTGTCAGATAGAGATTCCCGTTTCACATTGCACTACTAGGAAGAATTCATGAGATCCTTAAGGACAGAGCTATACATGAGTTCAGCCTACCATCCACGGACAGATGGACAGTCTGAGAGGACCATTCAGATCTTGGAGGATCTACTACGAGCCTGCACGGTTGAGTGGAAGGGATCTTAGAAAGATCACCTCCCACTAGTTGAGTTTACATACAACAATAGCTACCACGCCAGCATAGGCATGGCACCGTTTGAGGCATTGTACGGGAGGCGGTGCGCCGCTCCCTTTTGTTGACAGCAGGTGTGTGACAACATCATGTTCACCACGCAGATCATTGAGGAGACCTCAAGAGTGGTGGAGATTGCTAGGAGGAAATTGCTGACCGCGTAGAGCCGCCAAAAGAGTGACGCCAACCAATGACGTAGAGACCTTGAGTTTCAAGTATGTTGTCCTACGCCCGTGCCCTAGTGGGATAAATTCTTAGCCAATCCTATGTGACTAAGCATTTCTCATGATCACTGGTCAGGAACTTTGTGTTCTTACACGTTCTCCAATGAGAGGCATATAATGTTTTGGTGCAAAGGGCAAGCTAGCACCGCATTTTGTGGGACCATTCAAGATTTTGACCCGTGTTAGGAAAGTGTCCTATAAGGTGGCCCTTCCCCTACACCTCGAGGACATCCACGACATGTTTCATGTGTCGAATCTGTGCAAGTACATCTGAGATCTCCGACACGTGATCAACTACGAGGACTTGGTGGTGGAGCTAAACCTCTCCTTCCCAGAAGAGTCGGTGCAGATTTTGGACCACGTGGTTAAGAGGATGAGGCGGAAGGAGATCCCTTTGATCAAGGTCTTGTGATGAAGTCAAGATGTCGAGGAAGCGACATGGGAGCCTAAGGCGGACATGAGGGAGAAATACCCTTATCTGTTCACAGGCATGGAATTGAAACCATAGTCAAGTTCCCTTTGAGATTTTTATGGGTTTCATTCTCTTTGAGATTTTTATGCACTTATTTCTCTGGAAGACTTGGATACAACAGGGTTCGGGTGTTGAAATCGATTAGAGTCATCCTAAAGTCTCGGGGACGAGACTTCCTTTGAGATTTTTATGATGTGAAAACCCTTAATACTGAACATGGACTAAAATGCAAATCTTGGTTGAGTCTGGAATTAATTGCAAAATCTGTACTCGTCCAATTACCAAAAAAATCGACTAAGCAGTCCATTGCACAGGGCTCGTCGATAGCTTTCCAAGGAGCCTAAGAACGTAAAAATCCGACTTCGGGAGCCCGAGATATGGTCATTTTAGCGAGGAGGTGTCAGGGTCCTATTCGGATCCGAACCCGGATCCGAATCCGGGTTTTACCCTTAAACCTCAAGCCCTTCTCGGCCAAAACGCCCTAACCCTCATCCCTTTGACCTGCCCTCTTCCTCCTCCCCTTTCTCCTCACCGGAGCTCGCCGGAGTGCTTTGAATCGGCGATCCAAAGCCGCAATCGCGTTTAGAAGGTCCAAGGCGTCCCCTTGTGCGGTTCTCATTGCGAACAAGGCGTTGATCGCGTCATTCTTCACTAACGAAGAAACCAAGGTTCCGATTTTCTTGAGGTACGATGCTCCCCCTTCTTGCTGCGAGATCCACATGAGTTTTGTCCTATAATTGATCATCTTAGAGCCCTAGATATACTAGAACTTGGGATATAGTGTATATGATGCTGCTCTTCCTCCTCACTATCGGATCAATGTACCTTACCCGGCCTTTTGGCTAAGATCAAGTCTAGTATTGTTTCTACAATGGAACTTCTGTGACAGCTACCGTAGTGCTACATCAAGTTACTGTATAAAATTTATTTTTGAAGTTCCACTTGCATGAAGGATGTGAGTGACGACCCCTAGCAAATAAAGGGGTTTTCGTTATTTATCTTCACATTTTGCACGGTCTGTAGCATTGGGGTAGGCTGTCGTTTGCATCATAGTTTATGGGCAGGTTCATATCTTATAGAACAGTGCACCACATGTCCTTAAAGTGGTTGTATAAATTTGACAGGCGGGGACCTGTAGATAGATTGTGTTGATCAATCAAGTGTCTACACGAGGGTGGGTTTGGTGGCATACTCAACCCAGCTAGAAAGTATCCAGCGGGAACCATTTGATGAGAAAATGACAGCACACATAGTCTAAAAGAGAATTCTTAATGGAAAATGATTTGGAACAAAGATCTCTAGTCAATTGCACTAAAGAACGTTGGATGCATTTTACATCAGCGGATAGTAGATAGTCAATTGGGTACTCTCTAGTCAAATTCAAGATGTTTTTAGCATAGACAACAAATATATCTCAAGCATATTTCAATATGAATCCTTTACCTGCAAGTATACTCCTGCAAAGTAGACAACTATAATGGGAGATTAATCTAAAAGTTGAAGCAGTCCTCAGTATCTG
Organism: Ottelia alismoides; assembly: GCA_037367405.1. Classification (NCBI taxonomy): domain Eukaryota; kingdom Viridiplantae; phylum Streptophyta; class Magnoliopsida; order Alismatales; family Hydrocharitaceae; genus Ottelia; species Ottelia alismoides. Next base: position 537,674 of record JAZKJV010005870.1, on the reverse strand, counting down.
TTCAATTAATAGAAGGTTATTGATTCTGTTGTGCCCTATAATGCTGGATATTAAAAGGTTGAACAATGTAATAGAAAAGGTTTTCATCCAAGCTAGCCTTTACTTGTTTCCATAGTATCATAAAACAGAAGATGACATCTTGTAAATGAAAATGGTAGAAAGATTTCTTAGTAACTAACTTGCTCAGAAGCCTAAACAATGGCATATTCGATACAGAAAGCAAATGCAACACCTGAGAATCCTTGGTGTTTCTTTCTTTCTTTCTTTTATTTTGTTGCAGTAGTAGACAAGTCTAGTGCAACCTGCCAACACACTTTTGAGAGCGACAATGACAATCCTTCCTTTTTACATTTTAATCCTGGTCACAAACCTGGTCTATTTTGCAATTGTAGTGGTAAGCCAGTTGTTCCATCTTATTTTGACTTTATGGACTTCTCTTTTGTGTTTTGCTACCAGTTTAAATACACTCTATTTCTCAAGAAAGAATTTAGCTTTTGATTTCAACTAAATTAGGTACATATACGTAATCTAATTTGATTTTAGAAATGGATGATATGGGGTGAAAAGCTGACAATGTTGTGGGAAGCATAGAGAGAATTAATCAAGCAAACTCTTAATCTCTACAGGTGCAACAGTATGGCGTTCTGCATTATATTAACCAAGCACCACTATTCGAGCACTATTCCCATTAAGGAACGATTTCCATCTTGATAGTTGTTGGGTTGCATTTGCATTTGCCACTTATTGGTTCTGTTTAACTTTGCTTCTTGCGTTATGCTCTTTAAGAGGGTTAAAGTGATGAGAATGGAAGGTATCATAGTTATATCTCCCTCTAAAGATGTGTTGAAATGGTAGAACAAGGATCTCTTGGAATGAATCATCTGTTGTAGCTCCTTAGTTCAACAGGCTTAGGCATAGGTTTCTCTGGCTACTTGGATTAAACATGGATTGGAGATTGAAAACATTATATCACGATAAGCGCTAAGAGGGGAGTTTCGGGAAATGTGGTTAATGAAGTTGGGGACACGACGTGAATCTCCTGTGCATAAGGAGGATTGGGTATGGTCGCGAAGATTCGCGGGTTGGAATCTAGATTGTGAATCAAAAGTATCAATTGTGAAGTGGAGCTAAGTGGACGTGTTGGGAACTTAGTTAGGATGCACTGTACCCCGCCGCATGCCTACGGAGGCACCCCAACCCTATTCTTTTTACCTTAGAGTCATAGTGTGAGGTCTCACCAGACCAAGACCACAGACTATCCACAAAGCTTGGTTACTCATATCCATATCTAATAACAAAAAATTGTGATTCTTGTGAGATATGGTTACCTAGTTTCTTCTCTTTTGCGCACATTTAAATTATATCATGCTTGTTGTTGTATAGTTTTATCTAACTCGTATTGGGCAACTTTGCTCATAACGTACTTACGTGTGGTTCCGCAGGTCCTCAGCAGTGAGCAGTTTGGAGACATCAAGTGCAGCTTCACTACACTTCTTGTAGCACAGTTGGTAGTAGTTTTTACTGTCTTCTTTACTTGTAGTTTCTTTCTGAGAGACATGGCATGTAATATATAATTGTGGACATCTATATTTATGCCTACATATATTTTTTTTGTGGACATGGAAATGGATAATAGAATGTAATAGGATTGGTGAATGGAAATACATGTGCTTGTGAACAGGTTGAATGCAATGGGAAGTAAAAAAATATTTCCTTTGAATGTTTCTATTTTCTCCTGCTTTGGTGAATGTCAAATATTCGAATGTGGAATATATGTGCGTGGATTGGTTTGCCGAGTACCCGGATCCTAGGGGCGTCACAAAAGTTAAGGTTCCAAGATAGCTGGTTATCAACAAAGATCCATTGTCTATTCCTGGTGCAGTTCAACGTGCAGGGTTAAATTTGCCATAGGCAAGTGTGTTTATTTCGCTGCTTTCTGTGATGCTATTGCTCCATCAATTTTTGCTAATTTTAGGGGATTTTTCTATGTATGTAAATTGTGAATACTTGATTTTTCCTGATGAATTTTTATTCAGTTGATGTTCTTTAATGCAGGGAAAAATATAAGTTTTCATTCTTTTGTAAGGGAAAACGTAAAGTTGTCATTCTATTGTAAGAGAAAACATCGTTCATTTTTTTTCTTGGAGTATACCTTCTCAAAAGAGTAAACTACTACCATTAATCATCTTCTAAATTTAGATCAAGTACTTAACGTTGTTTTTAAATGGATGGTAATTTCCCATTGCCTTGAGTAGCTTGACCTTCCACTTTGGAGTTTGCCGGTCTATTGTACACTTGGAGTTTTACAAAAAGGAGCATCTCCTTTCAACAACAACTTAGACCTTTATGTGCCTTGTTGCTGCAGTTGGCTGTGGGTACTACTACTACTACATCTCGAGTCCACCAAGATAGTTTTGTAGGGCATGGTTGAGTGTATTTCCACCATGTAGATCATCTACTGTAGGATACAACTTTTGCTGTCTGCTGAAGAGAATTCTCCTTTGGATCGCAAAGGTCTCCCTGAAGATCAAGATCATTTAATAAACTTTTGAAAGGTGTGCTTGGCCGTGTTGCTTTGGATTGAATTTTCCATTACTTGGAAATAGAATACCATGAAAAGCCTCTTTTCGGGCTTCCTTTAGCTTTCTCGTTGTTTTGTGTTCTTGGGATAGGGGTAGAAGAACTGTTCGTTGTATTTACCGCTCATTTGTTGTCCTACTTACAGAAGTTAGAATAATAACCCCAAGGTAGAACAATACTTCAGGTTGGTTGTCGCCGTGAGATCAAGCTCGATGAGCTGATGACGACGTTGGGCTCTTCTTCTTCTTAGATCTAGAGTAGGTGGCAAAACAATTCTTGTTACAGTTGTCAGTGGCCTTAGGGAGCCCTTAAGGCGATGGACATCCTCAACGCAACGAACAACATGACATCAGCACAAATGGAGGACGGAGGATGCACTTAGGCCTTACCACATGGCGGGGAGGAAAAATCACTTTCCTTCTGTGCCGACGCAGCGCGGTGAAGGAAGGATTAGGTCTCCATCGATTATTAGGCGTTTCAATCGGGTGAAGTGGGGGATTACGGATTCGAAGGAAGGAGTCGATTTCAGTGGCAGTGCGCAGCCTGACGGGGTCGGTCGAACAGAGCCATATCGAGGGGGAGGAATTTCGGTGATCTGGGGCTGGCGAGGGAGGTGAAGCGATGCTCGTTTGGGAAGTGGCAATCCTAGTGGGCGATGGGAAGAAGGGAGGAGGATGGGATTCTACCGATTTAGAGGGTAGAAGTGGAAAGATGGCTAATACAACATGGCCAAAAATGGTATGTAGGGGTGAAAAATTAATACATGGTCGGTGCTCCCCCTGTATAATATATGTTATAGATATATATAATGGATTTTAATATTCTTATGTTGTAACTTTTTGGAGGACTAATTATACTGTGATTTACATTTTTATCTTGTGTAGCAACAGAGCTAAAACAAACATACATATGTAAGGACTTGTAAGGAAAATCATATGAAGGAAAAATATGGGAGCTCATAAAACTCAAATTTTCCTCAATATAGATCAGGATATTCTTCACTAGAATACTTTGTGATTAGAAGGATACATATAACATACAGAGAGCTCAAGCATCCATTCCAATTATACAAAAAACTTGACTGAACACCCCTCTCATGTAGATAGATATATACATGCTTCGTCCTATTATGAATAACAAGATTGTTGGTTAGGTTTTATTGTAATTTTGTTGTCACAGAAGATCTTTATTTGTATATTAACTTTAATGTCTAAAGCATTAAACATGAATTTTAGTCATTGAAATTCGGTGACGCCATTTGCAATGGAGCGGTAGTTGACTTTAGCATTAGATATTAGAAGAACATTGCGTTTCTTACTCATTTAAATAACCAAAATTCCATATAGATATGGTGCAAAATCAGAAGTAGATCACATATCATCTATTGAAACTACCCTATCAGCATAACTTTATTCTTCAATTTTGATTTTTCTTAAATATGAGATCTTTTCTGAGTGATCTTTTTATATAGCATAAATTTCTGTTGACCACTATAACATGAGAGGGTATATGATCATGCGTAGTGAGTAACAACATTCACAACATAGTTGATATCAAGCATAGTGAAGGTAGCTAGATTGTTTACTGACATTTGATAATGCCCTTTCTCTGCACCATCAAGAAGTTCACTATCCTTTATACTTAGCTTACGGTTCGTTTCCAAAGGGGTGCATGTTGGTTTGCAACCCAGCATGCTAGAGTCTTTCAACATCTTAAGTATATTTACGTTGTTTTAAAACACATGGCTTTTGAAGATCAAGCCATCTTATGAATACCTAGAAAGTACTTCTATTTCTCCAGATTTTCAACTCAAATTCAGTTTAGGATTTCTATTTATTCTAGATAGCTCTTCTTCATCATCAAGTGTAAGAATCAAGTCATCAATATAGACCAAAAGAATAATATTTTTTGTTACTCTCATTTTAATAGAGTGTAGTCTGGATTCTCTTGCTTGTAAGAATTTTTTATCATGAGTAGTTAGAGTCATTCTAACTCGACCCTTGGAGATTATTTTAGTCCATACGCACAATTTTCAAATTGTAACACTTGTTCCCCTTTTTGAACACAAGCATAATCTCATATAGACTTCGTCTCGAAGATCACAATTAAAGAAGGTATTTTTCATATCAAGTTTGTATATTTCCAGGAAAATAAACAACAAAACAAATTAAAACTCTCATGATCAATTAAATATTTATAATATAGCCTATAGGCCATATGAACCTTGGATATATCGAATTTCCCATCAGCTAAATTGTATAGACTCCATTTAGAGCTAACCAAATGAGCGCCCTCAAAAGCATCATTCTATACTTCATCTTTAACCAGAGCATCATTTTCTTCCTTCACATTATTAACCCAATTAGGATCGCATTGAGCTTCATAAATAAGAATCTAGAGAAGTAATGAAACAATTATAACCAGCATTCATTCTGGTGTTAGAGATGAAGTCTTTCATAAGATAACGAGTAGAGTCTTGAATAGTTTTAACAAGATTTCTTATAACAATATGATGATCATCAAGAAAATTATGAATTTCCTCAATTGAAACATCATGGATGCATGGAGATACCTATAGGGCTCGTTTGGTAACCGGGTTACCCCAGGGTAACCCGATTTGCCTCTCTATTTTATTGGGATGGAATTCTATCACAAATCATAGTGACATCACATCACATTCTTTATTTCCAACCCTCATAACCATCCAAGCAGCTACTATTCCCATCAGGTTACCCCAACCACTCCACCCAGCAACCAAACAGACTCATAGAGTTTTCACGACATGGAATGTCCAAGAAGATATTTTTATTATGATTTGGTATTATGTCTTGTTCAATTTACATGACATTATTAGCTTCCTCTCATCTAACATATGTTCGTCCAAATAATTTGTCTCTACCATCATATTTGCCTCTATCATTATTACCGTTATTAATATTTTTCTTATTCTTTCACGCATCTGGATAGTTTCTAGCATTCCTTCGAGAAAGTGACAATCTTGTTATTTCCCTCAACATCATTACTTATACAGTCTTCCTGAGGAAAACTGTGGGGCCCCTCATAATATGACTTGAACTTGTCCGTTAAAACTGCTCTTATCCAATATCCGAAAAATATGAAATGATGCACTCCAACTACAAGAAAAGTGTGATTGCCATGCACATGGTGGCTCGCCATGTGGACATCCCGTGCACTCTAGGTGCACATCAGGAGGCTGTGCAAGCACATGCTCTCATCCAGCCTATGTTCATTGATCGCCTAGTCACAAGGTCATGCGGGTGAGTAACATGTGTCCGCAATGTGCTTGCCCACTACACGGGTGTGCATAAGGTGATCGCCCAAAGCCTCACTCCACAAACAAGTGGGTGAGCACTATTAGTGAACTTGGCAAACACATGTGCTCCACCCACATTGTGAATCTACAAAAAAAATATACATATCCAGCAGGGTTTTGACGCCCATCAGAAGTCTACCTAGTTCCCTTTCTCGAAGATCAAACTCAAACATGTAAAATTTCTTAGAAACCACTAAAGGAGCTTATTAAAGTTGAGGTAAGTACCTGTAATATGCCACCTAGCCCACATATTCTTATAACTATAAAATTACATTAAACCGAGATATGTTTTAACTTGCAAACATAACATTTAATTCCAGAGAAAACTTCATTAGATGTAAAAGCATCATATCTAAGCACTAACATCATATATATATATATATACACACACCACACATAGATGTTCTGATGTTTCTATAGATGTGAAAACATCATATTTAAGAAGCTAAATCAAAGTTCTTACAAACTAAAAAACAAGCTAAAATTATACAAGTACACATGCAAAATTCCATGAATCATTTCTTCTTCGATCTAAAAATTTTTAAAATCAAACTTTGTTTTGATTTCATCTTCTCATTCACCTTCTCCTTAAACCTAGCATACATGCATGCCTCTTCTTCTAGGTCACATCCCCCCCTCATCATCTGATCCAATCTCCTCATAGCGAGATGCTACCCCTAATGACCTATATTAAGTAAATAATAAATAAGATAATTATGTGAAGTTATATAATTATTAAACTATTACACGTTAGAAGGAGAATTCTTACATGTAGGCTGTGAAATTTTCATGCAGCTTGGTCACCATCTCCACCATCGTTGCCATCTGAGACTCCATCTACGGTGACGGTTGTTGAGATGGCTGTAGTCTTGAATACGACAATTGATCATAATCAAAAGATGAATGTCGATATTCCTCCACATAGTATTGAGGAAGACCACCAAGTGTATACTTCTTTTTGACCACAACATCCCTCTTCTCCAACACCTATAAAAATTTTGATTGTTTAAAATGTATATATAGTTAAAAATTGATTAAAATACATTAATTTTTACCATACATGTTTCCAAACTGCTTTATCAAATGGAGGTTGATATGTATCAGGAGTCCTACCCCATTTCTCTATAGATAAAGCCAAATATCGATCTTGAACATAAGTTGAAATTAATTCTAGGATGTAATTATAAAGTAGCTTTCAAATTTATTTAGCTTTAAATACTCATCATCAATTCTCATGTTTTAGGAGTAGACCAATGAGGAAGAGGGCTCTCCATATACACCTCCATAAAAAGGGCGGAGAAGGATAACCAAGAGACTCAAAATAGGCTAAGATATGTCGAGACTCCTCGAGAAGAGATCTTGAATCAGGAGGCAGGGTCGGCTACCCACGTGAAGATGGTGATTATGACATCAACGGACGACTTGATCGATGAGATCCTTACGAAATGTCACAACCAAAACCTGCCACGACTTTAATGGTAATATAGTAATTAATTATAAAATTATTAATAGAAATGAACTTATAATAGAATATGTTGATTTATTCTATTTTACCAAATCTTTATTGTTAATCCTCATCATTTGATTCAGGTGATTATAATCTATTTCATTGAAAGTAGAGTTGTCCGAAGCATCATTTGTAATCTCCACATCATCTATTATGTCACTATGTATCACCTCATTATATGTCAAGTGAATAGATTCAATGATTGGAATTACATCTAGTATATTATTATGCTCATAAGTACGTGTAAAAGCTTCATATGTAACATCTTCCATAAGAGTGTCTTCTATAGAAATATAACTTCGTGAATTTATCTTAACGGCAGTGAAAGACACTACATTTTTCCTCTTCTTCAGCATTTGCAGAAGATAACAAACTTGGTCCACTTGTGAAGCGAGAACGAATGGTTCAAATCTTCATAAAAATTTCGGTGCATAACATCGACGATGTTATCGCTCATATCGATCACTACGCTTTCTTTTGGATAGTACCAATCACACCAAAAAAGGACGGCTTTTTATGCTTGAAATACTGTATTCTACTTTCAGTACCTCCTTTAAGATTTCATAATAGTCTAAATTGTCCTCACTGTAACATAATCAACGAATCATTACTCTTTAGTTCTGAGTGGTTAAGTTTTTACTGTATGAATCGATAATCATTATGTGTATGATCGGACCTTATAAATAGGACTTTTGGAAAAATATTTTAATATATGTTTACTATAATCATTATAATCAAATTGTTCTGCTTGGTTCATAAACCATTCTGAAAATTGTATCCTATATATTCTTACAATTTGATCTTATGAATATGTCCGGTTTTCTTCAATAACTTCCTTCATCCCTAAAATAAATATACATAATTAAAATGCGAGGGGAAAGAAATCATTTTTTTTTAAAAGATAGAGACATACTCAACATATAGTGTTCTTTCCTCACAATTGTCTAGTACATATAGTTCAACAGCCTCTTTCTCTTATCTTGACAGTAAACTCTCCCAAAACTTTCCTATTGGCTAAGTTGACCGACGAAAGACACTAATATAAGGTCTTCATCAAAGTAAATTATCTCATTCTTACTTGTTCTATTATGGATAGTCTCCATATCATCTCGGAAGTACCTAACACAAAATGTTGCTACTTCTTCATATATATATTGAGAACTCATGGATCTTTTGACTCTACTTTTATTTCAGACCTTTCTTTTCAGGAAGAACATGAACCTATGTAGAGCATCTTATATTTTTAAGATAACCAAAATTATCAAAGTAAGAATCTAGTATAAATAAGTACCTTTCAAAAGGATACATCAATCAATATTTAACATGACCTCTAATTTTGACCTTGTATGGAAGATGAATCATCATATGCTCCACTGAATCAAAAAAACTGGTGGAATATTTTCTCCAAATTACACATAATCACAAGAATATTTTTTCAAGATATTCCTTCTCCATATGATGTATATATGAAGAACATATAATCTAGAAAAATAGGTTGATATTTGATAGAACATCGATGATATTTTTTGATAACAACCGTCTGAATATTATTGGTAGTAATCTTTCCATAAATACACAACAATCATGACTTTTAATTACTTTAAATGAAAACTTCTTTTGAGAGATTTGATGTGTATCTGTCTAGAAATTTCAATTTACTTGCCCATTCACATACACTTTTCACTTAATTTATATCCAATGTATACTTCGCTTCTGGAAATTCGACCCTCCCATTGATTTGGGATCCATGGATCTCAATCCATGGACAACACAAATCCAATGGCTCACATTGATTTGTGTTTCTTTTAATGACCAAGATTTTGTTGGTAAAAAACCAACAACAATTAATTTAATTTAGATTAAATGTATATTGACAAATCAATATGATTTAATCCCATATTAAATCAATCAAGCATGGAGATTATGGAATGAACATTGTCTCCTTCCATAATATGGTATTTGCTGGCAATCTCATGTAATCTCATGATATCTCATGAGATTACATTATTCCATGGAAATCTCCAAGATTTACAACAACACTTATTGTAAATTATTCAACAAAAACAATTCATAATTATTTTGTGAATATTGCAATCTTGCCGTTGGAAAATTGTGAATCACATTCACAACCCAAAATAAAATGTGAACTACATTTTCAATTAATTGTCCAATGTGAATTCAATTCACATCGACATTTAATTAACAAATGTAAATTACAATTTGCTCTCTCTTATATATTGTAAATCACATTTATAATATATATGATTAATATGGATAATGCAAACCACATTATTCATATCCATGATAATTAAATCATATTTTATCATCTTGGATCTCTATTCTCATATGCCCAAATAATGTGAATCACATTCACATTATTTACATCTTTGATAATTAAATCACATTTAATTATCTAAGATAACTCTCGTTATAATATGAATCAAATTCATATTATTCATGATGATTAAATCATATTTAATTATCTAAGATAACTCTCCTTATAATATGAATCAAACTCATATTATTCATGATAATTAAATCACATTTAATTATCCATTTTCTCAATGCTCGGATAGTTATATCAATAATGAAATTATCCTGAACTCTTTCAAGGATAATGCGCTTTCTCCGCGAATACTTGGAGATAAGGACAGGGCGATTGTATTGTTCCACGTATAGTGACTTGGATATTAAGATCATATCTTAAATCCAGATCTCAGGCCTCCCATAGATGCTTGATAAAATCAAGACCGCAAATCTAATCTTCTCATTGCATCTGAATCACATTCAGATCAATGTCTAACATTTGGACCATGATCAACCTTATAGAATATGATATTCCTTAGAATCTGATATTCCCTAGAAAAGACTTCACCTGCTTCATTATTCTAGGTGGCACAAGAAGTGTAATGACATCCACCTTGGTTGGGTCGAAGTCCATACCTGTTTTAGAGACGACGTGCCCTAACACAGTCCCGTCTGTAACCATGAAGTGGCTCTTTTCCCAAGAGAGGACAAGGTTGACATCACAACATCTCTTAAGAACTCGATCTAGGTGCATCATACATGAATTAAAATCATCAGCATAGATCAAAAAATCATCCATGAACACCTCCAGAAAACTATCATCCATGTCAACGAACACAACCAACATACACCTTTAGAATGTAGTGAGAGCATTACACAATCCAAAGGGCATCCATCAAAAGGTGAAGGTATCAAACGAACAAGTACATGTAGTCTTCTCTTTATCCTCAAGGGCAATTTCTACTTGGTTATACCTGAAGCACCCATTCAAAAACAAAAGAATGTTTTCCATGCTAATCTTTCGACAATATGGTCAATAAAGGGTAGCGGAAAGTGATTTTTCTTGGTCACATAGTTCATGCACTGGTAATCTACACAAACACGCTAGGAAGTGGGTACTCGGGTCGAGATCTCCTCTCCTTTCTCATTTGTGACCACAACGATCCTGACTTTCTTTGGAACCACAAGCAATGGGCTAACCCATTTAGAATCAGAGATGGAATAGATAAAGCCTGCCTCATACCATTTCGTTATATCTTTCATGACAACTTCCTGGAGATTAGGATTCAAATTGTGCTGAAACTCGTGGGATGGCTTGTTGTCATCCTCTTAGTAGATATGATGTGAACACAAGGCCAGAGTTATCCCTTGGAGATCTGAAATATTCCAACCAAGAGCCTTGTGATTTTTCTCTATAACTTCTAGCAAGTGAAATTCTTGATCAATAGTCAATCACGAACTGATAATGAAAGAATACGTTTGGGCTCCTCGCAAGGAAGGCATACTTAATATTTGCTAGAAGCGGCTTCAGCTCAGGTGGAATCAGATCTGACTTCTCAATTATTTTGGAAATTGTACTTGCTGCTGGTGAATTCTACATCAGTATTTTTGCGTCCACCTTGGTTACTCTAGATTCAGAAAGTGAAACATCGAACATTTGGATAATCTTCAAATAGATTAATCAACTCTTCAGACTCTACCTCATCAGTGGTAATAGAGAAAAATTTGAATGTACTTTTAAGGTCCTCATATGGGAAGAGGAATTCCTTGGTCTTGCTTTTATATACAAAGCATATGTGTCTCTAACCTCCTCAAATGTGTCACAAACGGATGCATGAACATGCATATTTATCTCTGTTGTGCTATGCTGCTTATTCAGCTCTGCACGCATCTCGATAGTTACCTTGTCATCGTAGGAGTGAAAGGTGATCTTTTCAAATCCATAATCGACTACCACCTCAGCCATTCGGAGGAATGGTTGACCAAGTATCATCGGTGTCTAGAGTAATAGTACCGAAGATCCATGTCCTGGATAAGGAATTCCACTGGGAATTTCATACCTAGGACCATTACGATAATGTCTTTCAACACTCACCGCGGTCGCATAATAAATCGATAAACAAAGTGAAGAATCATTCTGGGTTGTTTGAACAAACCAATACCAAATTCCTTACACAAGGATGTGGGTAGGAGGTTGATCGAAGAACTACTATCAAGAAAAGTAGGATAAAATAATTGATTGAAGATCTCACATTGAATCAAAGGGATTCCTTTGTCTTTCTTCTTCTGCAGGAGGTTGCTGATCACGCTAACAATCGTCATGGTCAGGATATGCTTCTCTGTATAGCTGAGTCGGTTCTTACAGGGCTGACGATTAGATGTACATGCCTCCTTGAGACCTTTGACATTTGACATGTATCCCATGGCTTGCAATAGTGGCATCTCCAACATGATCTTCTTTAGAATTTCAACAATAGAAGGATAAAAAAGAGTTGTTTTCAATTTTCTCACTGTTTTGTTTTTCATTATTTTTGGAAAAGGCACAGATACATTTTCAAAAACAACATTTTTTAATTAAGGGAATCGGCTTGTACATCTGGAAGACTAGAATGCAGTCATCCAATACATGGGAGAGGTAAAAACATGAAATTCAACCTATTCAGCTCGTACGGGATTGTTGTAGGCACATGCATCTTCCTGGTTAAATCGGCTCGCCTTCCATTGTAATATCTAGTGATTTATTTTCTTTATTTTTTTGGATTTTTGTTGATTCAGAATCAGCTCTTCTAGATGAATCACCTCCACGATTCTAGGTTGGCTCTACTACTGATGTAGAAGACTTGCCTAAAGAAGCTCTATTTTTCTCTTTCTCAATTGCAGATGGTTGTAGTTTCTTACCGCTCCTGGTACTAACAACATTAGATAACATAAAATTACTTGTACCTGACTCAGGGGGTGGTGGGGCACTATGAGCTACCTACTCCATATGCTTGAAGTTGTTGGGGTTGGCCTGTACCTATGCTGGTATGATTGTCTTTGCATCTATGAGGTCATCGATCTTCTGAATCTTCTCATTCATATTCTTGATTAATTGAGCCAGACAATCCAGAGCTAGATTCACAGGAGCAACCTCAGATGTTTCAACAACATGAGGTTACTGATGTTGGTAGAAATAAGGTTGCTGCTGGAAGTTTTGATACTGATGCGGAGGGTATTGTTGATACTGGTAGTGAGGGGGAGGGAAATTATGATATATAACCATTAACTTATGGTGATAGAAAGGTTGGTGGTATGTTGATAGCTGTAAGTTTTGTCTTCAAGTGTAGTTCGAATGCAGTGGAGACTTGTAGTAAGGTTGTTGCTGGTGTTGAAAACTCCATCCACCGTGATTCTGTTGGAATAGCTGATTGGCAAGTGCTTTCCCTTGCTGTTGTCCTACTGGACGGGGCGAAGACTGCTCAATTTCCCATACAACATCGACTTAATGGATATGCGGGGGTGGAGGTGAAGTAAACTGCTCAGAATATGATGGAGATTCTAGATGGTAGACAACCATATGTGAGTGCTGAGGTGACTGTGAACCCTGATCCTGAGCTTGAACGTAATAAAAATGCAGGGCCGCTAGGTCTTGTGCTGTATTATTCTTATGTTGTGATGGGGATGGCATCTGCTCTTTCGACTTAGCTGCAGACGTCACGATGGTTGTGCTTATAGCATGGACGACATTATGGTGCCAATAAGAATATCAAATTGTTCTGTAATTCAGATCGAGCTTATCAAGGTGCTTTGTTCTTTGTTCGGTCACATCGAGCGTGTCCATATCTTGTGATCGCTTCTCAATTATATCTACCTTGGAAAGATGGTTCCCATGATGCTCAAGTTGGAACTCTCATTTTTCCCTTCTTGTTCATACTATTCTACCATCATGTTGACGACCTTGTGAGAAATTTGTGGGGCCTTCTGATAGGCACGAGATGAGGACAACGATGTCATTCCTTTGCCATTTCTTCAAATATTTGTCAGAGCACATCATGGTCTTTATTGAAGTGGGAACCTCCACAGGTGGCATCCACAAGACGTTGGCTCTCCTGATGCAATCCCCCAAAGATGTTCTGTTCAAGGCTTGTATTCGACAAATCAGGATGGGGGAACTTACTCCTGAAGATCTTGAATCATTCTCACACCTCATCAAAAGGCTCGTGGAACAGTTGCGGGAAGTTGGAAATGAGAGCTCTCGTCTGATTAGGTCGACCTAGGGGGTATTTCATATGCAGAAATGCAAATTTCATCTCTTCCCAGATCGTGACTACTTTCCCTAGATGATTTATCCAGTAGAGATCCTTACCTTGAAGGCTAAAGAGGAAAGCCGTCATCTTCACCACCTCAAGTGGTATAAACCAGTAGTGCATGGTACCCGAGATGAGGTTGAATTACTACAGATTAATGCAAGGTTCTTCATTAGTATTTCCATGGAAGGTCAACAGGAGAGGTAATAGTAAGAGCTTCAGTTTAAAAGTGACCATGTATCTACAGAATACTGATCCAGTCTATGACTTTCCTTGCTCCCGAGTTGTAGGTCTCTCTAAGAGTCAGTTTGTGCTCGATATCTCTCTCTCTCCCCTCTTCCTCCCCACCATGGTTTCCTCCTACAGCTCCTCTTGCTCCTCCATGTGTACCTCCTCCATTGGAACCCGATGAATCCATGATTCCATCCTTTATTATTTTATTTTACCCAAATTCCCTATGCGATTTAACTGTAAATATATATATCAAATACAATAAATTAGCATTATGCATGCATTTGTTAACATTGTGAAATTAACATTCTTTTCAAACAAATAAATGAATAAAGGAAAATGAAAGAAAACAATTTAAGGATGTATTTATATAATAAATGCAGACTGACCCGAACTCCGAGAGAAGGTCAAATATTGGAATGATTGACACAGAATAAAGAAGGGAGAGATAGGTGATGGATCCTAAAATGGCATACTTAATCGGTGTGAATTAAGCTTTAATGTGTCGTTGTAATTACGTCAGGAGTTCGGAATCAATCAAGAAATAACCACAAGAAATCAATTAATTTTTAATCGATGTTGTTTTATGTTTATTTTACTTGGGCAAGCCCCAAGGCCGAACTCAAGGAGGCAAAGGAACAACCTAGAATTTTGTCTATCAAAGTTCGTACATAGTTTTCGAGGCGGTCTTTGTTAGTATTTTTAATGCAATTTAAAATCTAAAATGCAAATGAGGCCAAATTTACAGACTAAAAAGTAATTTTCAATCAAACGATATCCGAAAATTATGAAATTTGGCCTAGATATAAAATATGTTGTAATGAATGCACTATAACTTTTTTTGAATTTCCGTATGCAAGATAAATATTTTATGAATTTATGAATGCAAACAAAATGAATTTTAATAATTAATTAAAATAAATAATAAACCAGTTTATTTCTAAGAGATAAAATTATATCACTGGGTGATTGACCTTAGAAAAATCCTAAACCCTAAAATACGAGATTTATTAAATATTAAAAATTAAAGATTGAGATATGTAAAATGATTTTTATAAAGCAAACCATGCATGCAAATGCAATTCTTTTTGGGCACAATGTAACATAAAACTCATTTTACAATCCGTGAATTTTTGGCAATTTTAAGAGTTATGGGTAATTATTTATGAATTTTGAATCACAAGATGGGAAAATACACAATTTTCCACGAGAATATTAATTAATAATTAACCACAGACCACAAAAATATCACAAACATGCCACGATGTAGAGAATAATTTGTAGAAAAAATGCGTATTTTTGATAAATAAAATGATGCGATGTAGATGTTTAAAATAAATAAGGAACATAAGGGTATCAATACAGAATTACAATAATAGATAATGCAAAAAAAAACTGCAGAGCAGGACTAAAGTGTAAATACTGATATCTTAGGGGGGTTTTCTGCAAAACTCCAAGGGGCACACGTACGTAGCACGTGACATTTGGTAGTGGGATTGATATGCTAATAGGATAAGCTTCAGTGGGATTTTCTGCAAAATCAACACCCCCACGTGTGTAACACGCCCGCGTGTGGGGTCTTCTGTAATTAGAGGCCTTTAAGCACTTCGAATGCAAAATTCCCTCCTCTACATGTGCAGATCACGTGAGGGAAGGAGGAGCTCTTCAACGATGGGGCTCCTATTGGTGTAATGACGATAGGAGGGTTGGAGGTATGGACAGTACCCTGATGGAAGAGTGGCGACATCGAGACAAGTGCAGCTGGGGGCAACCTCAAACAACTGGAAGGCGAACGACGGTGGCTGACACACGACCGGTGGGACTCGGTGGAGAAGGCCTTGAGGTCGACCCGGTCAGATGTTGATCCAGAAGCATTAGGTGCGGCTCGGTGAAGCTGCTAGAGCTCGTCGTTAGGAGCAAGGCAGGGATGAAGTTCAGTGATGCATGAACCCCAGGAACTAGAGTTCACGGAGTAGCTTTTGGATGTCAAAGAAAAATGGAACTCCAGCAAATGTAGATTGCATAAGAGCTGCTAGCCACCACCTGGAGCAGAGGATGCATCGGGGAAGAAACTTAGCGGTGGAGCGTTGATGTCGAGGAGATGGGGCTCGACGAGGAAGAAACTTTCTCGAGCGGTGTTGTCACCATCGCTCATCCCTAGGCTTTTCTTTGGCTGTTGTTTATAGGCGTATGGCATTTGAGGAGCACGACGGTTCTCCTTTTATAGTTGGTGATGGGGTTGACAATGGAAGGTCAAAGGTGATTCATGAGGAGGTTGAATAGATCGGAGATGGGATTCGACAGGAGTAGGACATGGAAGGAGATTGAAGAGATTAGCGGGTGAGCGTCGTTGACGAGATTGCGGAGAGTTGGCACATCCATAAGAGGAAGGCGGTGGTGAGATACGCGGGCGGGCAGCGCCGCCAGAAGAGGAAGGCGGCGACATTCTTGGGGAGCGGTGGGGCGATTTGGGAAAGGGAGAAGATGACACGTGCATGGCGCGTGCACAGGAGGCATGTGTACTGCATGTGCGAGACTTTAAATTAATTTTTTAATTTGTTTATAAAGATAAATTAATAAAAAGCTCAAAAATGGGTGACACGTGGTAGCTCCAGGAGCTACCACGTGTCAGCCTTAGAAAAATCAAAAAAATTAATATAAAGAAAATTCAAAAAGAAATAGCAAATGACCTCGAATCAAAAAAAAAATTTCCACAAACATTTCTCGTCTAGATGAGATCTACAACTTTCATTAAGGTATCAAAACCAAAATCGATCATTTATGCAATGTGATATTTTTGGGGTACTCTATGTAAATAGAATACCTTGATTTTTGGTTTTATTATTTTTTTCATTTTTTGACGAGATAAAAATCCAAAAAATATGATAAAATCAAAGATAAATATTTACACATTAATCTATTTTTCTTATTTTTTTAATTAAGAAAAAGGAGAAATAAAATATGAAAAAGGCATTTTTTTACAAACTGTTAGTGATGATTCGAACTATGTTAGTTTCTTAGATTTCAAGCTCATTTTTTATTTGGATTTTTGTGCATTTTAATAAAACTTTTTTCAAAGAAGACAAATGAAAAATAAATAAAATAAATGAGTTATTTATGTACATAAAATAATAGGTCAAAGACCGCTAAAATACAAAGGTACGAAAGAGGCCCTAAAACCCAACTTTAACATATGAGCTCTGATTCACTTGAGCTTGGTCTTATTTTGAAGGTATTTGAATGTACATTAGTTCAGAAGTGAGTAGGATCAAATCAGACACTGGATGAGGAAGATATCGAGGTTTTAGTTCGAGAATCCTAGAATTAGGTTTGGGTTTTTTGTCAACTTATTTGGGTTAGTGATTTTTTTTGTATTTTTCATGTATTCTTGTTAGAAATATGTAAACAGTGAAGGTGGTTTCAAGTCATTTGGAGTTAGCATGAATTAATTGAAAATTAGGGAAATTAGGCTATTTGATAGGTCATTTTGGTTGAGACTTTTTGCTTCTTATTTTGTGAAATAATGAGTGATAAAATGCAATTCTTATCAATACATGCATGAATGCTAATTATGCAGAATAAATGAAAGAATGCCAATGAATTTTAGCAATTTGAGCTTAATTAATCATTTCTTGAGTGATGAATCTGAGATTCATCATCCCCGTATACTTAAGCCGTGCTTGTCCTTGAGCATCAAAAGAAATGCAATGATGTGAAATGAGATTGGGTTCCATACCAAGACCATGAGCAGAAGGTGAAAATGAAACTAGCCCTGACCTTTGGATTATTAGTTTGGCGGAACTTCTGTGAGACTTATATTTTAAAATCAATAGCCTTCAAGTTCCACACATCATTGTCACAGTTTCAGCTCAGAAGTCACCTTAGATCAATCCTCCTCCCAAAGTATACCCCATGAACATTGAACAATCGACTCATGTGTGTGAAATGTTTTAGCTCTTCCAGTCCAGAATGCCAGACTACCATGCAAACCTCCTATCCAATAACTCGTCCTCAAGGAGTCAGGTATTTCCTTCTAAGGTCTATCGCGTTGTGTTCACAATCGAATAGAGGGAGAAATTAGAAGGAGAAAAGAACTGGAGGTGGCCAGTGTAGTCACCTCTCCTTTTGAAGCTGGCCAGTTTAGCCAAGTCCCCACCAAGATCTGCAGGTTTTCTTGAAGCTTGGACCTTTTTGGTCAAATGTTTATTTGGTAGAAGGCTTCTTTGTGTTTGGATTTTTGGTAGCTCTGCCATGGATCTTGTTGTGCCCCTACGGATATGGAATCTTTTTTTTCGTACATGTTTTGGGGTCTTAGAAAAAATTGTGCCATGTCGTCCATCCCTTTTCTGGAGCTTTATTTCAACCCGCACTCCGATCTTTAGATGTCCACGCTAACAGAAAAGAAACTCACACAGTCTTCCAACACTTCATCTGAGTTGAGCTAAGTACATAGTGTGAGAGTACAAATTAATTCCCTATTCCAGAGTCATACCCAGAATAAAGAGACCAGGTTAGACACTTAGAGCCAAATGCTGCACATTGTCATGTGGAACTCAAAGAATTAAGTCAAAGACCTGAAGCTTCTAAAATCCTCTTTCTCGGTGAAGTTCCTATGAAAAATTAAGTGGACTAAGGTCAAGTCCATACCACTCTCGGTTTATGCTCATAACTCGATTCAGAACCTAGGAGCTTTTCACAAATGCAAATGCATGTAATGTTGGATGAAGTACAGGTGTGTGAAATGCAGACACACTCTTTTTTTACTTTTTGTGATTTGAATTTTTTTTGATGCAAGGAAAAATTTTTATGCAGAAATGAATAAGAAGCCATTTTTTCAAAAAATTTGTGTTGGACACAGTAAGTGTTAATAGTAGAACTTCTTTTTTTTTGTTTTTTTCAAGTTAGTTACCCACCCTGTAAATATATATATACTTAAGCGAAAGTACGAGCTATGGGTAAAATATATACATAGTATATATACACACCCCCTATACTTAGCGAGTGTTGTGTCCTCATAGCACAAGATACGTGGAGAAGACATAGCTCGGCCTAAGTGTAAGAGAGTGAAAACAAAAAAGAAAAAGATAGATCGGCCCACCCCCTATACTTAGGCTGTGAGCAGTTTAAGTATAGAAGAAGAGCGAAACTGAAGTGGTCGGGAGATGTGAATGCGGAGAGTATATATATATATATAGGCATCAGTTCCCCCTATACTTAAGCTCTGATCAGCCTAAGTATGGAAAAAGGGTGGAAATGGGGCGATTGTGAGAAGGAGAGAGTGGTATATACATATGGCATCAGTACCCCCCTATACTTAGGCCTTGGCCTAAGTAGAGGAAGAAGATGCATAAGGAGACAAATGGGGTCGGGAGGGAGCGAGGGTAGAATAAAGATGATCTGTACAGCTTGTGTCAGACTACTTTTCTTCATGTAGGGTAATCTGATGAGTCTTCAATGTGCTCACTCTGCATGAAGTAGATGACCTCAACTTGGGTTGTCTTCTCTCTACATATAACTTCAACAGTTGCCCATTCACTAAGAAAGGTTATGCACCATCTCTAAGTTCAAAAATATCCACACTTCCACTGATATGCACATCGATGACAATGTAGGGACCCGCCCATTTTGATTTGAGTTTCCCATGAAAAATCTTCAACTAAGAATTGAACAACCACACTTTCTGCCCAAGGACAAAGGTTTTATGCCTAATGTGTCTGTCATGCCATCTCTTGACCTTGTCCGTATACATCACACTATTGGGATATGCCCAGTTTCGGATTTCAATTAGCTCATTCAGATTTAAGTCACGACATAATTTCCGAAGGTGACAACTCCAATTAAGCTTTTTTATCGCCCATTCGAATTAGCTCTGCGGGTAAATGGCATGGCTTGCCATACATCATCCTAAAAGGTGAAGTACCGAGTGGAGTCTTGTAGGCTGTCCTATAGGCCCACAAAACCTGGTCCAAAAGTTGAGACCAGTTCTTCCTATCTGGACGAACCAACTTTTGAAGAATTCCCTTCACCTCTCTATAAGAAACCTTTGCCATGCCATTAGATTGCGGGTGATATGGGTTGGCTATTCTATGCTCGAATTTATATTTCTTAGCCAATGATCTCATTTCTCTATTCACAAAGTGGCTACTCCCATCTGAAATCATAACCTTCGGGATCCCGAACCTTGTAATGATATGATCCTTAATAAACTTACAAGCGATTTTGCTATCTGTGGTTCGGGTTGGGATAACCTCCACCCATCTTGACAAATAATCAACCGCCAACAAGATGTACTCAAATCCATGGATACTTGGAAAAGGACCCATAAAATCAATTCCCTATGCATCAAAAATATCACAAAAAATCACTGGTTGTATGGGCATTTCATCTCTATATCCAACAGTCCCTTCCATTCTTTGACAAATCGGGCACAACCGTACAAAATCATTGGCATCTTATAATAAGGTCTGCCAGTAAAATCCACATTGGAGCACCTTGTAGGCGGTTCTCTTTCATGAATGGTGTCCTCCAGGCTCAAGTGAATGATAGAGTGTGAGGACACTCTGGTATTCCTCCTGAGGAATATATCTTCGCCAGACGCAATCCGGTCCTTCATAGAAAAGGAAAGGATCATCCCAATGGTATTTTCTCGAATCCAACTTCAGTCGGTCAATTCTTCTCTCGGTCCAATGTAGGGGAACTTTCTTGAAGACAAGATAGTTCATTATGTCGGAGTACCATGAGACTTAGTCAGTAACGCAAACTGACTCGTCTTGAAAAGTCTCTTTAATTGGTCCAGTATCAGAATTCTCATTTTTCTCAATTTGGGAAAGATGATCAGCCGCAACATTCTTTATTCCAGGTTTATCCTTGATCTCCAAATTAAATTCCTGGATTAATAAGATCCATATCAAAAGACGTGCCTTTGCATCCTTTTTTTTTCCATTAGATATCTCATTGCTGTGTGATCAGTAAAAAATGTCACCTTAGAGCCTAATATATATGATCTGAATTTCTTTACGGCCCAAACCACCACGAGCATTTCCTTTTTAGTTACCGTACAATTTCTTTGTACATGATCCAAAACTTTTCTTGCGTAGTGAATCGCATAAGGTATCCCATCCCATCTTTGTCTAAGCACATCTCCGATAGCAAAATCCGATGCATCAGTCATGATCTCAAAGATAAGAGACCAGTCGGGAGCTTGTAATATCGACGATTCACATATTTTCTTTTTCAGGAGCTCGAAGGCCTCTAGACACTTGTGATTTACAATGAACTCTGTGTCTTTTCCTAAGAGCTCAGTCAGTGGGTGGGTGATCTTTGAAAAATTAGGGATAAATCTTCGATAAAATCCAACATGCCCTAAGAATGACCTCACTTACTTTACATTGGTTGGTGGCTCAAGTTTCTTGATCACATCCACCTTGGCAGGGTCAACCTCCATTTCCTTTTTGGAGATGACATCCCTCAATACGATACCCTCTGTCACCATAAAGTGACTTTTCTCTCAGGAGAGTACCAAATTAACCTCCCCACATCTCTTGAGGACTCGGTCCAAGTGCGTTAAACATGTATCAAATGAATCACCATGGACCGAGAAGTCATCTATGAAGACTTCTAGGAAGTCACCCACCATTTCAGCAAATATGATGATCATGCACCGTTGAAATATGTTCGGAGCATTACAAATCTCGAATGACATGCGCTTAATGCGTAAGTGCCGGAAGGACATGTAAATGTGGTCTTTTCCTAATCCTCGGGGGTGATGGCTACTTGATTGTAGCCCGAGTGCCCATCAAGAAAATAAAAGAATGCTTTCCCTGCAAGTCTCTCCAAGATTTGATCAATAAATGGTAGTGGAAAGTAATCTTTCTTGGTCGTAGCATTCAGTTTCCTGTAATCGACACAAACGCGCCACAACATGGGTACTCGTGTTGTGATCTCTACCCCCTCCTCGTTGATGACCATCTAGATTCCTGATTTCTTTGGGACAACATGAAGGGAAGCCACCCACTTGGAGTTTGAAATGGGATATATAAATCCTGCTTTGCACCATTTCTCAATCTCTTTCTTAACTACTTCCTAGAGATTAGGTTTAATCTTCTCTGGAATTCACAGGAAGGTCTTGCGTTATCCTCAACATATATTTGGTGCGAGCAGAGAGTGAGATTGATTCCCAAGAGATCCGACATAGTCCAACCAATGGCCTTGCGATTCCGCTCAAGAACTTCAAGAAATCTAGATTCGTGGTCTTTAGTTAATGATGAGCTAATGATTACAGAAAATATCTCTGTGGGTCCCGTAAGAAATGCATATTTGAGTGTAGGAGGAAGTGGTTTCAGCTCAGGCAAATCTGAATCATCAATTAGGTCCGGTTGAATGGATTTTGATTCTGGCTCTGTGTTGGATGAAGGTTGATTAATCTGTGATGTATTGGCTACCAATTCTGATGAAGGTAAGTCGGATCGCAAAAATAGTGTGGTAATTCAGCCAAAGTCATGTCTGACTCATCGTATATATTCCTTGACTGTCCCAAAAAAGATGGGACTGACAAATCCATAGGGATTTCTATGTCATCAAGGGTATAGGTATCTGTATCTCTAGATAGTTCACGCAACATCTCGCAAACTACAATGTGCACTATTTCTTCTTTTGATGAGGAGATCTCACTCTGAACTTCTGGAAGTTGATGCCAAAGAATGAACTTGCATTTTGAAGATTCTGAGTAATCGGTGGTAGATTCGGAGTCGGGTCTTTGACACTTGTCCACCTCTCCGCCTAGAGAGTTGAATTTCATCATTCCTGTACCATAATCAAATACTGCTCTAGCGGTCCGCAAGAATGGTCTTCCAAGAATGATTTGAGATTCTCTCCAATGGTTTGGGGTTTCCGAAGTCCACATTGTACTTTGTTCGCTCGACCAAGATGACCATGTTCTTCACTTCTCCCTTTGGCCTTTTAGTGGATTTATCAGGAAATTGGAGCAGAGATAATGATTTTTTGAGAGGTCATAACTCCAATTTGTAGTATAAGGCTAAGGGTAGAAGGTTGATTGAAGAATCATTATCTAGTAGTGTACGTGCAAACGCAATACCGCCGATGCGACTCTCCACATAGTGAGCACCTAGGTTCCTTTTTTTTCTTGGTAGATGCTGATTTTTGACACATTTGGTAGTTGTCACTGTCAAGATATGAGTCTCTACAAACTGACTTGGTTTCTTCCTGCGAGTCCGGGTGGGAGTGAATTTTATTTTCAAGTATTTTTGGAGAGCCGAATTGTTTTTACATATTGATCAAATGGTAGTTTAACTGTAATGTTTTCTCGATTAAAATCGTGCCATTTTTGGATCTTCTTGAATGATTTTCTTTGGTTTGTGTTTTCCTCCCATAAGAGCATTGGGGAAAGGAATGGAAGCAGTCGAGACAGGAGATAAAGAACCCTAATCATAAATAAGAGCAACTTTATTAGAAATGGAGTTCTTATTACAATCATCTTTATTCTTCTGCTGATAATAATCAAAATCATGTTGCTGAAAAGATGGAAAAGGTATATTTGCAACAACTGGAGGTGCAAGGTCCTTTGTAGACTCCATGGATGCTTTTCCTTTCTCATGTGCTGGGTTCTTCACTGGTACTGAATTCAGTTTTCATTCTTCTTCACTCTCGGAAGTATCCTCGAGTTGATCTCTCGAGTCTTCTTGATCCATTTCCCTTTCCTAGTCAGGTATGTCTACGGTTCTTCCGCTCCTGAGTGACATAGCATTGATATTGTCAAATGAAAGGATCTATGTTTAGATATGTGAAAGTCTGAGTAGTATACATGTCCATTTTGTTGGGACGATTGAGATTTGTTTAAGCTATTAGGGTTAGCATGAACTTGGGAGGGAATAGTTGTAGCAGGGGTTGTCTGTTCATCTCTCCAACGGGATAAGCAATTAACATCAATCCGTAGATCTTGCAGTTCATTTCGAAAAATAACGAATCTCCTCGAGCACCTGCTGCTGGATATCTATGGGTTATGTCTGAGTGTTGGATGGTTGCTTTGAGGGATGACCTTGTGGTGCTTGGTATTGCTACCGGTATTGCTGGGATGCCTACTGGTATTGGTTCTGGCAGTTGTACGGTTGCTGATGCTGCTTTTGATGTTGGGATGGGTTAGTATTCTGAGAGTATTATGGGGCGGGTGAAAATGCAATATTATAGAAAGTGGAAGGATGTTGGTAAGGCTGATGGTCGCCCGTATTAACTTGTCAGGTAGGGTCTTGAGTGTACCAGATGCCGTTCACCTCAAATAACGGAGGTGGTGTTTCTTCGACGATCTCAGCTGGTTAGGGTGACTGTTGGAAAGGTTGGGTATAGGATTGGTCCTGAGGCCATGGTTGTTGTTATCCTGATCATGGCTGCTCCTGGACATGGTGTACTCGATAAATGGGAACAGAGGTTGTCGCAGTAGCTGGTACCCCGATCTTAGATACCTTTTCAGTCAGTTCCTCCATTTGATTTGGAAATTGGGAGATCATGTTGTCAATGTCGTTCATCCACTTGTGAATATGATCCACAACTACTAACTTATTAGTGATTATGCTCATGTTTGGAATAAATCCTCAGCTATTTCTGCAACAGTCTGCTTTCCTCCTTTTGATTGAAGTGTGTTGAGGGAGTCGGTATACTCCCTACTGACAATCTATGAGCGGCTTGAATCAACCATTTGTTCCAGTACATTCCAGACGGTTTCAGCACCTCGTGATGTATAGTTGCCTCCGCAAGCAGCGCTCACTAATCCTTGTGTCTCATAGCTAAGGCCAGAATAGAGTGACTGGACCAAGATGTTGTCATCCAGATCATGGCACAAACACTTTTGTAGTAGATCTTTAAATCTGTCCCATGCTTCACAGAGTGGTTCATTAGGCATCTGAGAGAAACTGGTGATGCGGGTCCTCATCTGGTTGGTTCTACTCAAAGGGTAGTATTTTTAAGAACAGGTTCTTGAACCTATCATAGGTGGTCACTGTCACTCCTAAATTTTTCATCTAGTAGTCTGCCTTTCCTTTCAAGGCAAAAGGAAGTGCAGTGAGATGAATGTAACCTTGGATGACCTGGAGATGGCTCAGATTAGAGCATACTAGCTCCAAGTCCTGTAAAAATTCATATGGTTCTTCAGCAGCATTACCATGAATTGTGGCAATTGGTTCAAAAAGTGCGGTTTTAGTTCATAGTTTATTTATGGCTCAAGTGGCTGCAAATAATTTCACTCTATACTGGCCAGGGTTTTGCTTCCATTGGTGGTTCTCCCCAAGCATTTAACTGCTCTATTTGTTGTCTCAATAAAATCTGTTACTTCCAAATGCAGCCAATCTTGCCAAAATCATCTACATCGGATCTTCATTGGGTTCATCTTTATGATCTCTTTTCTTGGGAGGCATCTTATTTAAATTCTTTTCTTCTTCTTCACCTTCAGAATGTTAGAAATCTGAGTCAACAGAATGGACAGAATCAGAATCAGAATAATTGAGGTGAGAGTCTTCCTCGATGTGATTAGGACATAAAGAGAGAGTATGGGTTTGACCTCCTTCCAGGAAGATGAAGGAATCATAGGAAGAGGATTCATGGGAACGGTGTCCCCGAACCCAAGGTCGTCCGGAGTAAGAGTGTCTTCGATTGCTAAGTTTGTGGTGGCCAATGGACGGTTCACGGACTCCAAACAAAATTCAGCACAATCTTCCATTCTCGATTTAAAATGATTTGAAAAAGGGTTACGCTTCGTGATTTAGGCACAAGTGTGTGGTATTCAATGGTTATCCTGAATCTACATACAAAACAAACACAATACAAATCCTTGTTTCACCAACTCACACAGTGAAGGCCGCAAGGGTTCGGTCAGTTATCTTGTCAGTTTTAATTGGTGATAATTCCAATCTTTCAAACGTTTAAGCAAGTTGTTAGGTGCATGTATTTTCCTATCGACTAGCCCAAATTCTTAAGACTAGTTGCATCCACTTTTAGCCAGTACGGATGTAAGTATGGACCATGAAAAAGGCTACCTGTGTTACTTAAGGACGGAGCCTTATACAATGTCCTTTAAACCACCTACTCTGCTAAGGAAATCCGGACCATTTACCTGTTACTCGTAGATCCTCACTGAGAAGTAGCTAATCATTTTTGTAGAATCAGTAGTCAATATGAAAATCATGGGTTGGCTCTATCCTAGTGTGCGTCTCTCTCCTCTCTACAAGATAAATGAATACAAGGTAGGGGTTGCTCTCCCACAAAAGTTCTTGATTTTATGAGTTGATTTAGTCGGCTTTTTTTAGTAGTCCCAATTTTAATTAGGCGATCACTGAAAAATTAGATGAGTACAAATACACGTCTACCGTCCAGTCTCAATTTCCTTTAAAATTATGTGATAAAACTGGAGGGATAAATTCGAGAAAAGCTGATGCACGTGAAACAATGATATATGCTGAGATAAAAGATTTACAATGATTCCTCGCAATCTCCATTTGTGATGCAATACAAGAACTGAAAAATTAATCTATATGAATGCAAGTTGATGAAAATTGCACCTAGTAGAAAGTTCTATTAGTCCGAAAGATATGAGTTTAATTTTTGACTAAGTTGAATGATCTAATGTGAGTCTCGATTAAAGTGCAGTGTGGTCCTAGATTCTATGAGCACAAACAATAAAATTTAAAGCACTAATATCCGTATGTGCATGTCTAACCTACGAGCCACTCAAGTCAGGCCCCACCCTCACTGAGAGTGAAACATGTCAGGACACACAATAGAAAACGTTCAAGGTCTTGTTACACACGCGAGAGTCCAAACGGACACATATATAAATGAGCAACTAATTATAGAAATTAAAATTACAGAAATGACTCGACTCGATCTTAATTTTATTTTTGATTTTTTATGCGTCGGTGAAGATGCGTCGATTTTGTTAGAAACCGCTCCACGCACGTCAAGTACCTTGCAAGAAAAATAAGAGGGAGAGTGTAAGAAAGTGACACAAAAATTAATCAAAAATAAAATAAGAAACTAAATACTGGAAATGAAATAAATGCAGAAAAGAATATGGAAAATATAAAGTGAAGATTCGGGGATCAGACTACTCGAATGCAGAAAATCAAACAAAATTTTTTTTAGGCAAAATCTAAGTCATTTGCCTCCCCGACAACAGCACCATCTGACGAATCCTAAAATGCCTTACTTAATCAGTGTGAATTAAGCTTTAATGTGTCGTTGTAATTACATCGGGAATTTGGAATCGATCACAAAATAAGCACAAGAAATCAATCAATTTTTAATTGACATGTTTTTATGTTTATTTTACTTGGGCAAGTCCCAAGGTCAAACTCAAGGAGGCAAAGGAACAACTTAGAATTTTGTCTATCAAAGTTCATGCATTGTTTTCGAGGCGGTCTTTTTTTGGTATTTTTAATGTAATTTGCAATGCAAAATGCAAATGAGGCTAATTTTAGGGACTAAAGCAATTTTCAATCAAACTATATCCGGAAATTATGAAATTTGGTCGAGATATAAAATATATTGAAATGAATGCACTGTAATTTTTTTTGAATTTTTGGATGCAAGATAAATATTTTATGAACTTATGAATGCAAGCAAAGTAAATTTAAATAATTAATTATAATAGAAAATAAACTTATTTATTTCCAAGAGATAAAATTATCCAATATCTATCAGTAGGTGATTGACCTCAGAAAAATCCTAAACCTTAAAATATGAGATTTAATACCTATTAAAAATTAAAGATTGAAATATACAAAATGATTTTTATAGAGCAAACCATGCATGCAAATGCAATTTGTTTCGGGCACAATGTAACATACAATAATTCTACAATTCGTGAATTTTTGGTAATTTTTAGAATTATGTTTAATTACTTATGAATTTTGAAGCACAAGATGGGAAAAATACGGTACTTTTCCATGATAATATTAATTAATAATTAACCACAGACCACAAAAATATCACAAACATGCCATGATGCAGAGAATAATTTGTAGAACAATATTCCTATTTTTGATAAATAAAATGATGCGATGTACAAGTCTAAAATAAATAAGAACACAGGGGTATCAATGTAAAATTACAATAAATAGATAATGGAAAAAACTACAGAGCAAGGACTAAAGTGCAAATACCGATATCCCAAGGGGGGTTTCTGCAAAAATCCAAGGGATACACGTGCGTAGCACGTGACCTTTGATAGCAGGATTGATCTGCTAATAGGTGAAGCTTCAGCGGACTCTTCTGCAAAATCACCTCCCCCACATGCGTAACACGTGTGTGTGTTGGGTCTTCTGCAGTTAGGAGGTCTTTAAGGGCTTCGAATGCAAGATTCCCTCCTCTACACGTGCAGATCACTAATGAATATCAGATTCATCACTCTAAAAGTCATGAATTAAGCTCAAATACCTAGAATTGATTGGCATTTCTTTATTTGTATTGCATAATTAGCATTCATACATGTTTTAATAAGAATAAAATTTTATCACTTATTATTGCTCAAAATAAGAAGCCAAAATTCTCAGCCCAATTGATCTGTAAAATAGCCTAACTTTCCTGATTTTTAATTAATTCATGCTAACTCCAAATGACTTGAAACCACCTCCATTGTGTACATATTGCTATGAAAAATACGAAAAAACACTAACTTAAATAAGTGGACCAAAAACTCAAATCCTAGTTCTAGGATTTTTGGACTAAAACCTCGATATCTTCCTCATCTAGTGTCCGATTTGACCCTACTAACTTTTGAACTAGTGTACATCCAAATGCATTCAAAACAAGATCAAGTTCAAGTGAATCAGAGCTCATATGTGAAAGTTGGTTTTGGGCCTCTTTTGTACATTTTGTATTTTAACGGTATTTGACCTATTATTTTATGCACATAATTAACTTATTTTTTTATTTCTTGTTCATGTAATTTCTTTGATGAAAGTTTAATTAAAATACGCAAATACTAAATCCAAAATGAGATTGAAATCAAAGAAACTAACCGAGTCCGAATCTTCACTAACTCTTTCTACAAAAATGGTCTTTTTGATATTTTATTTTATTTCTTAATTAATAAAATCCAAAAAAATAGATTAATTTGTAAGTATTTGTCTTTGATTTTTATAATATTTTTCCGGAGTTTTATCTGCTTTGAAAATAACAAAAAATTAGAAAAATCCAAAAATCAAGGTATTCTCTGTAAATGGGTACTCCAAAAATATCACTTCATACAAATGATCGATTTTGATTTTGATCTCTTCATGAAAGTTGTAGATCTCATCGAGATGAACAACCTTGTGAAGAAAATTTTTTGATCCGAGGTCATTTACTATTTTTACGTATTTATTATTGTATTTATTATTCGATTTTTGTGTGGCTGACACATGGCAGTTCCTGGAGCCGCCCAAGTGTCACTCATTTTCAACCTTTATTTTCGTTTATTTTTATTAAAAAATTTAGAAAAATATAAAAAATAAAAAATTATAAAAGACCCCGCCACGTGGCGGCATCAGGGGCATTCGATCTTGACCGATCGGACGTCCCATGTGCGTCGTCCACCTTTGTCCTCCTTTCGCAATCGGGAGCGGGCAACACTTCCACCACTGCCGCTCCACGATTCCCACGGCCACCACCCCTGCTTTCCCTTCTTCGTCATCTGACCTCATTTGTACTCGTATCATAGATCTTGTCCGTATCTCATAACCAATCTCCCCTTCTCATCAGATCCTCCCACGGATCCTCCCCACCATCATTCCTCTTCCGATCCGCCGCAAATCACAGCCAACCGTCGATTCCCTCTTCGGCCTCTACGATCTTGCGACGTCCCTCATACCAATCAGATTGCCATCATATCCGATCCTTAGAATCTCGTCAAATCCCCAAATGATCACCTCCTGAAAATCCCATCAATTACCTTCTTGAGTTGATCAACTGCCTTCATCCTATTTAAGAACCCGGCCACTCCTCGTCTCCCCCATCCGCCGTCTGCACAACAATCAAGCACAGGGTCTGGTGTGACAGCCCGAATCCCTGCCCTTTACTCCGGCAAGGTCCGAGGTTTTGACCTCATTGCAGTAATACTCCCAAGCGAGCTTCTCTTTCTCCGGCCATCGCCGCTGTTGAGCCACCGCAAACGTTCATCCTAGCACCCCTGTTCACCTTCTATCCACTCCGCAACCCCCACCGGATCCCTATCGAACCCCTGCTACGACTTCATCAACTACCATCGTCATCTTCATCTCTCCGTCACCAAGCTCTGCTATGTCGCCCGCAACTCTAGCCACCTCCAACAGTAATGCACGCTCCGGACTTCATCGACCTTGGCCTTCGACAACCATCATCGAAAAGCTCCTCCCCTACGAGCTTCATCTCTAGGAGACTCACCTCGATTGTCTTCATCCTCTCCTGCAGGAACCTGCCACTCTACCTCCGGCATCGCTTTGCCATACCTCCACCATCTTCAAAGGCCCCGCTCTGACTTCACCGCACCACCGAACTCCAGCAACCACCTCTCCAGGCTATCACTGCTTTCCGACTCCAGAACGACCAGCCACACCTCTCTATCAAATCAAGACCCTTACGTGCTCCACACATGAAGTTTGAAGAAATAGTAAAGACACCCTCGGAACTTAAGCCAATTCCCATGGAAGCCCAGAGGTCAAATGCCTCGCATGTGACTGATGAATCCACATTTCATCATCTTTATTCTATCATTTTGGCCTCAAAAACCCTAGCAAATGCGTGTAAATACCCTTAATTTCCATTTCTTGGCATTCATGCATGTGCATGTAAATAGTGTATAAAATACTGTAATTAATGCCAAAATTATAAAATAAATAAAATAAAAGAAAAGAATAAAATATTGTAAATATTTTATAACCCGAAACCCCGAGACCTAGGCATCTTGATGAATAGGTTGACAAGGAACAAAGTAGGGGGAGATAAGGGCCATATACCTGTTCTTTTTATTTCATTCTTTATTCATTATGGGACCTATTTTTGGTTCCACTTTTTATACATCAAATAAAGAAACTTTGTACATGAAAGTTGTAGATAATTAAATAAAGAAAAATACATAATTGATTTCACTCAAAAATAATGTACAGATAAAAAGTTATGGTCTGAATAAAAATCTAGAATCCCAACTTCCCAGACCCGTATCTCACAAATAAAAACTCCAAATGCATCAAACTCACCTTTAATTGTATATAGTTAAAAATAAGCTATTTCATGGCGGTGGTTTCGCATTTGGTGGAACTACGGTTTGAAAGTTGAATTTTGGACCCATATTATATACTTGTACAGATTAAAATATTCAATTTATTGTTTATTCATTATTTTTATAATTGTATATTTATATAATTATGTAAATATTACTTATAATATATATGCACTTTAAGACCAGAATAAAAACCTAAATAAAACTTAAAATAAAATACTTGTATATAAAATACATAGGTATTATACCTATAAAGAAACTTATATAATACATACCTTTATTTTATTAAATATATAAAGTGCTTCAGAAAAATAAAATAAAAATATTTTTAAGTATATAAAAATATTCTGTAGTTTTATAAAATAATAATTAAAAATAGATAAATTAAAGTCATAAAATAAAAATAAATTAATTAAATATAGAGGTATATGTACTTACAAAGGCCTAAAATAGCAACTTGTAAAAATATACCTCATAAAAATAAATATAAATCACTATAAAATACTTCATAAAAAAATAAACATTTTTCATTTTATAATTAAAAATTAATAAAATCATTTTCTATTTTTAATTGATTTTACAGAACAATTTCCAGGGATTTTTCCTGGTTGGTCCACGTGCACCAACCAGGTGACGGCCCCAGTTCACCCCGGTCAACTGGTCGTCCTCCCCCATGTGCATCTGTCAGACCTCGTTCTTGACCCTTCTTCTTGATTTTTTCGAGGTCAAACCTCTCACTCTTTCGCATCGATTTCTTCTGCATTTTTGCTCCTCGATTACCAGTGATTCATGCCCAAGGGAAACCTAGGGCTTTGGATCGCTGTGCGAGGCGTTGATCCTCGATCTTTGAAGCATCCCACTCGTAGTGTCAAACCACATAAAATGAACCCTGACCTTCCTTTGAATTTTCGAACCCCTCATTCCATAGGTTAGCTCCCATTCTTGCTCCCAACAGCTCGAGGAAGGTGACAGCTTCCTCTCAAGCCCTTCGGGTGGGTCGAGCGTCGCCTGAGGTGGCTCCACGACCTCCACCTTCGTCGGCGTCGAGGCACTCCCTTCCCCCCGGTCGTCACCGTTAAGGTAGCCCCATTCCTCGTTTATTTTCGTTGCATTAGGTTCGCCATAGCCTTAGGATCAAAATCCCTCTAGAAATTTTACGTTTCATCGATCAAATCACCCCTACATCAACCTCGCCGGAGCGCCCCTCCGACCGACCATCGCCACTCGTCGTTTCGCCACTACTTCGCCACCGCAGGACCCAGGCACTTTGCCCTGGGTCCTCTCACTTTGTTTTGCAGGTGCTTGGACTTCAACGTACACCTGGGGGTCATTTTGACCTTCGTCGGAGCCTCTCGAGCTCCTCCAGCTCCGCCAGCATCTCCAGCGAACCTCGGCCGTTGCCGAGGTGTTTTGGACCTCCCCGCTGATGTGTCGCTAAATACGATGTTTAATTAGGTCACGTTGTAATACGTGTACTTAGCGATTCGGTCAGAACGAGAAAAAATCTCCGTGAAGAGTGTCTCGGCTTAATTTATATCCCGGGCAAGTCCGGGGTCGAACTCAGGGAGGCAAAGGAACAACTTTGGGTTTAATTCAAAAATTAAGTTTTAGATTTCCAATGTGATTTTTTTATATTTTTTAATGCAAAAAGAATGTCAAATGCAAAATGCAGGTGAATTAAGTACTAAGAAATCACACAACTTAGCCAAATAAATTTTAATGAGAAATTAATCCAATTTAGCCAAATTATATTTTTCTAGTAAACTTAATCCAATGATGAATGCAAAACATATTTTTTTAGAATTTTATGGGTTAAAATGCAATAAATAAAAATGTATACTTTTTATGGGTTTTTTTCGCAATTTCTCACACAATCAGTAAGTAAAAATTATGAAAAAATTACTGGAATGAAAACATGATGCAAGAAGACTACAGTAATTTTTTTTGGAATTTTTTGACAAGTTATGAATTTTTTAGTGAAAATAGAGTGACAGTGAGTAAATAATTTCTAATAAATCCATGTTATCAAATTAGTCAGAGAGAAAAATATCTAAAATAGATATTTTCTTGTGCAACCCAGGAGACTTGAAATTTTATTAAAATTATATATGTGGATTTAATTAAAAATCAAATACTAAATTCACTCTATAAATTATTTCAGGCACAAGACGTCTCCTTGGATGAAATTTGGACAGTAAATTAAACACTTAGTAAGGCATCATTACTAATTTTTAGGGAATTTTTAGAGCAACCATATGTGAGATATAAATTTAAAATTCCAGAATAGGTAAACTATGCAAAATGTCAGTTGAACAATTTTAGTTAATTACCCATATCTCACAAAAATACAAATAAATAATCACATGATAGAAGATAAGTTGCTCAACATAATGGTATTTTTCCTTGAATAAAATGGCACAAAATGGAGGTCCAAATTAATCCATAAAGACAGGGGTATCTGTGCAATTTTAGAATAAAACATTTACAACAAAAGAATACACAGGGACTATTTTGTAATTACTGAAACTATATACAAAATATACACAATTTTTACAATAAAAAATAAAAAAAATTTACCTTCTTCCTCCTGAACCCGATGAGATGAACCCAAATGTGGTTTGAGTCGGCGGCCGGTGAGTGGCCGCGTGCGGCCGTGCGCGCAGCAGCGCGCGTCCGAGGGGGAGGCGGAGGTGCGCTGGGGGGGGGGTACGCGTGGCAGGCGGGGCGGTCGGCTGGTGAAGAAGGCGGCGACGCCGCGGTTCGCCGCTGGCCAGCGTATAGGGGCCGCAGTTGGCGACGCGGCGGCCGCAGTTGGCGGTGCGGCCGCGAGGGCTGGAATCTGGAGGGCTGAGCGCGTGCGGCCGTGCGGAAGCGGCTGGCGGGCGGGCGGCCGTGAGCCGCTTGGAGGTGGAGGAGAGGTGGCGGCGGTGGGAGCTCCCACCGCTGCTGCTAGTTGTTTTCTTTTTTTTTTTAAAAAAAATTCTTTGATCTTTTTTTACTGAATAATGTTGCTTAAAAAACTGCTGTAATAAGAGGTTTTTTTTGTTTTAATTTTTTTATATTTTTTAAATTTGTTAAAATAGGGAATGAACAAGATGGAAAGAAAAACTGTGATGATGGTGATGAAGATGAGGATATAAACAAATGGGAGAAAACAAATGGTGTGATGGTGGTGGTAATGAAGGAACCTTTTTTTTTGTTTTAAATTTTTTTATTTTTTTTAAACAGGAAATATTTACACAACAATAGTGATGACAAGGGGTAGATGGATTTGGAGATGCCAAATATGATAGTGGTGATGAGGATGAAGATATAAACAAATGATGGATTTTTGTGAGGGGAAATGATGTGCTAAAAAAAATTTGCAAAAATGACAAGATAATAAAATGAGAAGAAAAATTACCTAAGATGGACGTTCGCCTATGATGTGCTCACAAGAGCACGGTCTTTGCTTGAATCGCCCGCGTGCGATGAGCTCGAGCAGCGCGCGGTTGCGGCTGCGATGTTGGCCAAAAAACCAATGGATCACACCGGATAGAGGGCCATCGTTGCTCGACCGCGGTTGCGTCGCTATCACCGATTCAACTCAGGGAACTAGGCTCTCCTCACATAAAGATGGATCAAAGGCAAAATTGAGGAGAATGACATGTATATAAAGATGATGGAATGAGAGGTTATTAAAGTGGTGGAGTTGAATGGGAAGTTGTATTATTAATGGAGTTGAATGGGAAGTTGGGAAAATGGTGGAATAATGGAGTTAAATTGGTGGTTATTGTAGAGAATGGAAAAATAATAAATAAATAAATAAATAAAGTTGTCTACTTTAAATACAATAAAATAAAAAGAGAAGAGAAATAGTGGAGAATTTACAATGGAAGACAAACAACATGTACACACATTTTTTTACTTTTCTAATAAGTATTTTTTTGTCTTTTTAATAAGAGATATTTACAATAGAAAAATTTAATAAAATACTACAATTAAAATACAACACAATTATGATTTTTTTTGTATTTTTATTAATTAAGAAAGATACAATAAAAATTAAAGAAAGAATGAATATATACATGGTATACAATGTACATCTAGGTCCCAAAACCCAACTTTTGCGAACGAGCTCCGATTTTAATGAAACCACTTCCGTTGGATAGATAATTTTCTAACTTGAACTTTAAAAGTAAGTTTGGTAAATTTGGAGTTCATACGGAGCGAGAATTTAGCTTGGAAGTTGGACTTTACGGCTTTTTCTCTTTGGGATCTAGGAGCATTTATTTGAGTTAAAATTTGTTTTATATTTTTGTATTTTTATATACATTTTTATAAACAAGTTAGAGAAAGAATTAGGTAAAAAGGAGTTGAAACGAAATTATTAAAAGTACATGAAGTTTTGGGCTATTTACAAGTATAAAACTCCTTTATTTTTGCGGCTTTTTATGTGTAATTTATTTTGTACATTCTAATATACAATAATTAGTGTGTTTTATTTACAAGAGTTATTTTGTTAATTTATTGATTTTATGGACATTTATTAGGGATTTTACTCGAAGATTTTGCTAAGATCAAGATATTGCGATGATGAATCGCGGATTCATCACCCCCCTATACTTAAACTTTGCTAGTCCTCGAGCAAATAAAGAATGAATAAGTTGGTTTAACCCCTGACTGTGCATGTGAATACAAGACTTGATCCGTTCAAAAACTCTCGATTTTAGAGATCCTAAAATTCTAAGCTGAACCAAGCTCTAGTCAAAAGGTACCCAATTCCCCTAATCATCAGACTCTCTTTGTATACATATATAGTAGAGATATGACTTTAAGTGTTGACCGTAGTTACAAGAGTAGAGTCACAACGTCACCCAAGGTTCCAGTCCAAGAGACTCTCCTAAGGACCCGATCCTCAACACTAGGGAATAAATCACATTTCTTGCATCCAATCCACCATCTCTTTAGTTGTCAGACTTGAAAGTGTAGATGGAAGGCCAATTGATGGAGGGCATGGGATTGTGTCATTTCTTCTCTCCCTCTCATTGGAACAAGGATCCTCTCAAATGCCTTATTACGCAACACATATTTTTGGTGTTGATCAGTGCGTCCGTCAAGAGAAGTTGGAGCCGTCTGCACTTGTTTTCCTGGGAGTACACCGGGGTGTGACTTTTTTGAGTACCTATCGTACCTTCTACACCCAGACTTGTAGCATTTACGATGCAGAGCCCTTTTTTGGTGCAAGCCCGGCTCCTGATCCTAATAGCGGTGGTCCAAGTGGACACTTTGAAATGGTTGGGAGCGCTTGCCTTTGGTGGAAGCTCTTTTGATAATTGAATTTGTGGAATGAGAGCTTTTCTTTAACATTTCATTGCTTTGTAGTATTTGTGGCTAGCTCCACTGCTTTTACCAAGAGTTGGCACACACTGATCAACAATTTTTTGATTTTATCACACCCTGGCACATAGGTAAATATCAAGAGATAGTATAAGAACCATGTTCTCATACTGGCTAAATATGCTGACACTCAGGTTTCATGAAGCCTTCATTGATTTTATCCCATCCTCGAGCATCATCAAATCAAATCCAAACTCAAATCCCTCATCCCAGTTCCTCAAGTGAAATTTCAACTCATCTCATCATAACTGCAGTCGTGTATGTGAGGTGCTGATCATATTCTTTAAGGTAGAGACTAAGCATGCAATATAGCACACAAATCTTTCAAACTAGGAAAATGTGAATAATTAAGTCAAAGACCCTAATGACTAAGGCTGATTAACTCAAAATCTCAAGACCTCATAAACCAAGTGTTCTTGATCATCACTAGTCTTGTGTGAAAGTGAATTGTGTCAGGGATTAAACCAACTTATTAGTTAGTTTTTTTTAGTTTTTTTTGGATGATTGATTGATTTTTTTTAAGTTTTAGAAAAAGTTTTTTTGGACAAACAAAGGAGAAGAAGTTTTTTTTAAGAAAAGTTTTGCTTCTCTTTTTTTTCAAGAGTTTTTTTTGAAAAAAGATAGGTAAATAAGAAAAGACTTTTTTTTTGAAAAAGTTTTTTAAAGAGAGTTTTTTTTTTGAAAAGTTTTTTTAGCAAAAAAAGGAAAAAGAGTTTTTTTTGTTTTTAGGAAAAAAGTTTTTTTTTGTTTTTTTGTTGTTGTTTTTTTAACCCATCCCATAATTATTGTATAGTATATACAAAAATACGTGAAAGTACGAGGTATGGGTAATGTATATATATAATATATACACGCCCCCCTATAGTTAGCTTGTGCTATGTCCTCATGGAATAAGGTGACAAAAAGACATAGTTCGTACTAAGCGTAGGAAAGCTAAAATAATATAAAGGTATAGAAGTCGATCCGCCCCCTATACTTAGGCTCTGGTCAGCCTAAGTGTAGAAGAAGAGCAAAAATGGGGCGGACAAGGTCAAGAGGAGAAATGATGAGTATATACACATAACGGGCATCGGTCCCCCCTATACTTAGGCTTTGGTAAGCCTAAGTATAGGACAAGAGTAAGTGTAAGAACCGATGTGATATGGAGAATATACAAGGAAGGGAGAATGTACAAGAGTGATTGAATCTTCTAAGATGTTGAATCTGTATGCTGCATCTTCATGACGAGTAATATGATGTATCTGCTCTTTGCTCACTCTGCATGAAGTTGATGACCTCGACTTGGACTAACTGCTCTTTCGAATCAACAAAATGCTTCAACAGTTGTCCATTCACCACATGAGACCGTGCACCATCTGTGAGATCAACTATCTCTACACTTCCATTCTCGTGCACTTTCATAACCACAAAGGGACCCGTCCATTTAGATTTGAGCTTCCCATGGAACATCTTCAACCTGGCATTGAACAACCATACCTTTTGCCCAGGGACAAAGTCTTTGCACCTAATGTGTTGATCATGCCATCTCTTTACTTTATCCCTATAAATCAAACAGTTGTCATATGGCCTGTTTCGGATTTCCACGAGCTCGTTCAAGTTCAAGTCTCGGCAAAGCTTCCCTAGGTGACAACTCCAATTAATCTTCTTAATTGCCCATTCGGATTTATGAATCAATTCTGCGGGCAAATGGCATGGCTTGCCATAGATCATTCTAAATGGTGAAGTACCCAATGGTGTATTGTAGGATGTCCTATAGGCCCACAGAACTTGGTCCAAGAGCTGAGACCAGTTCTTCCTATCGGGACGAACCAATTTCTGCAAAATACTCTTCACCTCTCTGTTTGAAACCTCTGCCATGCCGTTGGACTGTGGGTGGTAAGGACTAGTAACTCTATGCTCAAATCCATAGTCCTTAGCTAAAGATCTCATATCTCGATTCACAAAGTGGCTACCCCCATCAGATATCAAAACTTTCGGCACCCCGAACTTAGCAATAATATGATCTCTCACAAACTTACAAACAGTTTTGTTGTCTGCGGTTCGGGTTGGGATAGCCTCCACCCACCTAGATAAATAATCAACCGCCAACAAAATGTACTCATGTCCTTGGCTGTTGGGAAAGGGACCCATAAAATCTATGCCTCATGCATCAAAAACATCACAAATAATCATCAGTTGCATAGGCATCTCATCTCTCTGTCCAACTGTCCCTCCCATCCTTTGACAAATCGGGCACGACCGTACAAAATCAATAGCATCTCTAAATAAGCTCGGCCAATACAATCCACATTGAAGTAGTTTGTGAGCGGTTCTCTTT
The DNA here is from genome assembly GCA_037367405.1 of Ottelia alismoides. Classification (NCBI taxonomy): domain Eukaryota; kingdom Viridiplantae; phylum Streptophyta; class Magnoliopsida; order Alismatales; family Hydrocharitaceae; genus Ottelia; species Ottelia alismoides. Next base: position 498,494 of record JAZKJV010005870.1, on the reverse strand, counting down.
CCCGAATGGTGTCCTCCAGCCTCAAGTGAATGATAATATGTGAGGACACTCTGGTATTCCTCCTGAGGAATACACCTTCTCCAAACACAATCCGGTCCTTCACAGAAAAGGAAAGGATCGTCCCAGTGGTATCTCCTCGAATCCGACTTCAGTCGATCAATGCTGCTCCTAGTCCAACCATGGGGAACGTGCTTGGAGACAGGATAGTTCACCATGTTGGCATACCACGGGAGTGAGTCAATAACACAAATTGACTCATCTGGGAAGGTCTCTCTAATTCGCTCATGATCAGGAGAATCCTTAAGTTCAATCCGAGAAAGATGATCAGCCACAACATTCTTCACTCCAGGTTTATCTTTAATCTCCAAATCAAATTCCTGGAGGAGTAAAATCCACCTAAGAAAACGCGCCTTCGCATCCTTCTTTTCCATTAAGTATCGAATGGCTGTATGATCTGTGTAAATTGTCACCTTAGAGCCCAAAATATATGATCTGAACTTTTTGAGGGCCCATACTACTGCGAGCATTTCCTTTTCAGTCACTGTATAATTTTTCTGTGTAGGATCTAATACTTTGTTCGCATAGTGAATCGCAAACGGAATCCCCTCTCGCCATTGTCCTAACACAGCTCCTATAGCAAAATCTGAAGCATCGGTCATGATCTCAAAGGGGAGAGACCAGTCAGGAGCTTGTAGGATAGGCGAGGCACAAATCTTCCTTTTCAAGAGATCAAAGGCCTCCATACACTTGTGATCTACAATGAACTCTGTGTCTTTCCCTAAAAGCTCAGTCAGTGGGCGGGCAATCTTTGAAAAATCCTGAATGAATCTCCTATAGAATCCAACATGTCCCAAAAATGACCGCACTGACTTTACGTTGGTAGGTGGATCGAGTTTCTTTATCACCTCCACCTTGGTTGGGTAAACCTCCATTCCCCTTTTGGAGATGACATGCCCCAACACGATACCCTCCGTCACCATAAAGTGACTCTTCTCCCAGGAGAGTACCAGATTCACCTCTCTACACCTCGTGAGGACTCGATCCAAGTGCGCTAAACATGTATCAAAAGACTCACCATGGACCGAGAAGTCATCCATGAATACTTCCAGGAAATCTCCCACCATCTCGACAAATATGGCTATCATGCACCGCTGAAATGTGCCCGGGGAATTGCAGAGCCCGAATGGCATGCGCCTGAAAGCATAAGTACCGAATGGACATGTGAATGTGGTCTTTTCCTGGTCCTCAGGGGCTATGGCCACCTGGTTGTAGCCTGAGTACCCGTCAAGAAAATAGAAGAACTCTTTCCCTGCAAGTCTCTCCAAGATCTGATCAATAAAAGGTAAGGGAAAGTGATCTTTCTTGGTCGCAACATTCAGGCGCCTGTAGTCAACACAGACACGCCACGACGTGGGTACTCGTGTCGCGATCTCTACCCCCTCCACGTTAGTGACCATCTGAATTCCCGACTTCTTCGAGACATCATGAAGTGGGCCCACCCACTTGGAGTCAGAAATAGGGTATATAAACCCTGCTTTGCACCATTTTTCAATTTCATTCTTCACCACTTCCCGTAGATTGGGGTTAAGTCTCCTCTGAAACTCACGGGAAGGTCTCACGTTATCCTCAGTAAAAATGTGGTGCGAGCAGAGAGCGGGTTGATGCCCACGAGATCCGACACTGTCCAGCCTATTGCTTTGCGGTTCCTCTCTAAGACCTCTAACAACTAAGACTCTTGTTCTAAAGTCAAGTCTGAGCTAATGATGACTGGATATCTCTCTTTGGGTCCTGCAAGAAAGGCATACTTAAGTGTAGGAGGTAGTGATTTCAGTTCTGGCAATGTGGTATCATTAAGCAGATCTGGCTGAACTGAATCTGAATCTGGTTCCATGATGCATGAAGGTGGGCTAAGCTGAGTAGTACTCGCCACCAAATCAGAAGTATCGGGAGTCGGATCATCAAAAGTATCCAAACAATCTGCAAAAGCCACGTCCGACTCGTCATCTATGTCCCATGATTGTTCCGAAGAGGATGGAACTGACAGATCCAGATGGATCTCTAAGTCATCATGAGAATAGGTTGATACATCTCTAGCAAGATCAGACAACACCTGGCAAACTGCATCATGCACTATATCCTCTCCAGATGAAAGGGTCTCTCTCTGTCCTGAAGGAATCTGTCCCCAAATCCCAACTGTGCTAATCAAACTGCAGTCTGCCTCTGAAGATGAGTACTCTATACTTCTCTCTGAATCGGGTCGCTGACACTTGGTATGCTTCACCTCAAGGTTCACTTCTCCGCCTGGAGAACGGAACTTCATCATTCCCGTACCATAATTGAAAGCTGCGCCCGCGGTCCTAAGGAAGGGTCGCCCGAGAATGATCTGAGATTCTCTCCAATGATTGGGGGTCTCCATGTCCAAGACTGTGAAGTCCACCTGATAGTTCTGCCCCTCAATTGAGATAACAACGTTCTTCACTTCTCCCTTAGGTCTCTTCATTGAATGATCTGCGAATTGGAGTAAAGCTCTAGATTTGCGAAGTGGTCCCAACTCCAATTTCTGATATAAGGCTAAGGGAAGTAAGTTGATCGAAGAACCGTTATCTAAGAGTGTGCATGCAAACGCAATGTCGTCAATACGACTCTCCACATAGTGAGCACCCATGTCTCTCTTTTTCTTTGGCAAAGTCTGATTCTTGAGACAATAGGTTGTGGCTACTGATAAGACATGTGTCTTTATATTTCGGTTATCTTTCTTCCTGCTAACCCTTCTAGGTGTGCATCTCACCTTAAGGTATTTTTGGAAGGCAGGATGGTTAGCCACATATTCATCAAATGGCACCTTAACTGTGATGTTTTCTTTACAAAACCGTGCCATATCGGGGTCATCTTTCTGAATCTTTTTGATGCGCTTTCCTGTCGTAAGAGCACGGGGGAAAGGGATTGAAGCTAGGGAAACAGAGGATGAAGAATCTGAATCATGAACTGAAAGATCATTCTTTGCATTAACGGAAACAGAGTTCCTCATACATGAATCTTTGTGATTCAACATGGACTCAAAATCTAAACTATCTACTACAGGTTGTGGAATAGAAGCTGGAATGGTATCCGCCACAACCGGAGATGCAAGGTCCTTCGTAGGCTCAGAAGAATATCCATGCTGACGATGCTGCATACGCGCTCTTCTCCTCCTCTCAGCTCCCTGAGTAGAAATCCTCAAATGGTGCTGATGGGGCTCTGAAATATGATGCCTCTCCTCCTCGTCCTCTGAAGACTCCTCAGGTAGAGCTCCAGAGATGCCCCTCCTCGCGTCCCTCGCCCGGTCAGGTACGACCACGGTCCTTCCGCTCCTGAGTGACATGTGGTTAGCCTCGTCACACGAAAGAATCTCATGTTAAGATTTAGGAGATGCTGAATAGTATACCTGACCAAAGTGCTGCTGAGAACTAGAACGGTTCAGGCTATTGGGGTTAGCCTGAACTTGGGCTGGGATCGAGGTAGAGGATGCAGTCTGCTCGTCTCGCCATCTGGACAGGCGGTTGACATCCACCTGTAAGTCCTGAACCTCGTTCCTGTAGGAAGGTAGCTCGTCGAGTATCTGCTGCTGAATATCCATGGGACTAGACGATGAAGGAAGTGGATAAGACTGGGAAGAAGAACGGGAAGACTGCCCCTGCTGGCCAGTGTACTGCCTCTGTTGCTGCTGCTGCTGGGGTTGCGGGCCCTGCTGGCCCGTCTGGTAATGGCCCTGTCGGCCATACTGCTGGTACTACTGCCTCTGCTGCTGGACTGGATGGAATCCAGGGCTCTGCTGTGACGGAGGTGGTGCGAAGGTGAATGCGGTGTTGTGAAAGGTCGGGGGACGCTGATAGGTCTGTCGGTCTCCCGTACTTCCCTGCCTGGCAGGGTCCTGAGTATACCATATCCCATTCACCTCCCAAACTGGTGGAGGCTCCTCCTGGACTGTCTCTGCTACTGGAGGTGGCTGCTGGAAAGAGTGGGTGTAGGATTGGTCCTGCTCCCACGGCTGGGGTTGCCCTGACACCAACTGCTCCTGAACATGGTGAACTCGGTATACGGGAGCAGAGGGTGCAGTCACGGCGGGTATCCGTATCTTAGATACCTTCTCAGTCAACTCCTCCATCTGTCTTGTAAGTTTGGAGACGCTCCGGTCTAACTCATCAATCCTCCTGTCGATCTTCTCGACTACAGTAAGTTTGTCTGCAAGAAGTCCCATGCTAGGGATCACGTCCTGAGAGAGATCGACTACAACTGATTTTCCCCCTCCATATGAGAGTGAACTGGGGGATGGTGTATAGGCCCTGCTGGCCATCTGTGAGCAGCTAGTTTCAGCCATCTGCTCGAATACCCTCCAGACGGTATCCGCTCCTCGTGATGTATAGCTGCCTCCACAGGCAGCGCTCACTAAACCCTGCATCTCAGGGTTGAGACCAGTGAAGAAGGATTGGACCAAGATGTTGTCATCTAATCCATGACAGGGACACTTCTGTAGGATGTCTTTGAATCTTTCCCAAGCATCACAAAAGGCTTCATGGGGTAACTGGGAAAAACTCGTAATTCGCGTCCTCATCATGTTAGTTCTACTCAAAGGGTAGAACTTCTTTAGGAATAGGTCCTTGAACTGGGCATAAGTGGTGATGATGATTCCAAGATTCTTCACCCAGTAATCGGCTTTTCCACCCAACGCATATGGAAGGGCTTTGAGCCTAATATAATCATGGCTAACAATATTATGTTTGAGGTTAGCACAGATGAGCTCAAAGTCCCTTAGGAATGCATATGGCTCCTCAGAAGCATTCCCATCAAAATGTGGCAACAAGTTCAGAAAATGCGGCTTCAATTCAAAGTTAACAGTGGGTTCGGCCGGACTCAAGTAGTTATGAATTTGATATTGTCCGGGGTTATACACTGCATCCATTGGTAGTTGGACCCCAACATTTAACTGTCCCAACTGAGCTCTCAGTAATGCTTGTTGCTGCTCAGATGCAGCTAATCGGGCTAGTATACTTCTCATCGGGTCTTCATGGTTCTCTTCTTCCTCTTCTTTCTTCTTTGGCATTTTACTCGAATCTTCTTTATGTCCTGAATCAGGAATGTTTTCTTGATTAGAAGAGGATTTATGAATCACGATATTCTCACCAAGGCGATGGTCTTCCTCGGTGAGGTGGGAAGAGAGAAATGGAATGGTTTGAGGGTAACCATCCCGAGAGTGAGTGATCCTGGGCTCAAGAGGGTCATGAGTCCAGGTTGGTCCAAGTTGCGCTTGGACCTTTGAAGACGTACTTTTTGAAGGGTTCAACGAGAGATTCGCAAAGTCCGAATAAATATCCCCCCAATCAGTTATCTTCGATGTCAAAAGAACCGATTAGATCATGATAATCAATAAGGCGCTAGTTCTACGGTGCACGTAAATGTGCGGAGTGAACTCACACAATTCAAACGTAATTCAAACCCTCAATTTCACCAACTCAACACGTGATGGCCGTAAGGGTTCGGCCGAATTATCTGGTCAATTTTAGTTGGTGAGAATACAATCTTGAGAAGATTAACGAGCTGTTAGGTGCCCGTATTTTCCTACAGACTGGCCTGGTTCTTACGACTAGCTTGACCTACTTTCAGCCAGTATAGGAGTAAGTACGGACCGTATAAATACGGCTACCCGTTCCTTGAGGACTAATGCGTCTTCTAAACCTCCCACTCTGCTAAGGAAGTCCGGACCGTTTACCGGCTACCCGTAAATCCTCACTGAAAAGTAGCTAATCGCCTAAAAAGAAAGAACCAGTAGTAAGTAAGAAATCCAGACTTGGCTCTATCCTAGGGTCGTCTCTCTCTCACTTGCAATTAAAACAAACAATGAGGGCTTTATGCACCCGAGAACATGGGTTCTTTTTATTCCAATTAATTAGATCGACCTGCTCAATTCAGTCCCAATTTTAGAGTTAGGTTATCACTTGAAATTTATGTGAACACACAAGCACGTCTACCGTTCAGTCCCAATTTCCTTTTGACCTTAAGTTGTAAAACAAGAGGGGAATCAGAAATCAGAATGCAAACGAGAAACTATGATGCATGCTCAGAAGAAGGTATACTTACAGTGAATCCCAGCACTCTTCATGCGTTATGCAAAACAGAATTTATAAATATTACACTAAATGCATGCAGATCGAGAAAACCGCACCTAAATAGTATACTATTAGCGGGGAAGAATTGATTTGATTTTTGAGCTAAGTAGTACGTGTCTATGTGCGTCTCATTATGAATCTTATCAGATAAGTGAATCTTCTAAGATATGTGTGGCTTAATTTACAATGGGCACAAACAAATTTGATTTTATACTACCGTGTGCCTGATCCTAAAGTTCGCCACTCAAGTCGAGCCCCACCCTCTCCGAAGAGTGAAACAGGCTCGACACACTACAAATAATGTCTAAGTCTTTTTACACACGCGAGCTCTCAAACAAGAGCCGCTTTAAATGAGAAGAAAAATAATTACAACAATTTACAAAATTTCTCTCAAAAAATAAATTGCTTTTCCTCGCACTTCAACAGTCGGCGCTCCTCGCGTCCGTCGACCTCCGATGCACTCCAAGTCCACCGGGCCCTCGCAAGGAAAATAAGATTTATGTTAGAGAGTTCAAAAATAAAATATATACAAAAATGAGAAGAGAAATAATTGCAAAAAATGTAATAAATACAAGTGGCTCGGGGGTCAGACTACCCGAGTAAATGAAAATCTAAATCTAAAATTTTAAACTAATCCCTAAGCCATTTTCCTCCCTGGCAACGGCGCCATCTGACGTGTCGCTAAATACGATGTTTAATTGTAATACGTGTACTTAGCGATTCGGTCAGAACCGAGAAAAAATCTCCGTAAAGAGTGTCTCAGCTTAATTTATATCCCGGGCAAGTCCGAGGTCGAACTCAGGGAGGCAAAGGAACAACTTTGGGTTTAATTCAAAAATTAAGTTTTAGATTTCCAATGTGATTTTTTTTATATTTTTTTAATGCAAAAAGAATGTCAAATGCAAAATACGGGTGAATTAAGTACTAAGAAATCACACAACTTAGCCAAATTAATTTTAATGAGAAGATAATCCAATTTAGCCAAATTATATTTTTCCAGTAAACTTAATCCAATAATGAATGCAAAACATATTTTTTTAGAATTTTGTGGATTAAAATGCAATAAATAAAAATGTATACTTTTTATGGGTTTTTTCGCAATTTCTAACACAATCAGTAAGCAAAAATTATGAAAAAATTACTGGAATGAAAACATGATGCAGAAGACTACAGTAATTTTTTTGGAATTTTTTGACAAGTTATGAACTTTTTATGGATTTTTTAGTGAAAATAGAGTGATAGTGAGTAAATAATTTCTAATAAATCCACGTTATCAAATTAGTCAGAGAGCAAATTATCTAAAATAGATATTTTAATGTGCAATCCAGGAGACTTGAAATTTTACTAAAATTATATATGTGGATTTAATTAAAAATCAAATACTAAATTCACTCTATAAATTATTTCAGGCACAAGACGTCTCCATTTTGGATGAAATTTGGATAGTAAATTAAACACTTAGTAAGACATCATTACTAATTTTTAGGGAATTTTTAGAGCAACCATATGTGAGATATAAATTTAAAAGTCCAGAATAGGTAAACTATGCAAAATGTCAGTTGAACAATTTTAGTTAATTACCCATATCTCACAAAAATACAAATAAATAATCACATGATAGAGGATAAGTTGCTCAACATAATGGTATTTTTCCTTGAATAAAATGGCACAAAATGGAGGTCCAAATTAATCCATAAAGACAGGGGTATCTGTGCAATTTCAGAATAAAACATTTACAACAAAATAATACACAGGGACTATTTTGTAATTACTGAAACTATATACAAAATATACACAATTTTCACAATAAAAAAATAAAAAAATTTTACCTTCTTCCTCCTGAACCCGATGAGATGAACCCAAATGGGGTTTGAGTCGGCGGCCGGTGAGTGGCCGCGCGCGGCCGTGCGCGTAGCGGCGCACGTCCGAGGGGGAGGCGGTGGTGCGCTGGGGGGGGGGGGGTACGCGTGGCAGGCGGGGCGGTCGGCTGGTGAAGAAGGCGGCGGCGCCGCGGTTCGCCGCTGGTCGGCGTATAGGGGCCGCAGTTGGCGGCACGACGGTCGCAGTTGGCGGCGCGACCGCGAGGGCTGGAATCTGGAGGGCTGAGCACGCGTGGCTGCGCGGAAGCGGCTAGCTGGTGGGCGGCCGTGAGCCGCTTGGAGATGGAGGAGGGGCGGCCGCGGTGGGAGCTCCCACCGCTGCAGCTAGTTGTTTTCTTTTTTTTAAAAAAAATAATTTTCTTTGATCTTTTTTTACTGAATAATGTTGCTTAAAAAAACTGCTGTAATAAGAGGTTTTTTTTGTTTTCATTTTTTTATATTTTTTTAAGTTTGTTAAAACAGGGAATGAACAAGATGGAAAGAAAAACTGTGATGATGGTGATGAAGATGAGGTTATAAACAAATGGGAGAAAACAAATGGTGTGATGGTGGTGGTAATGAAGGAACCTTTTTTTGTTTTAAATTTTTTTATTTTTTTTAAACAGGAAATATTTACACAATAATAGTGATGACAAGGGGTAGATGGATTTGAAGATGCCAAATATGATAGTGGTGATGAGGATGAAGATATAAACAAATGATGGATTTTTGTGAGGGGAAATGATGTGCTAAAAAAATTTGCAAAAATGACAAGATAATAAAATGAGAAGAAAAATTACCTAAGATGGACGTTCGCCTATGATGTGCTTACAAGAGCACGGTCTTTGCTCGAATCGTCGGCGTGCGATGAGCTCGAGCAGCGCGCGGTTGCGGCTGCGATGTTGGCCAAAAAACCAACGGATCACACCGGAGAGAGGGCCATCGTTGCTCGACCGCGGTTGCGTCGCTGTCACCGATTCAACTCAGGGAACTAGGCTCTCCTCACATAAAGATGGATCAAAGGCAAAATTGAGAAGAATGACATGTATATAAAGATGATAGAATGAGAGGTTATTAAAGTGGTGGAGTTGAATGCGAAGTTGTATTATTATTGGAGTTGAATGGGAAGTTGGGAAAATGGTGGAATAATGGAGTTGAATTGGTGGTTATTGTAGAGAATGGAAAAATAATAACTAAATAAATAAATAAAGTTATCTATTTTAAATACAATAAAATAAAAAGAGAAGAGAAATAGTGGAGAATTTACAATGGAAGACAAACAACATGTACACACATTTTTTTTACTTTTCTAATATGTAATTTTTTTGTTTTTTAATAAGAGATATTTACAATAGAAAAATATAATAAAATACTAAAATTAAAATACAACACAAGTATGATTTTTTTGTATTTTTATTAATTAAGAAAGATACAATAAAAATTAAAGAAAGAATGAATATATACATGGTATACAATCTACATCTAGGTCCCAAAACCCAACTTTTGCAAACGAGCTCCGATTTTAATGAAACCACTTCCGTTGGATAGATAATTTTCTAACTTGAACTTTAAAAGTGAGTTTGGTGAATTTGGAATTCATACGGAGCGGGAATTTAGCTTGGAAGTTGGACTTTACGGGTTTTTCTCTTTGGGATCTAGGAGCATTTATTTGAGTTGAAATTTGTTTTGTATTTTTGTATTTTTATATACATTTTTATAAACAAGTTAGAGAAAGAATTAGGAAAAAAGGAGTTGAAATGAAATTATTAAAAATACATGAAGTTTTGGGCTATTTACAAGTATAAAACTCCTTTATTTTTGCGGCTTTTTATGTGTAATTTATTTTGTACATTCTAATATACAATAATTAGTGTGTTTTATTTACAAGAGTTATTTTTTTAATTTATTGATTTTATGTACATTTATTAGGGATTTTACTCGGGGATTTTGCTAAGATCAAGATATTGCGATGATGAATCGCGGATTCATCACCCGCGCATAGAGGACACCTCCAGGAGCCCACAACCCCATTTTGAAGCCTAGAAGCCACTGGAGCTCAGAGATCAGCCTCAGGGAAGTTCGCCTCGCCGACGTTCTTCCCCGTTCTTCCTCCGCATCTCCCAGCCATCGGATCGGGCCACCGTTCCAAGTTGCACAGCCACTGTCCGATCTCCTCGCACATCGACTGTCAGATCATCCGAGGGAGATCTAATCTCAGCCGCACAACGCAAAGGGGTACGGGCCGTTGGATCTCCGCCACGTGTGTTAGTGAAAATGTCCCGACTGTTGGATCGCGCACGAGGGGTATTTTGCATCCAACACCCCCCGTATTTTTGTATTTCTATTTAGGCTTTAAACATTTCTCTGTAGTTTAAAAAGTTTTGTCAAAATTAAACCTAGGCCCCTGAACTCCCCATTATTGCAAGTAGGTCCTGGCCACGTCACCTCACGTGACCAGTACACGTGAAGTGAAGGGCATTTTGTGGGGACCTCCTCCAGGGTTTCCTTATTTCACTTTAGTCCAGTAATTTTTGTATTAAGTGTAAACTTTTTGGGATACTTGCATGCGAACCCCTGGGAGTTTTCGATATTACATCTAGGTCCTTCCCAGGCGCGTGCTAGTCACGCGCCCTGGTGGGTAAGTTGCAGGCGTACCCTCTCGGGTTTGGATATTTGTAATCGGTCCATTAAATGCAATATTTAGTGTTACATTTTGTGTGAAAATTGCAATCTAGCCCCTGGATGTGTGTTTATTTGCAGTTATACCCCTGCCAAGCCTTGCATTTTTGTATGATTTCTTTATTTAATTAGAGCATCATTTAACTCGAAAAATTCCCAAAAAAATTAACATAGGCTCCTGTTTACTTGCTGAATCACGCTCTATCTTTGCATTGCATTTTTGTTGCATTTGCATATTTATTAAAAATCAAAAACTTGCATTTTCATTACGGTTTGCATTAGAAAATACTAAAAAATATTAAAACACTTAAAAAATTCTAAAAAAAATTATATATTGTGTATTTTAGTGTCTTCTAATGTTAGTCCAAAAATCACAAAAAATCTCAAAAACAAAAACCTTAAAAATTAGAAAATACCTAAAAACTTCCAAAAAATCTAAAAAATATAGAAAAATAAAAAAAATACAAACTTAGGTACTGTAGTTTCCCTCTTTTATTATATTTATTTTAAAATTAATTTGGGAAAATTTTGATATTGTTTGCTATTTTTCATTCCCATTTTAATTTCATCCAGTAATTAATTCACTGTTTTTTGTATTTTGGCTTTTAAAAATATCAAAAATTTTCTGAAAAATACCTAAAAATCACAAAAATAGTAGAAAAATATAAAAATGCCAAAAATATTTTATTTCCTAATCTTTGAGCATTTTCCTTATTTTTATAAATACTCTATCACCTTCTTTCTTATATTATTTATATATCCTATTTATAAAAGATAAAAAATACAAAATATAAAAAGAAAATATAAAATCAGAAAATTAAAAATCAAAATACAAAATTAAAAATTGAATAAAATAAAAAAAATCAAAAAATTAAAAAACCATAAAAATATTTGCATATTGTAGACATTGATCACAATCACATCACATACACACTTGCTTGATCTATCCTGCCTTGCTCCCTGTGTTCGACCTCTACATACTTACACCTATACATCTTTTATAGAGTTAAAATAAATTTGACTCCACATTTATTCTTCATTGCTTGATATATATTGTGGGTTCATTGTTGATCTTAGCCGGGATTCATTGAGGGTCGCTGCAGCGACACTGTTGTCTCCGCCTTGTGTGAGATAATTAGACCCTGTGAATTTCAGTTAAATCAAATGGCACCGTTGCCGGGGAGCAACAACGTATAGGTCTTGTTTTTGTGTGATTGCTTGTTTATCTTGTTTACACTATTGCTCTATTTTATCTCTCTAGTTTTGATATCTATCTGTGAGCTTTCTAACCATTCTTTCTTGTCTTCTTGCGAGGGACCGCGGAGTGAGGAGGATCACGTAGGTGATTCGGTGCAGCCTTGGGAAATGGAGTCGACTTTTCTAGCCCAAGCCGATAGTTGAGAGCAGGAGGAGTGAGAGAGAGTGGTAGATATATAACTTTTATTTATTTTTGTGTGTGAGAGAGATTATATAATTTGTAATAATACAGGTACACTTGGAAACTCAGGACATTCGGGCCTAATTTCCAGGTGTTTGCTCACATGGGGGTTCACCGCGGTTTTTATCGTGTTTTATCGTTGTCATTTTCCGGTGTTTGTTTTAATTTTCTTTTCTTTTGTGGATTGAGCCCTTAGATTTTAGGCATTGCTAGATCGATTAGATTAGTTCCAAACACCCTAATAACCATTGCATGTACCTATAGTGCGTATTTGGACTTAGTTTAATTAAACAGTTAACCATCATCTTTGATCCGTCGTGCCGCGAGCTCATCCCGCCAAGCGCTTCTCCTGAACTCGATGTGTCGAGAGGAGGAGGGGTGAGCCTAAACCGGACTCTAGGGTTGAGGATTGGTGGTCAACTTGTGGTTCTTCACGTTAGCAATTGCCTGCTTAGAAAGATTTCCGTGTGCATATCATCATTTAGATTAGGTTTACAAATTTCTGCTTTGCATCCTGCATGGAGAGAGCTGGAGGCACTGTAAGTCTTTCTATCTTTGCATTCATCATATAGGCACAAAGGTGAGATTTCCATCTTGGTGCCGACTTGCACGGCTTTTCTGACTCTTCTCTCCCTCTGTTTTTGGATCAAGTAGGAATCAAGAAAAAACAAAAATGTTAGGCGCTTGTTTGAATTGACTCAAAATAAGCGATAACACCAAAAAAATTAATGAAAAAAGGAACTGCTAAGAAAATTTTACCTAAATAAAATTGGTAATTGGATTCATTGCTTGGGGAGAGTAACACCCTCACTTGTTTTCAGGTTGCATGGGAAGGTCTCCTTCCAAGTGAGTTGAGCGGCTTCGTAAGGATTAGAGCCAAAAACCCAGCTTGTGGCTGCCTTGTATATCACCTGGATTTCCGAAGTATTGGCGCTACTATCGTACGTAGACGAGTAGGGCTTGGTCATCATTGGTGACTCACTATTGTGTTGAGCATCGACCTTGTCCGAAGTACCAAGCTTAGGCCATGCCTTCACGGGTGTGTCTGTCTCATCGTCTGCGTCCGAGTAGGGTCTTGCACGCTCACGGGCGATTCCGCTGCGAGCGAGATTCGAAGTATCGGTTTCACCTATCGGCTTCCTCCCTATTTTCTTTGGCTGAGTAGGGATCCAGGAAGGGTTACAAGGACCTTAAAAAGCGCAAGCTACAGGTTACACAGGAGGAGGACAAGTACGAGAATACTTTTCCGGCAGTACTCTCTCTCCTATAGGCGTAGCGCTCTAAGGGCTCGTTACAAGATAATTTCCTGAATTCAAGCTAAAAACTACAAAGATAAAAGCTGAACCTTCACGGCTTCATGTGTTGAGTTGGTGAATCCCCTTGTTTTGTGTTTGATTGATAGTCGCATTTAGGTCAAGATCAAAAACACCGCACTATTGTGCGCAATTTTGCCCTCCTTCTTCTTCTTCTTCATTTACCTTGCTCTTGTCCATAATCAAGATGATGGGACGGAGATCTCTTAGGCCGACTTTGTCGGCACCGCTATCCAGCACTCCTCCCTATTCATCTAGGGCAACCTCGGAGAGTCCAGACCCACTCTCCGAGCTTGAGTTCACTTCCACCATGTTCCCCCTCGACCACCCTTCTCATTCTCCTTCCATCAGTCCTAGAGTCTCAGAATTTAGTGCATTACAGAGCTCAGAGCATTGGACGGAACCTGAGATGGATTCTTTTGCCTTTTCAGAGAATCCCGAGATGGCCGACCGAGGCGAACACCCAGATGAGCATGAGCACCCTCCATTTCTCTATGATCAAGCCGCCATCAGCAATTCACTTCTAGCATCCATGGAGACCATGCAGAGACAGATCCGGGGCCAGGGAGTCTTCATGGGTGACCTCATGAGAGAGATCGCACAGATGCGAGAAAACCGACCTGGGGGCGGTGGCGGTGAAGGTGATATACCAGCAGCAGACGAGGGAGGAGAACCCAACCAGGAGAGGCCGCCACAGACCATCATGAGAGAATTGCACAACCCAACAGCCTCCCTCACTCATCGGTGGATCCAACTCCCTTCCATCCATGGAGATTTCAAGTTTCGCCTGCACATCATCCAGCTACTTCCCAAATTTCATGGGCTGGCAATCGAAGAGCCACACCTCTACCTACAAGAATTCGAAATGATCTGCAGTACCATTCATGATAGGCTGGTGACTGAGGAACTATCAAGATGATAGCCTTCCCCTTCTCTTTGGTTGATAGAGCCGCTTACTGGCTAAAACATTTGGGGAGGTTCGTCGACACATGGGTAGAACTCCAGACCGCTTACTTGAATAAGTATTATCCTCTCGGCCGGACGAACGCAACAAGAGCTATGATCAGCAACTTCGTAATGATCCCGAATGAATAATTCCATGAAGCTTGGGATCAATTCAGAGAGCTCATTGACCGGTGTCCACACCTTGATATATCCAAGCCCAATCTGGTTCAGAGTTTCTTTTGTGGGCTGACACCGGAGCTGTAGGGGGTTGTGAATGCCTCTTGTGGTGGTTCATACTTTTCCAACGGTGAAGACGACATTTAGGCCTTCTATGAAGGGATGGCAGAAAACTCGACAGTTATGGCCCAAGCCCGCGTCTACACACAACAGAAGCCCCATCAAGGAGCGGGGTCATTCCAGAGGATCGCCCGCATCGATGCCGGTCCTCACACTCCGTCAGCAACCGCAGCCGACATGGGTATAATTAGTGAGAAGCTGGACTGTCTCGAGATCCTCGAGAAGAAGCAGATGCAAGGAACGGCCCAGATGGACCAGATTGCCAAGACCATGAGTGAACTGAAGACACAGGTTCTTTGCATCCAGGAGGCACAAGCATCTTCCCATCAGCCTCCCAGGTTACGAGCTGATGCCAGTAGTAGCAGCTCCTCCCAACCCTCTGCCTCATACTGCCAGGTCAACCACATTCAGGCAGAGCCGGTCCCGTTGCTACAGTACTACCCATCGCAGCCACCATCGCAGGACACTCAGATGGTGGTCTATCAGCCGGATCAGCCACTGACAGTTCTACCTCCACCATCCTTCGAGCAGGAGCCATTGATGGAAATCAATGGGATATGGTACGACCGGTACCCACAGCCCGGGATTCGTCGCGATCACCCCGGATTCCGTTGAGGCACTGGTGGCACTTCATCTCAGCAGCAGCCTCCGGCTCAAGGACAACAGAATAGCCAGCCACAGCAGCAGCAGCCCCAGTATGCCCACTAGAAACAATACCAGCATGGTCCTCGTCCCGCCGATCCCAACCAGCAGTGGAGGCAGCGTCAGCTGCCTCAGCAGTCATACTCCCATCCTCTCCAGCATTATCCTCACCAACAGCAGCAACAGCCTCATTTCCAGCAGGGAAACCCGTTCGGTTCTCAGGGTTCCACCTTTGAGAACCCAGCTCTAGATGACCTTGCCCGCTTGCTTTCTGAACAGCGAGCATCCTTCTGGCAGGAAATGGATGAGTTCCGGCAGGAGATGAGGGATATCATCAAGGGCAAAGCTGCCATACCAGCTCAGATTGAACCAAATCCGAACAATCTGAAGAGGAA
This sequence comes from Ottelia alismoides, assembly GCA_037367405.1. Classification (NCBI taxonomy): domain Eukaryota; kingdom Viridiplantae; phylum Streptophyta; class Magnoliopsida; order Alismatales; family Hydrocharitaceae; genus Ottelia; species Ottelia alismoides. The sequence continues at coordinate 482,783 of JAZKJV010005870.1, read as the reverse complement.
GTCTGAGCAGGTACAGTTCACAGAGGATACCTCTCCTAGTGATTATTTCAGTGACATGTCTTCTTCTTTGTATGATGCTGATTTTGTGACTACTATGAGCGGTAGGATGCCAGCCGGCGGCGCCTCATCTGAGCGACAACCACAAGTCAAATCAGGAGCACCAGATGAGTAAAGTAACGGTGCTGATGCCGCTGATGATGTTGAAGACGGTGGTGCTGAGGCCACCAAGGATGGAGATCCAGACGACGATGCTGAGGCCGTCGTGACACCAGATGCAGGTGGTGGTGCTGATGCCACCATTTTGGATGTAGAGCCAGAGCGCGGTGCTGATGTCGCGAAGACAGGTGCCGTTGGTGGTGCTGAGGCCACCACTTCCACTTCGATTGAGCTTCCTTCTGTGATGTTACCACCTTTTGTATCTTTGGATTGTGGTAATAAGAAAAAGAACAAAAATATGAATAAAGGAAAGGTTTCTGTTCACACTTCAGATCCATATTTGTTGCATGATGATCATGGAATGGATTCTATTCCTTCACAGGCACAGGGACCTATTCCTAGCCCTCCATCTGAGGAGGCCCCTACTATCCCCTTCCCTGAAGCACTTCACCGGGCGAAGGGGAATAAAAGAGAAAATCCTAAAAAGACCCAACAGGTAGAGTTCAGCAATCAGATGATTGATAGATTTCACATTCAGCTGACTCTATAGGAAGCACTTGAGCACATCCTCCTCTTAAAAAAGAACTTGAAAGAGAAGACTACCGTCCGCAGGAAGAGGAGGAACCACAGAGATCTAATCCATGTGCTCACTCAGTCCACTTGCTGCACCATTCTAAACAAACTGCCAGCCAAGAGACCAGATGCAGGAGCTCCCAATGTCAGATGCAAGATCCAGGAGCAGCAGTTTGATCGTACTCTATTAGATAGCAACTATTCAATTAACCTTCTTCCGGCAGCCTTACTCGACCGATTCAAGTTTGGTCCTCTTCTTAGGAGCAGGATGGTCCTTCAGTTTGCTGATAGGTCGACTAAGAGGCCAAAGGGGTTATTGAGAGACGTGGTCGTTACCATTCAGGGCCTGAAATTCCCCGTGGACTTCGTTGTGTTGGACATGGAGATCCTTGAGTCAGTAGCCGAAGCCCCCCATCATACTTGGACGCTCATTCTTGGCCACAGCCAAGGCAGTGACCGATCATGATAGCGGGAAGGTGTGCTTTCGCGTAGAGGGCGAAAGCATACAAATAGAGACGATAGAGGAGACTAGAGCGAGAGAATTAGAATGCTCAAAGCAGTCCAGCGAAGCCGCGCAGATGACAGAGGAAGAGCTAGACATCCACCAGGAGTGTGATTTCGTGATGACAGCTGATGAATCCAATTGGACAGATCCCGTAGCAAAGACCCTCGCCTTGCCTACAGATTCACCATACTTAAAGCTTATGGCAGTCGAGAGCCTGGAGAGCACACCCTTGGACGAGGATACCGTTGAGGTTGACAGTGTTGGGACGAGTGGTGCTGATGATTTTCAATCTTGTTCATCTACTTCAGATCCCTCAGATTCAGACATTGATTGGGATGATTTTGATGAATATTTGCTGTGTTTGATTTCTTCTGAGCCGACAGCTAGGACGGAGTGCGAGCCAGTACATTTTATTGACGATTCTACAGGCCTCCCTTCATCAGATATTCATGCAGAGCGAGAGTTCTCACATGCAGACCTGGTCGCCTTCACACAGACATATCAGAAGCCAGATCTGCCACCTCCCAGTTGTCAAGAATTGAAACCCTTGCCGCAGTCGCTGAAGTATAGATTCCTTGCGGGTGAGCCAGACATGCACCTAGTCATTATTTCAGCAGGTTTGACTGGAGAGCAAGAATCTCATCTGATGGAGGTTCTTGAAAGAAACCGCAAGGCGATATGATGGAGTATAGCTGATCTCCAGGAGATTAGTCCGGCTCTGTGCTCCCACCACATCTATCTTGAGGAGGACGCTAGGCCGTCGCGTGAGTTCCAGCGACGGCTGAACCCGAATCTTCGAGATGTGGTCATGAAAGAAATATCGAAGTGGTGGAGCGCCGATTTTATCTACCCCATCTCTGACTCCAAATGGGTTAGTCCATTGCATGTGGTACCCAAGAAGACGGGTATCACTACAATTGTGAGTGAGTCTGGAGAGGAGATCGCTACCCGAGTACCCACTTCTTGGAGGGTCTGTGTGGAATACAGACGATTGATTGAGGCCACCAAGAAGGATCACTTCCCACTGTCATTCATTGATCAGATTATCGAGAGGAAAGCTGGGAAAAGTCATTATTGTTTTCTTGACGGGTACTCCAGATATAATCAAGTGGCCATTGCGCCCGAAGACCAGGAGAAAACGACATTTTCCTGTCCGTTCGGGACTTATGCTTTCAGACGAATGCCCTTTGGTCTATGTAACGCCCCGGCGACATTCCAAAGGTGCATGTTGTCCATATTCTCGGACATGGTGGGTGACTGTTTAGAGGTCTTCATGGATGATTTCTCGGTCTATGGCGACGTGTTTGATGCTTGTCTTGACTGCCTAGACCGTGTGCTTTAGCACTGCATTGAGGTCAACCTCATATTGTCTTGGGAGAAGAGTCACTTCATGGTGACTTAAGGGATGGTCCTTGGTCATATCATCACCAACAGGGGCATGGAGGTCGATCCGGCCAAGGTGGATATCATTAGAAAACTCAATCCACCGTCCAATTTGCGTCAATTGCGGTCTTTTCTGGGGCATGTCGGTTTCTACCGACGGTTCATTCAGGATTTAAGTCGAATTGCCCAACCGCTTACTGATTTGCTGATGAAAGACACTGAGTTCATTGTAGATGATAAGTGTCTTGCGTCTTTTGAGACTCTCAAGAGTATGGTTGTTTCGGCTCTTGTCCTTCAGCCACCCGATTGGTCTCTCCCATTCGAGATCATGACGGACGCATCTAATTTTGCCGTTGGGGCTATGCTTGGACAGAGGAGGGATGGATTGCCGTTTGCCATTCACTACGCAAGACAGACTTTAGATGCCACCTAGCGGAATTATATTGTGACAGAGAAAGAGATGATGTCCGTAGTCTTTGCTTTCGATAAGTATCGATCATATATTCTCGGATCTAGAGTGACTATCTACACAGATCACACCGTCATCCGGTACTTAATGGCCAAGAAGGATGCCAAAGCACGCCTTACCATATGGATCCTTCTGCTCCAGGAGTTTGATATTGAGATTAAGGATAAGCCTGGAGTTAAGAATGTGGTGGCGGATCATCTCTCCCGCTTGGAGAACCTTGAGGAATCTGAGCCCAGCGCACCTATCACAGAGACGTTTCCAGATGAGGCGATCTTGGCTATCACCTCGCTTCCATGGTACGCTGACATTGTAAACTATCTTGTTGCCAAGACAGTCCCACAAGGTTGGCCCAGGCAGAAACTTGAGACTTTCCTAGCGAAGGCCAAGTTTTACCATTGGGAGGATCTCGTCCTTTATCATGAAGGATGGGACAACATCTGGAGGAGGTGCATTCCTTAAGAAGAGCATCATAGCGTCCTCACATACTGCCACAAGCTTGAGGCAGGAGGACATCATTCTGGGAGACGGACATCACAGAAGGTGCTTCAATCCGGCCTTTGGTGGCCTACTCTCTTCAAGGATTCAGATGAGTTCGTGAAGAGATGCACTGACTATCAGAAGATGGGAACCTGCAGACAGAGAGACATGATGCCCATGCAACCCATTAACATTTGTGAGGTTTTTGATGCATGGGGGATTGATTTCATGGGCCCATTTCCTAAGAGTCAGGGGTTCAAGCACATTTTTCTCGTTGTAGATTATGTCAGTCGATGGGTTGAGGCCATCCCCACCCAAGCCACAGATGCTAAGACTGTGTGTAAATTTTTGAGGAAAATTATCATTTCACGGTTCGGAGTACCTAGAGTCTTGATTTCAGACGGGGGTTCTCACTTCATCAATGACAAGTTTAGGGCCCTTGCAAACGAGTTCGGCATTGACCATCGTGTTGCCACACCGTATCACCCTCAGACTAATGGTCTTGCCGAAGTATCGAACCGGAAGATAAAAACTATCCTACAGAAGGTTGTCCGCCCAGACCGAAAGGATTGGTCACAACTTTTGGACTCGATCTTGTGGGCCTATTGGACGTCCTTCAAGAATCCATTAGGGACATCTCCCTTTCGTCTCGTCTATGGCAAGCCATGCCATCTACTAGTGGAAATAAAGCACAAGTCACTTTGGGCAGTCACTGAGTTATTATTGGATCCCGAGAGTATAGGAGAATAGAGGAGAGTAGAGTTGGCAGTCCTGGAGGAACTGAGAGACATCGCCTTTTCTAGCAGCCTACAGTACAAGGAAAAAGTGAAGACATGGCACGATTCCCACATCAGCCATAAATAGTTTGAGCCAGATCAGTGCGTATGGTTGTTTGATTCCAGGCTGAAATTATTTCCAGGGAAACTACAGAGCAAGTGGAAAGGTCCTTATGTGGTCAGGAAGGTACATGACAATGGCAGTATTGACATATCCGAACCGTCATCTTCCTCTACCTTCCGTGTCAACAGTCAGCGCCTAAAACTATATCTAGATCATGACCCGCCGACCATTGACGTTGCCCCCATTCTTCTGGTATGAGATGTGCTCTTTGACTCATATCACTTGCATCTCATACATGGTGATCAATTCCATCTGCTTCTATATAGATCCATCTGTCCATATCACTCTTTCATGTATTAATTTCTTTTCTTCTTTTCCTTCTCTATCTTCTTTTTGTATCAAAAAGGTGCCGCCCCTTGTTGACAGTTTTCAATACTTAGGACGTACTTAGACCTAAGTATAGGGGGGTGTGCACCCCGAGTTCTTTCTTTTTCTTTGATCCTCTCCATTGTCTCCTCTTCTTGTCTATACTTAGGGATATCTTACCCTAAGTATAGGGAGAGATAATCTGAGTGCGATCTGTTCATTCCCACTCTTGACCCTCCCTGCGTTGTGTACAATCTGCTATACTTAGGATTACTTGATCCTAAGTATAGGGGGGACGGTAAACTTCTCATTTGTTCATTAATTCCTTTATTTATTTATTCTTTAGACTTGCCTATACTTAGTACGAGTTATGTCTTCTCTTTTCTCTCCGATCTATGAGGACATAGCTCAAGCTAAGTATAGGGGGGTCGTATATACTACGCATATACTGTAGCCATAACTTGTACTTTCGTATTTTTCTAATAAGTATGGCTAATTATTCTTTAAAAACTCATTAAAAACCTTAATAAAAAGATGGGATTATTCCTTAAATTCTTTTTGTATATACCGATTAATAAATCAGGTGAAAATGTTTTTTTGTAAAATGTTTGAAAAATAGTTTAAAATCTTTGTGAAAATATTTTGAAAACTATTTTGAAAATGTTTTGTTACATGTTTTCAACCTTTGTAAAAATGTGTGGTTTGAAAAATTTATTTTCTTTGTGTGAAATAAAAAGTTTGAAAAATGATTTGCAAATGGTTTGAAAAATGGTTGCAAAAATATTTGAAAAATCTATATATACTGTTTGAAAAACCTTTGCAAAATGATTTTCAAATGTGTGTACATGTTGGTGAAATGTTTGTAAAAATTATTTTGGACTATAGTTTTCAAAAATTATTTGAAAAACCGGTGTCAAATAAGTTTGAGGAATATCTACATCACACCAAAATCCACTATATATGTATGTACAAAATTGATCACTTACCCTTGTAAATTCTTAAAATCCACTTCTTATAAATATGAGAAGCACTCCCGTGTAAATATGTTGTACCTAGTTTTCAGCCAAAAACTTTTTGTTTTCAAAAATCCCAAAAACATTTGCAAAAATTAAAATCCAAAAACATCTGAAAAATCTTTTTGAAAAATACAAAAAAATTGCATATGCATCATCATCATCTTTTCAAAAATCCATAAAAAGTTCAAAACTTTTGAAAATTGCATCACAAAAATATTTTCTGCATAGCATAGCATGAGAATTTTTCGGATTGAGTTTGATAGTTGAGCGAGTCTAAGTAAAATACGGATATTGGAACTTGATTGGACCTTAAAATCTACCTAATAACGAGAACCTTATAGGAACTGGGTTTGAGGTACTTCAGGTCTAGTTGACTTAATTCTTTGAGGATCACGGGACTTGATTCAATGGATTCTTGACTGCCTAAGTAGAGTGTTTCGGAGCACACGCACGACTCTTGTTGATAATGACCTAACTTGGACACCTGCACCTTTCACATGGTTCAACCTAGTTGGAGTGGTGAGGGAATTGGATTTGCTGGTACGAGATGCACACAAGTGGAAACATTTGTCCTCCTCTAGGGAGGGAAGTGCACCCCAACCCGTCCAGTGATGAGGAAGTCTAAAGAAAGGAGAGTGTGGGTTGCAATAAAGCTTCAAAAGAGGGATACTCTACTGGCTCAAGAGGAAAAACTCCTTGTGTAAATGCTGCTGTGAATAGTATTTCAAAAAAAAAAGTGTTCAGGCCTATACAAAAATAAAATGCCTGCAAAGTATGTACATCTGTTGTAAAGCCAATAAGCAAGCTTGAGTTCCAAAGTCAAATATGTGAGCCTGCAGCAGGATGACTTGACTACACTGGTCTTGCATCCCAGGATAGGTAGCTATACTGGCTACTGTCCATTCTTCTCTTCACCCCCTCCTCTTGAGCTGGTTGCCACTTGAACTTAGAAGGGAATACCCTGCTCCTCGAGGATGGAGTTATTGGATTGGGGAATCATTGGGTTGTCTTACTGGAGAAGTCAGTTTCTTTGTCATTCTAGCTGGGGAGAGCCACCATCACTTACACTGTACGAGTCAGATTCATAGTCGTAAGGGTTTGCGTATGAGTTGAGATATTTCTGACCTGGCTATTGAGGAGACTTAGGCAGAGTGTTGGTATTCTCGAAGACTGTTGGATTTCAAATCCGGTTCTCATTAAGGTTCCGCCCGCACTAAAATTCCAAAGGTCCGACTTAAGCTCCAAACTTTGATTTTGTGAAGACAAGTTTGATAAGTAAACTAAGTCCAAGTTCTTCTTTTTCTTTTCTTTCTTTCTTTCTGCACTTATTGCATAAGTGTTTGCTAGGGACTAGCAAAGGTAAAGTATAGGGGGATGATGAATCCGCATTTCATCATCTTTATTCTATCATTTTGGCCTCAAAAACCCTAGCAAATGCGTGTAAATACCCTTAATTTCCATTTCTTAGCATTCATGCATGTGCATGTAAATAGTGTATAAAACATTGTAATTAAAGCTAAAATTATAGAATAAATAAAAGAAAATAAAAAGAATAAAATATTGTAAATATTTTATGACCCGAAACCCCGAGACCTAGGCATCTTGATGAATAGGTCGACAAGGAATAAAGTAGGGGGAGATAAGGGCCAGATACTAGTTCTTTTTATTTCATTCTTTATTCATTTTGGGATCTATTTTTGGTTCCACTTTTTATACATCAAATAAAGAAACTTTGTACATGAAAGTTGTAGATAATTAAATAAAGAAAAATACAAAATTGATTTCACTCAAAAATAATGTACAAATAAAAAGTTATGGTCTGAATTAACATCCAGAATCCCAACTTCCCAGACCCGTATCTCACAAATAAAAACTCCAAATGCATCAAACTCATCTTTAATTGTATATAGTTAAAAATAAGCTATTTAATGGCGGTGGTTTGAAAGTTGAGTTTTGGACCCATATTGTATACTTGTACAGATTAAAATATTCAATTTATTATTTATTCATTATTTTTATAATTGTATATTTTTATAATTATGTAAATATTACTTATAATATATATGCACATTAAAACCAGAATAAAAACCTAAATAAAACTTAAAATAAAATACATGTAAATAAAATACATAGGTATTATACCTATAAAGATACCTATATAATACATAACTTTATTTTATTAAATATATAAAATACTTCAGAAAAATAAAATAAAAATAATTTGAAGTATATAAAAATATTCTATAATTTTATAAAATAATAAATAAAAATAAATAAATTAAAATCACAAAATAAAAATAAATTAATTAAATATATAGGTATATGTACTTACAAAGGCCTAAAATAGCAACTTGTAAAAATATACCTCATAAAAATAAATAAAAATGACTATAAAATACTTCATAAAAAATAAACATTTTTCATTTTATAATTAAAAATTAATAAAATCATTTTCTATTTTTAAATGATTTTATAAAACAATTTCCAGGGATTTTTCCTGGTTGGTCCACTTGGACCAACCAGGTGACGGCCCCAGTTGACCCCGGTCAACTGGTCGTCCTCCCCCACGTGCATCTGTCAGACCTCGTTCTTGACCCTTCTTCTCGATTTTTTCGAGGTCAAACCTCTCACTCTTTCGCATCGATTTCTTCTGCATTTTTGCTCCTCGATTACCAGTGATTCATGCCCAAGGGAAACCTAGGGCTTTGGATCGTTGTGCGAGGCGTTGCTCCTCGATCTTTGAAGCATCCTAGTCGCAGGGTCAAACCACATAAAATGAACCCCGACCTTCCTTTGAATTTTCGAACCCCTCATTCCATAGGTTAGCTCCCCTTCTTGCTCCCAACAGCTCGAGGAAGGTGACAGCTTCCTCTCGAGCCCTTCGAGTGGGTCGAGCGTCGCTTGATGTGGCTCCACGACCTCTGCCTTCGCCGGCATCGAGGCACTCCCTTCCCTTCGGTCGTCACCGTTGAGGTAGCCCCATTCCCTGTTTATTTTCGTTGCATTAGGTTCGCCATAGCCTTAGGATCAAAAGCCCTCTAGAAATTTTGTGTTTCATCGATCAAATCACTCCCTACATCAACCTCGCCGGAGCGCCCCTCCGATCGACCATCGCCACTCGTCGTTTCGCCACTACTTCGCCACCGCGGGACCCAGGCACTTTGCCCTGGGTCCTCTCACTTTGTTTTGCAGGTGCTTGGACTTCAACGTACAGCTGGCGGCCATTTTGACCTTCCGTAGCCGCTCGAGCTCCTCCAGCTCCGCCAGCATCTCCAGCGAACCTCGGCCGTCGCCGAGGTGTTTTGGACATCCCCGTGCATAGAGGACACCTCCAGGAGCCCGTAGCCCCATTTTGAAGCCCAGAAGCCACCGGAGCTCGGAGACCAGCCTCAGGGAAGTTCGCCTCGCCGTCGTTCTTCCCCATTCTTCCTCCGCATCTCCCAGCCGTCGGATCAGGCCACCGCTCCAGGTTGCACAGCCACTGTCCGATATCCTTGCATATCGACCGCCAGATCATCCGAGGGAGATCTAATCTCAGCTGCACAATGCGAAGGGGTACGGGCCGTTGGATCTCCGCCACGTGTATTAGTGAAAACGTCCCTGCCGTTGGATCGCACGCGAGGGGTATTTTGCATCCGACACCCCTCGCATTTTTGTATTTCTATTTAGGCTTTAAACATTTCTCTGTAGTTCAAAAAGTGTTGTCAAAATTAAACCTAGGCCCCTAAACTCCCCATTATTGCAAGTAGGTCCTGGCCACGTCACATCACGTGACCAGTACACGTGAGGTGAAGGGCATTTTGCGGGGACCTCCTCCAGGGTTTCCTTATTTCGCTTTAGTCCAGTAATTTTTGTATTAAGTGTAAACTTTTTGGGATACTTGCATGCGAACCCTTGGGAGTTTTCGATATTACATCTAGGTCCTTCCCAAGCGCGTGCTAGTCACGCGCCCTAGTGGGTAAGTTGCAGGCGTACCCTCCCGGGTTTGGATATTTTTAATTGGTCCATTAAATGCAATATTAAGTGTTACATTTTGTTGAAAATTGCAATCTTTCCCCTGGATGTGTGTTTATTTGCAATTATACCCTTGTCAGGCCTTGCATTTTTGTATGCTTTCTTTATTTATTTAGAGCATCATTTTAACTCGAAAAATTCCCAAAAAAATTAACATAGGCTTCTGTTTACTTGCTGAATCACGCTGTATCTTTGCATTGCATTTTTGTTGCATTTGCATATTTATTAAAAATCGAAAACTTGCATTTTCAGTACTGTTTGCATTAGAAAATACCAAAAAAATATTAAAACACCTTAAAAAATTCTAAAAAAATTATATATTATGTATTTTAGTGTCTTCTAGTGTTAGCCCAAAAATCACTAAAAATCTCAAAAAACAGAAACCTTAAAAATTAGAAAATACCTAAAAACTTCAAAAAAATCTAAAAAATTCTTGAAAAATCAAAAAAATATAAACCCAGATCCTGTAGTTTCCCTCTTTTATTATCTTTATTTTAAAATTAATTTGGGGAAATTTTGATACTGTTTGTTATTTTTCATTCCCATTTTAATTTTGACCAGTAATTAATTCACTATTTTCTTGTTTTTTGGCTTTTAAAAATATCAAAAATATTCTGAAATATCCCTAAAAATAACAAAAAACAATAGAAAAATATAAAAAAGACCAAAAATATTTTATTTCCTAATCTTTGAGCATTTTCCTTGTTTTTATAAATACTCTATCACCTCCTTTCTTATATTATTTATATATCCTATTTATAAAAACAAAAAAATATAAAATATGAAAAGAAAATATAAAGTTAGAAAATTAAAAATCAAAATACAAAATTAAAAATTAAATAAAAAATTAAAAAAATTAAAAAACCACCAAAACATTTGCATATTGTAGATATTGATCACAATCACATAACACACACTTGCTTGATCTATCCTGCCTTGCTCCCTATGTTCGACCTCAACATACTTAAACCTATACATCTTTTGTGTAGAGTTAAAATAAATTTGACTCCACATTTATTCTTCATCGCTTGATATATATTGTGGGTTCATTGTTGATCTTAGCCAGGATTCATTGAGGGTCGCCGTAGCGACACTGTTGTCTCTGCCTTGTGTGAGATAATTAAACCCCGTGAATTTCGGTTAAATCAGTGACCTACTAGGAAATTTGCAGAGACCTCCCCTAGACAATCGACAGATTACACAGTAGTCCTGCCATCTAGAGGGAACGTACGACACACGTGCCCCTATAGGAATTTTGTACATCTCCCTCAGGAGTTCTGGTAATTACACTTTGACCCTTCCTAGTGCAATTTTTATATTTATTTAATTATGTAATTGGACAAATACACCTGTGTTCCCTTGTTATTTTAGACCTCTTGATTGCATCATTTTATTTATCAAAAATTAGCAAGATGTTCTACAATTAATTCCCTACCATATGGCATATGTTTGCTATTTTTGTGGTATGTGGTTAATTATTAATTATTATTTTCATGAAAACTTGCATATTTTGCCTATTCTGTGCTTGGAAATTCATAAGTGATTAACCATAGCTTGAAAAATTGCAAAAATTCACTAATTGTATAATTAGTTGTATGTTACATTGTGTCAAAAAAGAATTTCATTTGCATGCATGGTTTGTTCTATAAAATTATTTTGCATATTTCAATCTTTAATTTTTAATAAGTATTAAATCTAAGATTTTCAAGGTTATAGATTTTTCTGAGATCAATCACCTAGAGATCAATCTTGGATAATTTTATCCCTTGAAAATACTATTTATTATAAATAAATATTGAAATTCACACTGTTTGCATTCATAAATTCATAAAATATTTATCTTGCATCCAAAAATTCCAAAAATATTACATTGCATTCATTTCACCATATTTTACATCTCAGTAAAGTTTCATTATTTCCGGACAACGTTTGACTGAAAATTACACTTTAGTCCCTAAAATGGGTCATAATTGCATTTTGCATGCCAAAATCGCATTAAAAATATAAAAAAAACACCTCAAAAATCATGGATGAACTTTAATAGACAAATTTCTAGGTTGTTCCTTTGCTTCCTTGAGTTCAACCTTGGGACTTACCCAAGTAAAATAAACATAAAACCACATTGATTAAAATTGATTAATTTATTGTGGTTATTTCTTTATCAATTCTGAATTCCCGCCTACAACGAAACGACACATAAAGTTTAATTTACACAGATTAACTTAGGGTTTTCGCTACTCGTTAATCACGTGAGGGAAGGAGGAACTCTTCATCGATGGGGCTTATGTTAGTGTGATGACGAGAGGAGGGATGGAGGTATGGACGGTACTTCGGTGGTAGAGTGGTGACGTCGAGATGAAGTGCAGCTGGTGGCAACCTCAAATGACTGAAGGGCAAACGACGGTGGTCGACACACGCCGGCGGGCGTCAGTGGAGAAGGCCTTGAGGTCGACCCGATCATGTGTTGATCCAGAGGCCTGAGGTGCAGCTCGATGAAGCTGCTGGAGTTCGTCGTTAGGAGCAAGGCATGGATGAAGTTCGATGATGCGTGAAACCCAGGAACTGGTGTTCGCTGGAGTAGCTTCTGGCTGTCGAAGACGAATGGAATGCGTAAGAGCTGCTGGCGGTGACTTCGATCTGGAGTAGAGGATGCGTCGGGGAAGAAACTTGGCAGTAGAGCATTGATGTCGAGGAGACGGGCTCGATAAGGAAGAAACTTGCTCGAGTGGTGTTGTCACCAACGCTCAACCCTAGGATCCTCTTTGGCTATAACGTATAGGGAGATGGTGTTTGAGGAGCGTGACGGTGCTTCTTTTATAACTGGTGATGGGGCCGACGATGGAAGGTCGAAGGTGATTGACGAGGAGGTTGAATAGATCAGAGATGGGATTAGATGGGAGCAGGACATGGAAGAAGATCAGAGAGAATAGCGGGTGGCTGTCGTTGATGAGATTGCAGAGAGGCAACGTAGCCAGAAGAGGAAGGTAGTGTCGAGATACGCGGGCAGGCGGTGCCTCCAAAAGAGGAAGGAAACGACATTCACGGGGAATGGCGGAGCAATTTGGGAAAGGGGAAAGATGTCACGTGTAGGGCGCGTGCGCTGTATGTGCGAGACTTTTAATTAATTTTTTTATAAAGATGAATTAAGAAAACGCTCGAAAATGGGTGACACATGGCGGCTCGAGGAGCTGCCACATGTTAGCCCCAAAAAATTAAAGAAATAAATTCAAAAAGAAATAACAAATGACCTCGAATAGAAAAAATTTCTTCACAAAAGTTGCTACAACTTTCATGAAGGGATCAAAACCAAAATCGATTAATGGGTGATACATGGTGGCTCCAGGAGCTACCACGTGTCAGCCCCAAAAAATCAAAAAAAGTAAATTCAAAAATAAATAGCAAATGACATCGAATCGAAAAAACTTCTTCACAAAAGTTGTTGCCACTTTCATGAAGGGCTCAAAACAAAAATCGATCATGTATGCAAAGTGATATTTTTGGGGTACTCTATGTACATAGAATATCTTGATTTTTGGGTTTTATAATTTTTTTGTTATTTTAAGATCAGATAAAAATCCAGAAAAATATGAAAAATCAAGTATAAATATTTACACATTATTATAATTTTTCTGGATTTTTATTACTTAAAAAAGGATAAATAAAATAAAATACAAAAAAAATACAATTTTTATACAAACTGTTAGTGACGATTTAGATTCTGTTACTTTCTTTGATTTCAAGCTCATTTTTGGAGTTGGATTTTTGTGCATTTTAATAAAACTTTTATGAAAGAAGATAAATGAAGAAGAAATAAAATATAATAAGTTAATTATGTACATAAAATAATAGGTCAAAACCGTTAAAATACAAAAGGTACAAAAGAGGCCCAAGACCCAGCTTTTACATATGAGCTCTGATTCACTTGAACTTGGTCTTGTTTTGAAGGTATCTGAATGTACATTAGTTCAAAAGTGAGTAGAATCAAATCCGACACTGGATGAAGAAGATATCAAGGTTTTAGTTCGAGAATCCTAGAATTAGAGTTTGGGTTTTTGGCCAACTTATTTGGGTTAGTGATTTTTTTTGTATTTTTCATTTATTCCTGTTAGCAATATGTACATGGTGGAGTGGTTTCAAGTCATTTAGAGTTCGCATGAATTGGTTAAAAATCAAGGAAGTTAGGCTATTTGACAGGTCATTTTAGCTGAGATTTTTGGCTTCTTATTTTGTGCAATAATGAGTGATAAAATGCAATTCTTATCAATACATGCATGAATGCTAACTATGCATAATAAATGAAGAAATGCCAATGAATTTTAGGGGTTTGATCTTAATTAATCATTTTTAGAGTGATGAATCTGAGATTCATCAATAGGGTCCTTATTCACTATATATATTCCTCATTACTCATCTTGTGCATATCCTTCGCATGTTTTCTAAATGAAATAATCTCAAAATTATTCAAATTCTTTAATAAAATTTGTAAATAAAAATGGGATGTAAATAATAAAAATAATTGCGAAAGTAAATTGTGTACACTTGTACAACACCAATACTTGTGTATATATATATTTCTTTTGTATATAAATTATATATTTTTTGTAGCTCTTGTATATACTCCTGATAATTACATTAAATTAAAAAAAATCATACAATAAAAGTAAAGCAAAAATAAAATCAATTCCTTATTATACAAAAAGACCAATAATGCATATATTATACATAAAATTAATTTATTAATACTTGTAATTAAATTATAAAAATCCAATAAAAAGTTTTTATACTCTTTACATTATTCTGTAAATAAATAAAGAATAAAATACAGTGTATTTTTGTAAAAATAATAAAATAAAATACATGTATATATTATATAGGTATATTATACATGTACATAATAGTATATATTGTATATACCATAATATATTTATTATTAAAAATTACTAAAAATCACAGAAAAATTATTTATAAAATAACTAACCGTTTCTATTTTTATATTTTTATTTTAATTCATATACAATTTCTAATTTAATTTTCTTTTATTTTGTATATTCATTATTTCTAATTGGTCAACCCGGTTCTGTTAACCCAGGTCAACCCTTCCTCCAACCAGGTCTGATCCGCCTTGCCATCGTCGGACCTGGTTTTTCTACATTATCCCGCCAGACTCCAACTGCTATTTACCTTAGATTGCGGACCCCTGCGCTCCCTAATGATCTGCGATCCTTGTGGATCCTTAAAATGGTCCGAATTATCCTAGTGTTGTGCTCTTTTGCTCGTTCCTTCCAGAACCTTAGGATCCTTATAAATCATCTTCTTCAGCTTTCATTGTGAGGTAGCTCATTCCTCATGCCTCCTCTACTCCACTTGAATCTACAGGACAGTGACAGGGTCCTCTAGAACCCATTTGGAGCTCGGATTGGAGCCTTGTTGAGCGTAGCTTGCTCGGGGCAGACTTCGTTGTCGCAATCAGCCTCTTCCATCTACCACAGTGGAATCGAGGCAACGACCTCGATGTTTTCTTCACCTTGCTTTTCCTTCCGCTTCACTACATCTAGGAAGCTTCATCCCCTTCATATTTCATTGTTCTCCTTTGATTTAGTCATCTTCATCGCAAATCACTTAGCTGTTTCAGCCATATATTTGGAGTCCCATCTTCCATATCCATCTGCACCGATCTTTCCTCCACTTCACCATTCACCTTCTGATGTGACCTGGCCCCCTAAGACTCGCTCATCAGAGCATGATTAAGGCCAAACATCCTTCCTCTTAGATCGTTGGAGGTCGAACACCATCCCCCAATAGCTTCCTTTGATTTCTCTATCGAATAACCTCGTCCAGAGCTTTGTCTCCGAGTCTTACACTCCTTTGAAGGTACATGTGCGTGTATGGAGCTTGAATCGTTCCCCAGCTGACATGGTGAAGCAACTCTAGGTGTTGCACCTCCATCTTCCACATATAGCCATTCTTCCTCCATCGGAGCATTCTAGTCGATGTGCAACAACTTCAGCTTGTTTTTGAGCCTCTCAGCGAGATGATCCGACACTTGGAGCTCCAAATACTCCTAATTGAAGCAACGATGGACCCTCCTTCTTCATGTTCTTCTAGAGCCTTTTACGTTCGTCATCGTGTCCCAGACTTGATCAAGATCGTTCCTTCATTTCCAATAGCTGATGGTATGATCAGGTCCAGCATTAGATCTGTGTTGCACTTCATCTCCTTTTCAACACCACTAGATCTGCAACCAACGATCATCAAGGTCGTACGGAGAAATGCCACGCGTGTGCTACATGTCCTGCAAGGGTATATTGCACTTTTTACCCTGTCATTTCCCTTATTTCGCTTTAATACAATAAGTATAATATATAGTTGTGAACATTTGCAGTTAGTACCTTGTAGTCTGAATATTTGCATTTATGTCCATTTGAACTGCACTCACGTGTTTGTACATGTGCTTTCTTGTTTATTTGCAAGTTTCTCAATGTGCTTATATGTGTTAATTAAATAGAAGAAGTTTTCAAAAATTACAAGTATGCCCCTGTGAGACTGTGTCACGTGTTGCACATGTTTTAGCTTGGATTTTTGCATCTTGGGCCCTCGCATTTCCTTGTGTGTTATTATTTGGTCTTAGAAGTGAAAATAATTGTAGATAGTTCCTTTGTTTACTGCTTGATGTCTATATCTTCTATTCAAAAATTTAAGTTAAGCTCCTGATTTGATGTTCGATCTTGCAAGAATTTTTGGTTGCAAATTAATTGTAATTGCTATTATTAAAAATTCAAAAACAGTAGAAAGAGTCCCTATTTGGCTTAGAAAAAGCATAAAAATTCGAAAAATACTTTAAAAATTCAAAAAATAGAGTAGCTTTATTTTGAATTGCTTTAATTTCTATCCAAATTCCATTGCATATGCTTTTAAAAAAACCTAAAAATTTGCAAAACCCTAAAAATACCATAAAAATCGTATAAAATAATTGAAAAATCGGAAAAATATGATTTCAGTTGTTTGTAGATATTTCCTTATAATTTCTAACAAATATGGTTTCTAGGAGTTTTGAGTGTTTGTGGTATTTTAAATTTGCAAAACTCTCCAGATTGTGCGGTGCTTAGTTCTTTTCTCAGTTTTTGATTTTTTTAAATTCCAAAGACATCAAAAATTCTCCAAAAAATCTCCAAAATTACAAAAAACATTAAAAAATTGTTAAAAACACAACAATATTTTTACTTGATTTTTCTGGTTATTTTCATCCTATTTGAAAAATACAAAAAGAGTGTGAATTTGCCTTTTGTTCTTTGCCTTTATTTTCACCATTGCCAAAAAATTAAAAATTTGCAAAATTTAAAATCACTAAAAAAAATAAAATACTTTGAACCTTTATGATTTTACTATCTAGGTTTGATTGTGCTCCTTTTGTTCGACCAATATTGCTATACCATGTTAATAAAAGTAGCTTAGACCACTGTTTTACTTTCTTGACTCACTTATAATTGAATAATTTTCTTGATTTCGACTCGGTTAGAGTGGGTGACAACGACATTAATTAATAAACATAAATCAAGTCAGCATGGTTGCTTATCAGAATAGCGTTGTTGTTGGGGAGCACGACTAGGTAGTTAAGAGTATGTTTTCTTGTTTGTTTCTTCCTATGTATATTTCCTCTCTGTTTTATTTTATTTTATTTGCTTATATTTCACGTAATTATTTCTGACACTCTTCTTGTTTCACTTGTGTTGCAAGGGCCTACCAAGCAAGGGAGGCTATCTTAGGAGAGTCAATGCACACGAGCGAGGCGGAGGCCAGGCATTCTACATCGACTGACATGAGAGAGCAGCTTAGGAGGAGCAGAAGGACTAGAAGATTGTCCTAGTATTTAGATTTTATTTATAAACATTTTATTTCATTTGTATAAATTTGTAATAACTTTCAGAGACTTTGGACACTATTGTTTAGGTCTGTTTCGCCGATTCTCGGTGCACTCGGGGGACTTCACCAAGTTTTCATCATCGTTTTCACCGATTTTATTTTATTTTGTTTTTTGTACGTGAGCCCTAAACTTAAGCTTTTATTTGGTTGAGCCAGGTAGTGATTTGGTCCAAATATCTAATAGAATATATGTTCCTATAGAATCAAACTTAGTCAAATAAATAAATCGTTAACTATTTGGATTTGAGACCGTGCACCGAGAGAGGTCGCATACATCACTAGTGGGACCCATTGTGGCGGGCACCGAGTGGCCTCCAAGACCGGACCTTGGTCTCGTTTCTAGATAATTAGCACCTTGTTCTTCCCATAATAGAAGTTACTGTTTAAGGTGGTTTCTTCGTGCATCATATAGGTAGTTTATTTTCTATCTTTAAATTTATGTGCAGATTATATTGCATGTAGACTGCTGGAGCAAGGTACGTCTTCTATCTCGTGCATGCATCATTGATTTCATCGCACATCATCTTTTCCGTTTTCCCCTGTTTTCTTGGACTTAGGAATAAAAGGAAATCAGAAAATTCATAGACGTGTCTTCATTCAAAAATACCAAATAAAGTGATAACCCAATAAAATCGAGACTGTTAAACAAACTCGACCTTAAAATAAATGTAAAGATTACATTCATTGTTTTGGGGATAGTAACCCCCTCCATGTTTGCAGGTACTTACCTCCAGACAGAGTGGGTGAGGATGTAGACACTAAGTATAGAGCCCAAATCCCTGGACTTGTGCCCTATGCTCTTGTACATTACTCATTGATGTATAGTTGAGATGCAAGCACTTGCCTTTGACCCTTAGCATAAGTAGCCTTGTCCAAGTTGGGTGTGCAGCTCATTCGTTCGCGGGCGCTCACATGAGCTCTCTCAAAGAGAATGAGACAGGGCGGCCTTGTTTAAAAGAAGAAGCTCCACAATGGCAGATAGAGAACATACCTCATTTAGAGACGCAGTGAAGACAAGGCTCAGGACTCACCTCTCTAACTCCGCCAGTTCTCGGTCTCCTTGGTTGGTCTAGCGGGAGACTGCCTCCCGCCAGATCAAAGGAGCTCACTTATATACTAGTTGGACGGCAGCAAAAAGGTCGAGGTCTTTCTTCACAAAATAACATAGTAGAGGAAAACAGAAAGGAAAAAAGTCACATCACTTTATATTAGTCTCCGAAAGCTAGATTAAATATAACAAGAAATATTAGAATAGAGAAAAAGCTGCCAGACTGCCCAAAAGGGAAGACGGGGAACTCTTCTTTCTTGTTATATTAAATGGCAGGATCGTCTTCTTAGTCTTCCAATTATTTGGAATTAATATTAAAATTTTGAGAAATATTGGCATGGTTGGGTTCTACCCTAGGTGACCACACCCATAAGTCTGACTAAGTAATTGTAATCTCACTAAACTCTGAAAAAGAAAAGATTAACAACCCAACTTTAACAGTCATCATTGCGTTTAGTTGGTGAATTGGGGGTTTGATTTCTCGTCATTGTTTTTAGTCCATATCTACTCTTCACTACTCCCCACATCACGATGATGGGAAGGTAGTCTCTTAGCTACCTTTGGTGGCACCGCTTCACAACACACATATCCATTCATCTAGGGAGGTTCCTGAGAGTTCAGACCTGCTCTCAAAACCGGAGTATTCCACCTCTTTCTTTTTCGCCCTTCCCCACCCATCACCTTAGGTAAAAAAACCAAAGCAGTCATAGCATATATTTGTTGACTTCGTTACACCTGAGGTATGTTCTTTTCCTTTTCAGAGTCTGATGCGATGGTCCAAGAGCGGAGAGAGGATGGGCAACCATATATTCACAACGTGTTTGATTAGGCGACGATCAATAAAACCCTCCTGGCATCCCTAGAGGCTATGCATAGACAGATCTAGAACCAGGCGTTGCTCGTGACAGAGGTGAGGGAGGAGTTGACTCAGATGAAGATGGGCGAGAAGATGCGAGAGATCATAGACCCGGTGGTGGAGAGATTCCTAGACATTAGGATCGAGCAGAAGCCATAACAGATGCGAGACCCTTGCTCACCATGAGGGCATTGCACAACTCTGGTGCGACTCTTACTCATAGGTGGATTCAGTTGCCATCCATTCTTGATGATTTTGAGCTACGGCCCTAGACGATTCAGTTGTTTCCCAATTTCCATGGGCATGTCACCGAAGAGCCCCATCTACATCTCCAGGAGTTCGAGATGATTTGCAGTACAGTACACAATAGATTGGTGCAGCCTACTAGATTAAGCACTTGTGGAAGGTTATCACTAACTGGGAGCAATTGAGGGCCGAGTACCTGAACTAGTACTTCCCACTCGGTCAGACAAATGCAACGTGAGACGTAATCAATAATTTCACCATGATTCTAAATGTGTAGTTCCATGAGTCTTTGGATCATTTTAGATGGCTCATTGACAAGTGTCCACATCATGATATTAGAAAGCCCAACTTAGTCTAGAGTTTCTTTTGCGAGATGACACCTAAGCTGCAGGGGCTAGTAAACGCCTCTTATGGAGGGTCGTATTTTTCCAAGGATGAGGGCCAGGTCTGGGCTATCTATAAGGAGATGCTTGAGAACTACACTGTGATGACCCAGACTCGTGTCTAAACTTAGGGTAAGCCTCCCCCATAGGCATTTTCTCACCATAGAGTTGCACGATTAAAGGCTGGTCCATCTTCATCTTCTACAACAACAACACTAGTAGAGTCATCAGCTATAGACATGGGCATCATTAGCCAGAAGTTGGACCGCATGGAGATTATAGAGAAGAAGACATGCCAAGTCCTAGATAGGCTCAACATGATTGACAAGCTAGCCCAGACTTTGAGTGACTTAAGACACAGATCATGTTCCTCCAAGAGGCACAAATGGTTTATTTGTTACATTCTAGGTCACATGCTGATCAAGGGAGTTTATCGTCATAGACATCCACCTCATACAGACTTGTTCACCACATTCAGGCAGAGCACATACAGCCAGCCCCTCAATACTCATTGCCACCATTGTCTGCACTACACACACAGATGGTGGTCTATCATAGTGATCAGCCTTGGTGTCCCTCTCCCCACCTTCACACGAGCAATCAGAGCCATTGATGGAAGTCAATGGGATTTGGTATTCCCAATAACAGCAGCAGCCTGGTATCCACCTTGATCACATGGGTTTCAGATGGTCCATTGGAGGTGCTCGAACCCAACAGCTTCCTTTGGCACAATCAGGGCAGGGTCCTAAGTAGCAGCAACCACAATACTCCGAGCACACCGTTCCTCAACCCCAGTACCAGGGTCAGTAGTGGGGACAGCAACAACCTCATTCTTAGTTTCACCAGTCTCCCCCTCACTCTTACCAGCAGTAGCAGTATGGCCAGCCTTAGCACTTCTAGAGAGGTAACCCATCCAGCTCTCATGTACCCTTGTATGAGAACCCAGCTTTAGAGGATCTCGCCCGTATGCTTGTAGAGCAGTAGACTACTTTCAGGTGAGAAGTGGATAAGTTCAGGTAGGAGATGAGGGAGATCAACAAGGGAAAGGCTTCCATACTCACAAAGATTGAGCCCAATCTGAACAAACTGAAGAGGAAATCTGAGAAGGTACAGTCTACAATGTCCACCACTCCCGGTGAGGTACCTGATGATATGCATTATTTATTTGATGTTGATTTTGTGACACTTAGTAGTAGTAGGAAGCCAGTTGGAGGTGACTCATCTAGTGACATCCAGATGCAGACTCCAGAGTGCCAGATGAGCTACAGTGCGGTGTTGTTGCCGCTGATATTGATGTTGGTGGTGGTACTGATGCCACCCACTTTGAGGATGATCCAGTCGATGGTGCTGATGTTGTCCCTTCTCTACATGTTGCAGATGTTGGTGTTGATGCCAGTGGAATACCATAAGACGGGCTCGAGCGCGGTATTGATGTTACTACTTCAGATGTTGTCGGTGATGTTGATGCCAACAAGAGTCTATGTACAGATACTCCAGTTGTTTTGACTTCTACTCTTGTACATGAGGATGATTTCCTTAGAAAAATACAAAAAATGGAAAAATTTCGAAAAACAAAAATATGAGTAAATGAAAGATTTGAAGGATATGGGAATATCCTTAAGCATATCACAAAAGCGTGAGGATCGCATCATATGCGATCGAGAGTGACTAGTCGTACTAGTTGCTCTTCTTGAATCATTTCATCTAAACTGCAAACAAGTATTTTGTATACCTCTTGAAGTGTGGTTACGATCGAGTCTCTAAAGGGAAGAGACCTCATGTCTCAAGTGTGATCTGACAGAGGAGACGCTTGCGATCGCGTTGATGAGATGTGTGCTCCTCGCAATACATGTTGATAATCCAAGCGATGCATATCTTGATCTCATCTCACGAGATCCGACGTCTTCTTCATGAGTGAGGTGCAACGAAGGAGACAGAGATGCATGAGCAAACAATTCGATAGCATAACGAATATGCTGTGGTGATGGAGACTCTCTCTAGGGCTCCATGGTGGAAGGCCACAATGAGAGAGAGAGAGAGAGTTGGCATGTAGAGAATGAGAGGGAGAGTGAGCCTTAGTTGTTGTTGTTGTAACATGAAGATCAAGAGGTACCTCTTCTTATATAGGGTTTTGGGAGTTCATGGATCTCAATCCATGGACAACACAAAAATCAATGGAGGAGATTGAATTGTGTTTCTTCCAATGGCCATTATCTTGTTGTAAAAATACAACAACAATTAATTTAATTAAATTAACTATATATTGAATAATCAACATATATTAATTACAATTAAATCAATTATCCTTGGGATAATTGAGAAGGAGATAATCATCCAATCCACAACAAGGGGGGATGGCCACCCACTCCAATTAGGAGTTGGTGGTCGTCCACCACCTTAGTTGGTGGATGGTAATTACATTATTTCATTCCAACATTATCTCACAATAATTACAACAACACTTGTTGTAAATAATCTCACAAAAATAATTCATAATTATCTTGTGAATATTGCAATCATGTCATTGGAATTTTGTTAATCAAATTCACAACCCAAAATAAAATGCAAATTATATTTTCAATTAATTCTCCAATGTGAATCGAATTCAAATGAATAATTAATCAACAAACATAAACTACAAATAGCTCTATATTATATATATTAAATCACAATTTTAATATATATGGATTATATGGATAGTTCTATCCACATTATTCATATATGTGATAATAAAATCACATTTAATCATCTTGGATCTCAATTCTCATGTGCTCAAATAATATAAATCACATTCACATTATTCACATCTTTGATAATTAGATCACATTTAATTATCTCAGATAATTCTCCTTATATGGCCAAATAATATGAATCAAATTGATATTATTCATGATAATTAAATCACATTTAAATATCCATTTCACAATGTTCGGATACATATATCAATAGTGAAATTATCCTTGAACTCTTCAAGGATATGCACTTTCTCTACGGATACTTGGATATAAGTACAGGGCGATTGTACAATCCGTGTATAGTGACTTTGATATTGAGATCAAATCTCAAATCCAGATCTTGCGGATCTCTCATCGATGCTTGATTAAATCAAGACCGCAAATCTAATCTTCTCATTACATCTGAATCACATACAAATCAATGTCCGGCATTTGGACTAAGATCAGATCACTTATCTATTGAGAGGAGTCACTAAAATCAAGACCCGTTTCATCACTCCTTGGGAATGGAAGTATCATGGTTATACAATCGTTTACGATCACATCACCCTCATGTACTCCTAATAACCAAACATCCTACATACTTGAAGATCCATAATAAACCTGAAGTATTAGATCAATTTCACACTATCTACTTTAGGGTTTTATCATTAGGTTTCTCATTTGATCATTGGGAGTTAGTATCGATCATATACTTTCCAAAAGCATATATCATACCCAGGTGTTGATCATATACTTTCCAAAAGCACATATCAAACTTATAAATTCAGTCAAGCTTCCAAAGCGAGACGACTGTGCACGGAATTTGATTCTTCCCAATATCCCATGAGTGAGCTCATGTCTTCCGGTTCAGTAAATGAACCTGTATGATCCCTTTGAGAGATCGTATTACTCATATGGCCTTGTATGCACACCAGTGCGTCGTTGTATAGACCTTGATTAGGTCATCAACCTATTGGTCTGCCAAATGTACATACTCAGACATATAGTAACATATTTGTCTCTGGTCAGAGGATGCATGCCTATATCATGACAGCATCCAACATAGGTCTTTGGTTATCTCGATCTCGTTAAATCAACTCTTTGGCCTAACTTATCTAACACCTCTGAATCTCAATTCCTATGCAGAGGACATGCATCAAGAGGTCGATTAGATATCAGCCTTTAGAGAAAGGATTGACATCTCCTGCTCAGGTTGGAGATCATCTCTTAATAATCATTTGACGATGCTTGATGTGTCCTCAATCTAACTCTTTAGATATTCATCCAAGCACCATCATCTATGATTCAACAATTGAATCAACAACTATATGGTTACTAAGATGGCCATGGTACATAACCATAATTGTACAAAGGTACCTATTATGCAAATTAATTATTCTTCATTTCAGATCGGAAAATAATATTTGCAATAACAACACTTATTGCATACTGGCTCGCCATGGGATCACATGTCCAACAATCTCCCACTAGCCCAAAGAGCCATTAATGGGCTAATCTTTAAACTCACACTCATGTGACAATCATTTTCTATTTAGAAAAATAGCAAGGTAAGCTGATCAGTCACTATGTTCCTAAGAGACTATGTTAAGTCCTTTTACGACACTTGAATATATCCTAGTAACAGTGCTCGCATCAAATGTTAATGTTGTATCTTATGCAACCAATACTCAATATTGTCTGTTATAGTGTCCTTGACACTACCACTCAATTATTATTATAACCAGTATTTCCATTATCCTTATCAGAATACCCTTATTACTAGAGATCCTCTATCTCCTAAGGTATCTGTAGTTAAGTCCTTTTAGATCACTATCTATAAATTCTTACGTTCTTGAAGATAAGACTTTGAGATCACTATCTCAAAAAATCTTGTCATCTTTGAAGATGTTGTTATTACTGCAATTGATTGTTTTATCTCTATAGCATACACTAGGCTTTTGTACACATCTAGCATACACCCGGTGTCTCATATCCGATGCACAAGGGCAAGTAGTTTTAGCATTCAATTCCTCAACTCTTTGAGGTGCTATCCCTTATGATAGGTCAGTACCATATCTTAAAGGAAGGAAGCCTTTGTTGATATTTTTCCCAAAATGGAACATGTCCAAGGTGTACGACTATTGTGATGGTTCCAACACCCTCTTCTCTTCGCTTCTGAACAACTTCAGAACTAAGATCTAAGAGGTATCTTTGAGATCTTCATCTTAAGTTATGGAACAACAAATTATAAAACACTTATTGTCATCCTTATATCATTCCAAATGATTGGGATATCATCTAACTTGAGGTGCTATCCCTTATGATAGGTCAGTACCATATCTTAATGGAAGGAAGCCTTTGTTAATATTTTCCCAAAATGGAACATGTCCAAGGTGTACGACTATTGTGATGGTTCCAACACCCTCTTCTCTTCGCTTCTGAACAACTTCAGAACTAAGATCTAAGAGGTATCTTTGAGATCTTCATCTTAAGTTATGAAACAACAAATTATAAAACACTTATTGTCATCCTTATATCATTCCAAATGATTGGGATATCATCTAACTTTAGCGCAATGAACACAATGGCACTCCCACTAAGCTTCACATGGTTCATCTAAATTCTATATGAAATCATAACCTTTATAATTTCATAAAATCTATTGTTCCAACTAAAAGAAGCTTATTCGAGACCACATATGGATTTTTTCAGCTTGCACACCTTAATTTCCTCAACTATGAAGCCCTGGGGCTACTTCATGTGAATATCCTTGGAGAGGTATTAATAGAGGAACGAAATCTTGACGCACATCTTGTAGATGTCAAAGTCAAGTTGTGTAGCTATAGTTAGCAATAATCTAATGAATTTAAGCATGGTCACTAGAAAGCAAGTGTCATCGCAAGCGATGTCTTCTTTCTATGTGTATCTTGCGGATATGAGTTGTGCTTTGAAGGTCTCTACCTTCTCATTAGGTTCCCTCTTGTTCTTGAAGATCCATTTACATCTTAACGGGCCTTACCTATATAGGTGGATCCTCAAGGGTCCATATACAACACTTGTGTATGAAGTCTACCTTAGACTTTTTTTGCTAACATCTATCTTTCCATGGCATGTTATTCAGAAGCTTCATCACATGAAGTAAGATCATTGTCATATTAACTGACACATGGAATCCATCCTCAAACTAATTTGAAGATGTTTGAGTGTTTCATCTTTAATTGTCCTTCTAGTTTCTGATTCCAGAAGCCTCATTGTCTTCTCAAGAATAAATGAGTCCCTTCACTTTATTTTCCTCTTGATTCTAAAGAGAGTCTTTATCTAAGAATTATATCCTTAGAGATGAAATCTTTTAAGAATCTCAAGGTCATAAAGTAGGTATCCAACACCATCCTTTAGATTCCTAATGAAGTAGTACTCTCTGGTGGTAGATTCTAGCTTACTTGCATTCAAGACAAAGTTATGAACCAAGAAACCCTAAATCCTCAAGTGTCCAACACTAGGCTAGATTCCAACCCATATCTTATGAGGATGTTCAGGTTTAGATTTGCATGGAATCTTATTAAGGATATATACTTTAGTCTCTACTACATATATACTTGGAAACTAAGAGGTAATTATGCTAATATTTTTCATTGATCAAATCATGTCACACATGATCCAATTGTATCTCCCTATAACTCTATTGAGTTTAGTTGTATCAGGAGAAGTGAGATAGGAATGATATTCCTATCACCATAAGGTATTCCTTGAATTCATCTAATAGGTACTTGCTACCTAGGTTAGATCAAATTTATTTCATCTTCCTTCAAACTTTTGTTCTAAACCAAAATTGTGAAATCTTTGAACATTTCAAATCTTTCTAAATAAGAAACCTCATATCACAAATAATCATCGAATAATATCACATATCATTAATGTTTATTATGATACAAATGATCCACATACATCAATATGTATGAGATTTTGAATACCTTGACATCTTACGTCATTCCTAGAGAAGGATGCATTAGACATTTTTACTTTGAATACAATATCCACAAGTATGTAAGATTTGAAATTTATACTCTAAAGTTTCAACTCATACTAGTTTATTCATTTCATTAATAGACATATGTCCAAGATTTAATGCCAGATCATTGTCAAACTATATTCATCTTCCTATTGAGCTTGTTAAGGTTTAATTTCAGCATTAGAAATGTTAATGAACCATTCATTAATTTTATAATTTAGCAGAGTTCTCCATATGTCAGACTACTGTTTGAAATATATACATCATAACTCTTTATGATAGGTTTATTCCATATTCATGTTTATTTCCAACACTTAGAAATAAACTATGAATGTATTCTAATATCTAGGTCATAGAGACATTCTCTATGACTAAGGGCTCTCCCGAAAATATGAAGTCTATCTATTCAATAGAGATTGTTGCAACAATTGCATCAATATCCATGTAAATGACTATTAAACCTTAAGATCAAAATTTCTAGTCTTCTAAAACATATGCAATCAATTGCAAGTGTTATTAGAAGAGTGAGATACAATTATTAGACTTTGATCTTATATAATAAGAAAGTCAATTTCAGTGATGATATGTAGATATAGATTATTCCGATGCACTATATGGGTCCTTCTCCAAGATAGTCTAGATAGCCACACTATCAGTGCATTGGCTTATTGCAGCATTGGCATTCATCCAACTCTTTGGATGTCATATGGAAGTCATAGAAGTACAATCAACTCTTTGACTTTCCATCTTGCTTGGGTCAACCCATGCTTCCACTGCGCTCCCTTTATCTATAAACAACCATTTCTTGAGATAAAGGAGCTCTTATGTTGAATTCAAAAGATTTCAATATAAGATTACTTCAACATATATGAATGCTCCATTCAATTCATTTAATATAACTATTATGAAGCTTCATGAATGACTTGAGTATAGATAGTAGAACGATGACGCTCACCATATATACATACATCTTAACTCTTAAAGACTTAGGTTCAGGTAGGTACTCAAACATTCTGAATACATCACCTCTTATAGAGCCACCATTCCGCTTGATGTAGTGAACCATGTCATTCACGATTAAATGTTGAGAGCACAAATGTTTGCCAGAACATCTTCTTCGGTTTTTATAAGAATTATTTGACAATTAAGATCATCATCGACAAGTTACTTCCAAAGTACATTCGATGAGAGATCAAGACTATAGAGAGATACAAACCCTAGGGTTGTAGTCCATCTATTTAATTTTCATTCCTTATTATTATTAGGAAACTTAAACATTGCAACTGCATACAATATGTGTCCAACTGCAAGTACAATATCTTGATGATGGATCTGATCCATGATAAGTTACTGGTTATTATTGAGTAAAGTATTGAGTGGGTTTAATGAGGATTATCTGAAATAAGAAATTTGCATATATATATATAGATATACGTATGTGTGTGTATTACTTTGATTTAGGAATTTTTATATCAAAGTTGTCTTGCCTTGTCAACACTGAAAGTTCATTCCCTTAATCACTTTCAATGTAAGAGATATACTTACCATTATATCTCAAGCAAGATCTGGGATCTCATTTCTTATCTTTGTTACAACCCAATAATATGAGAACTTGTAACTCGGGTAAAAAGAAGCAGGAACACATTCCACCTTGCAAGTCCAACTTGCATTCCCAATTCGGTCTTTAACACGGGCCCACCACCCCTTAGGTGATGTTGATTCATCATTAATTGAACCAACTGTCAACAAGGATTACAACTAGTTATACACAATCTAATACCACCCCAATAATATGAGGACCTGATATTGGGGTCACTACGCCTACGGCCTTACTCTTTCGAGGAGCAAAGAGCCCGATCCAAATGCGCTTGTTTGCAGGAGCTATCACTTTGGACATACGTCTCCTACATACAATCCTTGGCAACTGAACCCTTCGCCTTGATGGGAGACCATGTATGTCACCTATATGATCCTCCATATCATTTTCTAATTTTAATTAGTTATTATAAATCATATTCACATAATTATTCTTCCAGGGAAAATAACAACTCTATTCATAATAGAGTACTTTAATTTAAATTGGTTAACAATTAATCTAATCATATTAAATTAATGCCCCGATTAATATCCAACAAACATTCTCATCCTTGAAACAGTAGAAACATGTTCATTAAAATGATCTTAACTTGAGCAATCAGATTCCAAATCATGCAAACTCAAATCACGCGGTTTCCTTATTTAATGGAGAACATTATCCAAGCAATAAATTTGTTTATAAACACTTTTAAATAGGGAAAAAATCACACAAATATGTCTACACGAACCAAATGTGATAAAATTTCACACAACCTAAAAATACCCAAGTCATCTTTGGTCTATGAATCGTATACAAAACCATTGACCTATGGATATGATACCACTTGAAGGATACGGAACATCCTTAAGCACATCATGGAAGCGTGAGGATCACATTATATGTGATAAAGAGCGACTTGTCATACTAGTTGCTCGAGGCAGCGAAATTTTAAAAAAATCAAACAATGAAACAACATGATCCAGGAACACTTCTCAGATCATTTTATCTAAACCACAAATAAGTATTAATTTTACCTCTTGAAATGTGGTTGCTATTGAGTCTCCAAAGGAAGAGACCTTCAAGTCCTATCCGACGGAGGAGATGCTTGCGAGTGCGTTGATGAGACGTGTGCTCCTCTCAATCCAGCTGATAATCGAAGCAGCGAATCTCCTGATCTCATCTCACAAGATCCAACATCTTCTTCATGAGCGAGGCGTATCGAATGAGACAGAGATCCACAAACAAATAATCCGGTAGCATAATGATGATGTTGTGGCGATGGAGACTCTCTCTAGGGCTCTATGGTGGATGGACGCAATGAGATAGAGAGAGAGAGTTGCGTGTAGAGAATGAGAGGGAGAGAGAATCTTAGTTGTTGTTGTTGTTGTTGTAACTTCAAGACAAAGGGATGCCTCTTCTTATATAGGGTTTTGGGAGTCCATGTATCTCAATCCATGCACAACGCAAAAATCAATGTCTGAGATTGATTTGTGTTTCTTCCAATGGCCATGATCTTGTTGTAAAAACACAACAATAATTAATTTAATTTAATTTATATTGAATAATCAATATAATTAATTTCATGTAAATCAATTATCCTTGGAGATAATTGGGAAGGAGATAATCATTCAATCCATAACAAAGAGGGACGGCCACCCACTCCAATTAGGAGTTGGTGGCCGTCCACCACCTTTGTTGTTGGATAGTAATCTCCTTCAAATGAGATTACATTATCTCATTCCAACATTATCTCACAATAATTACAACAACACTTGTTGTAAATTATATCACAAAAATAATTCATAATTATCTTGTGAATATTGCAATGTTGCCATTAGAAATTTGTGAATCACATTCACAACCCAAAATAAAATAAAAAATATATTTTCATTTAATTATCCAATGTGAATCCAATTCAAATGAATAACTAATCAACAAATGTAAACTACAAATAGGTCTCTCTTATATTATAAATCACATTTATAATATATGTGAATTATATGGATTGTGTTATCCACTTTATTCATATCCATTATAATTAAATCACATTTAATCATCTTGGATCTCTATTCTCATGTGAGCAAATAATATGAATCACATTCACATTATTCACATCTTTAATAATTAAATCACATTTATTATCTCATATAACTCTCCTTATCTGGCCAAATAATATGAATCAAATTCATATTATTCATGATAATTAAATCACATTTAATTATCCATTTCTCAATGCTCGGATACATATATCAACAGTGCAGTTATCCTTGAACTCTTTCGAGGATAATGTGCTTTCTCCGCAGATACTTGGAGATAATGACATAGCGATTGTACATTACATGTATGATTACTTGGATATTAAGATCAAATTTCAAATCCAAATCTTGTGGACCTCTCATAGATGCTTGAAATCAAGACTACAAATCTAACCTTCTCATTGCATCTAAATCACATTCAGATCAATGTCCGACATTTGGACCAAGATCAGATCACTTCTCTATTGAGAGGAGTCACTAAAATCACGGCCCCTTTCATCACTCCCTAGGAATGGAAGCGTCATGGTTATACAATTGTTTATGATCACATTTCCCTCAGGTATTCCAAATACTCGTACATCGTGCATACTGGAAGACCCATAATAAACCCGAAGTACTAGATCAATTTTAAATTGTCTACTTCAGGGTTTTATAATTAAGTTTCTCATTTGATCATTGGGAGTCGGTATCGACCATATATTTCCAAAAGCATATATCATATCCAGATGTTGATCATATACTTTCTGAAAGCACATATCAAACCTACAAATTCAATCAAGCTTCCAAAGCGAGATGACCATGCATGGAGCTTGATTCTTCCCAATATCTCATAAGTGAGCTCATGTCTTCCGGTTCAGTAGATGAACCTATATGATCCCTTTGAGAGATCATATTACTCATATACCTTGTATGCACACCAGCATGCCAGTGTATATACCTTGATTAGGTCATCAATCTTTTGGTCTGCTAAATGTACATAATCATACATATAGTAACACGTCTGTCTCCGGTCAGAGGATGTGTGCCTATATCGTGACATCATACAACATAGATCTTTGGTTATCTCGGTCTTGTTAAGTCAACTCTTTGACCTAACTTATCTAACACCTCTGAATCTATATTCCTATGCAGAGGACCTGTATCAAGAGATCGGTTAGATATCAACCTTTAGAGAACGGATTGCCATCTCCTTCTCATGCTGAGGTCATCCATTAATAGTCATTTGACGATGCTTGATGTGTCCTCAATCTAAGTCTTTAGATATTCATCCAAGCACCATCCTCTATGATTCAACAATTGAATCAATAGTTGTATGATCACTAAGATGGCCATGGTACATAATCATGATTGTACTACTGGACCTATTATGCAAATTAATTGTGCTTCATTTCAGATTAGGGAACAATATTTGCAATAACACTTATGACATAATTGTCTGCCATGGGCTCGCATGTCAAACAAGGTTTCTGTATCTTCTCCTGGTCCATCTGATGTGATTGACGATGATAGTATGGATTCCAGCCATTTGCAAGATAAGAAACCCACTCCTACTTCAAACCCTCAAGCTTCTAAGGAGGATGCAGCCATCCCATTCCCTCAAGCACCCCGCTTAGGGACGGTCCAAAAAAGAAAATCCCAAAAAGAGACAGCAGTTAGAGATCAATGAGCAGATAATAGACAAATTTCATATCCAGTTGACTCTTCAGGAGGCATTAGAGAGCATCCGTCTCTTCCAGAAGAATCTTAGAGAAAAGACCACAGTCCATAGGAAGAAGAGGCACAACCATAGTATAGAGATCCATGTGCTCACCCGTGCCATATGCTTTACCATTTAAAACTGATTTCCAGCCAAGAAACCAAATGTAGGGGCTCCATACGTCAGATGCCACATTCACGAGCAGTGGTTTAGTTGTACTCTATTAGACAACGGGTCTTCTATTAACCTTCTTCCAACAGCTTACTTGACCGTTTCGAGTTTGGCCCTCTTCACAGAGTAGGACAATACTTCAGTTTGCAGATAGATCTGTCAAGAGGTCGAAGGGGTTACTTAAGGATGTGGTCGTCACCATTCATGGCCTAAAATTCCCCGTGGACTTCATTGTTTTGGACATAGAGATCCCTGAAGGCGTGATCGATACGCCCATCAAATTAGGATGACCTTTCCTGGTGATAGCAAAGAACTTGTCTGATCATGATAGCAGAAAGATATACTTTCTCTAAATGGGTGAGAGTATACAAATAGAGATGATTGAGGAATTGAGAGCCTGAGATTCAGCTAGCTTAGAGCAGAAGACATATACAGAGCCAGACATCCACCATGAGTGTGATTTTCTGATTAGATATGATGAGGAATTTTGGGCAAATCTGTTTTCACGAGCTCTTGTCACACTTTCAGGTACCACAGATTCACAAATGCTAATTGATGAGAGTTCGTAGAGTACACTTGTGGAGTATGATACCTTTTAGGCTGATGATGATTATGGTGGTGAGGTCGATTTCATTTTGTATCATTCAGATTCAAATCCATTAGACTCAGATACAGATTTTGATTAGCAGGATTTTGATAAGTATTTGTCATGTTTGATGTCTACAGAGCCCACAACCAGGATGAAGATAGAGCCAGTGCAGTTAATAGAGATACCAATAGGGTCATCTTAGTCAAGTTCAGATAAGCTGCTCTCCCACTCAGATCTGGTAGCCTTCACTCAGACTTTTCATAAACCAGATTTGCCAGCTCTCACATACCCAGAGTTGAAGACCTTACTATAGGGCATGAAGTACAAATTCCTTGTGGGTGAGCCAGATATGTTCCTATTCATTACCTCAGCGGATTTGACTGATGGCCAAGAATCTCATTTGATGGAGGTTCTTGAGAGGAACCGCAAGGCAATCAGTTGATCTGTAGTAGATCTCCAGGGGATAAGTCCGACCATGTGCTCCCACCACATCTATCTCATGGATGACGCTAATCCTTCACGTGAGTTCTAGCATGGGGTGAACCCGAATCTTCGAGAAATGGTCATGAAGGAAATATCCAAGTAGTGGAGAATCGATTTTACCTACCCCATATGTGACTCCAAGTGGGCTAGTCCATTACATGTGGTACCCAAGAAGACGGGTATCACTACAGTTTTGAGTAAGTCTGGAGAGGAGATTTCTACCCGTGTACCCACTTCTTGGAGGGCTTGCGTGGACTGTAGATGATTGAATCAGGTCACCAAGAAGGATCACTTCCCACTACCATTCATTGATCAGATTATCAAGAGATTAGCTGGGAATAGTCATTATTGTTTTCTTAACGAGTACTTGGGGTATAATCATGTGGCCATTGCACTCGAAGACTAGGACAAGACTACATTCACATGAGCATTCAGGACGTATGCTTTTAGATGGATGCCCTTTGGATTATACCCGACCTGACTATATTCCAAACGTGCATGATTTCCATCTTTTTTGACATGGTGGGTGAATGTTTGGAGGTCTTCATGGATGATTTTTTGATCTACGGTGATGGGTATGATGCTTGTCTTGCTTGCCTAGACCATGTGCTTTAGCAGTGCATTGAGGTCAACCATGTTCTATCTTGGGAGAAGAGTCATTTCATGATTACTCAAGGGACAGTCCTCGGTCATATCATCTCCAATGGGGGCATGGAGGTCGATCCGACCAACATGGATATCATCAGGAAACTGACTCCACCGTCTAATTTGAGGTAGTTGCAGTCTTTTCTGGGGCATGTCGGTTTCTACTGACAGTTAATTCAGGACTTCAGTCATATTGACCGACTGCTTACTGATCTTCTCACAAAAGATACCGAGTTCATTGTAGATGATATGTGTCTTTTGTCATTTGTGACTCTCAAGAATTTGGTTGTGCAGGCTCCTATCCTTCAGCCACTCGATTGGTCTGTCCCATTAGAGATCATGATGGATGTTTCTGATTTTGCCATAAGGGTTGTGCTTGGACAGAGGAGGGATGGATTGTCTTTTGACATACACTACGCTAGCATGACTTTGGATGCCGCCCAATAGAATTATATTGGTACAGAGAAGGACATGGTAGCTTTAGTCTTTGCTTTAGATAAGTTTCGATCTTATATTCTTGGATCTAGAGTGACTATTTACACTTATCACACCTCCATCCAATATTTAATGGCTAAGAATTATGCCAAGGCATGCATGACTATATCGTTCCTTTTACTCCAGGAGTTTGATATTGATATTAAGGATAAGCCTGGAGTTAATAATGTGGTGGCGTATCACCTCTCCCGACTAGAGCATCTTGACGATTCTAAGACAACATCCAATATGACTGAGACATTCCCAGATGAGGTGATTCTTGCAATCACATTTCTCCCATGGTATGTTGACATTGTAAACTATCATGTTGACAAGAAAGTTCCACAAGGTTGGACCAGGAAACGACTTGAGAGGAGCACCATAGCGCCCTCATCTATTGCCATAAGCTTGAGGCAGGAGGACATCACTCTGGGAGACAAACATCATAAAAGGTTCTCCAATCCGGCCTTTGGTGGCCAACACTCTTCAAGGATTCAAATGAATTCTTGAAGCAGTGTACTGACTATGAGAGGATGGGTTGTTGTGGTCAGAAAGACATGATGCTGATGCAACCCATTCACTTCTGTGAGGTTTTTGACGCTTCGGGCAACAATTTATGGGCTCATTCCCTATGAGTCAAGGATTCGAATTTATTTTGTTGGTTGTAGATTATGTGAGTCATTGGATTGAGGCAATCCTCATCTGAGCCTCTAATGCGAGGACTGTTCGCATATTTTTGAGGAAGAATATCATATCACGGTTTGAGGTTCCTGGAGTTTTGATTTCTGACGAGGGACTCATTTTATCAACGACAAGGCAAGGGCCCTTGCTAATGTATTCAGCATAGATCATAGAGTTGCCACTCCATATCATCCACAGACGAATGGTATTGCTGAGGTTTCGAACTGGGGGATCAAGATAATACTGCATAAGGTTGTTCGCCCAGACCGAAAGGATTGGTCACATCTTTTGGGCTCGGTCTTCTGGGCCTATAGGACATCCTTCAAGAAACGTTAGGATGATGAATCTCCATTTCATCACCTTTATTCTATCATTTTGGCCTTAAAAACCCTAGTAAATGCATGTAAATACCATTAATTTGCATAAATTAACATTCATGCATTGTTATATAAATTTTATAAAAATACTGTTTTTAACGCCAAAATTATAGAATAAAGAAATGAAAGGAAAAAGAATAAAAGATAAAAGATATTTTATGACCCTAAACCTCGAGACCTCTGCATCGTGATGACTAGGTCAACATGGAATTAAGTAGGGGGAGATAAGGGGCATGTATTCAATAAAAATTCCTTTTATTTGTTCATTTATTATTCATTTTTGGGACCTATTTTATTTTCCCTTTTTTGCACCTCAAATAAATAAACTTTGTACATGAAACTTGTAGAAAATAAACTGTAATTAAATACAAAATTTATTTCATACAAAAATAATATAAGGAATAAAAGTTACACTCTGAATAAGATTCCAAAATCCTAACTTCTCAAACCCATATCTCTTAATTAAAAACTCAAAATATATCAAAATCTCCTTTAATATATAACTTTTAATAACTTTTTAATGAATGTGGTTTCATATTTTTAAGAGTTAAGGTGTGAAAGTTAGGTTTTTGACCCCTTTTGTATAATTTACCCGATTAAAATAATCATTTCATTTATTATTTATTACTTTTACAAATTTATATTTTTATAATTTTGTAAATATTATTTATAATATATGTAAAAAATAAAACTAAAATAAAATAATATAGAAAACATTAAAATAAAATATGTATGTAAAATACATAGATGAAAATACGATAACTACACCTATATAATAAATACCTAATTAATTAAGTACATATATTACTTTAGAAAAATATAATAAAAATATATTTAAGTATCTAAAAAGTTATAATTTTATAAAATAATAAAATCAAAATTACAAAAAAATAAAAGACACAAAACATAGATAAATATACCTATATATTAAACCTAAAAAGTAAATTGTAATTATATACCTCTAAAAAATAAATAAAAATCATACTAAAATAATATAGAAAATAATAAAGTTTTTTTATAACTTAAAATGAATAAAATCATTTATTATTTATTTCATAATTTATAATTATTTTCTGTCATGGTTTTTTCTGGTTGGTCCACATGGACCAACCAGATCTCTCCGCAAGTTGACCTCGGTCAACTCTCTGACCGACGACCTAGCCTGTGTCAGAACATGCTTAGCCCCAGTTTCCTCGATTTTCCCCAAGAATTGAAGCACTATGATGGGTTGCTTCCTTTTGCATTTTTTTCTTCTCGAGCATCGATGATTCACACCTATATCTTTCCTTGGGATGTGCATCACTGCAGCGCCTGATCCTCCTCATTCTATGGAGCATCTCATCAACCTCTACAAAAACCTACCACTGACTTCCTTCTCCTTTTGAACCCCTTTGGAATAAGTTTTGACCCCTCTGCATGTGCTCAAGGTTAAAGGCAGTGACGGGGCTTTTTCATGCTTGTTGGAGAGAGTTAGGCGAGGCCAAGGAGTTTCCACCACCACCTCCGACGGAGCGCCAACGTCGAGGTTCATATCTCAAGGTTATGTCGGTGAGGTATCCATTTTATTTTGCTTTTCTAGCTTAACTTAGCTTCTAGGATCGTTTTTAGCTTTGGTTTTATTGTTCATCGTGTGTTTTAGCTTAATATCGCCCATCGAAGTTCGGTGGAGCCCAACTCCGGTGAACTCCTTTCACCATGCTCCACTAGTTCCACCGCCTCGATAGACCACATCACTCCTTCTCCTAACATTTCCCCACGTCCCCTGCACCTCCACACACCCATGTCCATTGTGGATCTGGGGACTAGGTCTCCTCCACTACTATGCCATGGGAGACCTCCTCCACCCTCCATCGTGAGTCCACCTAGGCCAAAAGCCACATGATTTCCTTTCTTTTTATTCGTGTACTCTTCTTGTAGGACCTGAGAGCCAAAGGACCCTGTGGGGGGTTGATTTTGTGGTCACCTGAAGCACCTAGAGCCTCCAAACCGTCTCTATCTCTGTTTGACCTCACCGGTGCTTCGGGACCCCTTTGGAGACCATCCTCCAGAGCGGAGGAGCCCAAGCTCCATTTTGCCTCAGTTTAGACACTCCCAGGTGGTTAGAGAGGTGAGGGGGAGACGTTCGAAACTCAACCCAATCGAGTTCTTGAGCTGTTCTT
The DNA here is from genome assembly GCA_037367405.1 of Ottelia alismoides. Lineage (NCBI taxonomy): Eukaryota > Viridiplantae > Streptophyta > Magnoliopsida > Alismatales > Hydrocharitaceae > Ottelia > Ottelia alismoides. The sequence continues at coordinate 444,918 of JAZKJV010005870.1, read as the reverse complement.
CCAGCCCCTCTCTCCACTGTATGATCTTCCAACCGCTCCAAGACGTACAACAGTCGTCAGATGCGTTGCACGTCAGCCACCAGATCACCATATGGGATCTAATCCCAACCATTTAGGACGAACTGGCATCGCACGCCCACAAGCCGCCACGTGGCAAGTGGGAGGAGGAGCATCGTTCGATCAGTGCACATTGTGGGTATTTTGCATCATACAACCACACATTTTTGTAATTTAATATTTACGACTTAAACTTTCCTCTACAGTTTAAATACTTTTGTAATAATTACAACTAGGCCCCTGAACTTTTGGTATTTACACTTTAGTCCATGCCACGTCAACTCACGTATCCCCCCACGTGAGGTGATATTTTGCAAGCGTGCCCTTGGACATTTGTGTATTTTAATTCAGTCCATGAACTTTGTTATTACGTTTATAATATTTTCAAAAAATTGATGGAAGGCCCCTATACTTTATTTTATTTACAAAAATGCCATGCTAGTAATGTAGTTTCTTTTTGTTTTCTCTATTTATTTCAAAAATCAGTTATGCTCAAAAAATTCACAAAAATAGATGTACACTCCTGATTGCACACACTTCCACTCTACCTTTGCAATTTTAAGAATTCTATTATTTTATAAAAATAAAAAAGACCACTTTTTATCCATATCTACAGTAGAAAATATATAAAAAATATAAAAAGTTTCTGAAAAAAATCCAAAAAATAGTTTTCTATTTATTTAGTTATTTTACAACCAAAAATCCATAAAAATTACAAAAGAAAGCTCTTTGTAAATGAAAAACCTGAAACACACTTATAAAAATCTACGAAATTCTGAAAATCCCAAAAATATTGTATTATATTTTATTATTTTATTTATGCTATTACCTAACTATTAAAATTTACTTGAAGAGTTTTGGAACTATTTTGTTATTTTTCCTCTTCATTTCAATTTTGGGTATTTAATTAAACCTTGATTTAGGGTATTTTGACTTTAAAAATATATAAAAAAATAGCAAAATTCACTAAAAAATCACAAAAATAGTAGAAGAAAATTAAAATCCAAAAACATTTTATTTTCTAAATTCTGACTATTTTTAGTTGTATTTGTAATTATATTAGTATATAATGTATATATACTCTATATATAGCTATATTATATTTAAAAAAAGAAATATAAAAATATAAAAAGCTAAAAAGGAAATATAAAAACAGAAAAATAAAAACCAAATACAAAAATATAAAAAAATAAAATAAAATAACTACAAAATTAAAAACCCACATAAAAAGTATAAACACATAAGTACAATCACTTTTGCATTCATTTTTGCACAATCTATCCTTTTTGCTCCCGGTATCCGATACTCTACACGTACTTGCACACTATACGCATCTATTGTAGAGTTATAATAATTTTTACTCAACATTTAGTTTGAATTGCTTGATATTTATTGTGGGCTAATTGTTGATTAATTGAGGTTTTCGTGCGTCGCCACAACGACTGTGTCTCCGCCTTGTGTGAGACATATTTTGACCTACGCAAAATCTCTTCAACAAATGGCGCCGTTGTCAGGGAGCAACAACGCATAGATTTTTTTGGTTTGATTTATCTTCATTGCCTTATTCATTTTCACTTTTATTAGATATACTTTCTAAACACATATTCTTTGTTGACTTTGTTACGAGGGACTGCATACCGAGGAGGATCGCCTAGGTGCTTCTGAGCAGCCTTGGGAAGAAGAGTCAACTATTCTTTCCTAACTGACAAGAGAGAGAATCAAAGGGATCTTAGAAGAATTTTGTGAGATAGCTACACTTTTTATTTTATTTAGTTGTGTAATTTAAGTGAGTGAGAGAGAGATACTATTAATTGTAATAAAATAGGACTCTACAAAACACTCCATGACATCTCACGAGCTCCATTGCCCGAGGTATTGTTCCCTTAGGGGCCTCGTCAGTTTTTTCACAGTTTTTCGCCTTTCTTTTATTTTGCTTCACGGTTTGGTTTTTTTTTATTTTGTGTGATTGATCCCTAGTTTTAGGATTGCTTGTCGATAAATTAAGGTCAAACACCTAATCACCATTGCATGTTCCTATAGTTTACGTTTGGACTTAGTAAATTTTGAATTGCTCTTCACTTAGTCTCAGAACTATGCACTTTAAGAGTCCTCCATACAGCGCTTGCAGGACCCACTGTGGTGGGCACCGAGGAGACGCCAAGACCGAACCCTTAGGTTCAATTCTAGATTATTAGCATTGGTTCTTCACGATAATAGCAGTTTTTCATCTAGGGCAATTTCATCGGATTGCATCTGCATATAGTTATGTTTCAATTCTGCTTAGCATCCTTGCGTGTAAAGTGCTGGAGGCAAGGTGAGCATTCCTCTTTAGCATACATCATTGTTTTCGCCTCACATTGCTTTTCTGACTCTCCCTTTGATTTTTATGACCTAGGTTGTTAAAAAGAATTGATTCCCTGATGGGATTCATGCATTTTTATTAAAAAACCAAAAAAAGTGATAACAAATAAAATTAGAATTGCTAATATTACTTGACCCTAAAAAAGATCAAAAAGAGAAATCATTGTCTTGGGGTCAGTAATCCACTCATTGTCTTCATTTTAACTTGCTCACGTACACACTAAGGAGTAGTGCCCAAATCCCATCAAGCCTTCCTAAGTGTTTGTACAAATTTTTACTTCTCACCTAACTCTAAAACAGACAAGATAAAAAGATTGAACTTTCACGATCTTCACTGAGTTGAGTAGGTGAATTGAGGGGTTTGTTTTGTGTGTGTTTGTTTGTGTTTGCTTGTGTGAATACTCAATCTCTCTATGCATTTGTGCCTTTTTCTTCATATATTTTTACTTGACCATCGTACTCTCCTGATCATTTTCCTTTTTGTTTCGAGATGGCCGACTGGAGCGCTTTTTATCCAGATTTTACGGATCCCTCATACCCTCCAGTCAGTCCACCTCCTTTTTTCAGGAGGATTTTGCTCCTGATGTTTGTACATGTCTGCCTCAGCCACAATATAAAACCTCGGAATTTTATCCACCCCACCTTCATATTTTCTACCTTCACATCAACCCGAGACTGATCTGTTGGAGTCACCTCTCATGGTGTCCACACTTGAGACCTTGACCCAGTTCATGGAGCATATAATTCGAGGATTGACGACCTCACCTGCCTAAATAAGAACCAGAATATCGCTTCACTATTTGAGGATATGGATTCACTTGAGAATTTTCATGAGAGCTTGCAATCAACCAAAATAAAAAAAATGTGAAAAAATTAAAAACAAAAAAAAGATTCGGGAGACACTTTGGTGATTCATCTTGTAAGGAGAGGGCGCACCTGCCAGACCCTTTGACCACACACACATTCACACCTTGTCCCATCCTTGACCCTGAGGACAACACTGTACAGACTGCTCTTAGTTGTCCTTGTGTAAATGTTAATTCCAATCTTCTCCATTGTATGGAGGAGAACCAAAAATTCAAAAAAATGTTAATTGAACCCAAAGTGGTAGCCACTATTCATGAAATCATTTATGCCCCACTTCACCCGGCCATGACCCATTTATCTGCTCCTCAACCCAAGAAGAGAAAGAGGAGGAGCAGATCTGAGCATCATATCTTGAGCATGGCCACTGCCCACACCATCACACATTGTCCAATCTCCAGGAAAAGGAACACTACTACTCCACTCATTAGTTGCACTATATCTGACCATACATGTGACTACACTCTTCTTGACGGCAGTGGTTAAATTAGCATCATACCCTTCTTGCTGGTACAGTCTCTTTACTTATGGCCTCTCAAGAAAACCAGGATGATTGTTCAGTTTGTTGATGGATCTATCAAGATGCCAAAGGGTATTCTAGAGAACGCTATCATTTTGATTCAGGTCATGAGTTACACTGTTGACTTTGTTGTATTGCCCATGGAGACATCCACTCGGGAGCACTCTCCAATCATCTTGGGATGATGCTTTCTCGCCTCTACAAGAGTCGTTAATGATTATGGATCAGGAGAGATTCGTTTCCGTCCTGTTGACGGGAGCAATGTGGTCATCACTGCACCCACTGTCGATCAGAGTCCTACACCTGATGTGACTACATCTATTTTAGATGACACTGAGGACTGTGGCCTTGATGAGACCATCAAAGATTTTTGTTGTATGTTGGATTTCACACAGACCCGAGAATTTCTCTCGAAGGAGGAAGACTCGGAAAGCATAGACCTCGGAGTTCCTTCTTCTGGTGTTTGGCGATGTGTTGATGACATCCGTAGGATTTACACGATTGACACTTTAGAGCAGAGGGTAGATACTGATGAGACTGATAAGGCCAAGTTTAATTTGATTGCTTTTATAAAGGAATTCAGCCCGTTTGATAAAATTGATGATCCGGTTGAGAATGTAGAGGACGAACATGACTCGACTACTTCCACTGATGAGTTCATTCCTTTTGGTTTTGACCTGGAGAGACCTCACAGGACGAACTTGACCTTGAACAAGCAAGACGATCATGACTCGACTACTTCCATTGATGAGTTCATCCCTTTTCACTTTTACATCTGCGAGACACACAAGGCCGGACCTAGCCACACTTCTTCCACTGATCCGTCTATGCCTTTACACCCTAGGACCACTGAGGATACCTTCCGTGTCGACCCTGGTCGGTTTGTGTCATCTGAGGACCCCAATATCGACCTACACCTTGTCAGATCTATTCCTCGGCGGTCCTGCCAGAAGGTTCGCTTTCGACCTTCTTGGCCTTTGTACATCCATGCTTCTTGTATATCCACTTCCAGTTATCTCCTTCCATCTACCGTTTCTGCTCATCCACCCCCATTCTCGTGTGTGCCTTGCTTAGGACATACTTTGTCCTAAGTATGGGGGGGGAGGATGAGCCGAGTGTTGATTTTTCGTTCCGTTTCATCACTCCTATTGTTGCTTATATTTAGGGTTCTTTTACTCTAAGTATAGGGGGAGTGATGTGTATATTCTCCTCGACCTCTTTCATCCATCTTTTCTTCTTTTCTTGTTTTCTTCTTTTCCTTTTCATTTTTCTTTTTCTATCAAAAAGGTGTCGCCCCTTTTTGTCAGTCTTCTATATTAGGACGTACTTTGTCCTAAGTATAGGGGGTGTGCATCCCGAGTCCTTTCATTCTTTAATCATGTCCCCTGTCTCATTTTCTTGTCTATACTTAGGGATATCTTACCCTAAGTATAGGGAGAGACATCCCGAGTATGATATGTTCATTCCCACCCTTGACCCTCCATGCCTTGTATACAATCTGCTATACTTAAAATTATTTGATCCTATGTATAATGGGGACGATCAACTTCTCATTTATTCATCTGTTCATTCATTTGATTAATCTTTAGACTTTTCTATACTCAGTATGAGTTATGTCTTCTCTGTTTCTCTTTGATCTAGGTGGACATGGCTCAAGCTAAGTATAGGGGGTCCTATATACTACGTATATACTTTATCCATAACTCATACTTTTGTATTTTTAATAATGAATATGGCTAATATACTATATTATATACTATTAAATTCACTAAAAATCACTTAATAAAAGATGCATATAATTCCTCAAATTCTTTTTGTATATACTGATTAATATATCAGGTAAAAATATTTTAGCAAAATGTTTGAAAAATAGTTTGAAAATATTTTGAAAACTATTTGGAAAACGTTTTGTTAAATATTTTCAACCTTTATAAAATTGTTTTGTTTGTAAAAATTTCTTTCTTTGTGTGAAATAAAGATGTTTGGAAAACTAATTGCAAATGATATTGAAAATGATTGCAAAAATATTTTGAAAATTTTATATATTATTTGAAAAGCATTTGCAAAATGATTTTCAAATGCATGTAAATGCTTATAAAATTTGTTTGTAAAAACTATTTTGGATTATAATTTTCAAAATTCTTTGCAAAATCATTTTCAACTATGTTTGAGGAATATATCCATCACCGTAAAATTCTTTATTAATTGTATAAATATAGCTATAAAATGATCAGTTATCATTTATAAATCCTTAAAACCCAACTCTTGTGAATATAAGATGCATCCCCGTGCAAATATTTGTACCCAACTCTTATCCAAAAACTTTTGTTTTCAAAAATCACAAAAAACATTTGAAAAATCTCTTTGAAAAATACCAAAAAATGCATTTGCATTGTCTTTTTCAAAAAATCCATAAAAAGTTCAAAATTTTGAAAATTGAATCACAAAAATATTTTCTACATTGTGCAAAGCATTTGCATAGCATTCACATTTTTCGGATTGAGTTTAATAATTTAACAAGTCTAAGTAAAATCTGAAGATTGGAGCTTGGTTGGACCTTAAATCTACGATAACAGGAACCTTATAGGAACTGGAATTGAGGTACTTCAAGTCTAGTTGACTGAATTCTTTGAGGATCGTGCGACTTGGTTCAATGGATTCTTGACTGCCTAAGTAGAGTATTTTGAAGAACACGCACGACTCTTGTTGATAATGACCTAACTTGGACACCTGCACCTTTCACTTGGCTCAACTCAGTCGGAGTGCTGAGGGGATTTGATTTTCTGGTATGAGACGCACACAAGTGGAAACATTTGTCCTCGCTTAGGAAGGGAAGTGCACCCCAACCCGTCCAGTAGCAGAGAAATCTAAATACAAGAGAGTGTAGGTTGCAAAAATGCTTCAAAAGAGGGATAGTCTCCCAGCTCAAGAGGAAAAAAACCCCCTATGTAAATGTTGTTGTATATAGTATTTCAAAAAAACTCCAAAAAAGTGGATAGGCCTGATTGAAAATAAAATTCCTGCCGGAGTGTGTATATTTGTATAGTCAATAAGCAAGCTTGAGCTTCAAAGTCATATCTTGTGAGCCAGCAACTAGATGACTTGACTACAATGGTCAGGCATCCTAGGATAGGTAGCTACACTGGCTACCATTCGTTCTTCTCTTCACCCCCTCCTCTTGAGCTGGTTGTTACTTGAACTTAGAAGGGTATACCCAGCTCCTCGAGGAAAGAGTTGCTGGATTGAGGAATCATTGGGTTGTCATACTGGAGAAGTCAGTCTCTTTGTCATTTCAGTTGAGGGGAGCCACTATCATATACACTGTACGAGTCAGATTCATAGTCGTAAGGGTTTACATACGAGTTGAAGCATTCTGACCTGGCTATTGAGGAGACTTGAGCAGAGTTTTGGGATTCTCAAAGGCTGATGGATTTCAAATCCGATACCCAATAAGGTTCCACCTGCACTAAAATTCCAAAGGTCTGACTTAAGCTCCAAACTTTGATTTTGTGAAGACAAGTTTGAGAATTAAATTTAGTTTACTTTCTTTCTTTTTCTTTTCTTTGATTTTATTTTCTGCACTTAATGCATAAGTGTTTGTTAGGGACTAGCATAGGCAAGTGTAGAGGGGTGGTGAATCTCCATTTCATCACCTTTATTCTATCATTTTGGCCTTAAAAACCCTAGTAGATGCATGTAAATATCCTTAATTGCATAAATTAACATTCATGCATTATTGTATAAATTCTGTAAAAAATAATGTTTTTAATCTAAAATTATAGAATAAATAAAAGAAAAGAAAAGAATAAAATATCAAAGATATTTTATGATCCTTAACCCTGAGACCTCGGTATCTCGATGACTAGGTCCGCAAGGAATAAAGTAGGGGGAGATAGGGGCCATGTATTCAATAAAAATCCCTTTTATTTATTCTTTTATTATTCATTTTTGGGACATATTTTATTTCCCACTTTTTATACCACAAATAAAGAAACTTTGTACATGAAAGTTGTGGATAATAAAATATAGAAAACTAAAAAATTTATTTCAAACAAAAATAATGTACAGAATAAAAGTTACACTCTGAATAAGGTTCCAAAATCTCAACTTCCCAGACCCATATCTCTCAAATAAAAAGTCAAAATATATCAAAATCACCTTTTATTGTATATAACTACTAATAAGCTATTTAATGAAGGCAGTTTCATATTTTTGGAGTTAATGTGTCAAAGTTAGGTTTTGGACCCCTATTGTACAATATACTCGACTAAATAATCATTTTATTTATTCTTTATTACTTTTATAATTTTATATTTTTATAATTTTGTATATGTTATTATAATACATGCACATAGTTAAGCTAAAATAAAACAATAAAGAAAACATAAAATAAAATAATGTATAAAAATACATAGACAAAAATATAATAACTATACCTATATAATAATATAGCTAATTAATTAAGTATATATATTACTTCAGAAAATTATATTTAAGTATCTAAAAATAAGTTATAATTTTATAAAATAATAAAATAAAATATTAAAATAAAAAATACAAAAATAAAAATAAAAGACACAAAACATAGATAATATATATTAAACCAAAAAATAACTTGTAATTATATACATCTATAAAATAAACAAAAATCATAATAAAATAATATAGAAAATAATAGACATTTTCTATTTTATAATTTAAAATTAATGAAATCATTTGTTTTTCTGAATTTATAATTCTTTTCTAACATGGTTTTTTCTGGTTGGTCCACGTGCACCAACCAGATCTCTCCGCTAGTTGACCTCGATCAACTCTTTGACCGAGGCCCTAGCCTGTGTCAGGACGCTCTTAGCCCCTATTTCCTCGATTTTTCCCAAAGAATCGAAGCAATATCTTGGGTTGCTTCCTTCTGCATTTTTTCTCCTCGAGCATCGGTGATTCACGCCCTGATCTTTCATTGGCATGTGGATCAACAATGCCTGATTCTCCTCGTTCTATGGAGCGTCTCGTCAACATGTACAAAAACCTACCCTCGACTTCCTTCTCCTTTTGAACCCCTTTGGACCAAGTTTTGACATCTCTACATGTGACTAGATTGAAAGTAGTGACAGGGCTTTCTCCAGCCGGTTGGAGCGAGTCAGGAGAGGCCAAGGAGCTTCCACCACCACCTCCAGCGGAGCGCCATCGTTGAGGTCCCTATCTCCTGGTTCTGCCAGTGTGGTATCCATTTTGTTTTGCTTTTCTAGCTTAATTTAGCTCCTAGGAACGTTTATAGCTTTAGTTTTATTGTTTTATCGCGTGTTTTAGGTTAATACCGCCCATCAAAGTTCACCAGAGCCCCGTTCCGACTAACTCCCTTCACCATGCTCGGCATGTTCCACCGCCTCAATAGAGCACCTCACTTATTCTCCTAAAGTTTCCCCATGCTTGATGCACCTCCACACACCTAGGTCCACTGTGGATCTGGGGATTAGAACTTCTCCATTGCCGCACCACCGGAGATCTCTGCCACCCTCCAACTCTCGTCCACCTACACCAAAATCCCTGGAATTTCCTTTCTTTTTGTTCGTGTACTCTTCTTGCAGGACCTAGGAGCCAAAGGACCCCTTAGGGTCGATTTTGTGGTCACCTGAAGCACTTGGAGCCTCCCAACTATCTCTGACTCTATTCGACCTCGCCGACGCTCCAGGACCCCTTTAAAGACCATTCCCTAGAGCGGAGGAGCCCAAGCTCCATTTTTACTTAGCTTAGACACTCCCAGGTGGCTGGAGAGGCGAGGGAAGGACGTTCAAAACTCATCCCAGTTGAGTTCTCGAGCTGTCTTTCAGCCCCTCTCTCCACTGTTAGATCTTCCAGCCGCTCCAAGATATACAACAACCATCGGATGCGCCGCACCTTAGCCATCAGATCACCATCTGTGATCTAATCCCAGTTGTTCATGACGAACCGGCATCGCACACCTACGAGCCACCACGTGGCAAGTGGGAGGAGGAGCACCGTTGATCAACACACGTTGTGGGTAATTTGCATCATACACCCATGCCTTTTTGTAATTAAATATTTAAGACCTAACTTTCCTCTGAAGTTTAAATACTGTTGTAATAATTGCAACTAGGCCCTTGAACTTTTGGTATTTACACTTTAATCCACACCACGTCACCTCGTGAAGTGACATGTTGCAGGCATGCTCTTGGACATTTTTGTATTTTTCTTCAATCCATGAACTTTTTAATTACGTTTAATATTTTTGGAAAAATTGCTAGAAGGCCCCTATATTTTTTATTTACAAAAATTCCCCAGTTAGTAATGTAGTTTTTTTTATTTTCTCTATTTATTTAAAATATCAACTTTGCTCGAAAAAAACCACAAAAGTAGGTTCACACTTTTAATTTCACATACTTCCATGCTATATATTTATTCTACATTTTTAAGACTTCTTATTATTTTATAAAAAAAGAGCACTTTTTGTCCCTTTCTATATTAGAAATGCATAAAAAATATAAAAATTTTTGAAAAAATCTAAAAAATAGTTTTCTTATTTATTTAGTTATTTTACAACTCCGGACCAAAAATCCATAAAAATTAAAAAAGAAAACTCTTAAAAATTGAAAAACCCCAAACATACTTATAAAAATCTAGAAAATTCTGAAAAATCCTAAAAGTATTGTTTTCTATTTTTTAATTTTATTTGTGCTATTATCTAACTATTAAATTTTATTTGAAGAGTTTTGGAACTATTTTGTTATTTTTCCTCTTCATTTCAATTTCGAGTATTTAATTAAACCATGATTTAGGGTATTTTGACTTTGAAAATATATAAAAACTAGAAAAATTCACTAAAAACACAAAAATAGTAGAAAAAATATTTAAAACCCAAAAACATTTTATTTTCTGAATTCTGACTATTTTTAATTGTATTCATAATTATATTAGTCTATATTATATATATACTCTATATATAGCTATATTATATTTTTAAAAAATAAATATACAAGTATAAAAATACAAAAAGAAAATATAAAAATTGAAAATTGAAAACAATATACAAAATATAAAACAAAACAAAAATTAAAAATTACAAAATAGGAGCTTAGAGATACAACCTTTTCAAGTAGCCTACAATATAAGGATAAAGTGAAGATATGGCATGATTCACACATCAACCATAAGCGGTTTGAGCCTGATTAGAGAGCATGGTTATTTGATGCACAACTGAGATTATTTCAAGGGAAATTACAGAGTAAGTGGAAAGGTCTGTATTTGGTTAGAAAGGTGGACGCCAACGACAGTATCAATCTATCTAAGTTGTATTCTGACTCCACCTTTCGAGTTAACAGTCAATGCCTGAAGCCTTTTCTTGATCATGACTCGTTGACCATTGTTGCCCCGATTCATTTTGTATGAGATGGGTTCTTTGATTTTCATCTTTGCATCTCATACCTGAGTTACACTTTTTTCCACCTCTTTGTATATCCATGTTTTCTACTTTATTCTTTCATTCTTCCATTCTGTTCAACACCCCAGGTCTTGCTTAGGATTCTTGTTGTACTTAGGATGCACTCCATCCTAAGTATAGGGGGTGTTGAACCAGTGTTGTTCATATTTCTTTCTATTCTATTACCTCTGTTTGGTTGCCTATACTCAGGGACATCCAACCCTAAGTATAGGGGAGGAAATATCTATTTTTCTTTTCATTGATTATTCTCTCACTTGTCCCTCAATTGTAGATATTCTTTTCTATACTTAGGGATCTTTTACTCTAAATATGGGGAAACAAGTCGAGTCGATAATTTCATGTACATTTTCTTCCTCGGTTTTTCTCCTTTGTACAATCTTCTATACTTAGGATTACTTGATCCTAAGTATAGGGGGGATCACCGACTTCATTTTAATTCATTCCTTCGTTTTTTGAGTCGTGATAGTACATGATTATTTTCATTCTTCTATGCTTAGCATGAGTTATGTCTTCCTTAGTCGCTCTTTGATCACAGTGAGGACATAGTTCGAGCTAAGTATAGGGGGTATCGTATATATTGTACATATACTTTAGCCATAACTTGTACTTTGGGGTTAATAACATGGCTATTATTTATAAAATTGGTATAAAAATATTTTTTTGGAAAAAAGTTTGCAAAAATATGTGTAAAAATTTTGTAAAAATTTTTGCAAAACTTTTTTGTAAAAAAGTTTGTAAAAACCTTTGTAAAATTATTTTTGCACATTTTGTTGTAAAATTGTTGTAAAAATATTTTGTTTGAAAAATGTTTGAAAATTATTTTGTGTATCAAAATTATGGATATGGTACAAATAGTTGTGAAATGTGTGATAGAAAAATGCTTGCAAAAATCCTTTTAAAAAACCGTTTGTAAAATAATTTGTAAATCTAGTTTTGAACAATATTTTGAAAGTGTTTTGAAAAATTTGTAAAATGATTTGTGAAGATAATTGTAAAATATATTATCACATGGGTTATAAATTATAGGTATATCAAGTTGTTGTAAATTCTTTGTAAATAAAACCTATACTTATTAGTAAACTTCTTATATAAACTCTTGTACATAAAATTTCTTCATAAAATTCTTGTAGATAAAATACACTTACAAAAATTGTATATAAATTTGTAAATAAAACCCTGGTAAAATAAATACATACTTTTTGTAAATATTTGTAAAAACTTTCTTTCTGCTTATTAAAAATACCATAAAAATTGAAAAAGATAAAATCCATAAAAGTTTGCAAAAAAATCTTTGAAAAACTTATCAAAAAGATTTTGTCTTTTATTTTCTTTTCTTTTCAAAATATTTTGTAAATATTCATTGCATGTGCATATGCATTTTTCATAATAGTATTGACATTTAAACTAGTCTGGAATAAATTGAAGAACGGAGTTTGGTTAAGACCTTAATGCGCTTAATTTCGGATGAACCTTATTGGAACCAGAGTTGAGACTTTTCAGGTCCTAGAGACTTAATTCTTTGAGTCCACAAGACTATGTTCACATGTCATCTCGATTGGTCTAAGTAGAATACTTAACAACACACGCATGATTCTTCTGGACAGTGGCTTATAGGACAAGCACTCCATACATAGCTCTTCATGGATGAGGTGGTGAGGGGTTTGAATCGTTTGACTTGGGGTAGCACATGAGTATGTAACAACTAGTGGGAGCATATGTCTTCCTCTAGGGAGGGAAGTGCATCTCAACCTGGTCTGGTGGCATTAAGGTCTAACGACAGGATGTTGAGAGTTGCAATAATGCTTCAAATGAGGGATAGTCTACTAGCTCAAGAATAAAAACTCCTTGTGTACATGCTACACCTTGTAGATATGTGCATACATTGCATTAATATGCAAAAACTCTAAAAAAGTGGACATGCCTGATTGAAATTAAATGCATGTCAGAGTGTATATAGTTGAATAAACAAAGATTATGTCATTCATTGTCTCATCTCATGGAAGCTTGCATCTGGAGAATTGGCTACACTGGTCAAGCTCCAAGGGATACGTGGCTACAATGGCAACGATCCATTCTCTTCTTTCCCCCTCTTCTTGAGCTAGTTGCACTTAAACTCAGAAGAGAAAGAGAATACCCAACTCCTCGAGGAAAGAGTTGCTAGATCAGGGGACTAGAGTTACCTTGTTGAGGGAGGATATTTCTTTGGCATTTCTGAGATATGGAACTATATATCACTTACACAGTACAAGTAAAGATTCATAGTCATAAGAGTCTGCATTTGTAGAATTGTTCTGACCTGACTATTGAGGCGACCTGAATAGGAGTCCTGTGAAACTTAGAGTCAGTTAAGTTTTAAGTCCATTTCCCAATAAGGTCCCGCCAAACTAATAATCCAAAGGTTTGACCAAACTCCATACTCTAATTTTATGAAGATAAGTTTAATAATCAATATTGTTAAAGTTATTTTCTTTTCTTTTCTTTATTTCTTGTTCACTTCTTTTTCAAATAAGTGTTTGCTGGGGGACTAGAAAAGATAAAGTATAGGGGAACGATGAATCCATGATTCACATCCTTTATTCTTTTATTTTAGCCAAATTCTCTGTGCAAAATACATGTAAATAAATAACAAATATAATAAATTAGCATTAAGCATGCATTTGTTAACATTATGTAATTAACATTCTTTTTAACGAAAATAAAAGAATAAAGAAGAAAAGAAAATAAGGATGTCTTTATAACAATAAATGCAGACTGAATCGAACCTTGAGAAAAAGTCAAATATTGGCCTGATTGACAAGGAATAAAATAGGGCGAGATAGGGTCCTTATTCACTTTATATATTCATCATTAATCATGTGTATATAATTTACCTATTATCTAAACAAAATAATCTCAAATAATTCAATTTCCTCAATAAAATCTGTAAATAAAAATGGGATGTAAATAATAAAAATAATTGCAAAATTAAATTTTGTATAATTGTACAACACCTATACTTGTATATATATTTATTTATTTTGTAAATAAATTATATATATTTTGTAACTCTTGTATAAACTTCTAATAATTACATAAAATTAAAATAAAATTCATAAAACAAAAAAATAAAACAAAAATAAAATTATTTCCCCATTATACAAAAAGACCAATAATGATATATTATACATAAAATTAATTTATTAACACTTGTAATTAATTTATAAAAATCCAATAAAAATGTTTTTACTCTTTAATTATTCTGTAAATAAATAAAATATAAATACAATGTATTTTTATAAAAATAATGAAATAAAAATACATGAATAAAATATATAAGTATATTATACATGCACATAATAGTATATATTGTATATACCATAATATTTTTATTATTAAAAATCACAGAATATTTTTTATAAAATAAATAATAAATGATATATATATTTTAAATTCATTTACTATTGTTAATTTAATTTCCTTTTATTTTGTATATTCTTGATTTTTGTTTGGTCATCCCGGGGTCGTTGACCCAGGTCAACCCTTCCTCCAACTAGGTCCGACCCATCTTGCCTTCGTCGGACCCAGTTTCTTTATATTATACTGCCCGACTCGGCTGCCATTTACCTTAGATTGCGGACCCCTATGCTCCTCGATGATCCGTGATCCTTGTGGATCCCTAGGAGGGTCCAAATCATACTAGTATTGTGTGCTTTTGCTCGATCCTTCTAGAACCCTAGGATGCCTATAAACCATCTTCTTCTGCCACCGCTGTGAGGTAGCTCGTTCCTCACACCTCCTCTCCTCCACTTGAATTTGCAGAACAGTGACAGGGTCATCTAGAACCCATTTGCATCTAAGATTGGGGCCTTGTTGAGCGTAGCTCCCTCGTGGCCGGACTTCACCGTCACGATCAGCCTCTTACATCTGCCATAGTGGACTCGAGGCAATCACCTTGTCGTTCTCCTCACCTCACTTCTCCTTCCTCTTCAGTACATCCAGGTACCTTCATCTCCTCTGTATTTCGTTGTTCTCCTTTGATTTAGTCATCCTCACTACCGACCACTTATCTGCTCTGACCATAGACCTGGAGTCCCATCTTCCATATCCGTCCGCACCAATCGTTCCACCACTTCACCATTCACCTTCTCACGTGACCTGACCCACTTAGACTCACTCTTCGGAGCTGGATTAAGGCCAACTCCTTATTCCATGATGGTCAGAGGTCGAACACCATCCCCCAGACGCTTCCTTTGATTTCTCTACCAAATAACCTCAACCGGAGCTTCATCTCCGAGTCTCACACCTCTTTGCAGGTACAGGTGCGTGTGTGGAGTTCGAATCATTCCCCAACTAACACGTCAGAGCACTTCCAGGTGTTAAACCTCCATCTTCCAAATCCAACCATTCTTCGCTCCATCGGAGCACTCCAGTACGACGCGGAACATCTTCAGCTTGGTGTTGAGCCTCTCAGTGAGTCGATCTGACCTTTGGAGCTCCTGATGCTCCTAATTGAAGCAACACCATACCCTCCTTCTTCATTTCCTTCCAGAGCCTTTTACGTTCGTCGAATGAGGAGCCTGTATCCCAGACGTGATCGAGACCGTTCCTTCGTTCCCAAAAGCTAAGGGTCTGATCAGGTCCAGCGTGTGATCTGTGCCGCACCTCATCTCCTTTTCAGCACCGTCAGATCTACAACCAACAATCATTAGGGTCGTACATTAGAGAGCCGCCACAAGTGTGTTACATGTCCTGCAAGGGTATATTGCACTTTTTACCATGTCATTCCCTTATTTCGCTTTAATATAATATATGTAGTATATAGTTGTGAACATTTACAATTAGGACCTTATGGTTTGAATATTTTCATTTAAGTCTATTTAAACCACACTCATGTATTTGTACACGTGCTTTCCTGGTTATTTGCAAGTTTCTCCCTATTCTTATATATATATTAATGAAATAGAAGAAGTTTTCAAAAAATGCAAGTATGCCCCTGTGAGACTGTGTCACGTGTTGCGTAAGTTTTAGCTTAGATTTTTGCATCTTGAGCCCCACATTTCCTTATGTGTTATTACTTGGTCCTAGAAGTGAAAATAATTGCAAATAGGTCCTTTGTTTACTGCTTGATGTATGTATCTTTTATTAGTTGCAATAAATATTAATTTGTCTCCAAAAATTCTCAAAAATCTAAGTTAAGCTCCTACATTGATGTTCGATCTTCCATGAATTTTTTGTTGCAAATTAATTGTATTTACTGTTATATAAAATTCAAAAATAGTAGAAAAATCCTATGTTTATCATAGAAAATTCATAAAAAATCGAAAAATATTTTAAAATTTCTAAAAAATTAGTGTAGCTTTATTTTGAGTTGCATTAATTTCTATCCAATTTTCATTGCATATGCTTTTATAAAAACCAAAAAATTTGCAAAACCCTGAAAACACCATAAATATCATATAAAATCATAGAAAAGTCCAAAAATTGTGATTTCAGTTTTTATTTGTAGATATTTCGTTATTGTTTCTAACACAATTAGTTTTCGAGCATTTATGGTATTTTTAATGTGCAAAACTCTCCTAACAATGCATTATTTAGTTATTTTCTCAATTTTTGATTTTTTATAAAATTACAAAAACATTAAAAAAATTAAAAACACAAAAATATTTTTACTTGATTTTTCTAGCTATTTTTACCCTATTTGAAAATTACTAAAAGAGTGTGCATTTTCCTTTTATTCTTTGCAAAATTTAAAATTTTGCAAAATTAAAAACCACTAAAAAGAAAATAAAAATCCTTTAAATCTTTGTGATTTGACTATCTAGGTTTAATTGTGCTTCTTGTGTTAGACCCTCGTCGCTATACCAGGTTAATAAAAGTAGCTTAGACCACTATTTTACTTGCTTGATTCACTTGTGGCTGAATAATTTTCTTGATTCGACTCGGTTAGCTTGGGTGACAACGACACATTAATTAATCAACTTTACTTGAGTCAGCCTGGTCTCTTATCAACACCTCCTACATTTGCACCTCATGGTTGTTCATCACCATGATCACCTCCTTAGTTTTCATGTTCCCTCATCTCCATGAGCATTTCTTGGAAATCACCTAAGGCATTGGCCCGATCGGTTAACTATTGTTATATGATCTAAATGGATGCTAGAATCTGGAAGTTAATCACATTCTGATCCACACCTTGGTCTGATCCCTGACTCTTTCCCGTCTCAGAGGAGCCATTTTTGAATCGGTGTCTCTATTTGACTCCAGTTCAGGCTGGTGATCTACATGGTGAAAGGAGCCCTGATCAGTCTGTAGAAATGATGGAGTCTGAAAAGATATTTCGAGCTTAGAGTCAAGATCGAACAATAAATTTATTGATGAAATGTGAATAACATAAGAAGAGAATATTAGAAGAGAGTCATCTTGAACCCTAGGTGGAGTGAAGATCATGGAGCTCATAATGAGGCTCGTAAAATACAAACACAACTCTCTAAGTTCACCCTGACGAAGCGGCGATGTCGGCATTGTGAAGTCGATGTAGGTGTTCGTGGAATCCAAACAAAACCCTACAAATGCGACATCGTGATGTCAAGAGGAGTGCGATGATGATAGAATAAGAGAAAAGATAGAAGAAGAAGAAGAATAAGAAGAAGAAGAAGAATTCAAGAGGAATTGAGAAGAGAATGCTTGAAGCGAGCGGGATGAATGAGAAGAGATAGAAGAGAAGTATATATGGAAGGGCGCAAAGTGCGCAAGATTTTTTATCTTGACCTATTTATATTTGATCTAAGCAACCTCAAAACATGGTTAATTCACCCAATCAATGCAATGAAGTCGTAAGAGATCGACAATTATCTTGTCAATGTTATTGGTAATTTTCAAGTAATCATCTTTTCACTTGTCCTTAGAGGGCTATTGTGAATCCATGATTCATCGCCTTTATTCTTTCATTTTGGCTAAAATCCTTGGTAAAACACATGTAAATATTCATTATTTCTCACTAATTAACATTCTAACCTCATATGTTAATATCATATATTTAACACTTATATTCTCCAAAATAAATAAAAAAGGAAATAAAAATAAAAGAAAGAAGGTTGTATATATGTAAATATGTACAGACTGATCCTAACACCAAGACCAGGTCAATATTGACGTGGTCGCCAAATAGATAAGTGGGGGGGGGGGGGTAAGATCATAACTTATAAAATATAAGAAAATAAAGATAATCAATATACAGTTCTACATTTTTGGAAAAGTGTTTTCCTATATTATATATCATTCAAAAAATTCCAAACAAAAATATTTCCTTTTTGAAAGTTATTTATAATAATATATGTTAATTTATAAAAATATCAGAAAAATTATTTAATGTATAAAAAAATAATTATAATGAACCTAAACAATTGCAAAAGTCAAATTTCAAGGTTCGTGAATATCTATAAAAAAACTCCAAATGGACCAAACTCACTTTTAAACTTTATTTTATAACTAATAGTATTTATTTAAAATATCAAAAAATATTAGAATAAAACATGTGAGTTTTGGCTTTTAGACCCCTTTGTTTATATGTACAATATGTATATAAATCTTCTTCATATTCTATTCTAATCTTGTATAATTTAATTTTTTTCTAAAATGTTTATAAAAATCATTAGAAAATTATAAAAATATAACTTAAAATTAATTGTTAATAAATACCAATAAATCTCAAAGCTAAAAAGTTGTAAAGCCCAACTTCTGAACCTAATATCTCAACCATATGAAATCCGAATTGGGTGTACTCAATTTTAAATTCGTTTTATAAAATTATCTATCAAATAAAAGTGATTTCACTAAAATCGGAGTTAATATGCAAAAACTAGGATTTGAGACCCAATTGGTATAATTGTACAAGATATTTTAATTTTATTCTATTTATTTTTTGTTATTTCTTGTATTTTTATACTTTATTTATGTTTTATTAATATTATAAATATGAAATAAGTATAAAATTTTTTAAAAACTTAAAATAAATAAATAAATAATATCAATACAATATACTTATATTATTTAAATATATATTTATTTTACTAAATAAATAATATTATTTATTTATTGAAAATTCATAAATAAATTATTTATTAATTATTTATAATTTGTATTGATTAATTTAATTACTCAAATTTATTTTAATTATTTTTTAAAATAATTAATTATTTTATTTATTATAAATAATAATTACTTTTTATTTCTCTCTCCATCTTCTTCCTCCTTTCTTTTGTCACTCTTTCTTCCCCGCCCATCCTCCTCTTCATGTCACCACCTCCTCTCCTCTTCTCCTTCCTCCAACCGCCTAACAGCCTTGTTGTTAGGTCGTTCCTCCGTCGACCTTCTCTCCATCCCTATATATAGCCCCCACCTCCTCTTCGAGCTCCCAAATCCGGCATTTCAGTCTCTTTTGTATTATTGGTGTGAGAGAGGTGACAACACCCCGCTATCGAGCGAGAGAGGGAGAGAGTAGGCGTGATCGTCGTTGGCGTGCAACTCTAAGCTCCATCACGAGAGCCCCCCATCGCCGCGCATCGAGGAAACAACGAACAGGAGCTCCTCCGAGCTCCAACCACCACAGGCAGCTTCCTTCATCAATGTTTAGGTTAGTTCTTCTTCAATTACTTTTCTCTTCCTCCTTTTCTCTCCAATTTCTTTTCTCAATCCCTCTCGTTTGCATCCTTTGATTCCCTCCTCTCTTTCCTATTCAAATCCTAACGATTTCATTCCAAAACCTCCAAATCCCATTGCTGAACCATCCCCACTATCGAACCCCTGAATATTCGCATCGTACCTCATGTACCTGTTCATCTCCAGCCCATGCACGGTATCCAGAGACCTTGAGCTTTGTCCTTCACCGCCTCTAGCTCTTTCGCTCACGCTTCCACTTTTCCATTTGGACCGTGGCCTTCGCTTCAAGTCGTGCTTTGGTTTGCAAGAATTAGGGACGAAGACTAGAGATCCGTATCAGATTACTGCATAGGAGATCCATCTGTGAGCGTCTATGGATCAGATCTAAACACATGGAACTTGTGTTGGACCCCTTCCCCTGCAGGAGGTCTGATTCCTCGTTGAGTACCTGAATACGAAGGGCTTCGTTGAAGAAACGATACACCTGTAGGTAGGGAGTCATCTGGAGACGATTCTGCTTAGAACACAGAGACCTCACCAACATCCGGAGATAGCACCATCAGAACGAAGCATCGAGAGCATTACCGCCTCTTCGTTGTCCAAGCACAATCGACTGTGTAATGAAGCATAGGTCCGATAAACGTAGAGCATCATGGATGTAAGCATCCCAGGAGATCTATAATTCATTTTTTCGAGATCCATCGCAAGACACCTCAAATCGTCGAATCCGAGATCCATTGCAAGACGCCTTCACCTACGCAGAGCATCATCGAATCCGAGATCCATCGCAACATGCCTCAAATCGTCGTCGCCTGGAGAGTCGAAAAGGAAAGACCAACAAAGAAGTCGAAGCTCAGGAGCCATCCGATTCGACCGCAATCGACGACTGCGATAATCCAAAGCCCCGCCACTCAAAGTACGCACATGGCCCGCACGAGCAATCGAGATACTCTTTGGGCATTTTGAATAATTACCTTTGATCTTTTTTAATTCTCAAACATACCCAGGCGGGGCTTAGGAATGTGCACGAGCGCGTGCACTTTCTGTGATTTGTGCGCATAGCCCTCTATCTTTGAGTTTCACGTACAAGTACAGGTGGCAGAGAAATCACGTGCACGACCACATGTTGCTGGGAATTGTTGCGCCGAAGATCCTCCGATTTCAACTATTTACATGCGCTCCACCAATTTCCAGTTTATTATCTATACACCTTTACTAGTGTATATAACAAATAAATAGTATATGCGTATTAAAACCAAATACAAATATAAAAATATTATAAAAATACAAAAAATACATATTACTATACTATATACATTATAAAACCAGTTTTTGAAATTAAAAAAAATATTTTCTATTTTTAATGAATCATTAAATCACCAAAAAATAAACACACAATAAAAATACATAAAAAATAGATAAACACCTCTAAAAATTCTATAAAAATTACTTACAATATATTTACTATATTTCACACATAAAATAAAAAATAAAGTAAAAAGCAAATATTAAAATCCACAAAAAATTTAAAATACTTCAAAACATCAAAAAATTATTATAAATCAGAAAAATATGCACAATTCCATGTTTTAAAGGTATTTTTATCCACTTTCTAATAAAATAAAATAAAAATATTTTCTTACTTATCACTATTTCAAAAATTAAAAATACTTTTCTATTTTCAATAAAAACTTTATTTTCTTCCTTATAAATAATTTGAAATCCATAAAAATTATAAAAATCACCTAAAATTCTCAAAAAACAGTAAAAAAATTCAAAATATAAAAATCTCAAAATAAAATTAAATAAAAAATATAAAATCTAATACATATACTTCTTACTTATATGCGTATGAAATCACAAAAATAATATAAAATTCACAAAACCAAATAAGAATTCATAAAAATATCATAAAAATACATAAAAATCAAGAAACCTCGTTATTAGTCACTTTATTTTTACCTTAGTTTTTCACAGTTTGCCTTCCTGAGTTCGACATTCCCACACTTATCGCTAAACCTTTAAGTTTATGAGTATAAATAAAAAATAAACTTTCTTGGACAATTTCAACTTCGTCACCAGAATGACAGTTGTCTATCTTTTTAGATGACCAAATTGGTTGGTTTTTCAGATGGCGCCATTGTCAGAGAAGCAATGCTTGGTTAGATAGCTGAACCTTAGGTTTTTAGGGTTTCATTTTTTCCACTTGTCATTTGTTTCATTTTTTCTATCGCATTTTATTTCCAGTTTTTTTCTTTTCTCTCTCATATATTTTTTCTTATATCTCTTTACGACTTTTTGTATTTGCACACTGTTGCAGTTGAAGGATATGGGAAAATCCTCAAGCGCATCACGGAAGCGTGATGATCGCATCGAATGCGATCGGGAGAGACTAGTCGCACTAGTTGCTCGATGCAGCGGAAATCAAAAAATTTTCTATGTGACGAAACCACATGATCCAAGAACACTTCTCGGATCGTTTCATCTAAACCACAAACAAGTAATAGGATTACCTATTGAAGTGTGGTTGTGATCAAGTCTATAAAAAAAGAGACCTCCTGTCTCAAGTCCGACCTTCGGAGGAGACGCTTGCGAGCGCGGGGATGAGTCGCGGTGATCTCGCAATCTAAGTAGTTTTCCAAGCAAAGGAACTCCTGATCTCGTCGCACGAGATCATGTATCATCTTCACGAGCGAGTAGCACCGAAGAAGATGGAGCGCCAAGAGTCGTCGAAGCAACGCGAGCCGACGATGGAGCCTTCTTCCTTCTGGAGGAGGGTGGACGACCACTCAAGAGAGAAGGGAAGAGGTCACGTGAGAATGAGAGAGAGAATACAGAGAGACTCTGTCGAGTCGATATAAGTCGAAGAGCAAGGCACGCCTCTTCTTATATAGGGTTTTGGGAGTCAATGAGTCCCAATCCATGGACAACACACAATCAACGGATGAGATTGATTGTGTCCCTTTCAATGGCTAGGATTGTTGTTGTAAAACACAACAACAAGTGATTTAATTCAAATTAATTACCATTGATAAATCAATATAATTAATCTCAAATTAAATCACTTTTGACTAGAGATAGGATAATGAGAAGACCATGGTCCTCTCCTAAAAAGGGGGGACGGCTACTCTACTCCTCTTGAGGAGTTGTAGCAGTCCTCTCTTATTAGAGGGGACTTGGTCAATCTCATTGATATATCATGAGAACTGATTATCTCATGATATCTCCAATAACTCTTGTCGAAATAATTTTCACAAAAAATAATTCCAAATTATATTTTGAAAAATATCAATCAAGCCATTGAAAAATATGAATCTCATTCACAACCCAAAACTAAATGTAATTATATTCTCAATTAATCATTCAATGTGAATCCCATTCACATTAACAATTAATTAACAAATGAAAAACACAATATGGCTCTCTCTTATATATTATAAATCACATTTATAATATATATGATTAATATGGATAGTGCTATCCATATTATTCATATCCATGAGAATTAAATCACATTTAAGCATCTTGGATTTCTTTTCTCATGTGCCCAAATAATATGAATTACATTCACATTATTCATATCTTTGATAATTAAATCATATTTAATTATCTTAGATATCTCTTCTTATAATATGAATCAAATTCATATTATCCATGATAATTAAATCATATTTACTGATCAATTTTCTTGATGCTTGGATATAATTCAACTTTGGAATCATTCTTGAACTCTTTCAAGAATAATGTGTATTCTCCGCAGGTACTTGGAGATAAGGACAGGGTGATTGTATTGTTCCACGTATAGTGACTTGGATATTGAGATCATATCTCAAATCCAAATCTCGGGCCTCCCATAGATGCTTGATTAAATCAAGACCGCAAATCTAATCTCCTCATTGCATCCAAATCACATCAGATCAATGTCCAATATTTGGACCAAGATCAGATTACATCTCTACTGAGAGGAGTCATTAAAATCCAGACCCGTTTCATCACTCCCTAGGAATGGAAGCGTCATGGTTATACAATCATTTATGATCATATCACCCTCAGGTATTCCCAATACCTGTACATCCTGCATACTGGAAGACTCAGAATAAACCCGATGTATTAGATCAACTTTATACTGTCTACTTTAGGGTTTTATCAGTAAGTTTCTCATTTGATCATTGGGAGTTGGTATCGATCATATACTTTCCAAAAGCATATATCACACCCAGATCTTGATCATATACTTTCCAAAAGTATATATCAAACCTACAAATCCAGTAAAGCTTCGAAAGCGAGACGACAATGCACGGAATTTGATTCTTCCCAATATCTCATGAGTGAGCTCATGTCTTTCGGTTCAGTAGTGAACCTGTATGATCCCTTTGAGAGATCGTATTACTCATATGCCCTTATATGCACACCAGTGTGCCGGTGTATAGACCTTCGTTAGATCATCAACCTATTGGTCTGCCAAATGTACATAATCAGACATATAGTAACACATCTGTCTCCGGTTTGAGGATACGTGCCTATATCGTGACAGTATACGACATAGTACATTGGTTATCTTGATCTCGTTAAGTCAACTCTTTGACCTAACTAATCTGACACCTCCGAATCTCTATTCCTATACAGAGGACCTGCATCAAGAGGTCAGTCAGATATTAGCCTATGTGAGAAAGGATTGCCATCTCCTTCTCATGCTGGAGATCATCTCTTAATAATCATTTGACGGTGCTTGATGAGTCCTCAATCTAACTCTTTAGATATTCATCCGAGCGCCAGCCTCTATGATTCAATTATTGAATCAACAACTGTATGATTATTAAGATGGACATGGTACATAACCCTAAATGTACTAGGGGACCTATTATGCAAATTATTTATTCTTCATTTCAGATCAGGGAATGATATTCGCAATAACATTTATTACATAATGGCTCGCTGTGGGCTTCCATGTCCAACAATCTCCCACTAGCCCAAAGAGACATTAATGGGCTAATCATTTAAACCCACATTCATGTGACAATCATAGGCTACTTAGAAAATAGCTAGGTAAGATGATCAATCACTCTGTTCCCAAAAGACTATGCCAAGTCCTTTTGCGATACTTGCATATCTCTTAGTAACGGTGCTCACATCCAATGCGAATGTTGCATCGTATGCAACCAATACTCAATCTTGATAAAGCAATTATAGTGTCCTTGACACTATTACTCGGTAATTATTATAACCAGTATTTCCACAATCGTTATTAGAATACCTTTATTCCTAGAGATCTCTATCTCCTAAGGCATCTACAGTTAAGACCTTTTAGATCTCTATCTATTAAGTCTTAAGTTTTTGAAGATAAGACTTTGAGATCACTATCTCAAAAAATCTTATCATCTATGAAGATTTTGTTTTAACTGCAATCAAGTGTTTTCTCCCCATAATAGGATTAGCAACACTTTACTACTCCCACTGCATGGCAGATATCTGGCTTTTGTACACATCTAGCACACGCTTAGCTTCTCGTAACTGATGCACTAGTGCAAGCAGTTCTAGCATTCACTTCCTCAACTCTTTGAGGTGCTATCCCTTTAGACAGGTCACTACCACATCATAAGGGAAGGAATCCTTTCTTGTAATTTTCCAGAAAATGGAATATGTCCAAGGTGTACTACTAATGTGATGGTCCCAATACCCTCTTCTCTTTACTTCTGAACAACTTCAGAACTAATATCTAAGAGGTATCATTGAAATCATATTCCAAGAAATGGAACAACCAGATTATAAAACACTTATTATCATCCTTATATCATTCCAAATGATTAGGATATTATCTACATTTAGCACGATGAACACAATAGCACTCCCACTAAGCTTCTCATGGTACATCAAGATTGTATCTAAAATCATAACATTTATGATTTCATCAAATCTTATGTTCCAACTACAAGAAACTTATTTGAGTCCATAGATGGAGTTTCTTTAGCTTGCACACCTTGATTTCCTCAATCATGAAGCCCTAGGGCTACTTCATGTGAATATCCTCAAAGAGGTATTCATGGAGGAATGCAATCTTGACTTCCATCTCGAAGATGTCAAAGTCAAGTTGTGCGGCTTATAGTTAGCAATATTCTGATGGGTCTAAGCATGGTCACCGAAGAGAAAGTCTTATCGCAAGCAATGTCTTCTCTTTCGGTGTATAGCTCATGGCTACGAACCGAGCTTTGAAGGTCGCTACCTTATCATCAGGTTCCCTTTCTCTTGAAGATCCATTTACACCTTTATGGGTCTTACCCTTATAGGTGGATCCTCGAGGATCCATATACAACACTTGTATATGAAGTCTACCTTTGCTAACATCCATCTTTCCATGTCATGATCCTCAGGAGCTTCATCACATGAAGTCCAATCATTGACTTAACTGACACATGGAATACATCCTCAAACTAATTTGAAGAGGTATTAATGTTTCATCTTTAATTATCCTTTTAGTTTCCAATTTCAGGAGCCTCATTATCATCTCAAGATTAAATGAGTTCCTTTACTTCATTTCCATCATGATTCTCAAGAGAGTCATCCTCTAAAAATCACCTTCTCAGAGATTGGATCTTTTAAGAATCTCAATGTTATAAAGTAGGTATCCAATACCATCCTTTATTTTCCTAATGAAGCAGCACTCTCTAGTGCTCAATTCCAGCTTACTTGCATGGAATCTTATTAAGGATATATAATGTAGTCTCTACTACAAATATACCAGGAAACTAAGAGGAAATTATGCTAAAATTTATCATTAATCAAATCATGTCACACACGATCCAATTGTATCTCCCTACAACTTTATTGAGTTTAGGTTTATCAGGAGGAGTGAGATAGAAATGATATTCATATCTCCATAAGGTATTCTTTGAGTTTATCTAACATGTACAAGCTACCTAGGTTAGATCAAATTCATTTCATCTTTCTTAACTTTGGTTCTAAACCAAAATTGTGACATCTTTGAACACTTCAAAGGTTTCTTAGGTGAAGAGAAGAAATCTCATATCATACATAATCATCAATAGATATCACATATCCATAATGTTTACTATGATATAGATGATTCACATACATCAATATGTATGAGATCCTGAATACCTCGACATCTAACATCATTCCCATAGAAGGGTGTATTGGACATTTTTACTTTGAATACAATATTCACAAGTATGTAAGATTTGAAATTTTAGACATTCTAAAGTTTCATATCTTACTAGTCTATTGATCTCATCAACAAACATATGTCCAAAACTTGATGTCAGATCATTGTCAAATGATCTTCATCCTCCTATTGATCTTTTAAGGTTCAATTTCAATATTAGAAATCTTAATAAACCATTAATTAATTTTCTAATTTGGTAGAGTCCACTAGATGCCAGATTACTATGTTAAATATATCCATCATAACTCTTTATGATAGGTTTATTCCAGAATTCATGTTTATTTCCAACATTTAGAAATAAACTATGAGTGTATTCTTATATCTAGGTCATAGAGACATTCTTTAAGACAAAGGGCTCTCCCACTGAAAATATGAAGTCCATCTATGCAATAGAGATTGTTGCAAAAATTGCATCAAAATCCATGTAGATGACTATTAAACCTGAAGATCAAATTCTCCAATCTTCTAAAACATATGCAACCCATTGGAAGTGTTAGAAGATTGAGATATAATTATAAGACTTTATCTTGTTCAATAAGCAAGCCAATATCAATGATTTATGTAGATTATTCCGATGCTCTATCCGAGTCCTTCAATAAGGATTTTAGACAGACTTGATAGTCATACTAACAACACATCAACTTATTGCAGTATTGGCATTCATCAACTCTTTGGACGTCATACGGAAGTCATAGAAGTACGGTCAACTCTTTGACTATCCTTCTCATCTTGGGTCTGACACATGCTTCCACTGTGCTCCCTTTATCTATAAATAACCATTGCTTAAGAATAAGTATCTCTTATGTTAAATTCAAAAGAATTCAATGTAAGAGCATTTCAAGATTTATACATGCTTCATTAAATTCATACAATATGAACATCATGAAGCTTCATGAATGACAAGAGTATAGACAGTAGAATGATAACACTCATCATGTCTACATCCATCTAGACTCTTAAAACATTGGTTCAGGTAGGTATTCAATCATTTTGAATACATCATCTCTTATAGAGCTACCATTCTGCATGATGCAGTGAATCATGTCAATGATTAAAATGTCGAGAGCACGTATATATGCCAGAACATCTTCTTAGGGTTTTATATGGATTAATTGACAAGTACGATCATCATCAACATGTCACTTCCAAAGTACATTCGATGAGATCAAGACTACAGAGACATACAAACCCTAAGGTTGTAGATCTATTATCTATTTAATTGTCATTCCTCATTATTATGAGGAAACTTGCACATTGCAACCACATACAATATGTGCCTAACTGCAAGTACAATATATGGATCATGAGTCCAATCCATTATATTTTATTGGTTATTATTGAGTATAACATTGAGTGGGTTTAATGAAGAATTATCTGAAATAAGAAATTTGCATAAGTGTATATATATTTATATATATACATATTTCACTTTGATTTAGGAGTTTTTATATCAAAGTTGTCATGCCTTGTCAACACTGAATGTTCATTCCCTTAATCACTTTCACTGTAAGAGATATACTTACCATTATATCTCAAGCAAGATCTGGGACCTCCTTCCTTATCTTTGTTACATCCCAATAATATGAGAACTTGTAACTCGGATAAAAAGAAGCGGGAACACATTCCGCCTTGCAAGTCCAACTTGCATCTCCCAATTCGGTCTTTAACACCTGGGCCCACCACCCCTAAGGTGATGTTGACCCGTCATTAATTGAACCAATCGTCAACAAGCTTAACACTCGCTATACGCAATCAAATATCGCCCCAATAATATGAGGACTCGATATTGGGGTCTCTACGTATACGACCTTACTCTTTTGAGAAGCGAAGAGCCTGATCCAAATAGATTGTATGCATGAGCTGTCACTTCGGACAGGCGTCTCTTACATACAATATCTGGCGGCAAAACCCTTCGCCTTGACGGGAGACCATGGATGTCACTTATGTGATCCTCCATATCATATTCAAATTCTAATTA
This sequence comes from Ottelia alismoides, assembly GCA_037367405.1. Classification (NCBI taxonomy): domain Eukaryota; kingdom Viridiplantae; phylum Streptophyta; class Magnoliopsida; order Alismatales; family Hydrocharitaceae; genus Ottelia; species Ottelia alismoides. The sequence goes on along the minus strand of JAZKJV010005870.1, from coordinate 415,865 downwards.
ATCATTGTGAATCATATTCATTACGATTAATTCTTCCAAGGGAAATAATACATCTATTCATAATAGAGTACTTTTAATAAGATATAATTAATTTAATCACATTAAATTAATTATTAATCCAATTTTCAATCAACAAACTTGATTATTACTTGAATAGTAGGTATAATCTCAAAGTACGTATTATTCGAATTTTAATAATTAGAAAAATACACTTTGATTTCTTCTACATTATCGAGTCTCTACCCGCTGTCATGACCAGTACCGACGGGAGTGGGATGGACCACAACCGGTGCAACCCGCTACCCCAATGCTCCCCAACTAGACACCATATCCACCTCTGGAAAGGATAATGCCAGATAGATCATTGTGTACTATGAGATGCTCATCGGTTTTTCAATCGAAATTATACCATATAATATTCATCAAAACCATTTTGATAATATTATAAGGAGATTTGTTAAACAAATCCCCACTCCTATTCAAGCAATAAGGTTTTGCATGTAAAAGTTGTCCTACAACTATTGTAGGATAAACTAGAGTTTTTCATGAAAACAATGTTTGTTGGAAATTTCATATTAACCAATTGTGATCAAGATCAACTATCTTATCAATTTTGGTTAATGCAATGTCATTCAAGGAAATAATTATCATCTTTAAATATTTCACAAATATTTATCAATAATAATTTCAGAAAATTAACGATTAATTTCCATTAATTTATTTGAATGACAATCACAAGGTTTTGGATAATCATGCAATTTCCAGCAGTGACCCTCACTAACTAAAAATAGCATATCTCATTCATTTTAAATCCAAATTAAGCAAAATCAATTTTCCGAGATTGATAACTTGATTTAAAAACAAAATGATAAACACGTATTTCTAGGCATTTTAAAACCGTAAATAACATCTTAATTACGTCTCTAATCGCCATCCCCGAAACAGTGGACATATGGTCAATAAAACGATCATATCTTGAGCAAACGGAATCCAAATTACGCAAACTCAAATCCTACTATTTCCTTAATTAATGGGGAACATTAACCAATTTAAAATTTCGTGTTTAAACATTTTAAACAGGGCCGAAATTTTATCACAAGACAGGGCTGCGAAAATTGAAATGCTAAAATCTTCACGAACCCCAAACGAGCCTGAATCTTCTTAGGTTCAAGTATCTAATCCAAAACCTTCGACAACCTGGCTCTGATACCACTTAAAGGATATGGGAAAATCCTCAAGCGCATCATGGAAGCGTGATGATCGCATCGAATGCGATCGGGAGCGACTAGTCGCAGTAGTTGCTCGATGCAGCGGAAATTAAAAAAATCCTATGTGACGAAATCACATGATCCAAGAACACTTCTCGGATCGTTTCGTCTAAACCACAAACAAGTAATAGGATTACCTCTTGAAGCGTGGTTGTGATCAAGTCTCTAAACAAAGAGACCTCATGTCTCATGTCTGACCTTCGGAGGAGACGCTTGTGAGCGCGGGGATGAGTCGCGGTGATCTCGCAATCCAAGTAGTTTTCCAAGTAAAGGAACTCCTGATCTCGTCGCACGAGATCGTGTATCTTCTTCACGAATGAGTAGCATCGAAGAAGATGGAGTGCCAACAGTCGTCGAAGCAATACGAGCCGACGATGGAGCCTTCTTCCTTCTGAGGGAGGGTGGACGACCACCCAAGAGAGAAGGGAAAAGGGCACGTGAGAATGAGAGAGAGAATGCAGAGAGACTATGTCAAGTCGGTGTAAGCCGAAGAGCAAGGCATGCCTCTTCTTATATAGGGTTTTGGGAGTCCGTGGATCCCAATCCATGGATAACACACAATCAACAGATGAGATTGATTGTGTCCCTTTCAATGGCTAGGATTGTTGTTGGTAAAACACAACAACCAGTGATTTAATTCAAATTAATTATCATTGATAAATCAATATAATTAATCTCAAATTAAATCACTTTTGACTATAGATAGGATAATGAGAAGACCATGGTCCTGTCCTAAAAAGGTGGGACAACTACTCTACTCCTCTAGAGGAGGTGTAGCCGTCCTCTCTTATTAGAGGGGACTTGGTCAATCTCATTGATATATCATGAGATCTCATTATCTCATGATATCTCCTATAACTCTTGTCGAAATAATTTTCACAAAAAATAATTCTAAATTATCTTTTGGAAAATATCAATCAAGCCATTGAAAATGTGAATCTCATTCGCAACCCAAAACTAAATGTAATTATATTTTCAATAAACCATTCAATGTGAATCCCATTCATATTAATAATTAATCAACAAATATAAAACACAATATGGCTCTCTCTTATATATTATAAATCACATTTATAATATATATGATTAATATGGATAGTGCTATCCATATTATTCATATCCATGATAATTAAATCACATTTAATCATCTTGGATTTCTTTTCTCATATGCCCAAATAACATGAATCACATTCACATTATTCATATCTTTGATAATTAAATCATGTTTAATTATCTTAGATATCTCTTCTTATAATATGAATCAAATTCATATTATCCATGATAATTAAATCACATTTACTTATCAATTTTCTCGATGCTTGGATATAATTCAACTTTGGAATCATTCTTGAATTCTTTCAAGAATAATGCGTATTCTCCGCAGGTACTTGGAGATAAGGATAGGGCGATTGTATTGTTCCATGTATACTGACTTGGATATTGAGATCACATCTCAAATCCAGATCTCGGCCTCCCATAGATGCTTTATTAAATCAAGACCGCAAATCTAATTTTCTCATTGCATCCGAATCACATTCAGATCAATGTCCAATATTTGGACCAAGATCAGATTACTTCTCTACTGAGAGGAGTCACTAAAATCCAGACCTGTTTCATCACTCCCTAGGAATGGAAGCGTCATGGTTATACAATCATTTATGATCACATCACCCTCAGGTATTCCCAATACATGTACATCATGCATACTGGAAGACTCAAAATAACCCCGAAGTATTAGATCAACTTATACTGTCTACTTCAGGGTTTTATCAGTATGTTTCTCATTTGATCATTGGGAGTTGGTATCGATCATATACTTTCCAAAAGCATATATCATACCCAGGTCCTGATCATATACTTTCCAAAAGTATATATCAAACCAACAAATTTAGTCAAGCTTCCAAAGCGAGACGACCGTGCACGGAATTCGATTCTTCCCAATATCTCATGAGTGAGCTCATGTCTTTCGATTCAGTAGTGAACCTGTATGATCCCTTTGAGAGATTGTATTACTCATATGCCCTTATATGCACACCAGCGTGCCGGTGTATAGACCTTGGTTAGGTCATCAACCTAGTGGTCTGCCAAATGTACATATTCAGACATATAGTAACACATCTGTCTCCGGTCAGAGGATGCGTGCCTATATCGTGATAGCATACGACATAGGACTTTGGTTATCTCGATCTCGTTAAGTCAACTCTTTGACTTAACTAATCTGACACCTCTGAATCTCTATTCCTATGCAGAGGACCTACATCAAGAGGTCAGTTAGATATCCGCCTATGTGAGAAAGGATTTCCATCTCTTACTCAGGCTGGAGATCATCTCTTAATAATCATTTGACGGTGCTTGATGAGTCCTCAATCTATCTCTTTAGATATTCATCTGAGCACCAACCTCTATGATTCAATTATTGAATCAACAGCTGTATGATTATTAAGATGGCCATGGTACATAACCCTAATTGTACTAAGAGACCTATTGTGCAAATTATTTATTCTTCATTTCATATCAGGGAATGATATTCGCAATAACATTTATTGTGTAATGGCTCGCCATGGGCTCCCATGTCCAACAGTAGGACATAAGTATCGAGGTCAGTTTCTTTGGGAGGCGAGCAGTTGATGTACCTAGAGACAGACGTTCTTAGCGAGACGGAGAGGGCAGCACGAGGCGGATACGAGGAGCATCGTAGTTATTTTTGTTTACCTTTTTGTTTTCTTTGGTGAGAGGAAGGGGCATTTTCCCATTTTTACTTTTGTAGAAGGGTCCCCTTAAGGGTATCTTGACTTGTATCTGGCCTTTACTCATTTTAGGATTATGTTTCTCCAAGTGTCGGTGCAATTGGGGACCTCACTGCATTTTTGGTTTTCATCACCTTTTTCTTTATTTTTCAGGATTTTCTGTGAATGGCTAGGAGCTTGATTAAGATTTTATTTCCTTTCTTGTGCATATCGTAGGTTAATTAGACATAAGTTCATATAACCTATTCTTCCTCGTGTAGAACTATTCACTCTTTCTAGGTTACATGTTTTATTTTCCACATTTCATACATTTAGGATAGATTTATATTTCTGCGTGAATCACTCTACATGTAGAATGCTGGACTCAGGTACGCATCTCTATCTTTGCATGCATCATTGATTTTCATGCATTCTATTTTCGTCTTCTTCCCATGTTTTCTATCACTTAGGATAAAAATGAAAAAGACAAAAATACGTTAGATGTTGTCTTTTCTAAAATCAAAAAGATAAAAAAAAGTGATAATTGAAAATTAAAATTGGGATTGCTAATATCATTTGACCCTAAAATTGAACGTAATAAACATCATTCATTGATTTGGGAGAGCAATCCCCTCCTTGTTTGCAGGTATTCTCTGGACAACATTGATAACCAAGATATCTTGCGAGGGTCACCATAATAATATGAAAAGTGTCGCTGAGGCGACCACTCCACAAAACACCGGGTTGATCAGCAATTAACCCACAACCAAAGAATTAAACAATCAAGCTCAAAAAGAAATGTGAATTAATCTTTATTTACTCTACCATAAAATGTACAGTGACAAGCATGTAGAGGTCGAACCACAGAGAGCAATACAAAATACCATAGCCTACATGTATCTCAGAGTCATCCTTGTGTGAAGTGGGTTTTTAATTTTATTCTATATGTATTTATATATATATATATATATTTATTTATTTATATATTTTTATTTTTTTATTTTTATTTTCAATAATATATTAGGTAATATATATATCTATAAAATATAAAAAAATATATATCCCCATAGAGGATTACTATCTAGCTTGTGATACATATAATAGATAGAGGTGTATATAAGCATGATAAAATATCATAATTTTTTTTCTTTTTTTTTATATTAGAGTTAATATATAGATATATAAATACAAATAATTAGATATGTATATATATATATATTTATGTATTATATTTTTTTCTTTTTTTGGAAATACATATGTATACATACAAGGGGTACTATAATATTTACTAAGATATTTAAAAATAGTCAAAAAATCAGGGATAAGGACTTTTTGGGATTTTCAGGATTTTTACTGTTTTTCTGAATTTTGGGCATTTTTAAAAAACATTTTTAGTATTTTTAAATAACAAAATAGGGGCAAACAGTGGAATAGGGCCTGACTGTCATAAAAATAGACAATAAAAATAGCAATCAGCCTCAAAAATTTTCCACACCATTTTTCTAATAAAGATAATAAAATATAGCAGAATTAGGGACTGAGTTCATTTTTCTGATTTTTCTTTGAGTTTTTATAATTTTTTGAAGTTTTTAGGTATTTTCAAATTTTTAATGTTTTCCTTTTGAGATTTTTTAGGGATTTTTGGACTGACATTAAAAGAGGTCAAAATGCACCATGGTGAATTTTTTGGAATTTTTCGACGCATTTTCATATTTTTTTGGGATTTTTTACGTTAAACTGTGAATAAAAGACATATTTTTGATTTTTCATAAATGCAAAAAGGCAACAAAATGAAAAACTAAAATATAGCATTCAAGTACAAACCAAACAGAAGCTTAAGTCTATTTTTGCAAGATTTTTCGAATAAATATGAAGCACAAAAATAAATAGACAAAGCATTCAAAAATAAATGGCCCTGGCAGGGTATTTTGCAAATAAAATAGTTGACAGGGGCATACATGCAAAAATCACAATAAAAATACACGTGTGCTTTTATTTTCCAGGACCATTTTGTAATTACAGGAACCCGGCAGGGTTTAGATGCAAATTTCACGCGCCTCATGTGGGGTCTGCACGTGAGGCGCAGAGGGACTAAAAAGTAAATAACCAAAACATAAGGGGGTGTTCTGCAATTTTTACAACTTATTTACAACTAAAACTTTTATTTTTGGGATTAAACTCTAAATACAAAAAGCTGGGGGGGGGGGTGAGATGTGAAATTTGCCCCCATAAGGCGCTTCATCCTGTGGCGCTGGAGGCGCCACTTATCCACGTGTCAAGCATCCAACGGTCGACGCCGATTCGCCGATGAAGGGTGCAGATTAGAAGCTTCTGGCTGATCTGACGGTCGAGGCATATCTTCATCGAACGGCTCCTGTTTGGATCTGGGACGAGCCTCCTGATCCGACAACACTAGAGCTCCCTGGAAGAACAGGGAAGAAGCTCGTGCCTGGCGAGCTTCGATCGAGCAGCCTCGGGCTCCTCCGGGGCTCTCCGGCGCGTTTGAGGTGTTCTGCAAGTAGCTGGAAGCATCCCGCGTCGACTGATGGTGTCCTCATGGCTCCTGGAGGTCCGAGACGTCCGGTCGAGGTCGATGAAGCAAGGGAACCCCAGGAACCTCTTCCTGGTTCAATGCAAGCCCAGAAGGGCTCTATTCCTCGATGTACCTGCACAGGAAGAACCGCAGGCGAGAAAGCTATCTCCTCGACCCGGGGTTTTGAAGCTGCGACGCAAGATGAAGGTGGGCGGAGGGGCCTCCGGCGAACGGCAGAGGTGGAGCCCCGATTCGCCAAGACCAAGGGTCCTAGGTTGGTTCGAGATGATAGAATGATGGAGAACGCGATGGAAACGAGATGGGGTGCTTGGCGCGGTCGGAAACAGTAGGGTTCCCGGTGAAGAAGTCGCCGGAGCGGAGCTCCAGCGAACTTCGAATTTTAATTTTTAAGCTAAGGGAATTAACTAAAACCTAATCTAATAACTGGAATGGAAAGCTAACATTAAAAGCTAACTAAAAACACATAAAAAGGGCAGCTCTTATACCTGGGGGCCTCCAGGGAGCAGGGCGGACGCCGGAGCTCCGCCGCGTCAAAATTCTCCGTCCTCCGGCAGAGTCGAGGCGCTGGGTCACTCCCCCTGTCACGAGGAATGGTCCAGGAACAAGATCAAGGCGTTTGGGGTGAATGAAAATGGGAAATTCGAGGAAGGAGGCGGAGCTAATTATTTATAAACATTGGCAAGGGGCCTTATTACCCGATGATTATTGGCTGATCCAATGAATATCTCGTTGATCTATGATTTTGGCGGGCATCATGGATGATCAGAGGACAAATCTTGTGAAGGAAGCGAGCCTGGATGATGGAAGGGATGGCCACGAAAAATGGAGGAAAATCGGTGATTTGATAGTTCAGAGGCACCAGGCAAGGGATGGGACAGTTGACCAGGGGGTCAACGAAGGCCCGGCGCCTCATTGGGCCACGTCAGTCGCTACAAGACAAAACAGAAAATTTTATGGGAAATTGATTTATTTGACACCTTAAACGATTTTATTAATTTTTTCTTATAAAATGAAAAATGTGTATTATTTCCTCTAGTATTTATTTACGATTTTTATTGAATTTTTCGAGGTGTTTTATAATAGTTTTATTCGAATAATGTGTATATGTATGTATTTACATGTATTTTTATGTATTTTATTTTTAACTTGTTTCTTTTCTTTTATTATTTTATTGGCTTATTTGTGAATTTATAATTTATTTTTGTGAGTATAAAGGTATTTTTGTTTGATTTTTACGAGTTTATTTATATTTTTAAATAAATAGGTATAGGTGTATGTAGGTATACTTATAGGTGTTTTATCTATGTATTTTATACACTTAATTTATTTATTGTATTTTCTTGATTTTTATTTTGGGTTTGTATTTTTAATGAGTTATTTCTAATGTATACATTATTATAAAAATATAAGAGAATAAAAGAACCTAGGAATAACATCCTTTTATATATATAGGTATATAGCATAGGTATTTTGTCTATGAATTTGTAGACTAATTTTATTTTACAATTTTTTTTTGGTTTTTCTTTACTTTTAATATGTGTATGCATTATACATATTATCTACACAATTCTAAAAATATAAATTTATAAAAATAATGTATAATTGAATAAAAAGAATATTTTAATCAGTCCCTATATACAAGAAGGGCCAAAAACTAACTTCTGTATATGGACTCCAAAAAATATGAAACCAATTTTATAAAATAGTTCTTGGAATGCTATATACAATTAAAGGTGAGTTTGGGTGATTTGGAGTTTTTATTTGCAAGATATAGGTCTGTGAAGTTGAGATTTTGGCTTTTTATTTTGTGTATAAAATGTATACTGTGTACTATTTTTATACAAACTCAATTTTGGAATTTTATTTACATTATTATCTACAACTTTCATGTACAAAGTTTCTTTATTTGATGAATAGATAATTATGTAGAAAATAGGTGTCAAAATGCATAAATGAATGAATAAATAAATGAGGTATTTATTGTACACTGGCCCTTATCTCCCCCTACTTTATTCCTTGTCGACCAATACCAAGTTGGCCTTGGTCTCGGGGTTTGGGTCATAAAATATCTCCCATATTTTATTCCTTTTTCTTTTCTTTTCTTTATTCTATATTTTGGCATTAAACACAATATTTAATGTATAATTAATACAATGAATCATGAATGCTATTAGGTACAATTTGATGCTATTTACATGCATTTGCTGGGGTTTTTGAGGCCAAAATGATAGAATAAAGGTGATGAAATGGAGATTCATCACCCCCTATACTTGCCTTTGCTAGTCCCTAGCAAACACTTATGCAATAAGTACGAAAAGAATAAAGAAAAAGAAAAAGGAGACTTAAAGAAAAATAGAGTGAATAGGGGTGCTTTCAGTGCAATGCATGTCTGTACAAAATCTGAATTTGGAGCTCCTGTCAGACCTTGGGTGTGAATGTGTGTAGAACCTAGTCGGGAACCAGCTCTAAGATACAACAGCCTTCGATAGTCACAGAACTCGGTTCAACCCACCTCAATAGCCGGGTCAGAACTAGTCTACATCATACGCAAACCCTTATAACTATGAAGTTGACTTGTACGGTGTAAGTGATTGTGGCTCTCCCCAACTGAAATGATAAAAGAACTGTCTTCTCAGAATGACAACCCAATGATTCCCCAATCCAACAGCTCTTTCCTCGAGGAGCAGGGTATTCCCTTCTAAGTTCAAGTGGCTAACCAGCTCAAGAGGAGGGGGTGAAGAGAAGAATGGACGGTAGCCAGTGTAGCTACCTATCCCAGGATGCAAGACCAGTGTAGTCAAGTCATCCAGCTGCTGGCTCACATATTTGTCTTTGGGAACTCAAGCTTGCTTATTGACTTCGTACATACTTTGCAGGCATTTTTATTTTTGTACAGGCCTGACCATTTTTTTTAACATACTATTCACAACAGCATTTACATAAGGAGTTTTTCCTCTTGAACCAGTAGACTATCCCTCTTTTGAAGCTTTATCGCAACCCACAATCTCCTGTCTTTAGACCTCATGGCTATTGGACCAGGTTGGGGTGCACTTCCCTCCCTAGACGAGGACGAATGTTTCCACCCGTGTGCGTCTCAGACTGGCAATCCAACCCCTCACCACTTCAACTGAGTTGAGCCAAGTGAAAGGTGCAAGTGTCCAAGTTAGGTCACGGTCGGCAAGAGTCATACGTGTGTCTCGAAAAGTTCTAGTTAGTCCACTGAGGTGACTTGAACCCAGCCCTGATTTCTCAAAGAATTAAGTCTGTATAGACCTGAAATGCCTTAGATCTAGTTCCCATAAGGTTCCAGTGCAAGTAGGTACGGTAAGGTCCAACCAAGCTCCAATTTGAGACTTTATTAGACTGATTCAATCATCAAGCTCACTCAAAAAGAATATGAATGGTATGCTTATGCTATGCACAATGAATGATGCAATTTTTCACAAAGAGTTTGAAAGAGTCAAAGAATATTTTTACAAAAAGAATTTTGCTAGTAACTAAGAACTGGACATATACAAAAAGTATATACAATTATTTACACGGGCGTGCCGCTTTATTTACAAAATGTATGAGTTTCTAAAACCTTTACAAGTTTGAATGAAGTAGTTTATTTGGAATTGTACAGAAAGAATTGTGTGTGTCTTATTCATGAATTACAAGTATTTGTTCTGGTGTTTTAGTAGTTTTTGAAAATAATTTTGCAAACTATAGTACACAATAATTTTTGCAATCATTTACACACATTTGAAAACTATTTTGCAAAGATTTTTCATGCTATATATACAATTTTCACAATAGTTTTTGGCAAGCATTTTTCAACATATTTGCACGTAGGTTTTTCAAATCCTTTCTTCCACACAAAGAAAAGTTTTGCAATCAAAATATTTTCACATATTTTGAAATCATTTCACATCAAATTTTTCAACACTGGTCATACTAATTTTCAAATCATACTGTATAGGTATCTGATTTATTAATCAGTATGTACAAAAGAAGAAAAATTGTATTTGATGTACAATATGGTTTGATCTTTTAGGCTTTGTTTGGGCTTATTCATTATTTACAAATGAGAGATTTTTGTGCGGACTCCTCAGACTTATTTGAGAATCATTTTCACAAGGATTTTGAAAACTATAGTCCAAGATAATTTTGCAAACATGTTCACGCATTTGAAAATTCTTATACAAAGGTTTTACACAACATAGATAGATTTTTCAAAACAATTTTGACAATCAAATTTTCTCAATCATTTGCACACTAGTTTTCACACATTTTGCTTTCACTCAAAGAAAATAAATTTTACACACAAAACTAATTTTTCAAAGGTTGAATACTTGTACACACTATTTTTCAAACATTTTTCACAAAATTTTTCAAAAGAGAATGTTTTGCACAAAACACTTTTCTGACTTACTAATCAGTACAAGTACAAGAGTCTGAGGAACTCACAATCATCTTTCATTATTATAAAGCTACTTTTACACTGTATTTTATATTGAGGCGATCTTTTATTTCTCAGTATGAGTTATGGCTTATAGTATATACATGGTATATACGACCCCCCTATACTTAGCTTGAGCTATGTCCTCATAGATCAAAAGGAAAAGCAAAGACATAACTCGTACTGAGTATAGACAGATCTAAAGAATAAATATGAATGAAATGAATGAATGAGAAGTTGACCGTCCCCTATACTTAGGATCAAATAATCCTAAGTATAGCAGACTGTACAAAAAGCAGGGAGGGTCAAGGGTGGGAATATACTGACTGTACTCAGATTGACACCCCCTATACTTAGGGTAAGATACTCCTAAGTATAGACAAGAAGAGGAGACAATGGAGAAGATCGGAATGAAATGAAAAACTCTAGGTGCACGTCCCCCCTATACTTAGGACAAAGTACGTTCTAAGTATTAGAGAACTGTCTACAAGGGCAGCACCTTTTAGATAGAAAAAGAAAATATAAAAGGAAAAGAAGAAAAGAAGAAAAGAAGAAAATCAGAGAAACAGTGGTTGGAGTACATCGTCTGAATCTTTCGATGCCGCAGGTGCTGTGAAGGTGTCATCGTGGTGCACTAACTGAATAGAGTCTACAATGGCCAGGAATGCATCTGGTTCAAGGTAAGGTTTCAGTAGTTGGCCGTTGACGACGAAGGGCTGTGCGTCAGGCGACAGTTCTGATATAGCGATGCTTCCATTGTCACGCTCTTCACATACTCGAAATGGCCCTGTCCACTGACTCTTTAATTTACCTGGGAATATCCGCAATTTTGCATCAAATAGCCACACTTTCTGTCCAACGTCGAAGGTCTTTCGTCTGATGTGCCGGTCATGCCAGCGTTTCACCTTCTCCTTGTACATCAAGGTGTTATCGTATGCATAGTCTCGGAATTCCAAGAGCTTGTTCAAATCGTCTTTCTCTTCTGACCACTTCTGCGTGAGTCCAAATTACAACTGTTGATTGCCCAAAGAGATTTGTGGATCAATTCCACGGGCAGATGGCATGGTTTCCCATATACCAGACGGTAGGGCGACATGCCCAAGGGAGACTTGTAGGCTGTTCGGTAAGCCCATAGAGCTGAGTCCAAGAGTTGAGACCAGTCTTTTTCTGTTCGGCCTAACAAGTTTTTGCAGTATAGTCTTGATTTCTCTGTTTGATAACTCCGCCATGCCATTGGTCTGCGGATGATAAGGAGATGCGACACGATGATCGATGCCGTACTCCTGCGTTAATTTCTTGACCTCTTTGTTGATGAAGTGACTACCCCGTCGGAGATGAGACTACCCCCGTCGGAGATGAGAATCTTAGGTATCCCAAACCGCGAAATGATGTTCTTCTTCAGAAACTGGCAAACTGTTTTGCTGTCGGCGGCTCGGGCGGGAATAGCTTCAACCCAACGACTCACATAATCGACGGCAAGAAGGATGTGCTCAAAACCTTGACTGTTAGGGAAAGGTCCCATGAAGTCAATGCCCCATGCATCGAAAACGTCAGTTATCTGAATGATTTTCAGCGGAATTGAATCTTTGGCAGTTAGTGTTCCTTTCAGTCTCTGACAGTCAATGCATCTTTGACAAATTCAGCTGCATCCTTGAATAAAGTGGGCCACCAAAAGCCACACTGAAGTACTTTGGCTGTCGTCCGATCTCCAGAGTGATGTCCACCAGATTCGAGCGAATGACAATGCTCGAGGACACTAGATTGCTCTATCTGAGGGATGCACCTGCGCCAAATACAATCTGCTCCTTCTCTGAATAAAGAGGATCTTCCCATTGGTAGAAGCGGATGGTCGACATGAATTTGTTCTTTTGGTTCTTCGTCCAATCCGAAGGTATTACCCCATAGGTGAGGTAATTGACTATATCAGCATACCAAGGGAGAGAATCCACGGCTAAGATGGCTTCGTCAGGGAAGGTTTCTGTGATAGGTGCTTTGCTCAGAAGAGGCTCATGTTGCTCAATTCTGGAGAGGTGATCTGCTACCACATTCTGAACTCCAGGCTTGTCCTTGATCTCCAAATCGAATTCCTGGAGGAGAAGGATCCAACGAATAAGTCTTGGCTTGGCATCCTTCTTCTGATGTAAGTACCGGATAGCAGAGTGGTCCGTGAAAATTGTGACTTTTGATCCCAACAAATAGGATCTGAACTTCTCTAAGGAGAAAACCACAGCCAGCAATTCTTTCTCTGTCACAGTATAATTTCTCTGTGCTTCATCTAATGTTCTGCTGGCATAGTGAATGGCATAGGGCGCTCTGTCTTTCCTCTGCCCAAGAACAGCTCCGACTGCAAAATCTGACGCATCGGTCATTATTTCAAAGGGAAGAGTCCAGTCGGGTGGCTGTAAGATTGGAGCCTGTGTGATAAGCTCCTTCAACTGGTTGAAAGCAAGGAGAACTGGCTGATCAACAATGAACTCGGTTTCCTTGCACAAAAGTTCTGTCAGAGGTCGGGAAATGCGGCTGAAATCCTTGATGAATCGCCTGTAGAATCCCACATGCCCCAGGAATGACCTCACATTCTTAACTGACTGAGGTGGCTGAATATTTGAAATGACATCCACCTTCGCCAGATCGACTTCCATGCCACGTTTGGAAACGACGTGGCCCAGCACAATACCTTCAGTGACCATAAAATGGCTCTTTTCCCATGAGAGAACTAATTTAACTTCCCGGCATTTCCGAAGCACTCTGTCTAGGTGCTCAAGACAAGAATCAAAGCTATCACCATAGACAGAGAAGTCGTCCATGAACACCTCAAGGAAACTGCCTACCATCTCGGCGAAGACTGCTAGCATGCATCTTTGGAAGGTTGCAGGTGCATTGCATAATCCAAAGGGCATTCTCTTGAAGGCGTAGGTACCGAACAACCAAGTGAAGGTAGTCTTCTCTTGATCTTCAGGAGCGATCGCCACTTGGTTGTACCCGGAGTACCCATCCAGAAAGCAGAAGAACTCCTTGCCTGCTAATCTTTCCAAGACTTGATCAATGAATGGCAACGGAAAGTGGTCCTTCTTGGTTGCTGCATTAAGACGACGGTAGTCAACATACACCCGCCAGGATGTTGGTACCCGAGTTGAAATTTCCTCTCCTTTGTCATTTGTGACTACGGTAAGCCCAGATTTCTTGGGAACTACATGCAGGGGGCTTACCCATTTTGAGTCGGAGATGGGATAGATGAAGCCTGCGTCACACCATTTCGTGATCTCCTTCATGACAACGTCCCGAAGGTTAGGGTTCAGCCTTCTCTGAAATTCGCGGGATGGTTTGGCATCTTCTTCTAAGTAGATGTGGTGTGAACACAGGGCTGGATTTATCCCTCGGCGATCTGATACGCTCCAACCAAGTGCCTTGCGGTTCTTTTCTAGAACCTCGAGAAGACGAGATTCCTGATCCAGATTCAGCCTGCTGTTGATGATGACCGGATACATTTGTTCTTAACCCGCGAGGAAAGCATACTTCAGGCCTGCAGGAAGTGGCTTGAGCTCTGGCTTTGATCTATCCACTTTATCTGTCACTTTTGATACTGTGCTGGTGGTGGGATGTACTTGTGTTAAGGTGCTGCCATCCTTATCGTCCTGTTGAGATCCCGATGATGTACCGAACGGTTCTGCGCTAAGCTGATCATGTTCGGTCTGGAGTGGAGGCTCAAGAAGATGCGCCTGCATCTGAGAATCTGTCTCCCACAAATCATCGGAGCATAAGCTGACTGCGCTTTCCATGTCCTCCTCAAGAGTGAGGATTTCTCGGGTCCATGGATCGTCCAGTGATAACTCTGAGTCTCTGATCTCTGCAATAAAATCACAGTCTGCTTCTGAGGCTGCCTGGCTCTCATCGGTTGTGGCATTCGGCTCTTTGTTCATATTGATCGTGATTTGCTGTGTGTTCGAGCTGAAAGTTATCTTCCCAGACCCGTAATCAACCACGACACCTGAAGTACGAAGGAATGGTCTGCCAAGGATGATAGGGGTCTGGAGCAAGGGTGCAGGCGAGTCCATATCAAGGACTACAAAGTCAGCTGGGAATTTCATTTCCTGCACCTTAACTATCATATATTCTAACAGACCTCGAGGCCGCTTGACGGATCAGTCAGCGAACTAAAGGATCATGCGTGTCTGCTTGAGCGGTCCCAGCCCGAATTCTTGCATTATGGACGAGGGCAGAAGGTTGATGGAAGATCCGCTATCCAGGAGAGTGCGCTCGAAGACCTGGTCAAAGATCTCACAACTGATCAGAGGTGCTCCTGTATCTTGCTTCTTCTGGGGGAGATTGCTGATAGCTGCAACTGTGGCCATGGAGAGAACGTGCTTTTCTACCTCTCGGCGTCTGTTGTCTTGCGATGGGCGACGCCTGTTAGTACATGCCTCTTTCAGTCCTTTCTTTACAGCTGGCATGTATTCCACGACCTTCAACAAGGGAATCTCAACAGTCAATTTATCCAAGATATCCACAACACATGGATCAGACAATGCCTTTTTTCGTTTTGCAATTTTTTTGGATTTTTGTATTGCATGCGGAAAAGGAATATTTACATTACTGGCAGGAAAATGAGGGTTCTTATTTACATCAAAATCATCGCCTACAGAATGTTGTACATCCGGACTACAAAAGGAGTACATGCTGGATCTGAACATGCTGGTGCTGTTGGGCGATCAAAAAGGGTAGCGTCGGCTCCATCGGCTGGCGAGGGATCGGCTGCTGCTGATGGCTCCTCCAAGGCTGGCGTGGCTTTGCTTCTGCTACAAGCTTATTTTTGGTGTTTTTGCTTTTGCTGATTTTTTTGTATTTTTGGCCGGAGTTGCTTCTGGCAAGGCACGACGGCTAGACTGGCTTCTCCTTCTTCTTCCTCCTCACCCGCCCCTATAGCTGGCACGACTGATGCGGAAGATGACGATCCACCTGTTTCTTTATTCACCCCACTGGTAGTAGCAGGCGGAGGCAAGGCCCTACCGCTCCTGAGAGTTACAGCATTAGAATAAACAGTAATATCGTTAACAGACACAGACAAGACATCACAATCTACCTGCTCTTTCTTCTTGAAGTTATTGGTGTTGGCTTCGACCTGCACCGGAATGGTAGTTCTGGTGGCGGTCAGGTGATCAAGCCGCTTTGTCATATCCGCTAGCCCTTTAACAAGCTGGGCCAGACAATCCATGGTGGGATTCACAGGGGGTGCTTCTGATGGTTCAGCGTGAAGACCACGCTGCTGTTGGTTGGATGGGTGTGGAGGTTGTTGCTGGTGGTGCTGCGGAGGTGCAGGAAGTTGAAGCTGTTGGTAGGATGGAGGGGGATACTGCTGATATTGCGGAGAGGGGGCAGCTGCGTACTGGTGATACGGCTGTGGGTGGCGGTACTGCGGCTGCTGCTGATAAGGAATGTTCTGCCTCCATTGCTGTGCAAATTAGGGAGGCTGCTGGTGTTGCTGGTGAGGTTGAGAGGTTTGACCAAAACGACCACCCTAAGGTTGGTGGTACTGTCGGTTGGCGAATTGCGGACCCTGGGGTTGTCCCTAAGGACGGGTCGGCTGTGCATCATTCATCCATACCCCATTGACTTATTGGATCAGGGGTGGTGGTGGGAAGACTGGATCAGGTATAGGAAGGAACTCTGGTTGGTACACTACCATCTGCTGCTGCGGCGGGC
This sequence comes from Ottelia alismoides, assembly GCA_037367405.1. Lineage (NCBI taxonomy): Eukaryota > Viridiplantae > Streptophyta > Magnoliopsida > Alismatales > Hydrocharitaceae > Ottelia > Ottelia alismoides. The sequence goes on along the minus strand of JAZKJV010005870.1, from coordinate 399,176 downwards.
CCTGGTCGGGCGCCTGCACGTAGTCTACGTGCTGGACTGCCGGTGGCTGCTGGCTCGGCTGAGGCTGATGCTGCGGTTGCGGCTCTTCCTTCTTCTCAGCGGGAGCGTCCGATGGTGTAGCCGACTGGACAGAGTTGATCGTGCCGACCAACAGTTCAAGATACTTGTTGATCTGATCTAGCTTATCCAGGTTCTGGGTCCTCTTCTCGATCACAACGAGTTTCTCGAGGTCCTGTGATTGCTTCTCAATGATATATACTTTAGAGAGATGGCCCCCGATGATGCTGAGGTTGGAGCTCTCATATCTCTCTGCTTCCTTGGATGCAGCCATGTGAACTTGTTTCTGGAGGATCTGGGGCTGCTTCTGGTATGCCTTGGATGAAGAGAGGGCGGCCTCTCCTTCGGTCATTTCTTCAAAGATCTGCCAAACTACGTCTTCATCCTTATTGAAATGGGAGCCCCCACATGCTGCATCCACAAGCCGTTGTCTTTCGATATTCAGTCCCCCAAAGAAATGCTGGACCAAGCTGGTCTTCGGGATATCATGATGGGGACACTTCTCTTGCAGGTCAGTGAATCTCTCCCAAGCTTCATGTATAGACTCGTGTGGCCCTTGGGTGAAATTACTGATACGGGCTCGCATCTGGTTGAGCCGACCGAGAGGGTAATACTTGTGCAGGAAGGCTGATTTCAACTCCTCCCAGGTCGTCACGACCTTTCCTAAATGATTGACCCAATAGAGGGCCTTGTCCTATAGGCTGAAGGGGAAAGCCATCATCTTTACAATGTCCAGAGGGACATTGGGATAGTGTGTAGTACGACAAATGCGGGAGAATTGCTGCAGGTGGATGTACGGCTCCTTGCTGGTGTTTCCATGAAAGGCAGGGAGAAGGGATATGAACTAGGGCTTCAACTCAAAGTGAGCGTGTACCGGTGGAATGAGAATCCACTCGGTCATCTGGCTGTCTCCCGGATTATATGTTTCTTTGAGTGTCGGCTTTGGTGGTGGTAATTCTGGATCATCATTGTGGTCATCACCACCTCCACCTCCTCCACCTCCTCCTCCTCCTCCCCTGCCTCCTCTGCCTCTGCCTCTTCCTCCATCGTCACAATTCATCATGTCATTCAACATATCCTGGAATGCGGTCTGTGTCAGGGCCTGCTCGGTCAGCTGCTGCTGTATGGCCTGGATAGATGCCAGCAACTGTGCATTAACTTGGTTCTGATCTGGCACCTGTCCCTCTGGTGGTGGCTGCTGACCCTTACCCTTTCCTCCTGGAGCCATGTCAGGGTCTGAGTCGGACGAGATGAACTCCGGAGTAGTCTCCAGGGCTCACACTGGCTTCTATCTGCAGAATGAGATAGTCCGAATCAGATCACTTTCAATTAACTTTCAGTTGCCGTGATTAAGCTGGAATTTAGGTCAACCCCAGCATGTTGTGAATGGAAAAGGATGTAGAATGTAATCGAATTCCATTCACAACGGCAGAAGTGGGACAAAAGTGATCCCAGTTTATTAGGTGGCCAAGAGAAAGGTAGAAAACGAGGAGTCTGGAGATCGATCCGCAAAGTCCGGATCGGGTTCTCGGGAATCGCCTCGAATTTATTGGCGGAGTTGAGTTCATGGAATCGATGTGGGTGTCGGCATGGTCACGACGGAAACCATCCATGAATCAACTTCGCGGAGTACAAGAGAAGATCGGATGTTGGATGAAAGATACGGTGGTCAACGTGGGATAAAAAGGAGTGTAAAACAGTAGAGAGGCTTGGTTGAGTGGGGTGGTCAAAGGGAGACACACAAAATGTGCGCAAAAGCGCGGGACTTGATCTTTGAACCTTAATCTAGATCCATACAAACACAATACAAAATCGGGTTCACCAACTCACGCCATGTGGAGCCATGAAAGCTCGGCTATTTATTATCTTTTCATTTTTAGAGTTGTGAGTTTTCAGGCAAATCTTATAACAAGTCCTTAGTATGCTACCATATAGGAGAGAGAGTACTGCCAGAAGAGTATCCCGTACTTGTCCTCCTCCTGTGTAACCTGTAGTCTGTACTTTTTGGAGTCCTTGTAACCCTTCCTAGATCCCTACTCAGCCAAAGAAAAGAGAGAGGAAACCGATAGGCGAAACCAATACTTCGGTTCTCGCTCGCAACAGAATCACCCGTGAGCGTGCAAGAACCTACTCGGACGCAGGACAATGAGACAGATACCCCCGTGAAGGCGTGGCCTATGCTCAATACTTCGGACAGGGTCGATGCTCTCACAACAGAGAGTCACCATTGGTGACCAAGCCCTACTCGCCTACGTACGATAGAAGCGCCATTACTTCGGAAATCCAGGCGATACACAAGGCAGTTGCAGACTGGGTTTTGGGCTTTAATCCTTTGGGGTCGCACTCGCTCAAGGGAGTAGGGTTTTGGTCCCCCTCCAAGGTACCTGAAAACAATGAGGGCTTTATGAACCCGGTACAATGATAGTCCATTACATATTTTAATTAAAGTCAAAGTTTATTTAGCAGTCCCCTTGTTTTAATTTTTGGGTTTTCACTTTTTTTGAGTCTGTTTCATACCAGTGCCTAACATTTTTGTAGATTTTCATTTAAGTCCTAGGTGCTCAAAATCAGAGGGAGATAGCGGAAAAGCCGTGCAAGTGGTTCCGTGATGTAAATCTCACCATTGAACCGAATGATGCATGCTGAGTTAGAAGACTTACAGTGCATCCCAACTCTCTCCATGTGGTATGCAAAACAGAATTTTTAAACCTATATACATGTCGGTATGTGATGAATCCACGTTTCATCATCTTTATTCTATCATTTTGGCCTTAAAAACCCTAGTAAATGCGTGTAAATAGGCTTAATATAGGCATTTTAGCATTCATGCATATGTGTATAAATATTGTATAAAATGCGGTTTTTAAAGCCAAAATAATAGAATAAAGAAAAGAAAAGAAAAAGAATAAAATATTGTAAATATTTTATGACCCGAAACCCCAAGACCTAGGCATCTTGATGAATAGGTCGACAAGGAATAATGTAGGGGGAGATAAGGTCAGAAATACAGATAAAATACCTACAATCTTTATTCATTCTTTATTCATTTTGGGACCTATTTTTGGTTCCACTTTTTATACTTCAAATAAAGAAACTTTGTAAATGAAAGTTGTAGATAAATTAATAAAGATAAATACAAAATTGATTTCACAGAAAAATAATGTACAGATAAAAAGTTATGGTCTGAATAAGAATCCAAAATCCCAACTTCCCAGACCCGTATCTCACAAACGACAACTCCAAATGCAGCGTACTCACCTTTAATTGTATATAGAAGAAAATAAGCTATTTAATGGCGGTGGTTTCGCATTTGGCGGAGCTACGGTTTGAAAGTTGACTTTTGGACCCCCATTGTATACTTGTACATATTAAAATATTCAATTTATTATTTATTTATTATTTTTATAATTTTATATTTTTATAATGTTGTAAATAATACTTATAATAATTATGTATATTAAAATCAGAATAAAAACATCATTAAAATACAAATAAAAATACTTGTATATATAGGTATAATACATGTAGCTATACCTCTACAAATAACACTTTCATTTTATTAAGTGTATAAAATATATCAGAAAATTAAAATAAAAATATATTTGTGTATATAAAATTATTTTATAATTTTAGAAAATAAAAACCAAAATAAAATAAATTAAAAATACCTAAATAAAAATAAAATACTTAAATATATAGATATAGATACCTATAGGGGCATAAATGCAAACTTGTAAAAATATACCTCATAAAAATAATTAAAAATAAGAATAAAATACTACATAAAATTACAAACACTTTTCATTTTATAATTAAAAATTAATAAAATCATTTCCTATTTTTTATTGAATTTAGAAATCTTTTTTCCAAGGTTTTTTCTGGTTGGTCCACGTGGACCAACCAGACTTCTCCCTTGGTTGACCTCGGTCAACTCTCTGACTGAGGTCTGATGCCTGTCAGAAATGAGTTTTCTTGATTTTCGTGGATTTTTGGAGGGCGATCCTTTCACCGAATGAGGTCGGTCTCTTCACGAGATTTGTAGTCCTACATGTGATCTTACACGCCCAGGCATTGGCTTGGCGTTTTGATCGAAAACGCGCCCGTGATTCATCCTTGAAAGTCGCCCCCTTGGCCATGGTTTCAAAAAGAGCCCAGCCACCTCCTTTGATCTTTGAACCCGTTTTTCCTAGCCAAACCCTCTTCTCCTTGCAGGTCCAGGATCGAGGAGGTGACAGGTCCTCTCCGGCCTTTGCGCGGAGGCGTCTGGTGGGGTGAACGGCGTCTCCACCTATCTCCGCCGGTCGCCGGCGTTGAGGTTCATTCCTTGGGCTTCCTAGCCCTAGAGGTTGAGTTTTTCTTGTTTATTTTTGCATAGATATCTAGCTGTTAGCATTAGGAACCTGATAGAGCATTTGGTTTGTAGTATCATCGACTGTTTTCCCCCGATCTCACGCCCGCACACCTCGCCGGAGCTCTTGAGCTCCGGGGACTGTCATCAACCTCTCCTTCCCATTCCGCCACCTCATCCACGTTTTTTTTGCTTCTAAAAAAAACCTGGGACCTCGTACTGTCGAATCCGTGTGTCTTTGCAGGTCCAGGACCCGAAGATGTCCGTCTGGGGGTCCCATTCTCATCGACGCCAGCAACCTGGAGCCGCCCCCTCCGCTTCACGAAACGGCGGGCCTCCAGCCCTCCTTGGGCTATTTTGACCTCGCCGTTCCCTCGGGGAGACACCCAGGAACCTCGCGGCCCCTTTTTGCAACCTTAATCGTCGACGGAGACGAGGAAGAGGGGTCGGGAAATCCCAGCGCCGCCGGCCCTCCTCCTGTTCTTCGTGATCATCCTTGGGCCATCGGATTCCTCCTGTTCCTCCAGGCCCCCTATCTACCGTTGATTGTGAGCCCTCTCAACCGTTGATCGGCCTTAGCCGATCTAATCAAGACCGTCCAGACGAAGGGGTATCGGCCCCCCAGCACCTGACACGTGGCGTAAGTGCCTCTCATCTGCCGTTCGCCCGCGCCTCTTTTGTGGGGATTTTGCAAGATCGCCCCGTGCATTTTGTTATTTCTATTTAGCACGCAAACATTCCTTGGCCACTTAATCATTCTTGTAATATTTGCGGATTTCACCCTCAACTGTTGCGTATTGACTTTTATACCCCCGCCAGGACGCGTGCGCGTCACGTGAGCCTAGGAAATTTTGCATTGAAGCCCCCGCGGCTCTGGTTTTTGTTGTTTGGCCCCGAAACTTTTTGTCTCAGTTCAAATTTTGTGGGAAACTTGCTAGCTTGTCCTCATAGTTTTGCATATTTACGCAAAGGTCCCTGCCAGTCCTTGAAATTTTGCATGCTTGTAATATTTATTTGGAGGTTCATCTTAACTCCAAAAATCCTCAAATTTTGAGCTTAAGTTCCTGGACACTTGCTATTCCACGCCACAATTTTAGTTTTTGTTTTTATTTTATTTTTATAATTATGAAAAATCAAAAACATGTTTTTTATGCACTGTCTAGCTTAACAAATCCATAAAAACTATAAAAACATTCCAGAAAAATCCAAAAAAATATATATATTGTGTCTTTTAGTTTGTTTTAACTCCCAGCCAAAAATCATTAAAAAATACAAAACCAAACTCCTAAAAATTGCAAAACTCTAAAAACCTTCATAAAAATTTATAAAATTCATAAAAAATCCAAAAATAGTGTTTCCTTTTCCTGAATTTTCTTTGTTTTATTATCTTTAAGTGAAAATTAATTTGGAGAATTTTTGTTATTGTTTGCTATTTTATTTCTCCATTTTAAGTTTCAGCCTTGCATTTTATTCACTGTTTGCTTTATTTAGCCAATTAAAAATACCAAAAACATTCTAAAAATTACCCAAAAATCACAAAAACAGTAAAAAAGTATAAAAAGACCAAAAGGACTTTATTTGCTTATTTTTAAATATTTTTATCTATTTTTATAAATACCTCCTTTTCCCTTTTATTACATTGTTCTTATTTTCCAATATTGAAAAAGAATATAAAAAAATAGAAAATATAAAAAGAAAATATAAAAATCAGTAAATTAAAAAGCAAAATACAAAATTATAAAATTAAAAATTAAATAAAAAAAATATAAAATTAAAAACCCACAAAAAATAGCATAATAGGCATTTGATCACAACTCACACATTTTTGAGCACTTGTGCCCCGATCTACCTGTCTGCTCCCTGTGTTCGACCTCTACACATACTTGCACTATACACATCTTGTTGTAGAGTTATAATAAATTTTAACTCCGCACATTTACTTTCATTGCTTGATATATCTGTTGTGGGTTAATTGTTGTTTGAATCTCGGATTTCGTTGGAGGTCAAATCAGCGACTGTTGATTCGCCTTGTGAGTCAACACGACCTCTGCGATTTCCGTGTTCAACAGTATGCAAGGCACAAAATCGTCCTAAACATAAGCTGCTATTAACATGAAGAACCATAAGTCGCTCATTCATCTCTAGCCCGAAGGGTCCGGTCTTGGCTCACCCCTCCTCTGTACTCAACACACTTGAGCTTAGGAGAAAGCGCTTTATAGGGCTCGCTGCGGCACAAGAGCTAAGAGATAAATGAACGGCTTGTTTAAGTTTGACTAGATCCAAGCGAAGTAGACTATAGGAACATGCATTCTTATTAAGGTTTAGACCTAGCTACCGAGTCAAGCAACCTATATCTAGGGGCTCCAAGCACACAAAACAAAGTAAAAGAAAGGCGGAAAGCTCAAAACTTCGGAAAACAAAATAAAAGAAGGCGATAAAAACTCGAAAAAAACCGCGATGAGGCCCCCAAGTGAACAATCACCCGGGCACTGGACCTCATTGTGAAGAGTAGAGTCCTGTTTAATTACATGCCAAAATTGTCTCTCTCTCGCCATAAATTACAAAATAAATAATCCTAAGTGTTCTAGCTCTAACTAATCCCTCTCTTTTTGCTTCCTTGGTGCTCTCTCCAGATGGTCGTGAGAAGAAGACCATCCTCCTCCAAGCTTGGCTGCATTGGCCTCCGAAGAAGCCATCCTCGCGTGGCGGGCCCTCGCATCAAAGTCACAAAAAGAATGCATCAGTAGAGCTCAATCAATCACATGGAGCAGATAAAATAATCACAATAAATAAATAAATGAAGCATGGTGATTAATAGCAATAAAAATAGCTGCTCACAAAAATGAATCAAGAATTTTTTATACAAGAATGACAAAAATAAATTAGGCTATGCTCATTGCTCCCCGGCAACGGCGCCATCTGATAACCAAGATATCTTGCGAGGGTCACCATGAATAATATGAAAAGTGTCGCTGAGGCGACCACTCACAAAACACCCGGGTTGATCAGCAATTAACCCACAACCAAAGAATTAAACAATCAAGCTCAAAAAGAAATGTGAATTAATCTTTATTTACTCTACCATAAAATGTACAGTGACAAGCATGTAGAGGTCGAACCACAGAGAGCAATACAAAATACCATAGCCTACATGTATCTCAGAGTCATCCTTGTGTGAAGTGGGTTTTTAATTTTATTCTATATGTATTTATATATATATATATATATTTTATTTTTTTATTTATATATTTTTATTTTTTTATTTTTATTTTCAATAATATAATTAGGTAATATATATATATCTATATAAAATATAAAAATATATATATCCCCATAGAGGATTACTATCTAGCTTGTGATACATATAATAGATAGAGGTGTATATAAGCATGATAAAATATCATAAATTTTTTTTCTTTTTTTATATTAGAGTTAATATATAGATATATAAATACAAATAATTAGATATGTATATATATATATTTATATATTATATTTTTTTTCTTTTTTTGGAAATACATATGTATACATACAAGGTGTACTATAATATTTACTAAGATACTTAAAAATAGTCAAAAATTCAGGGATAAGGTCTTTTTGGGATTTTCAGGATTTTTTACTGTTTTTGTGAATTTTGGGCATTTTTGAAAACATTTTTAGTATTTTTAAATAACAAAATAGGGGCAAATAGTGGGATAGGGTCTGACTGTCATAAAAATAGACATTAAAAATAGCAATCAGTCTCAAAAATTTTCCACACCATTTTTCTAATAAAGATAATAAAATATAGCAGAATTAGGGACTGAGTTCATATTTTTCTGATTTTTCTTTGAGTTTTTATAATTTTTTTGAAGTTTTTGGGTATTTTCGAATTTTTAAGGTTTCCTTTTGAGATTTTTAGGGATTTTTGGACTGACACTAAAATAGGTCAAAATGCACCATGGGGAATTTTTTTGGAATTTTTCGAGGCATTTTCATATTTTTTTGGGATTTTTTACGTTAAACAGTGAATAAAAGACATATTTTTGATTTTTCATAAATGCAAAAAGGCAACAAAATGAAAAACTAAAAATATAGCATTCAAGTACAACCAAACAGAAGCTTAAGTCTATTTTTGCAAGATTTTTCGAATAAATATGAAGCACAAAATAAATAGACAAAGCATTCAAAAATAAATGGCCTGGCAGGGGTATTTTTGCAAATAAAATAGTTGACAGGGGCATACATGCAAAAATCACAATAAAAATACACATGTGCTTTTATTTTCAGGACCATTTTGTAATTACAGGAACCCGGCAGGGTTTAGATGTAAATTTCACGCGCCTCACGTGGGGTCTGCACGTGAGGCGTAGAGGGACTAAAAAGTAAATAACCAAAACATAAGGGGGTGTTCTGCAATTTTTACAACTTATTTACAACTAAAACTTTTATTTTTGGGACTAAACTCTAAATACAAAAAGCGGGTGGGGGGGGGGGGGTGAGATGTGAAATTTACCCCCATAAGGCGCATCATCCTGCGGCGCTGGAGGCGCCACTTATCCACGTGTCAAGCATCCGACGGTCGACGCCGATTCGCCGATGAAGGGTGCAGATTAGAAGCTTCTGGCTGATCTGACGGTCGAGGCATATCTTCATCGAACGGCTCCTGTTAGATCTGGGACGAGCCTCCTGATCCGACGGCACTAGAGCTCCCTGGAAGAACAGGGAAGAAGCTCGCGCCTGGCGAGCTTCGAGCGAGCAGCTCGGGCTCCTCCGGGACTCTCCGGCGCGTCTGAGGTGTTCTGCAAGTAGCTGGAAGCATCCCGCGTCGACTGATGGTGTCCTCATGGCTCCTGGAGGTCCGAGACGTCCGGTCGAGGTCGATGAAGCAAGGGACCCCCAAGAACCTCTTCCTGGTTCAATGCAAGCCCAGAAGGGCTCTATTCCTCGATGTACCTGCACAGGAAGAACCGCGGGCGAGAGAGCTATCTCTTCGACCCGGGGTTTTGAAGCTGCGGCGCAAGATGAAGGTGGGCGGAGGGGCTCCAGCGAACGGCGGAGGTGGAGCCCCGATTCACCAAGACCAAGGGTCCTGGGTTGGTCCGAGATGATAGAACGATGGAGAACGCGATGGGAAACAAGATGGGGTGCTTGGGGCGGTCGGAAACAGTAGGGTTCCCGGTGAAGAAGTCGCCGGAGCGGAGCTCCGGCGAACTTCGAATTTTAATTTTTAAGCTAAGGGAATTAACTAAAACCTAATCTAATAACTGGAATGGAAAGCTAACATTAAAAGCTAACTAAAAACGCATAAAAGGGCAACTCTTATACCTGGGGGCCTCCAGGGAGCAGGGCGGACGCCGGAGCTCCGCCGCGTCAAAATTCTCCGTCCTCCGGCCGAGTCGAGGCGCTGGGTCACTCCCCCTGTCACAAGGAATGGTCCACGAACAAGATCAAGGCGTTTGGGTGGAATGAAAATGGCCAAATTCGAGGAAGGAGGCGGAGCTAATTATTTATAAACATTGGCAAGGGGCCTTATTACCCGGCGATTATTGGCTGATCCAATGAATATCTCGTTGATCTATGATTTTGGCGGGCATCATGGATGATCAGAGGACAAATCTTGTGAAGGAAGCGAGCCTGAATGATGGAAGGGATGGCCGCGAAAAATGGAGGAAAATCGGGGATTTGATAGTTCAGAGGCGCCAGGCAAGGGATGGGACTGTTGACCAGGGGGTCAACGAAGGCCGGCGCCTCATTGGGCCACGTCAGCCGCTACAAGACAAAACAAAAAGTTTTATTGGAAATTGATTTATTTGACACCTTAAACGATTTTATTAATTTTTTCTTATAAAATAAAAAATGTGTATTATTTCCTCTAGTATTTATTTACGATTTTTGTTGAATTTTTCGAGGTGTTTTATTATAGTTTTATTTGAATAATGTGCATATGTATGTATTTACATGTATTTTTATGTATTTTATTTTTAACTTGTTCATTTTATTTTATTATTTTATTGGCTTATTTTATAAATTTATAATTTATTTTTGTGAGTATAAAGGTATTTTTGTTTGATTTTTACTAGTTTATTTATATTTTTAAATAAATAGGTATAGGTGTATGTAGGTATACTTATAGGTGTTTTATCTATGTATTTTATACACTTAATTTATTTATTGTATTTTCTTGATTTTTATTTTGGGTTTGTATTTTTAATGAGTTATTTCTAATGTATACATTATTATAAAAATATAAGAGAATAAAAGAACCAAGGAATAACATCCTTTATATATATATATGTATATAGCATAGGTATTTTGTCTATGAATTTGTAGACTTATTTTATTTTACAAATTATTTTTGGTTTTTCTTTACTTTTAATATGTGTATGCATTATATATATTATCTACACAATTCTAAAAATATAAATTTATAAAAATAATGTATATTGAATAAAAAGAATATTTTAATCAGTCCTATATACAAGAAGGGCCAAAAACCTAACTTCTGTATATGGACTCCAAAAATTATGAAACCAATTTTATAAAATAGTTCTTGGAATGCTATATATAATTAAAGGTGAGTTTGGGTGATTTGGAGTTTTTATTTGCAAGATATGGGTCTGTTAAGTTGAGATTTTGGCTTTTTATTTTGTGTATAAAATGTATACTGTGTACTATTTTTATACAAACTCAATTTTGGAATTTTATTTACATTATTATCTACAACTTTCATGTACAAAGTTTCTTTATTTGATGAATAGATAATTATGTAGAAAATAGGTGTCAAAAATGCATAAATGAATGAATAAATAAATGAGGTATTTATTGTACACTGGCCCTTATCTTCCCCTACTTTATTCCTTGTCGACCAATACCATGCTGGCCTTGGTCTCGGGGTTTGGGTCATAAAATATCTCCCATATTTTATTCCTTTTTCTTTTCTTTTCTTTATTCTGTAATTTTGGCATTAAACACATTATTTAATGTATAATTAATACAATGAATCATGAATGCTATTAGGTACAATTTAGTGCTATTTACATGCATTTGCTGGGGTTTTTGAGGCCAAAATAATAGAATAAAGGTGATGAAATGGAGATTCATCAAGCGTGAGGCACGTACACATAAGGAGTAGAGCCCAAAGCCCTGGACTTGTGCCCTAAGCGCTTCTACTTTTACTCTCGGGTCATGTTATTAATGCAAAGCACTTGCCTCAAATGTTAGAAGAAGTAGTTACATGAATAGGAAGGTGCATTTCCTTAGAACTAGTCCCGGGCTTTTACATAGATAGTTCTCTACTTGGGGGATTCATCGACTTATTCACGGTCTACTCTAGGAGACTACACCAGTGAGCTTGCTTAAAATAATAGTTTGATCACCTAACTCTAAAATTGAAAAGACTAACAACCGGTCTTTCATGATCATCATTTAGTTGAGTAGGTGAGTCTGGGGTTTGCATTGTATTTGCTTGTGCTTGGTGTGAGTCCGTTCATCTTTGTCTTGAGTTCTAGCAGTCACTTGTCGTCTGAGTCTTATCGATTTCTATTTTTTCACTTTTCACTTTTAATTTTTCCATTTTCTTGAGTCATGATGATGGGTAGGTGATCTCTTAGGTCGACTCTTACGGCACTGCTTCCATGCGCACCTACATATTCATTTAGGTCGGTTCTGGATGATTCTCTTCCCGAACCAAAGACTCATTCTGTCTCACCCTCCAAGAATGACTCTGACCTTGGAGAGTCCTATTCCATTTTGCAGTCTTCTTTTTCTCTACCTCCTTTGTCAGTTCTGCAGCTACATGTGTAGTTTTCACAGTCTCATACTAGTTCTGTGGATCCAAACCAGGTTGTGATCAATGCCAGATTGCTTGCTTCCTTAGAAGTAGTACAGAGACAGATTCAGGAGCTAGGGTAGTTGATGATTGATATGAGAGCATAGTTGACTCAGTTAAGAGAGAGGTAAGATATTTTAGATGAGTCAAAGGCTGATTTACAGATAAACTCATGCGGATCTTCCCGCACCATACGAGAACTCCACAACCCTAGAGTTATGATTATTACTTCTTAGATATGTCTTACTCCTATTCACGAGTCATTTGTCCTTACACCTTAGACTATTCAGATGTTACCCATCTTTCATGGACAATTCACTGAGGAACCACATTTACATCTTCAAGAGTTTGATTTGATATGCAGTACAATACATGACTCTCGAGTTGATAATGATATTATTCAGATGGTAGCTTTTCTGTTCTCCTTGGACGATGAGGTAGCGTACTGGTTGCAGCATTTAGGGAGAGTTATTACCACATGGGAGCAAATTCATACAAAGTTCCTGGGCATATTTTATCCAATTGGATATATGAATGCTACGAGGTCTCTCATTGCTAGCTTTACCATGCTAGGGAACGAGTCGTTCCACGAGGCATGGGACCATTTTAGAGACCTTATTTGATAGGTGCCCTCACCATGGTATTTCGAAGCCAAGCTTGGTTCAGAGTTTCTTTAGTGGGTTGACACCTGATCGATAGGGGTCGGTAAGTGCCGTTTGTGGTGGTTCATGCTTTTGAAAGCATAAGGATGCCGTTTGGGATATTTTCGAGGAGATGGCATCTCATCATGCCACTCTAGCCTAGAGAGATTCTCATATTCAGATGGAGTCACCCACACTTCTTCACCAGTCTACCATGGCACAAGTTGGGGAGGCTCCTTCGATTCCTACTTTCTTGGAGTGTTCGTCAGATAAGATGAGGTTTTTTAGTCAGAGATTGGACCACCTAGAGCTTATTGAGTCGAGATGCCACCAGTTACACAAGATCGATAAGATCGACTAGCTTGTGAGGAGCATTAGTGACCTGAAGAATTAGATTGTATAGATGACATCAATTCCATCTTCATGGTCACCAACTAATTACGAGTAGAGAGAGAGAGCTTCATTTTAACATGATACACAATCTCCATTACAACAGATACGTCACTTTCAGCGTGAGTTTGTGTCATACCCTCTTGCTCATAAGAACGAGCCTCGTCAAATTCAAACTTTTATTTAGTGGGCGTCAGATTCTCTATTGCAGCAACCACCTCATCAGTATTTGGATGACTCATCTTGTTCTATAGGACATTCCTATGAGAACTCAGCTTTAGATGATCTTTCATGTATGGTTACTGATCAGTATGACATATAAGTGAGATATGGATGAGTTCAAGCAACAGATTTTGGATTTAGTATGCGACGAGGCCACCATACACTCACAGATGATGGATTCTACTTTTCATTCATAGATGCCACCGGATTATGTGGAGGATGTTGATTTCATATCTCTTAGGAGTGGTAGATTCCCAGCTGGCTGTGACTCATCTAGGCGTATTACAGATGCACCAATGGTTGGTACGTTTGAGCCAGTTGAGCATGATGTTGATAGTGGTGTTGATGCTTCTAGTATCCATGAGGATATGGATGGTGATGTTGATGCCACCAAGTTTGATGAGCATGATGCAGAGATAAATGTGTTACCATCTTTTGTATATACTAATGAGGAGATAAAAATACAAAAAATGGGAAAAAAGAGACAATCCAGAAAAAAAATAAACAAGACTTCATCTAATGGTTCTTCTTCTTCTGAGGATACACACATGGGTAGTCTTGATTTTGCAAAAAGATCCTTTCCTAATTCTTCTGATCCTTCGGGTGTACATACTGGTGGGGAGGATGTACATATACCTTTTCCTCAAGCACTATGCTTCGGAAAAAGGTGAAAAAAAGAAAATCCCAAAAAGATTCAAAAGATGGATTTGACGAAAGAGATGTTTGATAGATCCACCATCCATCTTACTCTTTCAGAGGTCTTGGAACGCATCCCTCTTCTATATAAAGGACTCAAGGAGGGTACCACGGTTCGTAGAAAGAATAGGTGACACAATCATTGTTTTGAAATCCATGTGTTGACCAAGGAGACTTGTCATGCCATCTAGAATCGTCTCCCAGCCAAGCGATCAGATATGGGAGCACACATATGTCATATGCAGGATCTTAGAGCAGACATTTGGTTGTACTCTACTAGATAGTGGATCTTTGATCAATCTCCTTCCTTCTTCCTTACTCAACAAGTTCATGTTTGGACCTCTTCAACCAAGTAGGACGGTCTTGCAGTTTGTTGATAGATCGATAAAGAGGTCGAAGGGATTGATTGAGAACATAATCGTCACTATTCAGGGTTTGCAATTCCCCATGGACTTCGTCGTGTTGCACATGGAGGTCCCTGAATGTGTGGTTGATACCTCGATCATATTAGGACAACCTTTTCTGGCGACAACAAAGGCCATTTCTGATTATAGTACCGGGAAGGTGTACTTTCGCATCAAGGACGAGAGTATATATATAGAGACGATCTAGGTCCTCAGAGCCATATTAGTTGGGTCAGAGCGAGCACCTAATGACGAGCCAGATAATCATCAAGACTGGGATTTTGTGCAGATAAATGCTGAGGTAGTTTGGGTTGATCCGTACACAATCGTTCATCACACTTTCAGGAGAGTTTGGGTTTCATATACTTGATGATAGGATATTGGATAGCACATTCTTAGCGTTGGACATGCGAGCCCACGACAAGCCATTATGAAATAAGTGTTATTGCAAATATCTTTCCCTTTCTGAAATGAAGAATAATTAATTTGCATATAGGATCCTTAGTACGATTAGGGTTATGTACCATGTCCATCTTAATGATCATACAACTGTTGATTCAATTGTTGAATCGTAGAGGTTGGTGCTTGGATGAATATCTAAAGAGATAGATTGGGGACTCATCAAGAACTGTCAAATGATTGTTAAGAGATGATCTCCAACTTGAGAAGGAGATGACAATCCTTTCTCTAAAGGTTGATATCTAACCGACCTCTTAATTCAGGGCCTCTACATAGGAAAAGAGATTCGGAGGTGTTAGATAAGTTAGGTCAAAGAGGTTACTTAACTAGATCGAGATAACCAAAGACCTATGTCGTATGCTGTCATGATATAGGCACACATCCTCTGACCGGAAGCAGGTGTGTTACTATATGTCTGAGTATGTACATTTGGCAGACCAATATGTTGATGACCTAATCATAATCTATACACCGGCACGCTGGTGTGCATACAAGGGCATATGAGTAATACGATCTCTTAAAGGGATCATATAGGATCATTGCTGAACCGAAAGACATGAGCTCACTCATGATATATTGGGAAGGATCACATTCCGTGTACCGTCGTCTCTTGGAAGTTTGTCTGAATTCGTAGGTTTAATATATGCTTTTGGAAAGTATATAATCAACACGTGGGTATGATATATGCTTTTGGAAAGTATATGATCGATACTAACTCCCAATAGTTAAATGAGAAACTTAATGACAAAACCCTGAAGAAGACAGTCTAAATGAGATCTAAAACTTTAGGTTTATTCTTGATCTTTCAGTATGCATGATGCACAAGTATTAGGAATACCCAAGGGTGATGTAAACGATTGTATAACCATGACACTTCCATTCCGAGGGAGTGATGAAACAAGTCTGGATTTTAGTGACTCCTCTCAATAGAGAAGTGATCTAATCTTGGTCCAAATGTTGTATAGTGATCTGAATGTGATTCAGATGCAATAAAACGATTAGATTTATAGTTTTAATTTAATCAAACATCTATGGGATGTCCGCAAGATCTGGACTTGAGATGTGATCTCTATATCCGAGTTATATACGTGGAACAATACAATCACCCTATCCTTCTCTCCAAGTATCTGTAGAGAAAGCACATTATTCTTGAAATGGTTCAAGGATAATTTCACTGTTGATATATGTATCCGAGCATTGAGAAAATTGATAATTAAATGTGATTTAAATATCATGAATAATATGAATTTGATTCATATTATAAGGAGAGTTATATGAGATAATTAAATGTGATTTAATTATCAAAGATGTGAATGATGTGAATGTGATTCAAATTATTTAGGCATATGAGAATAGAGATCCAAGATGATTAAATGTGATTTAATTATCATGGATATGAATAATATGGATAGCACAATCCATATCAATCATATATATTATAAATGTGATTTATAATGTATTAGAGAGAGCCTATTGTGATTTATATTTGTTGATTAATTATTGATGTGAATTGGATTCACATTGGATATTTAGTTGAAAATATAATTTATATTTTATTTTGGGTTGTGAATGTAATTCACAAATTTCCAATGGCATGATTGCGATGTTCACAAGATAATTATGAATTACTTTTGTGAGATAATTTAAAACAAGTGTTGTTGTAATTATTGTGAGATAATGTTGGAAGAGATAATGCAATCTCATTGGAAGGAGATTACCATTCACTAACAAGGTTGTTGACGATCACCAACTCCTAATTGGAGTGGGTGGTCGTCCGCCTTATTATGGAAGATGATTATCTCATTCCCAATTATCTCCAATGATAAATGATTTAATTGAAATTAATTTATATTGATTATTCAATATATATTAAATTAAATTAAATTAATTGTTGTTGTGTTTTTACAACAAGATCATGACCATTGAAAGAAACACAATCAATCTCATTCATTGATTGTGTTGTCCATGGATTGGGATCCTTGGACTCCTAAAATACTATATAAGAAGAGGCACCCCTTGCTCTTCAAGGGACATCAACAACATATGCTCTCTCTCTCTCTCTCTCATTCTCTACACACCAAGTCTCTCTTTCTCTCATTAGAATGTGTCTCATCAATGCGCTCGCAAGCATATTCTCCATTGGATCGGACTTGAGATAGGAGGTCTCTTCATTTAGAGACTCGATCACAACCACACTTCAAGAGGTAAAACTAATACTTGTTTGTGGTTTAGATAAAATGATCCGAGAAGTATTCTTGATCTTGGATCATGTGGTTTCATCATTGAAAAAATTTTAAATTCCGCTACCTCGAGCAACTAGTATGACTAGTCGCTCTCGATCGCATACGACGCGATTCTCACGCTTCCGTGATGCGCATAAGGATCTTCCCATATTTTTCACTTGGAGCATACACATCTTGAGGCTGAGATAGATGATTCTTATGATTATTATTATTATTTTGAGTTCCACTCTTGTTGTTCTGATATTTTTGATCCCTCTGAGTCAGAAGTGAATGTCGATTGGTAGTGTTTTGATGAGTGCCTGGCTTTCACCAATCCTTTATCTAGCATGGAGGCATAGCTAGATCAATTTTGCCATTCACTTAATGATCAGTCTCCAGCTCAGTAAGATTCAGAGGATGCTAGTTGACAGTGCTTGGATGAGTTTCTTTCACTTCAAACTTATACGATAGAGCCTACAACTAGCATGGAGACCGAGCTAGAACAGTTCTGTCAGTTACTTAATGAGCAGTCTCTAGACCAGTCAAATTTAGAGCATGATGAGCTTACACACACATACTTAGTAGCCTACACCCATGCCCTCACCAGACCTTCTCTCCATGCTCCTTCTCCCCCAAAGCTCAAGATGTTACCTCAGAGCATGAAATACCGATTCCTTACCGGAGAGCCCGAAATGTTTCCAATCATTATCACGTCTGATTTCACTGAAGATCAAGAATCCCGTCTGATGGAGATTTTTAAAAAGAATCGCAAGAATATATGGTGGTCAGTAGTAGATCTCAATGGGATTAGTCCGTCCCTATGCTCCCACCATATTTTTTTAGAGAATGATGCTGAACCATCTGAAGAGTTCAATGCAGGTTGAACTCGAATCTTCGAGAGGTGGTCAGTCGATTACATGTGGCACCCAAGAAAATAGGTATCACTATAGTGATTAATGAGGATGGAGAGGAGATTGCTACCTGAGTACCAACTTCTTAGCGAGTCTACGTGGACTACATACGAATGAATCATGCGACCAAGAAGGATCACTTCCTGCTACCATTCATTGATCAGATTAACGAGAAATTAGATGGAAAGAGCCATTATTTCTTTCTTGATGGGTACTCATGGTATAATCAAGTGGCCATTGCACCTAAAGAGCTAGGAAAGATGACATTCACATGTCTATTCATAATGTATGCTTTTAGACGGATGCCCTTTAGATTAAGGAATGTCGCAGATACATTCCAGAGGTGCATGCTTTCGATCGTTTCAGACATGGTGGGTATTTTTTAGAGGACTTCATGGATGAATTTTTGATCTATGGTGATGATTTTGATTCATATCTTTCTTGCCTAGATCGTGTTCTTTCAGAGGTGCGTTGAGGTTAACATTGTTCTTTCTTGGGAGAAAAGTCATTTTACGATAACTCATGGGACGATCTTAGTCATATTATCTACAATTAGGGCATCGAGGTCGATCCGATAAAGGTGGACATCATCAAGAAGCTCAATCCGCCATCAAATTTGAAGCAGTTACGATCTTTTCTGGGGCATGCCAGTTTCTACCAACGTTTCATTTGAGAATTCAGTAAATTTTCCGACCACTATCTGATTTCTAGTAAAGACTGAGTTTTATTATTAGTGATAAGTGTCTTTCATCTTTTGAGACTCTCAAGAGCATGATTGTAGAGTCTCCTATCCTTCAGCCACTCGATTGGTCTCTCTTATTCGAGATCATGACGGATGCCTCCATTTTTTCGTTGGGGTTGTTTTAGTATAGAGGAGGGATGGCCTTACATACACTGTACACTATGCTAGCAAGACATTGCATTCTGTTGCGCGAAATTATACCATTACAGAGAAAGAGATGCTAGATGTAGTATTTGCCTTGGACAAATTTAGGTCCCACATTTTAGGATCTAAGGTTACCATCTTCACTGACCACACCACCATCAGGTACCTTGTGGTTAAGAAGGATTCCAAGCCACACATTACTAGATGGATCCTTCTACTCCATGAGTTTATTACTGATATTAAGGATAACTCTCAAGTCAAGAATGTGGTAGTGGATCACCTCTCTCGATTATGGATACCTGGGACTTCTGAGTTTGATACACCCATCACTGAGACCTTTCCAGACGAGGCGATTCTAAGCTTCACCTGTCCCCCATGGTACGCTGACTTTGTGAACTTTCTTATTGCTAAGAAAGTCCTACAAGGTTGGTCTAGACAGAGACTTGAGACTTTCCTTGTGAAAGCCAAGTCTTACCATTGGGAGGATCCGACCCTTTATCATGAAGTAGCACATTGTGGTTGTTGTTGATGTATTCCTTAGGAGGAATACCATAGTTTTCTCATGTATTGTCATAAATTAGAAGCTGGAGGACACAGTACTGGGAAGGGACGACATAGAAGGTGCTTCAATCCGGTCTTTGGTGGCCTATTCCCGTTGCGGATGCTCATGCATTTGTGGAAGAGGTGTACTAACTATTAAAGGATGGACACTTGTGGACATAGAGATATGATGCCAATGCAACCAATTCACTTCTATGAGGTTTTCGAAGCATGGGGAATCGAATGTATGGGCTCGTTCCCTAAAAGTTAGGTATTCGAGTAATTCTGTTGGTTGTAGATTATGTGAGTTGTTGGGTGAGGCTATTTCTGCTAGAGCCGCCGATGCAAACATAGTTTGCAAGTTCCTAAGGAAGCATATCATTTCGTGGTTCGGGGTCCCTCGAGTTCTCATCTTAGACAGTGGTAGTCAATTAATCAATGATAAGGTAAGAGCACTTGATAGCGAGTTCGGTATTGACCATCAGGTTGCTACTCTGTCTCACCCTCAGACGAATGGTCTAGCCGAGGTTTGGAGTAGACAGGTTAAGACAATTTTGTAGAAGGTCGTTCATCCATTCCGAAAGGATTGGTCACAGCTTTTGGCTTGGATCTTTGGGCCTATAGAACATCCTTCAAACCACCATTGGGTACATCTCTCTTTTGATTCATTTATGGCAAGCCATGCCACTTACCTATTGAGATCAAGAGCAGTTCATGATGGGCAGTTAAAGAAGTGATCTTTGATTTAGAAAATGCATGTGATCAGAGGCAAATAGAGTTGGCAGCCCTAGAGAAGTTGAGAGATGAGCTTTCACGAGTAGTCTACATTATAAGGAGCAAATGAAAGAATGGCGTGATGCACATATCAACCATAAGCAGTTTGATCCTGATCAGAAAGTTTGGCTATTTGATGCGAGACTCAAGTTCTTCCAGGGAAACTTCTGAGCAAGTGGAAAGGCTCGTATATAGTGTGAAAGGTGTACGACGATGGTAGCATTGATATATCCGAGTTGTCTTCTGAGTCCACCTTCCAAGTCAATTGTTAGCGTTTGAAACCACTTCTTGATCACGAGCCATTGACTATTGAGGTTGCCCCCATTCATTTTGTATGAGATGTGTTCTTTATTCTTCGCATTTTGCATCTCATACCTGAGTTTCACTTTGATTTGTTCATTCTTCTCACCTTGTACATACCTGTTTTTTATTTTATTCACTCATTCTTTCGTTTGTTTTACACCCCAGGTCCCGCTTAGGATTTTTGTTATACGTAGGCTGTACTTTATCCTAAGTATAGGGGAGTGTAGACACCGTGGTGTTCATTTCGTTATGTTCTGTTATCGTTGTTGTTGCTTATACTTAGGGTATGCTTTACCCTAAGTATAGGGGGGTAATATCGTTCATTTTCATCTTTGATTGCTTTCAATATTGTGTATCGTATGCTCTTTCTTGTACCTCAAATGTTGATATTCTTCTCTATACTTAGGGATATTTTACCCTAAGTATAGGGGGGACAAGCCGAGTCATTTATTATGTATAGTCTTTTGACTTCGATCATCTTTGTTTTTGAGTCTCTTATACTTAGGATAAGTTGATCCTAAGTATAGAGGGGATGATTGACTTCTGTTCATTTATTCGTTATTTTTTTAGCATTATAGTATAGCAATCTTTTCTCCAATATATACTTAGCTCGAGTTATGTATTCTTTTGTCTCTTCATTTATCACTATGAGGACTTAGATCACGCTAAGCATAGGGGTTTTCGTATATATATGCTATATATACTTTAGAATCCTTAACTCATAATTTATTGTAGTTTTAATAATATGGATCCATAAGTGAGGGTGTATATTTTGGGTTTTTAAAATCCCTAAGAAAACTATAAATCTGAGTTGTAAAAAAAACTTTAAAAATCTTATATAAAATATGTTGTAGATTTCTTGTATATAAAATTCTTAGCTATATAAAACTTGGGAATAATTTTTTTTGTAAAATCTTGTACAAATTTTATATAATCTTGTATATAAAATTGTGTATAAAAGTCTTTATAAATTTGTACATAATACATATAAAATCTTGTAATCGATTCAGTTCACTAACTCTATCAAAAAAATCCAAAAAAAAATTAAAACTCATTAAAAATATGCCAAATTCTTAAAAATGTACATAAAAAGTTTTAATTCAAAAAAATACTTCATAAAAAAATTATTGAATTCATTAGAATTTTTCGAAATAAGTTTGATTCTTAAACTGAATGGAGCTAAGTCTGAAGGATGGAGCTTAGTTTTGGCCTTAATCCACTTAATTCTAAATAGACTTTATAGGAACTAGAATTGAGACTCTTCAGGTCTTTGACTTAATTCTTTTGGTTCCATAAGACTATGTTCGGAATTCAACTTAAAGTTGCCAAAGTAGGACACCTTGTGTCATCCGTATAACTCTTCTTCATTTGAACCAATTTTGAACTCATGCACACCACACTTTGCTCGACTTGCATGGGGTTGCAAAGGGCAGTCCATTTTAGTGGTGCATTTCATCCTTGTCTATTGGCGTTGATGTCTAAAGATGAGTGTGGGGTTGAAATAAAGCTTCGAATGAGGGATGGATTTGTTGGCACAATTTTTTCAAGATCCCAAAAAAAAGACAGAAGAAAAGGTGCTATATCCGTTGAGGCACAAAAGATCAATGTAGTGCAACAATAATACTTTCTAATAAAAAGAATCCAAATACCAAAGAAATATATGACCACTATTGTCCAAGCTTCATATAGATTGCATATCGTGGTGGAGACTTGGCTAAACTGGCCAAGCTTCACATGAGATGTGACTACGCCGCTCCAACTCCATTTCTGTTCTCATTCTTCTATTTCTTTCCCTTTTCAATTGTGGACACAGTAAGACGTGAACTCAGAAAGAAATACCCCCTCCTTGAGGATAGAGTAGCTGGATGAGGACCAATAGGAGTGTATTACTAGGGTGGGCAGTTTCTTCGCTTTTTTAAGCAAGAATAACTAACATCGTTCACACACAGTACAAATTGACTTCAAAGTTGAATAGTTAGAATGATGGACGGGCGGATCTGAGCTGGATGTTGAGGTGAACCGGGACAGGGATTTGTGGAACTTGAGGGCTGTTGAGACTTAAATCCTAATTCTCATGTTGTCCAGACAAACTGTAAATCCAAAGGCCTATTCCAAGTTCTTGATTTCGGGTGAAGTGAAATTTGGTTTAAAGAAACAATCAGGTTCTAAGTTCTTTTATTTTCCTTTTCCTTTTCTTTTTGTAGTTCACTTATTTTTAGAATAAGTGTTTGCTAAGGGAGTAGCAAAGATAAAGAATAGGGGAATGATGAATCCATGATTCATTGTCTTTATTCTTATATTTTGGTTAAAATCCTTACTAAATACATGTAAATATTCATTAATTCTCACTAATTAACATTCTAACCTTATTTGTTAATATTCTATACGTAACACTTATTTTATCCAAAATAAAATAATAAAAGAAAAATAAAAATAAAAGAAAGAAGGATGCTTATATGTAAATATCAACAGACTGACCCTAACCCCGAGGCCAGGTAAATATTGACTTGGTCAACAAAATAAATAAGTAGGGAGAGATAAGATCATAACTTATAAAAAAATAAAGATCATCAATGTATAGTTATACATTTTCACCTTGTACATATGTTTACCTATTTTATTTATCATTCAAAAAATTCCAAACAAAAATATTTCCTTCTTGAAAGTTATTTATAATAATATATATTAATTTATTAAAAGTAACAGAAAAATCACTTATTGTATAAACAAATGATTATAATGAACCTAAAATGATGCAAAAGCCAACTTTCAAAATTCATAACTATTTATAGAAAACTCCAAATCGACCAGACTCACTTTTAAACTTCGTTTTATAACTAATAGTATTTATTAAAAATATCAAAAAATATTAGAATAAATCTTGTGAGTTTTAGCTTTTGGACCCCTTTGCATATGTGTACAATAAGTATATAAATCTTCTTAATTTTTCTTTTAATTATTCCTAATCCTATTAATTTAATTCTTTTCTAAAGTATTTATAATAATCAATAGAAAATATAAAATATAACTTAAAATTAGTTATTAATAAATACCAACAAATCTCAAAACTAAAAAGCCGTAAAGCCGAACTTCCAGACCTTATATCTTGGCCATATGAACTTTAAATTGGGTGTTCACTTTTATAGTTCGTTTTATAAAATTGTCTATCAAATAAAAGTGATATCACTAAAATCAGATTTAATATGCAAAAAGTAGGTTTTGGGACCCTAATGGTATAATTGTACAACATATTTTAATTGTATTCTATTTAATCTTTGTTATTTCTTGTATTTTTATACTTTATTTATCTTTTATTAATATTATAAATATAAAATAAAAATAAAATTTATTAAAAATAATATAATATAAACTAATTAATTAATTAATTATACAAATATAATAAACCTATATTATTTAAATATGTATTTATTTATCTAATTTAATAATAATATTTATTTAATTAAAATTCATAATTAACTTATTTATCAAATTATTTATAATTTATAATCACTAATTAAATAATTAGATAGTTTTTTTAATTATTTATTTAATGTAATTAATTTAAATATTAAATATTAATGATTAATGATTAATTAGTATTTCTCTCTCTCTTCATCTTCTTCCGCCTTTCCTCTACCACTCTTTCTTCCCCGCCCGTCCTTCTTCTCTGATTCCCATCACCCCTCCTCTCCTCTTCTCCTTCCTCCTTCAACTAACTTACTGGCCGTTAGGTCGTTCCTCCGTCGACTTCTATCCATCCCTATATATAGCCCCCACCTCCTCTCTGAGCTCCCAGATGCACTATTTCAGTCTGTTTTCCATTACTCAGCTTCAATGCGAGAGAGGTGAGAGCTCCCTATTGTTGAGCGAGAGAGTAGGCGTGATCGTCGTTGGCATGCAGCTCCATGCTCCGCTACGAGAGCCCCCACATCGCTGTGCATCGGGGCAACGATTGACATGAACTACTCCGAGCTCCAGCCACCACAGGTAACTTCCTTCATCAATGTCTAGGCTAGTTCCTCTTCGATTACTTTTCTCATCTTCCTTTTCTCTCCAATTTCTCTTCTCAATCCCTCTTATTTGCATCCTTTGATTTCATCCTCTCTTTCTATTAAAATCCTATTAATTTGATTCCAAAACCTCCAAAATCCATTGTTGAACCATCTCAACCATTGAACCCCTGCATATTCGCATTCTAGATCATGCACATGTTCATCTCCGGCCATGCACGATGGCCAGAGACCTTGAGCTTTGTCTTTCACCGCCGCAAGCTCTTTCGCCCACCCTTCCACTTTTCCATTTATATCGAGGACTTCGCATCGAGTTGTGCTTTAGTTTGTAGGAATTAGGGATGAAGACTGGAGATCTGCATCAGATTACTGCATAGGAGATCTATCTGTGAGCTTCTATGGATAAGATCTGAACACCTGGAGCTTACGTTGGACCCCTTCCCCAACCTGAGGGCTGATTCTGCATCACATACCTGACTACGAAGGGCTTCATGGAAGAAACGATACACCTGTATGTAGGAAGTCTTCTGGAGACGTTTCTTCTTGGAACATAAAGATCTCACCAACATCCGGAGATAGCACCATCAGTAAGAAGCATCGAGACATCACCACCCCTTCGTCGTCCAAGCACAATCAGTTGTGTGATGAAGCATCATGGATGTAAGCAAATATCTGTGATTCATATTCCTCAGCCAAGAGCCTTCACCTATGCAAAAGCATAATTAAAATCCATCGCAACAAGCCTCAAATCATCGCCACTTGGAGAATCGAAAGGGGAAGACCAATGAAGAACTCAAAGCATAGGAGACATTCAATTCGACCATGATCGACGGTTGGGATAATCCATAGCCACGCCGTTCAAAGTACATACGTGACTTGCATGTGCAATCGAGTTCTTTTTAGTTGTTTTGCAGAATTACCTTGGAACTTTCTATAATTCTCAAACAGATCCATGTTGGGCTTAGGCATGTGCATCGGCACGTACACTTTCTGTGATTTTTACATGCATATCCTTCTATCTTTGAGATTCACGTACTTGACTAGGTGGCTGAGAAATCACGTGTGCGATCACGTGTTGTTGGCCATTTTGCATGAAATACCCTCTGGTTTCCAACTATTTACATACGCTCCACCAATTTCCAGTATATTATTTAAACACCCTTACTACTGTATATAACTAATAAATAATATTATATACATATTAAAACCAAATACAAATATAAAAATATGATAAAAATACAAAAAATGCGTACTATTATATTATATACAATATAAATTTAGTTTATGAATATTGAAAACTATTTTCTAATTTTAATAAATCATTAAATCACCAAAAAATACATATACAATAAAAATGCATAACAAATAGAAAAACACCTATAAAAATCTACAAAAATTACTTGCAATATATTTTACTATATTCTACACATAAAAGCAAAATAAATGAAAAATTGAATACTAAAATCCTCAAAAATTCAGAAATACTTAAAATGTTAGAAAATCATAACTAATTTATTAATAATAAGAAAAAATATGAACAACACCTTGTTTTAAAGGTATTTTCATATACTTTCAAATAAAAATAAATAAAATTATTTTTCTTACTGATTACTATTTTAAAATTAAAAAATACTTCCCTATTTTCAATAAAACCTTATTTTCTACCTTCTAAATAATTCAAAATCTATAAAAATTCAAAAAAAAACACTTAAAATTTCACAAAAATAGTTAATAAAATTTGAAATATAAAATCTCAAAGAAATCAAATAAAAAATATAAAACCCAGAACATTTATTTCTTTACTTATTGGTACATAAAATCATAAAATAATATAAAATAAATAAAAACAAATAAAATTATTAAAATTCTCTTTAAAATACATAAATATAAGGAGACCTCATTCCTTAGTCACTCTACTTTTTCACTTTGGTTTCCACAGTTTGCCTCCTTTAGTTTGACACTCCCATACTTATCGATATACCTTTGAGTTTAGGAGTATAAACAAAAAACAAATTTTCTAATAAAATCTGCTTGATAGATACAATGACCATTATTTGTTCTATCTTTTTAGAACATCATATCAGGCATGACTTTTCAACTATTCCTATAGGTGTGTGTATTGCAAGGAAAGTCCCCCCTACTTGTACCATGTCCATTGTAACATGTGATATGAACACTTAGAGTTCCTTGATCTTGTGCATAGGGGTTACTCAGCCAAAGAAATAGAGATGGGAAGCTGATAAGCAAAACCACTACTTCCCTCACAAATGAGGTACTTAGACACAGGATGATGAGATGGACATCCTCGTGATAGTGTGGCCTATGATCAATACTTCAGACCAAGTCAGATGTTCTACACAAGGCAAGAACACTGTCGTCTACAGGGCCCTACTTTCCTACGTACGATAGAAGTGCCATTACTTCGCCATCCCAAGTGATTATCAAGGCAACCACAGACTGGGTTTCGGGCTCTAATCCTTATATGGTCGGCCTCACTCAGTCTAGAAGGTACCTGAAATCAATGAGGGATTTAAGAACCCAAGACAATGAAGTTCGTTATGAATTTTAGAATCAGGTCATTTTTCCTTTAGCAGTTCCTTTTTTAATTTTTTTTCTGGGTTTTCACTTGTTTTGATTATTTTTATACAAATGCCTAACTATTTCTCGATTTCCTTTTTTCCTAAGTGATCAAAAATAGGGGAGAGGACGGAAAAGCAATGCAAGCTAACACGATGTTGGAAAACTCATCATCGTGTTAAATGTGTACGCTCAGTAAGAAGACTCACCTTGCTTCCCAGTGCTCTCCATGCGGGATGCTAGACAGAATTGAAATTACACTACAAGCATGCAACAATGTGAAATCATCCTAGAGCAGGAATTGCTATTACATGAAGCACCATATTAGTTTGAATATATGACCAAGCGAAGTGACGATAGGAGCATGAGATATATTAAGCTTTGGACCTAGATTACTCGATCAAGCAATCCTAATATCTAGGGGCTTATTCACACAAAACAAAGAAAAGAAAGGCGGAAACATACAAATCAAGAGAAACAAAACAAAGAAAAAAATAAGGAAAGAAAAGAAAAGCAAAGAAAACCGTCAAAACTCAGTGAGGTCCCCCAAGTGCACTAGCACATGGCGAAACAGACCCCGAATAGTCTAAGTGTTCAATGTACCTATTTTATTATAAGGTCAAATAAATCTCTCTCTCATAAAAAAAATAAAATAGTTACTAAAGTAGAGTCTGCTCCTCAACACTATGCCTTGTCTCCTCTAATGCTCTCTCCTGCAGGTCGGGAAAGAATGGCATGCTCCGCCTCTAGTGGGTGTAAAGGCGATCCAAAGACTGCCTCCCTCGATAAGCGATCCATCGTAGTAAAGGAAATAAGAGACAATGTCAGAAATAATTACGAAAGAATATAAGCAAAAAAATATGGAAAGCTATGAAAAAAACAAGCTAGCAGATAAAGCAAAAAAAATCTAAGTGCCTAAGGCTGTTAATCTACGCAACTGTTGCTCCATGGTAACCATGCCAGTTGATGATACAGAATTAAAGAGGGATCTTGTTGGTCATGGAGGGCCTGCAGTGCCTGACAAGTCCAGCAATCGTTGTATCAATGCCTCTTGCAGTACTCAGATGTCAATCAACCAAATCAATCAATGATCAAAACACACAGATATGTATGTTAAAATAGATCATGCATGTGTGGGTGATGAAATTTATGTAATTCTACATGAAATGTGTATAAGGCAAGAAGGTAAATTGTCTTCCACGGTATCAAACATGGATAGACTATAAAAATGAAACCCAACTCAAGGAATCAAGCACAAAATTGTTGGTTTTGCTATCTCTTAGGTTCTATGTATTTTTGTAGGTTTTTAATTTTTTTATTCATTTTTAATTTTATAATTTTTTATGAATTTTAATTGTGTAAATGTATTTTTTAATTAATAATATATATATATGAGAGATATATAAAGAGATATAAAAACAAAGTCTCTTTGTATTTTTCAAACATAACAAATATAGTTAAAATACATAAAATAAAATATTTTTGGATTTTTAAATTATTCTCTATTTATGGTATTTTTGGGCATTTATAAGTTTTTATGAATTTTTAAAAATTAAAATACATAAAATTAAAGAAACGGAAAATAAAGGAACTTTAAATGCGTCTAAAATTGCCTACCAGATGAAAAGGGCCCAAAATGATTTTTACTATATAGTAGATAAAACAAAGAAAATTTATTTCTTTAAAACATATTTTGGGATTTTTCCCACAAATTTTAATGATTTTTAAGGTTTTCTATATTTTTTAATTTTTAAGGTTTCTATTTTTGTATATTTATTAACTTTGGATATGCAATAAAATATAGTAAAATACACTTACCCTAATTTTTTTGGTGATTTTTGAAGCTATATTTTAATTTTTATGATTTTTCTAAATCAAAATAGTGAAATGTAGCTACTTTTTGCAACTTTTATTTTGGAAAATAAAAATACCTTAATAAAAATATATGTGATATGTAATATTATAAAGTATTTAAAAAAATCCAAAGTTTTTTTGAATTAATTAGCTAAATAATACAATAAAAAACAAAACATATAATTAATTACAAAGCACATGGACTATTCTACAATTCCAGAAACCTAAGGCAGGCAATTTTAACAAATAAGCAAAGTCTAGGATCCTTTTCACAAATTTCACAACAAAATGAATAGTTAAAAAGCACATGGAAAGGCCTTTTTTCAAGTAAAATAAATTTCAGGGATATTTATGCAATTTTCCCAATAAAATATCAATTCCAATAACACTAGCATAGAAAAAATTGTGAATTCAAGAAATATTTTCGAACTTTTCGAATGAGTCCAACAAATCCACAAGATAAATAGTGCAAATTATCCCCCAAAACTCTCACATGGGACATCACATGAGGTGATGTGGTCAAGGACTAAAGTGCAAATAACTTAAACTTTAGGATTCCAGATGCAAAATATCCAAAAGTTTTAAACTACGATAAATATTTATAGGACCAAAGCATAAATAACAAAAATACAAGAGAAATCAGTGCAAAATATCCTCACTATGCACGCTAGGGAACGGTTGGGATCCGTTCACTTGAACGTGTGTTGCGCTGTCAATGGTGGATACCCCTTCGTAGATGAAGGGGAGAGATTAGATCCAAGGCCTGATATGTCGGTGGAGGCGGCCTATCATTGGATGATTGCTGTAGAGTCTGAATAAGTGTTCTTCATCGAACGATATCTGAAGCATCTCGAAGAACAATCAAAAAACACTTGGCCGAGGACTTTGGATCAAAGCTCCTAAGCACCTTCAATCATCTCCTGCTATGAAAATGGTCTAGGAACTTTCCTGGGATGATGCTGGAGCAAATAATGGTCGAAAGAGAGCCCGGGACCCACAGAGAGGGTCCTGGAGGTCGAAGATGAACCTGGGACATGGAGCCTCCTATTCTGGTACATGGGTCTCCTATAATGGGGTCCTTTCGAGCCAATACTTGCATGGTTATCACTGATGCTTGGAAGAGGAGCTTCCAGGCCTAAAAATAGGCAGGGAGGTGCGGTGAATGAAGCGGACGGAGGGGTCTCTAGTGAGGCAGCAGAGGGAGACCTATAAGACCTGATCTCTGCACGATTGGGGTGGCTAAAGTGATTTGAGAAATTTAGAAATGAAGGAGAAACTATTGGTGGTGGACTGAAAGGAGGAGAAGGTGTGTATGATCAGGAATGAGGGTCGGAGCTCCAAGCTCTTGAAGTCCTTTTTTGGGTTTTTCGAGTGATTTAAACAAAAGTTAAGCAGACAATAAAGAAATCTACTCTAATGCTGCACTAAGGAATAAAGCAAAGAATTGTAGCTCACCGAGGTTAGAGAACTAGGAGCAGATCTTCATCGGGATAGCTCTGGTGAAAGGCAGATACGACTCCTCATCCTTTGTCTTTTCCCAAGAGCGGATGCTCAGCCTTCTTATCACAAAGGAAAAGCTTCCAAATGGCTCAAGGGGTTAGAGAGGCGTTGGATGATCAAAGAATCAAAGGAGGAGGAAGCTTATTTATAGCGAGCTGGAAAAGTAGAAAAGAAAGCTAGGGTTTTGGGCAAGCACACTCGATAAAAACCATAAAAAGATGATCCGCGAGCAAGAGCATGATCTGATCTGTACTTTTTAAAAAGAAATTGGGCCCAATGGGAAATGAATCTCACGTGAAAAATCGACGAAGTTGGTTGGCTGACTAGGTCTGACAAACCATAAGGGGGGGGGGGGGGGGGTTATTGACCCGAGGTCAACAGTCGAAGACCTATGATTGGTCTATGTCAGCTCCACGCCAATGCAAAATGACAAAATAGATAAAAATAAAAGAAATAAAATTAAAATAGAATAAGATTTTATTTAAATAAACTTAAAACATGAAATATGTTACAAATTTAATAAACTAATTTTGGTGATATATGTATATTATTATCACTTTATTTGTGAGGTTTTGATTTTTACATGTAAAATATAGGTATAAATGCTATATAAACCCTATTTTTATTTTATTTTATATTTTATTTTTTATATACATAATTTTTATATTTAAATTATATTTAATTACATATATACATATTTTTTTATTTTTTGAAGTTATTTATGTCTTAAATAAATATATACACATATTATGGGTACTTTGTTGGTATACATACTTATGTGTTAAATTACATTATTTATTTAATTGTATTTTAAATGATTTTATTTTAGTTATATTATGTACATGTATTTTAAGTAATATTTACAAACCTATAAAAATATGAAAAATATAAAGATAAAATGAATTGAATATTACATATAGGTTTATTGCACAATGAGGGCCTAAAAGCTAAGTTATGCATCTTAACTCAAAAATAAATGAAACTACCTTCATTAAATCTCATATCTATTTCTATGAACAAGAAAGGTGAGTTTGACGAATTTTGTGTCTGTATGGAGAAGATACAAGACTGAGAAGTTTTCTTTGCGGCTTTTTATTCTGTGTGTCCTGGGCACACTATGCATTATTTTTTAATGAAATTAATTGTGTATTTTTCTTTATATTTTTATGTACAAGGTTCATATTCATAGTTTATTGATTTGAGGTATAAATATATGAAAATAAGTCCCAAAATGCATATATTGACAAAAAAATTAGGGATTTTATTCTTATTTTTGTGTTGTTTCTTCGCCCTATCTCCCCCTACTTTATTCCTCGTCAACCAAGTCACTGCATGACTTAGTTTCAGGAGTCATGGTCAGTCAGTATCTCTGATACCTCCTTTATTTTCCTTTTCTTTTATTTATTTCTTTATTTTAGGGTTTAAATGCATGTATTTATATACACTATATAGATGAATAAATTGTATTAGTTCAGGAGTGTTATTGATATTTATATGCACTTTTTCGAGGGATCAAAGCCAAAAATGAATGAATGAATGTGCATGAATGACAACCCATCACATGCCATCTATGAAGTGAGGAATATAAAAAGCATGTACATCAAAGCGTTAAGCCAAGGAGAACAGACGCAAGATAACTGAGAAACACATTTTGACCATGGGCACAGTTAATGCCACCAGAAATCTCCCGCTTAAAAAGAAAGACAAGGAAACACCTCATATCATATGTGAGCTCTTTGAACAAGAATTTGATCATACTCTTCTTGATAGAGGATCCTCTATCAACTGCTGAAAGAGTTTAGGTTAGGGTAGCTAAAATCAACCTGGATGATTCTTCAGTTTGTTGATCGATCGATTAAGCGACCGGGGGCATTTTAGAGGATGTTATCATAACAATGCAAGGAATGCAATTTCGAATGAACTTCATTGTCCTAGACATGGACATCTCTTCACCACTAATCCATATCCCAATCATACTATGACGGTCGTTCCTTCGAACAACCGAAGTAGTAGTAGATTATGGTACTGGAAAGGTAACCTTTTGCTACAATAGTGATAAGGTTATATTAGAGATGATCCTAGATCTGAAGCCTTCAAAGTATGTATCAGATGAGAGAGATAATGTGATACATGAGATAAAGGACTGTGATTTTTTTAGTTGATATCAGAGACACAACATTACTCTTGGATGATATTGATACCCAAGAATTCCTCTCCCAAGAGGAATGCTTGGAAACCACAATCGAGATTTGCTCTTTTTGATTATGAGTCATTTGCTGATGAGCTAGCTAAGTTGATTGATGATTATCCATCCCAAGTAGAGTCGGAAGAATTCATTGCATATATTTGTGACACCTTATATTCATAGAAGCGAGTAGCCATGGCGGATAGTACATAGTTGATAGATCATTCACCCACCACCAATACAATTTCGGAGGTCATTATAGAGCAGATTCAGACCCCACCTGTGCTTAACTATTGCCTTCAACACTAAAGTATGCCTCCCGTGCAAGTGAGCTACAAATAATTCTGGTCATCATCAATTTGCAATTGACCAATGATCTAGAATTTCGATTGCTAGAGGTTTTGGAGAGAAACTACAAAGCCATAGGTTGGAAGATTTCGGATCTTTGTGGGATAAATCCAACACTATTCTCACAGCATATCTACTTAGAGGATGACAACAAGCTATCCTGTGAGTTCTAGCGTCGTCTGAATCCTAATATTCGGAAAGTTGCCATGAAAGAGGTCACAAAGTGGTGCGAAGCAGGCTTTGTCTATCCCATCTCTTATTCTAAATGTTCTAGTCTATACATGTGGTTCCGAAGAAATTTTTTATTACAATTGTAACAAATGATAAAGAGAGGAGATTCTGAACCGAGTACCCACTTCATGGCATGTCTGATTAGAATACCAGAGCATGAACTATGCGACCAAGAAAGATCACTTTTCTCTACTCTTTATTGACCAGATCGTTGAAAGCCTAGCAGGAGGAGTTCTTTTGTTTCTTGGATGGGTACTCTAGGTATAATCAGGTAATAATCGCTCCTGAAGATCAAGAGAAGACTACTTTTACTTGTCCCTTTGGCACCTATGCCTCTAGACGAATGCCCTTTGGATTGTGTAACTCCCTTGCTTGATGAATCTCCATTTCCTCACCTTTATTCAATTATTTTTACCTTAAATTCCTATCTAAATGCATGTAAATAGAATTAATTTGTACAAAATAACACTCAATAATTGACATTAAAATACTATATCAATATATGTATTTAATTACAAAATAAAAAAGTATAGGAAAGAAAATAAAAAGAAACGAAGTGTCAAAGACACTTAATGACCCTATACACTGAGACCAGATCAATATTGACTTGGTTGACAAGGAATAAAGTAGGGGGAGATAGGGCACTCAAACTGTACATATAATACTCAAAACCCTAACTTGTATTCAAAAATAAATATCCTTTTGGGCCTTATTTTATTTTGCATTATATATACATCAAATAATAAAACCCTCAACATGAAAGTTGCACATAAAATACAAAGAAAAGTACACAATTTATTTGATACAAAAATAATGC
This sequence comes from Ottelia alismoides, assembly GCA_037367405.1. Taxonomy (NCBI): domain Eukaryota; kingdom Viridiplantae; phylum Streptophyta; class Magnoliopsida; order Alismatales; family Hydrocharitaceae; genus Ottelia; species Ottelia alismoides. The sequence continues at coordinate 364,991 of JAZKJV010005870.1, read as the reverse complement.
ACAAAGTGCTTGGGATATACAAAATAATAAGCCACATAGAAAAATTCACAGACATGTATCTCCTCCATATGAACTCAAAATTCACCAAACTTACCTTTATTGTTCATAAAATTAAATTATTTATTTAATAAAGGTTGTTTCATTTAATTTGGAGTTGAGATGTAAAAGTTATCTTTCGGGTCCCTATTGTATTATATACATGTATATTATATTAAATTTATTCATTCTTTATATTTTTTGCTTTAATATATTTTTAGATACTTGTAAATAATATCTGAAATATATTTAAATAATAAATATAAATAAAGGCACAAAAATAAATTAGAATAATAATGAAATACAATATATATATATATATGAAAATTATACCTGTAATATACATATAGATATTTATTTAAGTAAAAAATAAATTCAGAAAAACAAAATAAATCTATCTAAATTTGTTCTTAAATGTATTATAAATATATAAAATGTGTGTATACAATAATAAAATACAGAATACGGAATAAATATAAAATACCTAAAATACATGTAAATATACATATGCATATACACGTAAATACTAACTAATAAGTGTCATTCATATTTCTGATTTATTCGATGCTTTTCATGGGTCCATTTCCTAACAGGCATGGCTATGAATACATTCTACTTGCCATAGATTACGTGAGTCCCTGGATAGAAGCTATCAATACATCGATAGCTGCACAGTTTGCTTATTTATGAAAAATAATATCATTTCACGATTCGGGGTTTCAAAAATTCTCATTACAAACTAGGGTAGCCCCTTCATCAATAAAAAGGTTAAGAAACTTGTAAAGGAGTACAACATCAATCATCATGTCCCTTCTCCTTATTATCCTCAATTCAATGCCCTAAGGTAGCCACTTCATCAATAAAGAGGTTAAGAAACTTGTGAAGGAGTACAACATCAATCATCGTGTCGCTTCTCCTTATCATCCTCAATACAATGGCCTGGTTGAATTATCAAACAGAGAAATCAAGACGATCCTGCAGAAACTTGTGAGGATATACGGAAAGAACTAGTCACAACTTTTGGATTTGATTCTCTAGGCTTACAGAATTGTCTACAAGTATCCTTTGGGCATATCACTCTGTCGTCTTTTATGGGAAGACATGCCATCAGTACGTTGAACTTATTCATAAATCTCTCTGGGAAGTAAATATATGTAACCTTGACTCATAGAAAGGTGGTCAGAACAGACAAATCGATATGACAAGCTCTTGGAATTTAGAAACTATGCATACCATAACAACTTCATGTACAAAGAAAAGGTCAAAAGCATGCACGACCAGCACATCAGATGAAAGACCTTTAAAACTTGATGGAAAGTTTGTATATTTGATGCGAAGTTGAAGATATCCCCAGGTAAATGAAAGAGTAAATGGACAGTGACATACATCGTGTGAACCGTATGTGACAATGTGCATTTTGATATTCGATTTGTCAGTTGACACATAGTCATTCATCGTCAACGGTCAGTTGCTAAAGCTATATTTAGAGCATGAATAATCCTGGTCGTTGTTGATTCAATTCAGGTCATATTTGATGAAGAACTCTCAATTATGGTAGCATCAACAGATTTAAACAATAGCACAAAACATCTTTGATTGATTTTCTTCTTTCCATTTCAATTTTAAAATTCTTTTATTCTTTTGTGTTTCACTCACCCATTCATCTATGTTATACTTAGGATATGCTTCATCATAAGTACATGGGTATGAGTGTATTCAGGTTATTCATTATTTATTCTCTCATTTGTCTCTCAACTTGTTGATATTCTATTTATACTTGGGGATATTTTCACCCTAAGTATGGGGGGGGGCATGCCGAGCCGATTGATTTCATACATTTTAATCCTCGATCATTCTCATTTTGTATATAGTCTGTTATACTTAGGATTAATTGATCCTAAGTATGGGGGGGCAATCGACTTCTCATTCTTTTAATCTTTGTAGTATAGACTTTTCATATACTCAACACGAGTCATGGCTTCATTTTTCTCTTTGATCACTATGAGGGCATAGTTTTCTATAAATATAGGGGGGTCGTATATACGTTGCAAATACTTTAGACATAACTCATGCTTTCGTATTTTGAATAATATGGTGAAAATACTCTATTAGGTAAGGGTATACAATTAAGAAACTGAAAAGAATACATCGTAAACATTATAAAATTTTTCAAAATTCTTGGTAAATATAATAAATAAATTGTCTTAAAAATGTTGTGCAAAATGATTTAAAAAATGATTGGAAAATGCCTTAAAAAATCTTTTGAAATTGTTTAAAAACCTTTTGTAAAATATTTTCAAACCTTTGTAAAAATCTTTTTGTAAATATTTGCAAAACTTAATTCATTTATTTGAATAAAAAATTTTAAAAATTGAGTTTACAAGTGATTTGGAAAATGGTTGCAAAAATATTTTGAAAATTCTACATATATATATATATCATTTGAAAAATCTTTACAAAATGTTTTTCAATTTTTTTAATTGTTTGTAAAAACTATTTGCTAAATAAAGATTTCAAATGTTTGTAAGAATATTTTGAAACTTTTTTGAGAACCTTGTACATACTTAAGAAGAATAAAAACCCTAATAAAAGTCTTTCTATCCCTTGTATATAAAACATGTGCACAACTGACTTATGGATAAATTCCCAGTGTAGATTCTACATTCAATCCTTGTAAATATGCACACACTCTCGTGTAAATATTTGTACACATACCTATTACTAACCTTTATAAAAATATCCTCGAAATCGCAAAATTTCCAAAACTTATAAAAATATGCAAAATGTTTTCAAAAATGACATAAAAATTTGCAAAACTTTTTCAAAAATCCATAAAACTTCAAAATCAGAAAAATAACTTCACAAAAAGATTTCCTTGCATTGCATTTGAATCTGCATTTTTTGAAATGATCATGATAATTGAACAAGTCTAAACAAAGTTTGAATATTGGAGCTTGGTCTAGACCTTAATCCCTTTAATTAGAGGAACTTGTGTCATGACTGGAATGAGACTCTTCAGGCCACTATGACATATATCTTCAGATTCCATGACACTGCGTTCATGAGTCGATTCAATGTATCAAATTAGAATCAATCATGTCATCCATACGACTCTTGAGACAATGGCTTGACTAGAGACCTTGCACTTAACACTTAGCTCAACCTAGATGGATTATTGAAAGATCTTGGAGTCTATGTTGTGACGATACTAGGTTGCTTCATCAAGGGTGGATCAGGAACTATTCTTAGGGATTGTCGAAACCGGTACTTCAACCCACTTCATCATGTAGTATGGACATCTAACGACCAGAGATTGGATTGAAATAAAGCTTGGAACGAGGAATGGTCTGCTTGCACAACTTTTTGCCAAGACCCCAAAACAAGGGCGGAACAAAATATTTTATATTTGTCGGGGCAAAACAAGAATGCAGAGCAATGCCCACAAAGATAAAAAATCCAAAAAGAAGCCTAAACCAAACATACCAAAAATATCGAGCTTCCAGAAAAGGCCTACTTCTAGGTGAAGACTAGGTTACACTGGCCAAGCTTCACAAGGAAATGTGACTACACTGGTCCATTTACACTACTTTTCCCATTCTTCTAGCTTCTCCACCCTTCGGTTGTGAACTAGCACACACCAAAACATAATATCCATCTCCCCTGAGGAAGAGTTAATAAAGGAGGAGAGCACTTGATAGTTCAACGATTTGTCTGGGAAGAGCTAACATAATCCACACACATGGTACTTGTCATTTCAAGATTGCGAGAGTATGCGACTGAAAGGATGGTTCTAACTAGGTTGTTGAATTAAATTGGATAGAGGATCATGGAACCTAAGGGTTGTCGAGTTGTAATATTTAACCTAAATGTGGTTCCAAACAAACCTAAAATCCAAAGGTCTTAACTGAGCTCCAAACTTTGACTTTATCAAGACAAGTCTAAGAGTCAAAAACTTTTTCCAAGTTCTTTCTTTCTTTTTTCTTTTTTTTTCTTTTGTTTTGATCATTGTCACAACGGTTTAAAAGGGACTAACAAAGGAAGGTATAGGGGGTGATGAATCTCCATTTCGTCACCTTTATTCTTTCATTTTGCCTTTAAATCCCAAACTAAGTGCAAGTAAATGGCATTAATCTGTACAAAATAATACTCAATAATTGACACTTAAATATTACATAAATATATGTATTTAATTCTAGAATAAAAAAATGAAAAAATAAAAGAAAAGAAAAAGAAATGAAGTGTTAAAGACACTGGATGACCCTAGACCTCGAGACCAGGTCAATATTGACGTGGTCGACAAGTATTAAAGTAGGGGGAGATAGGGCACTCAAACTATACATATAATACTCAAATAATAATTTATATTCATCAATAAATAGCCATTTAGGTCCTATTTTATTTTTAATTATATATACATCAATAATAAAATCCTCAACATGAAAGTTGCACATAAAAATACAAAGAAAAATACAAAATTTATCTCACACAAAAATAATGCACATTCTGCTTGGGACACACAGAATAAAAAGGCACAAAGAATATCTCCTTCATATGAACTCAAATTCGCCAAACTCACATTTATTATTCATAAAATTAAATTCTATAGTTATGAAGGTGGTTTCATTTAATTTGGAGTTTAGATGCAAAAGTTGGCTTTTGGGTCCCTATTGTACATTATACATGTTTATTATATTCAATTTATTCATTTTTTATATTTTTATCTTTATTATATTTTTAAATACTTGTAAATAAAATTTAAAATACATTTAAATAATAAACATAAAAAAGGCATAAAAATATATTAAAATAAATAATAAAATATAATATTAAAGTAAACTATATCTATAATATACATATACATATTTATTTAAGTTAATAAATAAAATCATAAAAAAAGATACGTAAATGTGTATTTAAATATATTATAAATATATAAAATGTGTGTATACAAAAAAATACAAAATAAAAATAAAAGACCTAAAATACAGGTAAATATACCTATTTATTTACATGTAAATATTAATACTTAATAAATGAGATTGTAAAAATCAATAAAAATCATAATTTGATATACAAAAAATAATGAGAATTTTTCATGTTTTGACTTATTTAAATTTTTTTACTATTTTATATAGAATTAATAATCATTTCCCCCTTTTTCTAGTTGGTCCACATGGACCAATCAGAGCACTCAAACTATTAACCTATACGTCAACAGTCCTTTCCTCCGCCAGTTTTTGTGTTAGAATCATGGAACCCTAACTTTCTCCCATTTCTTCACCTTCCTCCATGCGACTTTCCTCCTTGAGCAACCCACCATTCTTCTCCTCCCTCATCCCTAACCTACGCTGACCATCTAGGCTTCACCTACCACCATCACCGATCATGCCATCATCCCTCAAAACCTTGCCCTTCCTCTTTTTATAAATAAACCTCCATTGCTCCCTTTTTTGATTTGGATCATCCTCTTGCCTCTGTAACCCCAATAGGATCTCCAAAATTAAAGGGCTTGATGACAACGAGCATTTCCCCTCCTTGTCGGCGAGTATAAGGCGGTGGAGGTGGTGATCCAGGTGTCGTTGGAGTCCGACAGATGTACCTTCCCCTGCTCCCTGTATTCAACAGGTTCGAGCTGATAGATATGTGTTTTTTTATTGCATTTCCTTTCCCCATAGTGTAGCCTTTCATTTCAGTAATTAGTGTTTAGTTTAGTTTTAATTTTAATTTTTTGATTGTTGGAGCTTCATGCTCCAAGTCTAATTCACTGTGACCCGACTATTTTCAACACTGCCAAACTACCTCATATTCCATACCCTGCGTGTTCTTCATCATTTCCCCCATCCACATCACACTGATCAGGTCTTGATCGGATCTTCGAGGCTCCTCCTCCATCCTCCACCAAAGCCTCCTCATCTCCTCCATCCATAGTCCTATCAGCTTCACCTTATGGTCAAGGTTCATCGCCTCGAACAGTGGGATATTTTTGTGCTGGACTTGGACTTCAAGGATCCCTTTGAAGACGAGACAAAGCTCAACACAAAGCCCTAGGTACCCTCCAAGCTCCATGCCCCTATTGATGGTTCTCGGACCCAATTGAGCCAACTATAGAACGGTGAACTCCAGGAAGCAAAGGAGCTCGTTGACGATGAGATTGGAGTTCAGAGCAAGGAGAAATGATGGATTGAAGTCCGCCCAGGTTGTGTTCTTGAGGTGTTCTTCATGAACCCTTGAGAGCCGTTGGATCACCAGGTCATCCTAGATCTAATCTGGGTCATCCAAATCAGGGCAAAGTCTTACCCTCTTCATATGGTTGATCGAATTAAGTGGCACCAATGAGGCATCATCTCCACCATCCGATCGTGTCTATTAAAGGGTAATTTACATACGTCTCCAGCCACCTTTTTGTATTACGTTTTATCCCTGTAAAAATTAACCATAGTTTAAAAACTTGTGTAATATTTGTAAAGAATCCCCTATATTTCTTGATTATTATAAATAAGTCCTTTGAAAAGTCACCTCACGTGATCCCCCCACGTGAGGTGCTTGGGCCTTTTGCATAAAAGCCTGAACGACTTTTCTTTATTTAGTTTCAATCTTTAAATTTGTAATTATAATGTAAAACTTTTGTGTGGTTTGCACGCAACACCCAACAGTTTTTTTAAATTGAAAAAATAACCCTTCTATGCTTATAATTTTATTTTTGCATTTTTTATTTTATTAAATAGCACATGTGCTTTTTAAATGCTGAGAAAAATTAGGTGAATGCCTTAAATCATGTTGATGCACGAACACAATTTTATTTAGCATTTTATTGTATTTTCACATATATTAAAAATCAAATAGGAGCTATTTATTCCCTTCTAAGCCTAAAAATCCAATAAAATTATAAAACCAACTTTAAAAATTCCAAAAAATTAGATTATATATACTACTATATATTAAACTTCCAGACCAAAAATCACTAAAATAATATAAGAAGAAAAACTTAAAAATAGCAAACCCTAGAATCAGTAAAAATTCTACAAAAATCCAAAAAATAGTTTTATGTTCCATGTTTTTATTTATTATAAATTATATATTAAAAATCATATTGGGAAATTCTGTAACCATTATATATTTTAAATTCCCAAAGCAATTAGGCTTGTTTAGATTATTCGTTATTTTGTATGTTTTATTACATTAAAAGTACATAAAATTATATAAAAATCATAAAATAGAGGAAAATATTAAAAACAAAAAATATTTTATTTTCTAAAATTTGAATATATTTAATTATATATAAAAGTGTAAAACCCTATATATACTATCTATAACCTATAATATTATTACTTAAAATATACATATTTAAAACCTTTAAAAAATAAAAAAGGATTGTTCCTTTACATATCTTTATTATATATCTTATATATTAGTTATAATATCTATAATATCATTATTACTATATGTATTATATAGTTGAAAAAAATTGCAAAAATAAAAAGAAAATTAAAAATTTTAAAAAATATAAAATAAATAAAACTCCATAAAAATATAAACTAATTAAAAACACACAAAAAATCAGAGAAGCAGAAAAAGTACAAAAATAATTATTAATTAATTGTAATTATACATGTCCCCCGTGCTCTCAATGGTTCGATCCGTACACTTACTAGCTATACACATCTTTTGCAGGGTATAATAAATTGTCATGGTGGGTAGTTTCCTTGAGCGCTTTATGGACAATTTATCGGTCTACGGGTATAGTTTCGATTCATGTCTGCCTTATTTAGACCGAGTACTTCAACATTGTTGTGAAGTGAATTTGGTGCTCTCGTGGGAGAGGAGTCACTTTATGGTGACTGCTGGGATTTTGTTGGGCCACGTCATCTCCAAGAAAGGCATGGAGGTCAACTCAGCCAAGGTGTATGTGATTGACAAGCTAGAGCCAGCAACAACATTAAAGTAGTTAAGGTCTTTTCAGGGGCATGTGGGATTTTATAGATGATTCATTAAGGACTTCAGCAAGATTTCTCGACCTTTAACTGAGCTTTTAGGAAAGGATACCGAGTTTATTGTAGATGATAAGGTTCTCCAAGCCTTCTATGAGATGAAAGATTTGGCTACACAAGTACCTATCCTACAGCTATAGTATTGGTCTCTTCCTTTCAAGATTATGATGGATGCTTCTAAATATGATATTGGAGCTATATTAGGGCAACGAAGGGATCGATTACCATTTGTTAATCATTATGCCAGCAAAACACTTGATGAAGTCCAAAAAAACTACACCGTTATAGAGAAAGAGATGCTAGTAGTTGTGTTTGCTTTGGAAAATTCCGATCACACCAACTTGGATCAACAGTGATTATATACACTGACAATTCTATAATATAGTACTTACAATACAAGAAGGATGCCAAACCACATCTACTTCATTAGATCCTTCTACTCCAGGAGTTTGTTTTGGAAATACAAGATAAACTTTGAGTCAATAATGTAATGGAAGATCACCTTTCCAGAGTCATAAATGCAGAGACTCCTTAGCTGTCAGTTCTACCTATTACAGAGATTTTCCTATATGAGGAAATCTTGTCTATCACATCACTCCCATGGTATGATGATATTATGAACTATCTTGTCTTTAAGAAAGTTCCACAAGATTGACCAAGGCTAAAGATTGACAAGTTTTTGTCTGAGATGCATTTTTACCAGTGGAAGGATATGTATCTATTTGTTGATGGTGTGGATTGTATCTGGAGGAGTTGCATTCCTCAAGAGTACACATGTGTCCTTGATCATTGTCACAATTTAGAAGCTGGAGGACACCATTTTGGGAAGCGCACGATAGTGAAAGTACTTCAATGTGGCTTTTGGTGGCCAACTCTTTTCAAGGATGCTACAACTTATGTGAAAGATTGTACTGATTGTTAAATAATGGGAGGAACCATCTGTTCCAAAGATACAATGCCTCTCAAGTATATCCAGATATCATATGTTTTTAATGCTTGGGTCATTGACTTCATGAGACTATTCTCTAACAATCAGGGATCCGAGTGCATACTGCTTGCCGTCGATTATGTTAGTCGTATCCCCTCTTAAACTGATGATAAAAATATTGTTTATCTCTTTATCAATGACAACATTATCTCATGGTTCAGGATCTTGAAGATTCTCATTTCAGCTAGGGAAGCCACTTTATAAACAGAGAAGTCAGAAAGCTTATGAAGGAGTATGGGACTGAGCATCGTGTCGTATCTCCTTACCACCCCCATACTAACTGTTTGGCTGAGATTTCTAATAGGGAGATAAAGACGATTCTACAGAAACTTGTTAGTCCGAATAGGAAGAATTGGTCTCAATTTCTTGACTCAGTTCTTTGGGCCTATCATATGGCTTACAAATCTCCCTTGGGTATGTCTCCCTATCGTTTGATATATGGAAAGCCTTGCCAATTGTCAGTGGAATTAATTCATAAATCTTTGTGGGCAGTCAGTGTATGTGATTTGGATTCATAAAAAGCATTCCAGAACATAAAGGTTGATATAAATAGGTTGTTGGAATTCAAAGACTATGCTTATGACAACAACCTGATGTATAAGGAGAAAGTCAAGAGATGGCATACATGACCAGATTTTCACTTTGTATATTCCTTTTGTTTTATTATTTCTTACTTTTGTTTTTATCATTCACCTCTTTTCTGTTTGTGTGTGTGCTATACTTAGGATGACCAGATATTAAATATAGGGGAGGTGATTGACATGAGTTTTTTTAATTTTCATTCTGTTTCATTACTCATGTTGTCTCTTATAATAAGGGTCCCTTTACCCTAAGTATAGGGTGAGTGACATCGTTCATTTCATTCTTGTTAATTTTCATTTTAATTTCTTTTGTACTCTTTCTTGTCCTTCAGCTGTTGATATTATCCTCTATACTTAGGGATGTTTTACCCTAAGCAAAGGGGGACAAGCAAAATCATTGAGTTTGTACATTCTCTTCCTCGATTATCCGTGTTTGTATAACTTCTATACTAAGGATTATTTGATCCTAAGTATAGGGGAGATAACCGATTTGTATTCATTTTTTTCTTTATTCTTTAAGTCTTAGTATAGGATTCTTTTCGCTTTTCTATACTTAGCACGAGTTATGTCTTCCTTTGTCGCTTCTTGGTTACTATGAGGACATAGTTCGAGCTAAGTATAAGGGGTGTCGTATATATTTTATATATACTTTAGAAGTCATGATTCATACATTATTGTATTTTTAACAATATGGAACGCATTTATAGAATTGGAACAAAAATGTTTTGTAAAATGATTTGTAATGGTGTTTGAATAGTTGGTTTCTAAACACTTTGTAAGTTCTTTGTAAAAATATTGTAAAAACTTTTGCAAAATCTTTGTAGAAGGTTGTAAAGGTATTTTTGTAAAAATTAATGTAAAATGTAATTTTATCCATAAAATGTTGCATAACATTATTTTTGTACAAAATTATTATTTGTAAAGTATTTTTTTTAATATCTGAAAATAAAATGTTTCAAAAAGTTGATTTGTAAAGTAATTGTAAAATAGTTTGTAAAAATGTTTTTGTCTTTATAAACCTTTTGAAAAACATTTTTGTAATGTATTTTGAAAGATTTTTTTATAAAATTTTTTGTAATAATCTGTCATAAATTTGTTTTTAAAAATTATTTTCTAAACATATATATAAATTATGTTGTGCAAAATATGTACATAAACTTGTTGCAAAATTCGTGTTTATAAAAGCTTTAATTATTTGTAAATTGATTATTTAAATTCTTTTGTGCATATAAAATTCTTTTATAAAATTCATATTAAAAACGTGTAAATAAAACCCTTTTGTAAAAGTTTGTGTATAAAAATTGTAATTAGTTTCTTTTGTAAATAAAATCTTTTATAAAACTTCTATAATTCTTGTATATATTTTTATATAAAACCTATTATAATTCTGTACATAATCCTTTTAATACTTGTAAATATATTCAATTCTCTAACTCTTTCAAAAAACATATCAAAATTAAAAGCTTAGAAAACTCATAAAAATTTGCAAATCTCATTAAAACCACATAAAAACTTCAAAACAAAAAGTAAACTTCAATAAAAATTATTGCATATGCATTAGCATTTTTCAAAATGATGTTGATAACTGAACTAGTTTGGAATAAAATACGAAAAATGGAGCTTGATTAAGACCTTAATCCACTTAATTTTAGAGGAACCTTACATGAACTAGAGTTGAGACTTTTCAGATCGAGTGACTTAATTCATTGAGTCCATAAGACTATGCTCACATGTAATCTTAATTGGTCTAAGTAGAATATTTCATGACACATGCATGACTCTTTTAGACAGTGCCAAAACTTGGACAAGCACTTTGCACATAGCTCAACACAAATGAGGTGGTGAGGGGTAGAATCCAGTAGCTTGATATGCACATGAATGGAAACATACGTAGTCCTAATAGGAGGCTAGTTCCCCCCAATATGGTCAAGTGGCATCGACGTCTAAAGATCATATGTTGTGGGTTGCAATAAAGCTTCAAAAGAGGGATAGTCTACTGATACATGAAGAAAAAATCCTTATGTAAATGCTGAAATGTTATATGTATATAAAAAAATATGAAATAAAATCTCCAACAAGGTTAGATGGGTAAACAATGTTTCCCATCAAAGGAAAATATCAATAAGCAATGCATATGTTTCAAAGTCAAAGTTTTCAAGGAAGCCTGTAGACGGAGAATTGGTTGTACTGGCCAAGCTCCAAAGGATATGTGGCTACACTAGCCACAATCAATTCTCTTCTCTACCTCCTGTTCTTGGTCCTGTTGCACTTGAACTTAGAAGGGAATACCCTGCTCCTCGAGGAAAGAGTTGCTAGATTGGGGAATTAGGGTCACCTTGCCAGAGAAGGTTGTTCGTTGTCATTTCAGATGTGGAGAGCTATAATTCACATTCACAATATAATTAAGATTGATAGTCATAAGAGTTTGCATATGAAAACTTGTTTGACCTGACTAATGAGGTGAACTGAACATATGTTGAACTTATGGGTTGTTGAGTCTTAAATCCTATTCCCAACAAGGTTTCGGTAAACTAATAATCCAAAGGTCTGGTCGAGCTCCATACTTTGATTTTCTGAAGAAATTTTTAAAAATCATAATTGTTCAAAGTTCATTCTTTTTCCTTTTCATTTTCTTTTTAATGACTTATTCTTGTAATGAGTGTTTGCCAAGGGACTAGAAAAGGTGTATAGTGGGATGATGAATCACCAATTCATCATCTTTATTCATCTATTTTGGCTTAAAATCCCTTGCAAAACATATTGAAATATCATTAATTCTTATTTCTTAGCAATCTAACATCATATGTTAATAATGTATTATTATCACTATTTTAAGCTAAACTAAATAAATATAAAATAAAGAAAAAAAGAAAGAAAAGAAGGTTGCATATGAAATAAATACATGATATACAATGAGAGTAGGTCAAGACTTGACCTAATTGACAAGGAATAAAGTAGGGGGAGATAATGTCAATAACATATAAAAATCTCAAAAATTCAAAGTCACATTGAACATATTCATCGCTATTCATTATGCATATATATTATACTGTTTTATTTATTATTAATTCAACCTCGAAAAATAATATTTTTTCTTAAAACATGTACGTACAAATGTGTTTTAAATAATAAAAATAATTGCAAAAATAAATCTTGTGCATAATAAAATGGACAACATTCTGAAAAAGTCGTAAAATCATAATTGAAAGATCAATAACTACTCCATATGAACTATAAATAAATCAAACTCACTTTCGCTATGTTAGAAGTAAAATAAGCTTTAAAATTAAAGTGGTTTCATTAAATTAGGAGTTAAGATGTGAAATTCAGCTTTTTGGAGCGTTGTTTTATCTATTTGTGTATATTTATTTTATTATATTTTAGGACATATTATATTTTTAATTTTTGTATATATATTATTGTATTTATATAATACAAAAAATTAAAAATAATTAAAACTAGATAATTATATTTATTACATAGGTATAATGTATATATATTGTAGAAAATGTATTTATTTATTCCATTAAATAATTTAATAAAATTGAAATAAAAATATATTTAAAAACCTCTAATTATTTTTTAAATAAATATAATATAAAATGAGGTACATATTTGTAGAAATAAATATTTAAAATTTTGTATACTATGTTTATTGGTAATTTGTACCTGTAAATATATGTATTTAATTATTTTAACCAAATTAATTAATTTATTTTATTTATTAAAAATCACTAAAAATCTTTTGTTTATTTATTTACAAACTGTTTTTATGTTCATAAGTTTTAAATTTAAATTCAATTTCTAATTTATTTGTATTTATTTCATTACTTTTATCTTTTCCTCATTGTCTTTATTCGAGCTGGGTTGTGATTGGCCCAAACCTGTTTGTTGAGTTGGGTAACTAGCCCAACATCTTATAAACCTGAATAAATATGTTGACCTACCTATTTCTCGATTTTTTTTTCAACCAAATCACTCCACCAACCTGCCCAATTTCTTTGCCTCTCAATCCACCTCATGCCTGATTAATTTTTTCCTTTCTCATCTCGGTTCATATGTTCCATCCTATTTTGAACTTTTCCTCATCCCATTGCCTATAAAATAATCTCCAGATTCTCCATTTAGGTATGATCCGTCTTCATCCCCCTTCTCTCCTCGAGATTGGTACCTGGAGCAAGTTCTAGGTGACATTCGGAGCTTCCCTCGATCTTGAGTGCTAGAGGAAGGTGTAATCAACGTAATCCACCTTTTAATGTTGAGGTCATCGAAGCTCTTTTAAGATGACTGTTCTATGTCCTTTCACAACCATATTGAGACTAAAACAACCTCATTCCATCATCTTTCCATTTCAGGTAATTATAGCTTGTTTTCCTTTTCGATTTCATTTAATTTCATTTCAATTTTTATTGATTATGATCTGTAGTAGTATCTATTTATAGACCTCCAATCTACTCGATCGGAGGTTATCCTCGTTGGTTTTTGTCCTTATGAGATCGCAAATTACCTCATTTGACTTACTCTACTTCTCCATTTTCTGATCCATGACATATCAACTCAGATTCGTGAATCAGAGTCCAATCATCATCCCCCACTTTCGTAGAGGATCTGCATCCTTTCACCTTCATTTTCTACTTTGAATAATGTTCGGACAAGGCTGAAGAAGCTTCGAGCCATTCAATAACACCTGCAGGTCATTTGAGGTCGAGTTGAGAAGCTTTGATTGGACCACCTAGACAAGGATAAGCTCCTCCATCCAGATCTCTGATCAGCGTGATCCAGATATGTATACCACATCAGTGTGACATGGATTTGGAGAAGGAAGAGAAAGAGCTCAGATCCAAGTCGAACTAAGCGAGATCTTCTCGAAAATGTCACCTTGAGAAGACTTCGTCTGTGTTCTTTCTATATTATTCAGCTATGTTTGATCATATGGCAAAGCCCCCAGATGCAATAAGGAGTGCACAATCACGCCCGAATTCCGGTTGTTCGATCTGATCTGAAGATGGCATTTGGATCGAAGCCGCGCATATATGTAGTACGCTTTATTGGTGAATTTGCACTTTCACTAATTTATTTTTTCAATATTTGTAAATAAACCCTATTATTCTATGTGTCGTGTTATGGTTGATGAAATAATTGCAATTCAGTCATGAATTTTGATAATTTCATTTCAATCCTTATCATCTGAATTCATGTGCATATACACTCGCCTTAGTGGTCCATTTGAAATGACTATCTTGAACATTATGCATTAATAAAAGATCTTAAGGTTTCTAAAATTGCATTTTAGTTATTGTCAGCATAGATCACGTGTGGAAACACGTGAATTATTGGATGTGGAAACACGTGAATTATTGGAATAATTACATATTTTCCCTTAAATTTCTATTATTATTAAAAATTAGTCTGAAGCTTTATGTAAGTTATGTTTTAGTCCTTTTATAGTAGCATTTTATTTTGTTCTTGTATTACTTTTAATAAAAAGTTTTATTTGTCCAAACAAACCACAAATATCATAGTACATTCATAATAATTAGATCCATAACATATAATTTTGGTTTTACATATAAATTTATTTTCTATTTTTAAAAATACAAAAACATTACAGTCTTTATTATTTGTGCATTAAAATTTCATAAAAACTCTAAAGAACTTTGAAATTTTATAAACAATTAATGTAGGTATATTTTATTGTATTTTATCACATATATGAAAATCAATCAAAACTTCAATAAAAAACCTTAAAATTTTGAATAAACAGAAAAAAATATAAAAATTATATAAAATCGTAGAAAAATCATAAAAACATACAATTGGTATTGTTTGAAAGCTCAATAAAAACTCTTTTGTATAAAATTAGTTGTAGACTAATTGCATCAATTTTCTATTTCGAAATACCAAAAATAGTACATTATTTAACATTAAAAATAATTTTGAATTGTAAATTAGTAAAAATCCATAAAAATATAAAAATACCTTAAAAATCAATATAACACTAAAAAATCATTTAAACCCAAAACATTTCATTTTTTTATTTTTGAGCATTTTTCACATATTTTTAAAATACAAAAAGGTTTTATTTCACTTTTGCATATATTATATTCATAAATTGATTTTCAAAATAAAAAATATATAAAAAAATACAAACTAAAATCAATTAAAACTAAAAATCAAAAAATATATAAAATATTTAAAAACTAATTAGAAAAAAATAAAATTCAATAAATCCAAAAAATTCATAAAATCCATTAAAAACAAATTAAAAATCAAAAAAAAGAAATTAAAATATCTTAATTTTCATAATAATAATGCTTACAAAAATAGTTGCCTCCTTGTGTTCGACCATAGGAGCTTTATAAGATAAATAATTAACATCTCATTCATCTCTTTAGAATAAAGATATGTTTGTTTGAATCGATTTTGTTTTGTAATGACATTCACATTTTTATCATTTCAAATAATTAAAAAAAACCCCAAAACTTTCTGAGGTTCAACAATCATCCCCAAAAACCTTCTCTTTAGACGGAGAGTATCATCGACGAAAAACAACAAGCAAATCACCATCTGAATATAGTTTCTGCTAGCACTAAAGTTTGTGGCAAACATCATCGCCTTTGATAGCTTCTCAAGCATAACACTTTATGTCAGATCCAACCACTGAGTAACTATAAATAAATAAACACCGCTACGTGGAGAAATCCTATTTGGGGAAGAACAAGAGTTTCCCCTAGCCCGTAAACCACTTGAATATTGAGTGCAACTCCTATAGAAGAAGTCTTGGTGCATTTGGGGAAGAACATCCCCTTGTTCAAGATGTTACAGATAGTCTTGGATTAAAATCCTTATTAGATCTTCATTGTCGATCTAAGAGAAGGTGTTGGTGATCTGATCCTCATCCACACAATATAGATGAGCCATGAGGAGAGATATGAGCCTAACGATCAGATGTGCCCCTGATCATGGCCGCTCGTCGCTCTACCCAAACTCGCATCTATCTCAGGTGAATGAGAGGCATTTTACATAGGTACCCAAACAATTTGAGATATCATGTTTTGAACCTTACGGTATCTCACATGCATTAGATCACGTGATGCTAGGATTTTAGCAAATGATGCCCCTATTATTCACATTATTTAGAGTACACGTACAACATTGTGAGTAATTAACAATAGGTCCCTACATATCCAAGGAATAAATACTTATAAATACTATAATAAATAAATAATGTATAATTAAATACAAATAAAATATAATAATATACCTAATAATATACTATATCATACAAATGTAGTTTAAAAATTAAAACATTTTTTGGGTTATTATCAGATGTGCCCCTCTGAAATATGCAATATCAGTTATTCCCCTCCCTTTTTTTGAATATCAGTTGTGCCCCTGACTTCTTGTCATTCTTTCACTTGTGCCCCGGGCATAACTATCCAAAAACTCTTGTTGTTCCTCCTCCCACTCCCCAACCTCCTCCACCCCATGCTCCTCCTTCCCCCTCCTTAGACGCCCTCTTCTCCGATACCCCCTCGTAGACACACTAGAGCTCGAACTCAACGCGACAACAGTAGGAGGTGATTGCAGCGGGATGGGCGTCGTTGCATTGTGACTTGGATAGACACAGAAGAAGGTGATGATGCAATGAATCTCTAGTGGAGTTTGGATAGGTCTTCGGATGGCTCAACACATGCTGAGAAGTATGGATAGGGTATCCAATTATGATGGCGAAGTAGACTAATTGCTATTGGACACACTTCTCCCTCCCCTTCTTTGATGTTATAGGTGGTACAGTGAAATAGAAGGGCCCTATTGGTTTTCCCGTTCTACTCAATTTTAGTAGTGCAGGAAGAAGGAAGGGCACTCTGGATGCAAAAAAAAGTATGGTGGATCTGATATGGTTTCTCTATGGACGGAGCTACTATTGAACAAGTTGGTCCTACGCGAGAAATACTGCAAGCAGCTGCTTGAAGATGGATATCATATGTTGTTGTTTTTGGAGAAGCTATATAGCTACAAGTGGGAAAAATCACTCTAAAGGGAGAAGAGTGTGAGGGAGGAGCAGGGGGCGGAGGAGATGGAGGGGCAAAGGGGATGCAAGGGAGGAGTAGAAGGGTGGAGAAAGAGGAGGGGACATAGGTAGAAGTAGTAGGGGAGAGGGCTTGTTCGGCGACCTTGGTGGGTGCGGAGGAGGAGGATGGGGAGTAAAAGGAGGAGGGGAGGCCCGATCTTGAGATGACTTTTGTGAGGGTCTAAAATAATATCCTCACGGAAGGCGAAGATAAAATGTCACTGAGGCGACCGCTCACAAGAGTCGAATTAAACAACTATCAACCAACAAAAGAAAGCAAGTGTG
Source organism: Ottelia alismoides (assembly GCA_037367405.1). Taxonomy (NCBI): domain Eukaryota; kingdom Viridiplantae; phylum Streptophyta; class Magnoliopsida; order Alismatales; family Hydrocharitaceae; genus Ottelia; species Ottelia alismoides. The sequence goes on along the minus strand of JAZKJV010005870.1, from coordinate 347,039 downwards.
AATAAAAATTTATTATACCCCACAAATAGTAGGGGTCGTACATAAGAAACAACAGAGGATAGACAATAAAAAATTGGTAGAGAATATCAATAGATGATTTTAGGTATTTTTAAGATTTTCAGATTTTTTTGTTGGTTTTCTAATATTTAAATTTTTATGGCCTTTTGTTTTAATATTTTTTTTTATTTTTTTTATTTTCTGATTTTAGTATTTTCATATTTATAAAAATATAATAAGAATAATAGGAGTAATATAAGTATATATAAGTGTAAATATGCTATATAAGCCGGTATATAGATATAAATACCTATAAATACTCAAAATTTCCCAAATAATATATTCTTATATTTTTTATAGTTTTCGCTATTTTTGATGTTTTTATGATAATTTTTACTATTTTTGTATTTTTTATTTATTAAATAAGGCAAAATAGTGATTAGGATAAATAGGTCGGATTGTTTTGGAATTTAAAAATATCAAAAAAGCTCAAAATTTTCCAAAACTATTTTTAATAATAGTAAATATGTTAGACAAAATTTACAAAAAGGAAACACTTTTTCTGGATTTTTTATATTTTTTAATATTTTTAGTTGGATTTTGAAGCTTTTTAATTTTTAGGCTTATCATTTTTCCTTTTTTTATGGATTCTTAATACATATACTCACAATACAATGATAGACATAATATAATTTTTTGTAATTTTTCAAAATGTTTTTATATTTTTTACGAGTTTTTTTACTGTAAATAGGGAATAATATCTCGTTTTTCAAATTTTTAAAAATGGAAAATAAACTCCAAGTACCTAACTGGAAATATCAGATATTTAAGGTAATTTTCCGCAAAATTATAAAGGCTTAGAGCAATTTTTTACAAAATAAAATCTATAAAAAGAAAATACATTCAAGCAAAGGTATTTTTTCAAATATTTAAAGTTTTGGGACTAAATCCGAACACCACAAAGAATTCTAGGAGGTAAGCATGCAATTGTTTCCAGAAATATTCAATAATATATACCTAGACGGGAATTTTCATAATTTAATACAAGTACGGGGATCCAAATGCAATTTTACCACAAAATATTACTACATATGAAAATTTGTGGACTTGAACAAAATAATAAAAAACCAAGGGTCCAAGTGCAAAATACTCCATCCCCTCAAGAGCACAGGCATGTGAGGTGCCATGAAATGGACCTAAATGTAAATATAGGAAGTATGGGGAATTAAATGCAAATATTATAAACATATTTGAACTACAGACAAATGTTTATGGATTAATATTAAAAAAAAGGTGTGAGGGGTTTAATGCAAAATACCCCTAATCACACGCTGATTGATGGCTCTGGATGCTCCACTTATCACTCGTCGCGCATCTAACAGTTGATACCGGTTCGAGCTTCCCCGACTGAGATTAGATCCTAGGAGGAGATCTGATAGTTGATGCTCGGTTGATCGAACGATAGTTATAAAGTCTGGAACGGGGTGCTAGATCGGACGGAGGAGTACGCTGTAAGAACAATGTAAGAACTCCCCCCAGCAAGCTTTGATCTGGCCGTTCTCGGTGGTTGATCTCCTCCATGAGCTCGGAGGTGGCTCAAACTCTCCTAGAGGTCCTCCACTTCAACTGGTGGTCTCAAAAGGGTGTGAGGGACTCCTCCAAGGTCGAACAGAGCTGCGACAATGGGAGGGAATGCCGGAGCTTGATGACCCCTACAAAGGTGATTTCTCTCTTCGTTTCCTGCAAGGGTTAGTCAACGGACAAAAATCGAAGCAATGGATGGCTTCAATGGTCAGAAAGGGTGAGAAATAGAGCGGGGCGACATATCTTTGGCGAGAGGTAGAGCGGGGACATAGATCTCCCGATCTGTGCAAGATCAAGGGAAACGAGGGTGCACAAGATGTTCAGCAGGCAAAGGGGAAGGAGATGGAAGCATGAGGTGAGGTAGAGCAAGATGTGAGTGGCTGGAACAGAGCGGCGGGGCTGGAGCTCCGGTGAGACAAAATTTTTAATTTTATGAAATATAAAACAAACATAAACGCAATACTGGTTAACTCTACACTATTGCTACTCTAAAGAATCAAAAGATAGAAAGAAAGAGGAAGAAGCTCACCGGAAGCACTCATGGAGCTGAGCTGTAGGCGGAGTTAGCGACGGAGTTAGATCTCTCGATTCTACACATCCTGATGCTCACCAAATCACAGAGAGGCTAGATGTTGTCTTTAGGAACAACGATCCAAACTAGGGTTAGGGATTTCTGGAGCAGAAGAGGATCAAAATCCTAATGAAGTCATAGGAAATTTTAAATAGCAGAAGACGTTGACTGAAGAGAGCTCGCGATTCGATGCATCAATTGATGGGGAATCACTCTCACGTGAAAGATCAGTAAACGAGGAGCAAAAGTCAAGAGGATGTCGATCCCGAAAAATGCAAGGATCGTGCGGCATGCGGCCAAGAAATCGAGGGTAAGAGCTTTCTAACATGGTTCAGGGGTGATTTCAGATAGTTGACCTCAGATTAACCATAGACTACGTCCTATTGAGCCACGTTCGCAACAAAGAGAAAAAAATTAAATAAAAAGGGAATTAAATTGAAAAGAAATAGATTTATTAAGGAAAACTCAAAATATGAAAGTTGTTTGTCTTTTTATGTATTATTTTAGCAAGATTTTTATTTATTTTTACAAGTTGTTTTATTGCAAAGTTACTTTTTAGGGTTTCATTTATAAGTATATTTACCTATATTATGTATATTTTATTTTTATTTAATATTGATGATTTTATTATTTTATTCTTTTAATTTCTATATTTATACCTTATTTGAATACACATAAATATATTTTTATTATATTTTTCTGATATCATATGTAAACTTAAATACAAATGTATGCTTATTATATAGGTATACGTATAGTATATTCATTTATGTATTTATATAGACTATTTTATTTTTGTGCTTTCTTTATGGTTTTATTCTAATATGAAGATGTACATACACTATAAATAATATTTGCAAAATTATAAAATATAAAATTATAAAAATTATAAAGAATAAATAAAATGAATATTTTATTCAAGTATATTGTATAATAGGGGTCCAAAACCTAACTTTTGCATCTAAACTTCAAACTAGATGAAACCACCTTCATTAATTAGCTTAATAAATGTTATATACAATAAAGATGTTTTTCTACATTTTGAGTTCATATGGAGAAGATACAGGCCTGGGAAGTTTGTGTTTTAGCTTTTTATTTTGAGTATAAATAATACATTGTATATTATTTGTGTAAACTCAATTTTATATTTTTTCTGTATATTTTTATCTACAACTTTCAAGTACAAAGTTTCTTTATTTTAAGTATATATAATAAAGAATAAAATGGGTCCCAAAAGTGCAATATTGAAGAATATAAATTAGGGTTTTATTGTTGCTTTTGACCCTTATCTACCTCTAGTTTATTCCTTATCAACCCAATCATCAAGATGCCTAGGTCTCGGGGTTTAGAGTCATAAAATACCTTTGCCATTTTATTCTTATTCTCTTATTTTCTTTATTCTTTTAGTTTGGCTTTAAACAATGTATTTTATAAAGTATTTATACAATAATTAATGAATGTCAATTTGTTCAAATTAATGATATTTACATGCATTTATCTAGGGTTTAAAGGTCAAAATGAAAGAATAAAGGTGATGAAATGGAGATTCATCACCACCCCTATATTTGCCTTTGCTAGTTCCTAGCAAACACTTGTGCCTATACGTACAGAAAAGACTAAAGAAAAGAATAAGAAAGAACTACGAATAATTATCGACTTTGAAACTTGTCTTAACAAAATCGAAGTTTGGAGCTCAGAGAAGGCCTTTGGATTAATGTTCTGTTTGGAACCACATGGAAGTTAGGAAGTGTGACACAACAACAGTTAGGTTCTATACTCCTATCATTCAGTCCAAATCATAGCCAGGTCAACACCGTCCTCCCAATCACATACTCTTGCTACCTTGAAGTGATAGAACCGTGCGCGTGAAATTATTCAGCTCTCTCGATACAAAATCCATGAACTATCACGGCATCCGCTCTTTGGTAACTCATCCTAGTGGAGACATATGTTCCCTTCTAAGGTTAGGTAATCTCGATTTTTACAACCAAATGGGGAAGAAGTTTAGAAGAAGGGGAAAAGAAGTGGGAATGGACTAGTGTAGTCTTCATTCCCTTGTGAAGTCGGTCAGTGTAACCGATTCTTCACTAAGAAGAAGGCTTTATCTGAAGCTCATTTTTTGTGGAATTTTTGTTTTTCGGCTTCTTTGGATATTTTCTTTGATTTTGTACAGCTTATGCATTCTTGCTTGTGCCTTGTTGGATATAACATCTTTTGTTCCACCCATTTTTTGGGGTTTTTGAAAAAGTTGTGATGGTAGACCATTCATCATCCGAAGCATTGTCTCAATTCATCTCCAGTCTTTAGATATCATTGTTACTAAAAGAAGAGGATTAGAGTACAGTGTCGGCAATCCTCAAGAATGGTTCCTGAGCCACCCTTGATGAAGCGGTCTTGCATCTTCCCCACTTAGACTCTGAAATTTTTGACCAATCCATCTGGGTTGAGCTAAGTGCTAGGTACGAGGTTTCCGGTCAAGTCATTGTCTCAAGAGTCTTACGGGTGATATGAAGGGTTTTATTTAGGCACATTAAATTGACTAATGAATGTAGTCTTATGTAACCTAAAGAATTAAGTCAAGGTGAACTGAAATATCGCCACTTACAGTACTTAATCGATTCATATGAAACTAAGTGTATTAATCTCTATTCCAAGCTCCAATCTTCGGACTTTATTTAGGCTTGTTCAATTGTCTAGGTTATTTCAAAAAATGCAAATGCTATGCAAAATGCAAGGAAATGTTTTTGTGATGCAATTTTCTGATTTTGAAATTTTTACGGATTTTCGAAAAAAGGTTTTGCAAATTTTTGTGTAATTTTTGAAAAGTTGCAAATGTTTTTGGGATTTTTGATTTTATAAAATTTAAGGGTTTTTTAACAAAGACTTTTTGGAAAAAAAAGTAGGTACAAATATTTACACGGAAGTTCTTCTTGTTATTTACAGGAGTTGAGTTTTAGGAATTTAGAAGATTGTATATAAAAGGTTTTGTAAAGAGTTTTGCTAAAATGCTGAAAACTTTATTTTTTGCAAACTAGTTTGATAAATAATTTTTACAAACATTTACAAAATTTAAAAATCATTTTGCAAAGATTTTCAAACAATATATATATATATATATATTTCAAAAATATTTTTGCAATCATTTTCCAAATCATTTGTAAATAGATTTTCAAAACATTTTATTTGACACAAAGAAACGTAATTTTTCAAACAAAATAGTTTTACAAAGGTTGAAAACATTTTCCAAAAAAATTTCAAATGATTTTTCAAAGAGATTTTCAAACCATTTTTCAAACATTTTATAAAACATTTTTACCTGATTTATTAATCGGTTTATACAAAGAATTTTAATGAATTGTATACAAGTATTTATTTACGCTTAATCATTTGTATTTTATACATATTTATTGAAGCTACGAAAGTATGAGTTATGGCTAAAGTATATACGAAGTATATACGACCCCCTATACTTATCTTGAGTTATATCCTCATAGATCAGAGAGAAAAAGAGAAGACGAAACTCCTACCGAGTATAGAAAGCCTATACTAAAACGATTAAAGAATGAACGAAAGAGAAGTTTACCATCCCCCCTATACTTAGGATGAAACAATCCTAAGTATATCTAGATGTACACAGGGCAGGGAGAGTCAAGGGTGGGAATGTACGAAATCAACAGCTCGACCTGTCCCCTCTATACTTAGGATGAAATATCACTAAGTATAGATAAAGTGTCAAATTTTAAGGGGACTTGTGAGGGATTAGAAAATAAACAATTTGGGGTGTACACCCCCATACTTTGGACAAAGTACTTCCTAAGTATAGCAAGGATGAAAGGGGTGACACCTTTTTGGAAGAAAAACAAAATGCAAAATGAAAAGAAGAAAAGATCATTCAAAAATGTTTTTTTTCTGCTTTGTCGGATTTGTCAGTTGTGGTAGCATTCAGCTCATCTTCATATATAACTTGAATGGAGTCAACGACAGACAGAAAAGTATCATGCTCTAGGTAAGGCTTCAGTAATTTTCCATTGATTACAAAGGGTTGTGCGTCAGTTAACGATCCAGATATCATCAAGCTAACATTGTCATGCACACGTTTCACAATAAATGACCCATTCCACTTACTCTTCAATTTTCTAGGAAAGATTTTTAATTTCGCATCAAACAACCAAACCCTCTGACCTGACTCAAAATTCTTTCTACGAATGTGCTTGTCATGCCACTTCATGACCTTCTACATGCACATCAGGCTATTGTCGTATGCGTAATCTCTAAATTTGAGCAGTCTATTCAGATTCACTTTTCAATTCTTCCCTTTTTTCTTGGAGTCAAAATTACAAATATTGATCACCCACAAGGATTTATGAATTAGTTCCACAAGTAGATGGCATGGCTTGTCGTAGATCAAGCGATATGAGGACATTCCCAAAGGTGACTTGTATGTAAAGCCTAGAACTTGGACATCTCTCGGATCCTATATCACAAGATATGTCTCGTCAAGAGGAAACCAATGGAATTTGTTTTGTGTAAATCGGACTTCATTTCGATTTGTTATGATTTTCGGAAGAAAGAGAAGTAAGGAGGTTTAGGACGTCATTAACTCTTAATGACAATCATTAAGACTAATTAAATATGATTAAAGAAAGTAATAATGGATTGAGGATCGTTAATGACATTAGCAAACACTAATCAATGATTAGCAAAAGTTAAGCGTAAGCCGTAAAGGTTAAATCACGATTAGTAAAAGTTAATCACGATTAGCACTGATTAAGCATCATTAGAGAATCTAGCATCTTCTGGATAGTTGTAACTTAAGCCATAAGTTTCGGATAAGTTTTGTCCAAAACAATGGGCCAAAACCATGGGCTGCTAACTACGGTTAAGGTCTAAACCATGGTTTTCTAACCAAGGTTAGCGGTTTTCTGGAGCCTATAAATAGCCCCCTTCTCATTCATTTTCTACGATTTCCACTACCACCACCCCAAGGGCTAGGGTCGAGAGGTCGGGAGGAGGAGTGGGAGGCAAGGAAGGGTCACTAGCAAAGCGCTGCCAGGAGAACGAGGAGGTGGAAGGTACGATCCTCTCTTAGTTTGCTCTGTGAGGTAGGTTTTCAATTCATGTTCAGCTTCCTTCTTGTTTTCCTTTCAGTGATTTTATAGAGGAAACTCTTTCTATTTTCTTTTAAAATATGTCCCGATATAGGGGGAAACTCCGCCGAAATTTTTATAGAAATATGTACCAATATAAGGGGAAACTCTATCGAAATTTTCCTAGAAATATCACCTCGTATAAGGGGAAGCTCTGCTGAAGTTTCAAGAGAAAATATATGCTTCGCGTTCTTTGTGTTCTTCGTGTGTTCTTCGCGTTATTCGTGTTCTGCATTCGTTCTTCATGTTCTTGGCACATTCTTAGCATTTTTGATATGAAAATGAACTTCGATCTTTTCAGGATCTATTAATCATCCTTTTGAAAAAGAATCACGATAAAGCACTGCATACGAGAGAGAGAGTGCTCATTTAGGTAATGAAATCCTTCCTTTTGTTGTTGGACTTTCATATGTGATCGTTGAGATTTCTGTATTTATTCTTCTTGCTACAAAGAACCCTAATTTGGCTATTTTTAAGAAAATATGAAAAGTTGCTTTGTGATTTCAATTAAAATAAGGTCTAAGCATTGAATGGATGCAACAACTTAGAAAGTTAGGGTTTGGAAGTTAAAATGAGCATAATTATGAGTATATAAATATATGAATTAATATATGTGTAAATCTATACTCAATATTTATGGTTATGAAAATCTAAGGCTTAATAGAGGAATTACATCATGGGAATTGATGTGTTTTGAGTTGGATCCTGTCTTACGTTAAGAATGAATGGGAGTAGAGCTACAGGTCGGGCATGCAACCTGTAGGTTTGTCGGAAGGAACCTGTATTGGCATTGACCTACCTAGGTGGTACACGGTTGCCCTATTATGATAATTGCACATGAAATGAATGATTTGCAACGCGTGGTATCGGGAGCCAATATATTCAGGTTGAACGACAGAAGATGTGGTCGTGCCATGTGGAGGCATGGGTGGTTCAATAGCAGTTGGGTCACGATAACATGTATTTAAATCCACTAGGTTATGTCATTAAAGGTTAGCCTGAGGTTTCAAGCAACCGGATCCTCGTGGACGGTTTGCTCCTTTGTTTGTCAGGTTGAGAGTTTAAGACCCTGATTAATAAAAGAAAAGGAAATTGTCAGGGTAGTATTGGAGAATTGGTTAAGGCGACATGCGGCGGCATAAGCTTGCCAGATCAACGCGATCTCCAATCCTGAAGAGTCCACAACTTCGGAGACCATACAGTGGTGAGATAATTCCTTGGACTAATCCCTGACATAGAATAGAAAGGAATATGACTTAAACTAATGAGAAGAAACTGATCTTTTTGTGTTAAAAAGTTTTGAAAAATTACACATTTGTTTGCTTTTCTCTTCTTCTTTACTTAGCATTCGCTAATTATTATCCTATGGTTTATAGAAAATCCAACAGGTGTTGGTGAGCTATCTCAAGGACTTTAATAATCCAACCAGCTAACATAATAGTCATCCAACCAGCCACAGTAGCTTTACTCTATAAGGTAGTTAGTAATCTTTTTTTGTTATTCCTTCCTAGGTGATGTACACGTAAATGGTTATAGTGGGACAATGTACAATGTAAACTTTATTTTGTGAATGGAAAATGTTGAAATACTTCTTCTGGGTATTTTTAATTTATAGTCTGTTTGAATGTTAGTTGATTGCTGAATAAATTATTGTTGAGTAACCAGATCCGGATATGGGAGTATTCGACGGCCCAGAATTGGATATGTGACAGATTTGTATCAGAGCTCGGTTACTCTTATAATTTACTCCGTAATTTATAACTATGGGCGGTATTCAAAAACTAAGGTTGTCTTAAGATCCTTTGATCTTAGTAAGTGACTGCAGTACCATTCACAAGTCATTGTTCTTTATGTACATCATGCTAAAATGTATAGGACCAAACCTTTGGTCTTGACTCATCCCAGTATCATGGCATACCAAGACATGTTTAGGAAATCAGCGGCTATGATGACAATGCTGCACGAAATGAGGCAAAAGTTAGCATGCATTAGAGCAGAGACTCAATGCCACAATGAGATATCAAAGTCATCCAGACCCATGAATGCTAGAGCTAAGGGTTATGTTCATCCATCTTATGAAGAATCTAGTTACGTAACTACATGGAGTAGACCCCTACTCCTATCGGAGGAGCCATGTAGGAGGCCTTCCTTAGGCAGAAAAAAATTGCTTGAATCCTACATAAATATAATATATCAATAGAAATACAAAACCATTATTTGATTAGAGGACAATGAGTTAAAGTATTTATAATCCAAGAGATCTTAGATGACTACATGATATAGATTGTAGGATATCATTTACCAGCTTCTCTACTACTTACTGAAATATGAATATTTTGATCTCATCCTTGATATGGACTGGCTAGAAAGGCATCATGCATGTCTTGACTATTTTCAGAAGATAGTAACTTTTCACCTTCCTAACTCGATAGAGTTCCAGTTCATTAGAAAGAGATATCCAATAATAATATTGAATATATCTCAACTTTGAAGGCACAACAATTGTTAGAGCAAGGTTGCCAAGGATATTTAGCTTATGTAACCACTACATAAGGGTTTGACAGAATGATAGAAGATGTACCTATAGTGTGCGAGTTTCCTGATGTATTTCCAGAGGAACTACCTGGATTACCACCTGAGTGAGAGATTAAGTTTGAAATCTCTCTCACACTAGATACTCAACCTATCTCTATCCCTCCATATAGGATGGCCCTAGCTCAGTTGCGAGAGTTAAAAGTACATTTACAAGAACTGTTAGATAAAGGATTCATTCGTCCTAGTACTTCACCATGGGCTGCACCTATTTTGTTTTCGAGGAAAAATGATGGGTCAATGCGGTTGTGCACTGATTATAGACAGTTAAACAAGAAGACAGTAAAGAACAAGTATCCTTTGCCTAGAACAGATGATCTCTTTGACCCATTGCTGGGATCAACTGTGTATTCCAAGATTAATTTAAGATCTGGATATTGTCAGTTGAAGATTAAAGATGCATATATCCCCAAGACAGCCTTTCAAACTAGATATGGACATTATGAATTCTTAGTTATGCCTTTTGGACTGACAAATGTCCCAACATCCTTCATGGATTGCATGAATAGAGTATTCAAGGAGTTCCTAGATCACTTTGTAGTAGTCTTTATTGATGATGTGCTTATTTACTCCAAGAATAAATACCAGCATGAACACCATCTCTGACATGCACTTAAAACATTAAGGAAGAACAAACTATATGCTAAATATAGAAAATGTGATTTCTAGCTAGCTGAAGTATCTTTCTTAGGCCATGTTATTTCTGGGGAAGGATATTAGTTGATCCTACAAAGGTTAGTGTGATGATAAGTTGGGAATGCCCGAAGACGGTCACAGAAATACGATCTTTTCTTGGTTTAGTTGGATATTATAGAAGATTTGTGAAGGACTTTTCACGAATAGCATTTCCAATGACTAGGCTAACTCAGAAAGAGGCTTCATTCATATGGTCTGATGCATGCGAAACTAGTTTCCAAACACTGAAAGAATGCCTAACATCTGCACCTATCTTTACTCTACCCTCTGGGAGTGAAGGGTTTATAGTGTACACTGGCACATCTGAAGAAGGACTTGGGGCAGTTCTTATGCAACATGGTAAGGTAGTTGCGTATGCATCACGACAACTCAGGACACATGAGAAGAACTACCCGACACATGAACTTGAATTAGTTGCCGTAGTTTTCGCATTAAAGATATGGAGACACTACCTCTATGGTATAACTTTTGAAATCTTCACTGATCATAAAAGCTTGAAATATATGTTTAATCAGTAGGAGCTCAATATGAGACAAAGACAGTGGCTAGATCTATTGAAGGACTATGATTTCACCATCTCCTACCACCCGGTAAGCGGAATGTCGTAACAGATGCCCTAAGTAGAAGAACTTATTCACATGGATTGGTGAGTGCTATCCACTTCTAGGGTTTACTATCAACGTTGAGTGAATGGAAACCATTTGATAGTAGTACCGATACTATAAATATTCCTTATCGATACCAGAGATCTGGGATAGAATAAAGAAAGGACAAGAGGATGATCCAGTACTTAAATACTTGAGACAACAACTTGAGAAGAATGAGATAGAGGGATTCAATATCCAAGATGGGTTACTATATAACCATCACATAGTTTGTGTACCGAACACACCTAAACTAAGGAAAGACATCTTACGTGAAGTGCATTGCTCTATATTATCTATTCATCCGATAATTACAAAGATGTATAGGGATTTTCATTCATACTTTTGGTGGCCAGGAATGCAGAAAGATGTTGCTAAGTTTGTGAATTCATGTTTCACTTGCCAACGGGTAAAAGCTTCTCACCAAAAGCCACCAGGATTGTTGCAGCCTCTCCATGTACCTGAATGGAAATGGGAAAGCATTTTCATGGACTTCGTTACTGGCTTACCTCAGACGACTGGTGTTAAAGATAATATCTGGGTTATAATAGATTGTATGACCAATTTAGCACACTTTATTCTAATAAGCTTATCTTCCACTCCAGATAAACTTGCTGAGTTATATATTACACATGTGATCCGCCTCCATGGTATCATAAAGGAGGTAGTTTCTGATCGAGATTCATGATTCACCTCACACTATTAGGAGAACTTCATGAAAGCCTTAAGCACACAACTATGCTTGAGCGCGACATATCAACCACAAACAGATGGTCAATCAGAACGTACGATTCAGACTTTAGAGGATATGCTACCAGCATGTGCCTTAGAATGGAAAGGGACATGGGTGAAACATTTGCCTCTTGTAGAATTCACCTACAACAATAGTTACCATACAGGTATTGGCATGGTACCATTTAAAGCACTATATGGACATAGGTGTACTACTCCTTTGTGTTGGCAAGAGGTCAAGATAAAGAACCTTTACGATTCAGATAGACTCCAGGAGACACGGGAAGCTGTAGAGACAGCTCAAAAAAGACTAATAACTGTCCAGAGTTGCCAGAAAAGCTATAGTGATACCAGGCAAAGAGACCTTGAGTTTGAGGTAGGCAACTTTGTATTTCTCAATGTATCACCTATGAAGTGAGTTCATAGGTTTGGCTTGCGTGGGAAGTTGGCACCCATGTTCGCTGGTCCCTTTGAAATTATTCAGCGCATTGGCAAAGTCTCATATAGACTTGCACTTCCTCCACATCTTTCGACAATACATGATGCTTTTCATGTATCAAATCTGAGAAAGTATATTAAGGATCCCGAGCATAAGATAAACTATGATGATCTACATGTTGAGCCAGACTTGACATACCTAGAAATACTTGTGCAAATACTAGATAGGGATATCAAGAATCTTAGGAATAAAGATGTACCTCTTGTTAAAGTGTTGTGGCGCAACCAGGAGTTTGCATGGGAACCTGAGGCAGAAATGAGAGAAAAATACCCGCACTTGTTTGAATGATAACACTATGTATTGTGTATATCTTATTATAAATGAAATGACGTTCATTCTCTATGAGGTTGTTATGGTTTCAATCCTCTTTAAGATTATTATGCCTGCATTTATAGTCTCGAGGACGAGACTTCCTTTAAGATTGATACATTTGTAAAGCCTGGAACGTGGTCATCTCTCGGATCCTATATCACAAGATCCGGCTCATCAAGAGGAAACCAACATAATTTGTTTCGTGTAAATTGGACTTCGTTTCGATTTGTTATGATTTTCGGAAGAAAGAGAAGTAATGAGGTTAAAGACATCATTAACTCTTAATGACCGTCATTAAGACTAATTAAATATGATTAAAGAAACTAATGATGGATTGAGGATCGTTAATGACCATTAGCGAACACTAATCAATGGTTAGCAAAAGCTAAGTCTAAGCCGCAAAGGTTAAAACACGATTAGTAAAAGTTAATCACAATTAGCACTGATTAAGCGTCATTAGCAAATCTAGAGTCTTATGGATAGTTCTAACTTATGCCCTAAGTTTCAAATAAGTTTTGGCCAAAACCATAGCCCAAAACCATGGGTTGTTAACCACGGTTAAGGTATATACCATGGTTTTCTAACCATGGTTAGCAGTTTTCTGGAGCCTATAAATAGCCCCCTTCCCATTCATTATCTACGATTTCCACTACAACCACCACCCCAAGGGCTAGGGTCGAGAGGTCAGGAGGAGGAGTGGGAGGCAAGGAAGGAGCGCTAGCGAAGCGCTACTGGGAGAACGAGGAGGAGGAAGGTACGATCCTCTCTTAGTTTGTGCTCTGTGAGCTAGGTTTTCGATTCATGTTCAGTTTCCTTTCGGTGATTTTATAGAGGAAACTCTTTCCATTTTCTTTTAAAATATGCCCCGATATAAGAGGAAAGTCTGCTGAAATTCTCCTAGAAATATCACCCCATATAAGGGGAAGCTCTGCTGAAGTTTCAAGAGAAAATATGTTCTTCGCGTTCTTCGTGTTCTTCGTCTATTCTTTGCGTTCTTCATGTTCTTCATTTGTTCTTTGCGTTTTTGGCATGTTCTTAGTGTTTTTGATATGAAAATGAAATTCGATCATTTTGGAGCTATAAATCATCCTTTTGAAAAGGAATCACGATAAATCACTGCATACGAGAAAGAGAGCTTGATTAGGTAATGAAATCCTTTCTTTTGCTGTTGGGTTTTCATATGTGATTGTTGAGGATTCTGTATTTATTCTTCTTACTATGAAGAACCCTAATTTGACTATTTTTGAGAAAATATGAAAAGTTGCTTTGTGATTTCAATTAAAACAAGGTCTAAGCATCGAATGGATGCAGTGGCTTGGAAAGTTAGGATTTGGAAGTTAAAATGAGCATAAATATGAGTATATAAATATATGAATTAATATATGTGTAAATCTATACTCGGTATTTATGGTTATGCAACTCTAAGGCTTAATAGAGGAATTACATCATGGGAATTGATGTGTTTGAGTTGGATCTTGTCTTACGTTAAGAATGACTGGGAGTAGAACTACAGGTCAGGCATGCAATCTGTAGGTTTGTTGGAAGTAACCTGTATTAGCGTTGCCCTACCTAGCTGGTACATGTTTCCCTGTTATGATCAGTATGCACAAAATGAATGATTTGCAACGCGTGGTATCAGAAGCCAATATATTTGGGTTGAACGACGGAAGATTTGGTCGTGCTATGTGGAGGCATGGGTGGTTCAATAGCTACTGGGTCAATGATAACATGTATTTAAAGCCGCTAGGTTATGTGATTAAAGGTTAGCCTGAGGTTTTAAGCAACTAGATCCTCGAGGATGGTGTGCTCCTTTTTTGCCAGGCTGAGGGTTTGAGACCCAGATTAGTAAAAGAAAATGAAATTTTCAGGGTAGTATTGGAGGATTGGTTGAGGCGATGTGAAACGACATAAGCTTATCAGATCAACGCAATCTCCAATCCTGAAGTGTCTACAACTGCGGAGTCCATATTGTGGTGAGGTAATTCCCTAGACTAATCCCTGACGTGGAATAGAAAAGAATAGGACTTAAACTAATGAGAATGACCCACTCTTTTTGTGTTAACAAGTTTTGAAAAATTACACATTTGTTTGCTTTTCTCTTCTTCGTTACTTAGCATTCGTTAATTATTATCCTATGATTTATGGAAAACCCAACAGGTGTCGGTGAGCTATCACAAGGACTTTAGTAATCTAGCCAACTAACATAGTAGTCATCCAGCAAGCCATAGAGCTTTACTCTGTAAGGTAGTTAGTAATTTTTTGTGTTTTTCCTTTCTAGTTGATGTACATGTAAATGGTTATAGTGGGGCATTGTATCATGTAAACTTTATTTCGGGAATGGAAAAATGTTGAAATACTTCCTTCTGGGTATTTTTAATTGTGGTCTGTTTCTGAATGTTAGTTGTGATTGCTGAATAAATTGTTTGTGAGTAATCATATCCGGATATGGGAAGATTTGACGGCCCAGAATTGGGGTCATGACATTGTATGCAGTTTTGTAAGCCCAAAGAACTGAGTCAAGTAACTGAGACCAGTTCTTATGATCCGTATGCACAAGCTTCTGAAGAATTGTTTTGATCTCCCTGTTTGAGCATTCAACCAAGCCATTGACAGTGAATGGTAGGGAGAAGCAGAACGATGTTCAATGCAGAATTCTTGAATCATCTTCTTCACCTCTCTATTGATAAAGAGTCTATCCCCATATGATATGAGAATTGTAAGAATTCCAAACCTTAAAATGATGTGATCTTTCAAGAATTAACACACGGTATGACCATCGATAGTCAGGATAGGAGAGCCTCCACCCAAAGACTAACGTAATAGACACAAGTAGGATGTATTCATACCCTTGACTGCTTGGAAATGTGCCCATAAAATCAATGCCCTACGCATCAAACACATCAGAAATCTGAATAAATCACAGGGGCATTGTGTCTCTCATTCCAATTGTTCCGCCCGTTTTCTGAGTAGTCTGTTGTAGTGTTTCACATAGTCTTCTTCATCTTTGAATAATTTTGACCACCTAGAGGCCGCTTTGGAGTATTTTTGATGTCGATATTCTACCTGAGTGATGTCCTACATATTCTCGATTATGGCAATGTGTGAGGACACTAAGATGCCTCCTGAGGGATACACCTTCTCCAGATACAATCTCCCTCTCACAAAAGAGATATGGATCCTCCCACTGATAAAATTGGATATCGTACAAGAATTTGTCTACTTTCAGCTTGGGCCAATCTTGTGGAGCTCTCTTGTACATAAGATAATCCACAATATCCGCAAACCGGGGGAAAGAGGCAACTGACAGAATTGCCTCGTCTGGACAGGTCTCGGTGATAGGCTTCAAGTTCAACTCAGGAGCTTCAGGCTCAAGAAAGTATGGAAAAATGATCGGCCACCACATTCTTGACTCCAGGCTTATCTTGTATTTCAAGGTCAAACTCCTGAAGCAGAAGGATCCACCTGAGGAGGCATGGTTTAACGTCCTTCTTTTGCTGCAAGTACCTGATGGTCGATGAAAAGGAGGGTTTCCGCACGAGGGTCTAGAAATCTCACAAGGCGAGATATCCAATCAGTGCGATGACCACTCACGAAACCCGATCTAGTTCAACAATCAACCCACAATTAAATATAAGGTAATAAAGATAGTGTGGATCAAAATTTATTATAAACCCTACAATAAAAATGTGTATGGTGACAAGCAGAGTAGGGTGTCGAACACAGGAACACACAATGTAGCACTATATACTATTTATAAATAAATAATATAGGTGTATATATATATATAATTATGCACAATGTTTCTGAAATGATGAGGGTTTTTAATCAATTAATAAATTATTTTATTTTATTTTTTTGTTTTATATTTTATTTTGTTTTTTAATTTATATTTTATACTTTATTTAAATTTATATATTTATATATTTCCTTTTCTCTTATAAATACAATATAGATATATAAGAGTATATATAAAATATAGACTAATAAAAATATAGATATTAATAAATATAAAAATACAAGAAATAAAATATTTTTGGTTTTTAAATAATTTTTTACTATTTTAATTTTTTAAAGGATTTTTTTATTAATTTTTATATATTTTGAAAGTTGAAAATACCCTAAAGCAGGGATAAAATGCAAAACCCAACTTAAATGGAGATATAAAATATCAATAATCTCAAAATTTCTCCACAATAATTTATTATAAATATAATAATATAAAGAAATTAATACAACATAAATCACTATTTCGGAATTTTTAGGGTTTTTACAAATTTTTATAAAGGTTTTGGGGGCTTTTCAATTTTAAGTGTTTTCTTTTCTATTTTTAGTGATTTTTGGATTAAAGGTTACTTAAATAAGTTGAATATATTTTATGGGGATTTTTTGAAATGATTTTGTGTTTTTTTTGGCTTTTTTAAAGGCAAACAAAGGTTTATCATGCACTATTTGATTTTTACAAAATAGAAAAAGGCATAAAATGCAAATAAAAATTTATAGCATGATTAAGCATGCATCCAGGTACCTACTCCTATTTTTTTGGTAATTTTTGGGGCATGGGAATTATTTTTAATAAATAGAAAACAAAACACAAAAATGTTTAGCCTTGTAGGGGAATAATTGCAATTACATAATGGCGAGGGCCACAATATAATTTTACCTAAACTTTAACACTAATTTTAAAACTTTATAAGCTAAAAGATAATCAGAAAAACCTGTGAGGGTTTACATGCAATTTTTACAAGATATGGGTAGGCCTATGTGTGACGCTGGTAGGGACTAAATTGCAATATATGAAATGTTCAAGGGGTTACATGCAATTTATCTAAAAGTTTTTAAACTACATAAAATATTTACAAGATTTGTTAATAAATACAAAAAGGCAGAGGGAGGCTACGCAAATTACCCACTTAAGTGCTAAGATCCAAGCATCATGGGCTCGCCACGTGGCTAATTGAACGTCTATCTTGGTGTACCCCTTCGCTGAAACCAACAATCCAAATTAAATCTGGACCGTTGTTCTTGATCAAACGACGTAGAGGGGTGCCAGAAGAACACACAAGAACACCCTTTAGTGAACTTCGATTATTCGTTTCCCGGGTCTCTAACGTTCTTTATCTCTTCCAATGAGCCCAGCAGATTGTTGGGCTTCCTTCGCGTGCTCCTGTAGGGTCTAGGCTCCGGCGAGGCAGCATAGGACGCTCTGGCGAGGTTGGACAACCTAGAGCAGCTCCAGGTAGACGTTGAGGCTCGAGGCGCATCTACAAACCTGTAGAATAGCACCAAAATGTCCCACGGTGCGAGGGTATCTCCTCGACCCGGGGTTTACGCAAAATGGTAAGGGGAATGGAATGGAGGGGGAGCTCCAGCGTGAAGCGAAAAAGGGAGTTCAATTCCTAGATCCACAATGGATGTGGGTTTAGTGAAGTGGGGGATCGATGGAGAAGGCGAAGGGCAACATAATGGAATGGAAATCGGGATGCATTGTTGGTTGGATTACTGTGAATTTGACCTAGAATCTAATGTACAGAATTTGGGGATTTTTAATTTGAGCATTAATCGCTCGATAGAACTACAAATTAAAGATGCAGAATGAAAGGCAAACTAAAGAACTACCTAGGAATGCATGAAATGAGGGCTCAATCGGTCTAAAGGGACATGAGCAGAACCCGCCAACGATGCTCCGACAATGGAGTGGATACACCTCCTCCCTTGCTCTCCTAGCTGCAAATCACCAGCTCTATCACGCTGTCAGAATAGGAAAGCTAATAGAATGATCTAAGGGGCTAAAGTTTGAAGAAAAGGGATCAAAAAGCCAAAAGGGATGAGGAGGAATATTTATAGGCAATTTTTGACCTAGTTTCGAGGGTATTTTGCGTGCGATCGAGCGGGGTTAGGCGGAGATTCCAGGATGGGTGTGGATCTAGGACAAAGAGGGCATACGATGGTGGTGGGCTTGAGGGTAAAGAATGATGGAAGAGGTGTGGATAAATTGGCAAAGAGGGCAGCCTCGTGACTTGTGACAAGCGTTAGAAGGGAGATCGGATAATTGACCGCGGTCAACATTTGAATGCATCTGGTTGGTCCACGTGGACCAACCAAGAAATTCCAAGGTAAAAATGCCTTGGAAAATGAATAATAAATAGAATTTGATTTATTATTTTTAGGTTGAAAATAAAAAAATATTTCTAATTTTCTGTAATATTTTATGCATATTTTTATTTATTTTTTAGAGATGTTTATTTGCAAGTTAGTTTTAGGGCATATATAGGTACATTTATTTATGTTTAAGGTATTTTATTTTTATTTTGTATTTTTGATTTAATTATTTGTTTTGTTGTTTTATAAAATTATAACTTATATTCATATTCTTAAATATACTTTTTTTATAATTTTCCGGTATATTATATATATACTTAAATAAATAGGTGTATTTATTATATAAGTGTAGCTATTGTATATTCATCTATGTATTTTATACTTTATTTCATTTTCGTGTTTTCTTTGTTTTTTTATTCCAGTTTTAATATGTACATATATTACAAATAATATTTACAAAATTATTAAAATATAAATTTTGAAGGTAATAAAGATTGAATAAATTGATTATTTTAACCGGGTATATTAATCAATAGGTATCCAAAACCTAACTTTCACACCTTAACTCCAAAAAATATGAAACCACCTTCATTAAATAGCTTATTAAAAGTTATATAAAATTATAGGGATTTTGATACATTTATAGTTTTTATTTGGGAGATATGGGTTTGTGAAGTTTGGCTTTTGGAATTATATTTTGTATATAAAATGTACACTGTATATTATTTTTGTGTGAAATAAATTTTATATTTTTCTATATGTTATTATCTACAACATTCATGAACAAAGTTTCATTGTTTGAGGTGTAAATAATAAATAATAAAATAGGTCCCAAAAACAATTATTAGCCTATTTTGTAGAGTAATTCGTTCTGCATATTCTGTACAATAAGCTTCCCTATCTCCCCCTACTTTATTCCTTGTCGACTAAGTCATCATTATGATTGAGTCTCGAGGACTAGGGTCACTTCGGTGTCCTTGATACTTCGCTCCTTTTCTTTTCTTTCCTTTATTCTTTTATTTTGGCAATAAATAAATTAAACATACAGTATTTTATACAGTTATTTGAACAAATTAATGATCATTTATTTTGATAAATTAATGATACATGCATGCATTTAGCTAGGGTTTAGAGGCCAAAATGAAAGAATAAAGGTGATGAAATGGAGATTCATCATCCTCCTATACTTTTCTTTGCTAGTCCCTAGAAAACACTTATGCCTATAAGTGCGATAAAGAGAAAAGAAAAAGAAATAACTTGGAGTAATTTTTGACTCTTAAACTTGCCATAATAATGTCAAAGTTTGGAGCTACGAGAAAACCTTTAGATTAGTGATGTGTTTAGAACCACTTAGAGGTTAGGACTTGTGACATAAGAGCCTTTAGGTTCCACACTCCTATTATCCAGTCCAATTCACAGCCAGGCAAAAACCAACCTCTCAGTTGCATACTCTTGCTTCCTTGAAATGATAGAACCATGCGTGTCAAATTGTTCAGTTCTCCCCAGACAAAACCATTGAACCACTGAGGTGTCTGCTCTTCTGATAAATCTTCCTCGTGGGGTCAGATATTTCCTTCTAAGGTCAGGTACTTTAGGTCTTTACAATCGAATGGGATAAGAAGTTAGAAGAATGGTAAGAGAAGCGGGAATGGACCAGTATAGTCTTCATTCCCTTGTGAAGTCGGTCAGTGTAACCGGATCTTCACCAAGAAGTAGGCTTTTTCTGAAGCTCATATTTGTGGGATTTTTGGTTGAAGACTTATTTGAATATTTTCTTTGACTTTGCATAGCATCTGCATTCTTGTTTGTTTCCCAGTGGATATAGCATCTTTTGTTCCACCCACTATTTTGGGCTCTTAGAAAAAGTTACACTGGTAGACCATCCCTCATCTGAAGCATTGTTTCAATCCATCTCCATTCTTTATAGATCATTGTTAGCAGAAGAATTGGGTTAAAGTACCGTGTTGGCAATCCCTAAGAATGGTTCCTGGGCCACCCTTGACGAAGCGGCCTTGCATCGTCCCGACTTAGACCCCAAGATTTTTCAATAATCTATCTAGGGTGAGCTAAGTGTTAGGTGCGAGGTTTCCAGTCAAGTCACTATCTCAAGAGTCGTACAGATGATATGAAGGGTTCTATTTAGGCACATTGAATTGGCTATGAACATAGTTATATGGAATCTATAGAATTAAGTCAAGGTGACCTGAAGTATCTCCAATTCCAGTCCTCAACGGCTCTGAAATTAAGTGTATTAAAGTCTATAATAAGACCCAATCTTCATAATTTACTTGGACTTGTTCAATAACCTAGATTATTCTGAAAAATGCTCATGTTATGTACAATGCAAAAATATTTTTGTGATGCAATTTTCGTAATTTTGAACTTCTTATGGGTTTTTGAAAAGATGATGCAAATGCATAGTTTTTTTATTTTTGCAAATGTTTTTGGTATTTTGGTTTTGCAAATGTTTTTATGGTTTTAGCAAACAAAAGATTTTGGATAAAAACTAGGTACAAATATTTACACGTCGATGCATCTTATATTTACAAGAATTAGGACTTTTAAGAATTTACAAGGGGTAAGTGATCATTTTTATAGATATTTATATACAGTTTCTAAAAATTTTTAGTGTGATGTATATATTCCTCAAACTTATTTGAAAATAATTTTGTGAACAATTTTAAAAACTATAGTCCAAAATAGTTTTTACAATAGTTTTTACAAACAATTACACACATTTGAAAATCATTTTGCACAGGTTTTTCAAACAATATAGATAGATTTTTCAAAATATTTTTGCAACTATTTTTCAAACCATTTGCAAATCATTTTTCAAACATTTTTATTTCACGCAAAGAAAATAAATTTTACAAACAAAATATGTTACAAATGTTGAAAACATTTTACAAAATATTTTTTAAACAGTTTTCAAAATATTTTTCAATTGAATTTTCAAACTATTTTCCAAGCATTTTGCAAAGCATTTTCACCTAATTTATTATTCAGTATGTACAAAAATTTTGAGGAATAAGAAACATCATTTTTATTAAATAATTTTATGGATTGGTATATATATATATATCTACAATATTTTAGCCATATTTATTGAAAATATGAAAGTACGCATTATGGCTAAATATATACAAAGTATATATTAATCCCACTATACTTAGCTTGAGTTATGTCCTCATAGATCGACGAGAAAGGAAGACATAACGCGTACTATCTATACTACAACGACTAAAGAATCAGAAGTCGACCGTCCAACTATACTTAGGATCAATTAATCCTAAGTATAGTAGTCTGTATACTAATGCAGGGAGGGCCGATGGTGCGAAATGAATAAATGAATAGCTCAACGTCTCGGCCTGTCTCCCCCTATACTTAGGGTAAAAAATCCCTAAGTCTAGAAAGAATGTCAAAAGTTGAGGAGACAGGTCAGGCATCAAGAAATGAGCACCCAAATGTATTCATCCCCCATATACTTAGGATGAATCTTATCCTAAGAATAGCACTGATGTATGGGACGAATATGTCTTCTCGGAAGAATCAAATAATAGAAAATGTAAAGAATAAAAGGAGATAGAAGGAAATGATTAACTATTCAAAAATGTTTTTGCTGGCCTCGTCTGCATGGGCGGCTGCTATGGGTGTGAATTTATCATCATAGACCACCTCAATTGAATCGATCACAGACAGAAACACGTCATGTTCGAGATAAGGCTTCAGTAGTTGTCCTTTGATCACAAATGGTTGTGCATTAGCTAACAGATCGTATATGATGATACTTCCATTGTCACACACATGTTTCACTACAAACATCCATGTCTACTCAATTTTCCTGGGAATAGTTTGAGCTTTACATCGAACAACCAAACTTTCTATCCTGGCTTGAAGGTCTTGCGGCGGAGGTGCTTGTCATCTCACATTTTGATCTTTTCTTTATACATTAAGTTGTTGTCATATGCATACTTGCGGAATTCAAGGAGCTGATACAAATCCAACTTTCTGTTCTTTCCTCCCTTCTTGGAATCCAAATTACAGATATTGATTGTCGATAATTATTTGTGAATAAGTTCCACAAGCAGATGGCATGGCTTGCCGTATACTAAGCGGCAGGGAGACATTCATAACGGTGACTTGTACGCAGCTCGATAGGCCCATAGTACTGATTCCAGCAACTATGACCAATTCTTCGTATCTAGTTGTACGAGTTTTTGCAATATTGTCTTTATCTCCCTATTTGAACATTCGGTCAGGCCATTGGATTGTGGGTGGTACGGAGAGGTGACACGATGTTCTATGTAGAATTCATGTGTCGGTTTCTTAACCTCTCTGTTGACGAAGTGGCTACCCCCATCAGATATCAATATTTTGGGTAACCTGAACCTTGCGATGATGTGATCTTTTACAAATCGGCAAACAGTATGATTGTCTACAGTTCGGGTTGGGATAGCCTCCACCAAATGGCTTACATAATCGATAGCGAGCAAACGTACTCAAATCATTGGTTCTTAGGGAACAAGCCCATGAAGTCAATACCCCATGCATCAAACACGTCTAAAATCTGAATATACTTCAGAGGCATTGTGTCTCTCATTCTAATGGTGCTGCCCAGCCTCTGACATTCAGTACAATGTTTGATGAAGTATTCTGCATATTTGAATAGAGTTGGACACCAAAGGCCGCATTGTAGAACTTTCATTGTCGTCCTTCTTCCAGAGTTGTGTCCTCTTGATTCTCTGGAGTGGCAATGCTCGAGGACTCTATGGACTTCTTTCTGTGGAATGCATCTTCTCCAGATGCAGTCAACTCCCTCACAAAAGAGTTATGGATGTCTGACAAAAACTTTTCTCTTTTCAGCCAATCTTGTGGAGTTTTCTTAGATACGAAATAATACACAATATCAGCAAATCAGGGGAGCGAGGTGACTGACAAGATGGCTTCATCTTTAAAATTCCATGTAATCAGTAATAGGCTCTGCATAGGAATGTCCAAGTCTGGCAGTGTTGACAAGTGATCGACCACCACATTTTTGACTCCAGGTTTATCGCGAATTTCAATGTTAAATTCCTAGAGCAGAAGGATCCATCTGATTAATCATGGTTTGGCATCCTTCTTGGCTTGTAGGTACTTGATGGTCGAGTGATCTGTATACATTATAACCTTGGATCCAAGAATATGTGGGATCTGAATTTCTTTCGGGCAAATACTACCGCCAGCAACTCTTTTTCAGTGACAATATAGTTTCCTTGTGCTTCATCAAGAGTTCTACTAGCATAGTGAATAGAAAATGGAATATGCTCTCTCCTCTATCCTAGAATTGCTCCAATGGCATAATCAGAAGCATCAGTCATGATCTCAAATGGTAGAGACCAATCTGGCAGTTGAAGGACATGGGCCTAAGTGATTATTTCTTTCAAATGTGTAAAGGCCTGGAGGACTTTGTCATCGACAATAAAATCAGCCTCCTTTCCTAAAAGCTCAGTCAGTGGTCGGACGATTTTGCTGAAATCCTTGATGAATCGTCGGTAGAAGCCAACGTACCCTAAGAATGACCTGGCCTGTTTTAGATTGGTAGGTGGCTCTAATTTTGAAATTACTTCCAACTTCATAGGTTTGACCTCCATGCCACGTTTTGAGATGACATGGCCAAGCACAATACCTTTGGACACCATAAAATGGCTCTTTTCCCACGAGAGCACAAAGTTCACTTCACAGCATCTTTTCAGAACTCAGTCTAGATAAGATAAACACTGATCAAAACTGTCTCCATAGACTGAGAAATTGTCCATGAAGACCTCAAGAAAACTTCCAACTATATCTGCAAATACTGCCAACATGCATCGCTGGAATGTCGCTGGAGCATTGTACAATTCGAACGGCATTCTGCGGAAGGCATACGTCCCAAATGGACAGGTGAAGGTTGTCTTCTCTTGATCTTCATGAGCAATGGAGACTTGATTATGACCAGAGTATCTATCCAAGAAACAAAAATATTCCTTCGCATCCAGTCTTTCGACTATCAGGTCGATGAAGAGAAGTGGGAAATGATCTTTCTTAGTTGCTAAATTCGGACATCAGTAATCTACACATACGTGCTATGATGTCAGAACTCTGGTTGCGATCTCCTCTCCTTTGTCATTCTTGACCATGGTAATTCCTGATTTCCTGGGCACAACATGCAGGGGACTCACCCATTTTGAATCAGAGATGGGATAGATGAACCCCGCGTCGCACCATTTCGTAATTTCATTCATCAAAAACTCCTAGAGGTTTGGATTCAATCTGCGCTGGAGCTCGTGGGAAGGTTTGTTGTCTTCTTCCAGGTATATGTGATGCGAGCATAGGGACGGGTTTATCCCATGGTGATAGGAGATTTTCCAGTCTATGGACTTGCGGTTTCTTTCTTGAACCTCAAGCAAACGAGATTCTTGTTCCTCGATTATCTATGAATTAAAAATTATAGGGAACGTGTTAGGCGCACCTGCAAGGATGGCGTACTTCATGTTTGCTGGAAGTGGTTTGAGCTTAGGTGGGGATTGATTCAGCTTAGTGGTGACTTTTTTCTACTATGCAGGCGATGGTGTTGGATCTTTCATATGTAGTGTGTCCACCATTGGTGTTGTAGGCTTTGAGTGCAGTGCTACATTAAATTCTTCAATGATAGAATCTTGTTCGAAGAAATTTTCAATGATGTCCTCTTACTCTGCCAAGGACATGTGGCCAATAATGTACTCAACAGGCAAGTCACAAGAATCTCATATTCAAGGACATCTGGGAACTCGAATGTGTCATCCACGCATTTCTCTGTGGAGACGAAAACTTGGGTTTCAATGTCGTCCATAAATAGGTTGGTATCCCGGATTTCATCTAAAAAGTAATAGTCCTCAATTCGTTGCTCTACTGGTTCACTCTCGTCTGATGCAGATGCCAAAGGTTTGGAAGCTTGGATCGTCTCAATTGGCACTCTATCACTATTTGAATGGAATGTTATCTGTACGGTGCCATAGTTTACCACTGCTTTGGTTGTTCGAAGGAAAGATCGACCACGGATTATTGGGGTATGCAGAAGAGGTTTTGAAGTGTCCATGTCTAGAACTATTAAGTCCGCAGGGAACTGCATTCCCTGAATGGTGACGATGACATCTTCCAAGATTCCTTGGGGCCACTAAATAGATGTGTCTGCAAACTGCAGAATCATTCTTGTGGATTTGAGTGGTCCGAACCCAAATTCCTTGAGCAGTGATGTGGGCATTAGGTTGATTGAGGATCCACTGTCAAGTAGAGTCTGATCGAACTCTTGGTCAAACATCTGACATCTGACTAGAGGATCTCCCATGTCCTTTTTCTTTGTTGGGAGATTGCTGATTGCATTCACTATAGCCACGTTGAGAATGTGCTATACATTTCTTTCACAAGCTTTTCATGGTTGTCTCTTTGAGTTACATGCTTCCTTTAGACCATTATTGATATTAGGCATGTACGTGATGGCCTTGAGAAGAGACATTTCAAGCACAAGATTCTGAATTATTTTCTGAACATTGGTATCAGACAAGGCAGTTTTCAAAAACATATGGTGTATGCATTTTTTAGTTTTGTACAATTTTATGTTATTTTATAATATATTTGTATGTATTTTATTTTTTGGTAAATATTTCCTAGTTTTTTTTATTTTTATATATTTATTAGATATTTTTACATCAAAAAACCTAAAAACTTAGTTAATTACCTTCTCATCCTTGTAAACATCATAATTATCACTTGAACCCCACAAAGATTCAAATCCTTGCACTATTAAACTTAGGGTTAATTCCCACGAAATGATTGCTAAATTATACGATTTCTGTAAAAAATACAAGACATCCACCCCTCGACTTGCGTGGTATATACTAACACTGCCCTTCCCCATCTTCTTCCCCCTCCCCCTTCCCTCGATGTTCTCCACAACCTGAGCTCCTCTCTCCAAACAAACCCCATTGGATCCCCTCTGTCTCAGGTATTCACCACTCTTAGATGAGTATACCCAACCTCTAAGGACACTAGGGCGAGAACGAGCTCCGTCTTCCAATGAACTACTACTATTCTCAAAAACCAAAACCATAAAAATTTTGACACAGATGAACTGTCGGTATTTCTCATAGCCGAGTTTCTAGAAATGACACTATGGTGT
This sequence comes from Ottelia alismoides, assembly GCA_037367405.1. Classification (NCBI taxonomy): domain Eukaryota; kingdom Viridiplantae; phylum Streptophyta; class Magnoliopsida; order Alismatales; family Hydrocharitaceae; genus Ottelia; species Ottelia alismoides. The sequence continues at coordinate 319,993 of JAZKJV010005870.1, read as the reverse complement.
TCTTGTAGATAACTTTGTTAGTGCAATAATGAAGAATCGATAAATTGTCTCTAATTGAATGTATGAACAACGAACAAATTCACTTTAACCACATCGAAGACTATGGATATGAGAGAATGGAATGCTTCGCTACAGATGTCTACGAATAGGCTTGAGAGATAAACTCTTTTCTGAAAATCACATCAAATTGGAAAGGCTGCACGGAGTAGAAACTACATTTGGATATGAATGTGAACACCTTGGAGATAACCTGGGATATGAAAGTGATGGAGAACAACAATACTCCGATGATTGGATCATCTTTAAGGGGGTGTACACATGATCATTAATGTAATCAATTGCGATAGAGGATTACTGCTTTGTGAGAAAGCGTTCATTTTCCTTGAAGGAAAAATTGACAGAAATAAGAGCAAGGTGCCATAACTGTAGACGGTGGGGGAGTTCTTGCGTCCACCATACCAATCCTTCTCTTGCACACCTCACTCGATGGATGCTCACGCTCTCTTTCTAATCCGGAGCCATGAGGAGTGGACACATCTCATGGTGAATGCATACTCAGAACCCATTTACTACCCTGGATCACCTCCATTTCCCCCTCCCCTCAGGCGAACCAGATGAAGACCCATCACCCAGCCCTCCTCACCCCTCCCCACATCAAAAGCATGTCCCTTTACACAAACCCACGCGATTCCTTTACCCACATCCTAAAATCTCCATCACCATACTCACAAATTCCTATCTTTCCACTCGGTATGCCTATCAAAACTATGTCCCTCCTGACAGAGTTGTAAGATTTACCCATCGTCATCTTGAACATGTGGTCACCACCCTTGCAAAATCCAATCTTTAGGCGAGTGGCATTGCCTGGAAGGCCAGAGAGGCAGAAGAAGGGGTGACGGGCAGTGAGGGAGTAGTGGACGAAGGCAATATTGAGGTGGGGTTGGTCACAGAGAGGAGGGGGTGAAGGCACTGGTGGGAGGAGAAGGAGTAGGTGTAGTGGAGGCAGAGGTCGAGGAGTGAAGGAAGGTGGTGAGCGTCGGTGAGTAATAAATCTATGATTTATCATCCTAATTCATATTTTAAATAAATCCAATTAATTAACTTTCAACTAATCCTTCTTAATAATTAAAACTTTGTAAATAATTAACAAAAAATATTGGTTTTAAATAATTGGTCTTTATGTTGCATATATTCTACTATATCGTTCTATTATTTTATATATTTGTTGATCATTAAAAATTCCATAAAAATAACAAAATTTTTAAATAATAATATATGTATATTATTTATTATTTAAAATTCAAAAAATAATAAAAGAATTAAAATATGTACTTTATACATATAAAAATACTTACAAAATATTTTAAATGTATAACTTACTTCTTTCTTTTTCAAGTTCTACTTGAAAGATGTCGATCTTGAAAAGATCCACAACTTTCATGTTCGACATTTTTTTTCTAATTTTTTGACTCTAGCTATTTGTTTTTTTATTTTCCTATTTTCTTAATTTCTGATTGGGCCATGTGGCCCAATCGTAGCAGCGCACGCCACTCGGTTCTTTAGCATCAACCACCCTCATTTCTAGCTTTATGATCTTCTTGATCAGATAGTTTACATTTCATCTAACACTCCTTGTTTTTGACCTCTTGATCATCTGATAAAAGCAATCGTGATCGTTCTCCCACACCCAATTCTTGTCCATTAGATAACCTGATCTAATGACTCACTGCCTTCATCAACCTCCTACTCCAACATCCAAGCAATGCATCACATCACTCCATCAACCTTTACCTATTTTTCACGTTCATCTCACGTAATCTCCCCTCCAACCACCGGTACCGGTCGAAAGCTCCCACTCCCCTCTTCCATGCTAGCCATCTAACCATTAGTATCTCCTTTAGATCCTATGTGGAGCGGTGGTTGAAACCACTACCTTAAATTGTTGAACCACCTCCTTCTCCCTCAACAAAGTACTTCCTTAGATATCCGCCTTTCGACATCTGCCACTTGTGAGCATGTCTCCAAGCTATATCCTATCTCCATTGATAGTGAGAGTCAACGAGTGAGAGTGAAGATAAAGATACACCTCAGGCAAGATACTCGGCTTCGTAGCCATGTCACAGCGTCCCTGACGACTGCTCGAGCTTCGATTCTTCATCAGAATCATCAAGCAGCAACCAAAGCTTCTAAGCTCCAGAGTTGGCCTCGGTTCATCGCCTTCTTCGTTCAACCTAATTCCAGGCATGGTCTCGATCGTTGTTTCCTCTATGCTTCTTAATTTTTCTATGCACATACATACACTCAATCCATCATCTATTATCTCATATACCATCAGTGTACCACTCTGATCCACATGAACTTCACCGTCCATCTATTCTTCTTCTCCAGATCCTTCTCCATCTCAATCTTATTTACTTCTCTGCAAGGGAAGTAAATCCAACAGGGCTTCCATTTCGATCATGCCTTCAACCCTCCATTCCACCTTCAAATCCCCACCATTAGCTTTGGCTTCTCCTCTAACTAATGCAGGTATCAAAAGATATGTCAATGGTTTGAAAATTTAAGACGATTTGTTAAACCTCTCCATAGCCGACAAGTCTTCATCGACTCGATACTCTAGCATCTTCAGATGCACCACATGGCCACCACCTTCTTCTCCAAGATATCAACAACCTTTATCGACCTTCAGGAAAGGTGCAACAACTGGGAGGAGCATCTACTCCATCGTCGGTGACCAGTTCACACCACAGTGAGTCGCACAAGGAGGCGGAGAAACCACGTAAATGTGTCGTTCGATGAACCCAAATTGGGGATAATACAATGGTCGAATCAGAGCCACGTCGATGCTTCCATACCTACAGGCTCGGAACAACCCGAACCTTTGTTGAAGCATGTAAGCGCACCACGTGTCTTGGACCTGAAACGCCAACCGAGTGTACATTACACTCGCAAGGCATGTGGTCCCCTAGAAAAATTTGCAGAAGAGCCTATCGTCTTTAGATTATTATAGATAAACCTCCACATTTCTTTATTTTACAAATAAAACCCTAGCAGCTTTATTATTTCCATTTTAGTCCTTGTTTAGACTATATGTGCTATTTTTGTGAATTTTAATCATAGTTTCTTTGCATTTATGCCCATGTGTGTTGATTGTTGAATATATTGTGATCCATAAGATCATTTTAAATAAAATTAGTCTCATTTTGAAGATGATTTAATTCTCTTTGACTTGGTTTCATTAATTTATTGATTTGATATTTTTTATGCATTAAATTTCAAAGGTATTAAGTCACCTTTCTATCCCCTATAGAGGGCTTAAAGATTGATCTTTTTATTATTTGTTGCTCCATTAACATCTTGATTAGCACTAAATATTTTTAATCTGATTAGGAAGTTAAATTAAATTATTGAATAATTATTTCCTAGCTAGATAATTTTTGAGGCATTATTTTATACTGATCATATTAGGTATTTAAGAAGTGACATATTGACTTGATTGGTTAATTAGACCAATCATTGAATTTATTCACTCTCATTGGCTCAAGTTACTTAATCATTAATCAAGAGAAGATCTTGTTATTTTGTGTTCCTATTTGTTTGTCTTGTTATGTGTACATTAGGACCATTTTCTCACTTAATATATTCTCATTGAAAATAAAATAAGGTTATCGTGCATTGCATTATTTGCATTTTATTGACCTAGATTCACCGACTAATCAATTGATTAAATATTTAGTGCCTAGGGTAACTTAATTAATTGCTCGTGTTTATGTGTTTAACCATGGACTTATCCATGATAAGTTATAACACATTCTCTTCACCGAGATATATTTAATGTGGTTCTGATAAATTTTTAAGGGGATGTATTACTACGAAGCATTATTAAAATAGTTGTTTAGCGATTAATCACATGGTACCGTTACTCGGGAGACACTGATTAGTTGATTTATTTAGGACTAAATATTTATTTTTTATTTTTAGTGTAATTCAGGTTAAATTTTATTGTGTTTTTTTATATTTTTGTTGATATGTTATGTGCATATTTAGTTTTGACTAATTTTATCTACCTTTTATCTCTTCATTTGATCTAATGCATAACTATCTTATGGTAGGGCCCACGTAGTCGACAGAGACTGATGCATCGCAAAGATGAAGAGCTTGGGGCCCTTGTTAAGGAGTCCACAACATATGTTCTTCATAGAGTTAGATTTAATAGATTAACTAGTCATTTTTTATTTTAATTTATGTTGCAATAATTAGGTTAATTTCCCCTTTCCAGTGGTTCTCGATCGATTTCTTATGTATGTAAGTTAAATATCTCTATCTATTATTTTATTTATAGTGTCTCGAGGACCTAATGAGGATTCAACTTGAGTGGCATAATTAGGATTAGGCACGTGATTCAAATAATCAAAATTTAGGCTGTTTTGCCTTTTGCCAATCGTAAAATTAGGCCACACATTCTACATCTTGAATATCACTTTATATCTTAAGATTCATTAATATACACAACTTAAACAATGTTCAGCTTAGATAAATTTAATTAGCATCTTTCCCTCTAATAAAACTCCTGTTCAGGGTACGATTTTTTTTGCCTTTCATTCATTTAGTATAATTCATTCAATTCAATACAACATCATGCATGTAGAGAGCTGGGAATCACTGTAAGTACTCTATCTGGGCATTCGTCATTATTTCATTTCTTGCATTCCTATTTTCTGATTCCTAATCTTCATTTATAACTTATACAATAAAAGGAACCGTAATTGATCGTTAGACATCATTATTTATGTGCTCACATTAATTCATAAAGTGATAACTAATTTAAAAATTGCATTGCTAAACAAGGTGATTAAATTTAACTTGGAATAAAATCAATCTTTTATTACATGTGAGTAAAGCCCTCATTGGACACATATACTTACCCCCCAGATAGAGTGGGTGAGGACTAATCTCCTAATGTTAGAGCCCTAATCCATGGACTTCCACCATAAGTCTCCAGGTTCGGCTCTCGTGGATTTGGGAGCTGCAAGTGGTTTCCTACAACGTTAGAAATGTGTATTTGTTGTGTACGACTATGTCTCTCTTTTAGGGTGTGATATTGAACATGGCAACCCAGGTAGATCATCTCATTGATTGAGAGCATACAAGAGCACCGTTGGGCGTAAGGCGACTCCCTGTGTCTAATGTTTTAAAACATTGGATTTGCACTAACTTAAAATAAACAAGATAATCGACCAAAATCTTATGGCCTTCACGTACGAAGTTGGTGAAATAATCAAATGGTTTGAATTTTGTTTGTATTGTGTGAGTTGATTCAACACATTCAAGTACACCATAGTACTAGATCTCCATTGAGTAAATCGTGCTCTAAAACATTTCCTCTTGAAATAGAAAATGGATAGTTGGTTGGATTTTTGTTCGGACTTTGCGAACCTCTCATTGAATTGCCCAAATATTATGTCTTCCGAGGTCTAACCTTCTTCTTTTCATGGACCTCCTTGGATTCAAGATTACTCTTGTTTTGATACGGGATTTCATGACTAACTAGGGAGCGATCATGTCCCAACTAATCCCTTCCTTTCTTCACTTCTTACCGAGGAGGACTTTCATCTCGGTGAGATTGATTCATTTTCAACTATCTCGTCAAGATCTAATTCCAGCCCTTTTGTTTATGAAAGTTTTCAAGATTGATTAAAGATGCCTCCACAAAAGAGTCATGAGGAGGAGGATCAACAGGATGACCCTTTTCAGCAGATATTAGCTAGGTTAGCAGATTCTAAGTAGCAGACTTCACTTGTTAGAGCACATTTAGGCCAATTAAATGTGGATATAAATGCACCTATGGATGTGGCTTATAACCATGGACAATATCAGGATCTTAATTGGTTAATCCCAGCTCAACTAGATGTGGAATGCGAGCTGAAGTTGCATTTCTTGTCCTTATTGCCGAAATTCAAAGGGAATGCACATGAAGAGCCATACACATTCCATAGGAACTTTGAGTTAGTATGTGATATCCTTAGGCATCCCAAAGTTAGCCAAGACTACATCCATCTCAAATCCCTGCTTTTTGCCTTCGGAGACAAGGCTAACTACTGGCTAAAGAACCTTGGGGTGGTTATAACTGCCTATACATAGTTCAAGGATCAATTTTGAAAGAAGTTCTACCCTTTTAGTAGAACTAACAAAATGACGACATGAATCATCAGCTTCTCTGAACATCCTAATGAACCATTATATGACACTTAGGAGAGATTCAAAGATATTTTGCATGTGTCCATGTCATAGTTTAGATGACAGTATATTGGTCCAAGCACTATACAATGGATTGAACTCTGAGATGCATGGTCTTGTTAGTGTTGCATGTTGACGTAGCTATACATCCAAAGGAGCATATACTGTATGGAAGGTACTCGAATAAATGACTGAAACAAGCTGCACCCAAGTAGCCACCATGGCTTATACAGAGTCTCCCATCACAATCTTATCTATAGGAGAAAAAGGGTATAGTTGATATTTCAGAGGACTTGATTCTCGACATGGGAATTATCACAGATAAGCTGACAGTAGTCGAGAAGAACGAAAAAAGGATGGACAAGCTGGAATGCCTATCCAAGCTTTCAAAGTAGATGGAGGAGCTTTCTGAGAGGGTGTGTAGGATAAAAATATCTACCTTGGCTACATCCTCTTCTCTTGTGCGCTGTGTACATCATATACAGGAACAACAGATGTTAAGGACACTAACATTGTTAGAGGACCACTCCTTTGCTCATCTTTCATATCATGATCCATCTGCCGAGAAAGTCGCAAAAGAACCTCAGGTGTTGGAGGTGAATGGTGTTTTCTATTCTCACGACCATGCCACCAGGCAGGAAGGAGTTAGTGACCAACAACCTTACCAACACCCCCATACTTTCTACAACACCTACTTTGCCCCCACACCTCTTCCCACACAAGCATTGGATTCTCCTAGTCCTAGCAACAACAATAGAACCAACCTTATGTGCATCAGTTATCTTACCAGTCGGGCCTGCATGGCCCATCATTTCAAAAGTATCATTGTAAGCAACATTATCAAGGCCATCAGGGTCAGTCATCACACTATTCTTATTCTTAGTATTGACAACCTAGGCATCACCTAGGTCAACAATAAGCGTCTCCACTAGTTACCACTGGCATTCAACAACAGATTCTTAACAAGATCCATTCTTACAGGAACAAGATTCAAGATATGTGGTGCAACATCAACTGCTTATCCAGATGGCAGGATGAGCGATCTACCCCTTCTACCTCTATCCCTGCCTGGGTTCAAGCTATCCCCAACATCCTGAACAGGACACATCATCAACATGATGATCGGGTATACTACTCAGATTTTCTAATCTCTGAGCATGAGATCCTTCTGTTTTATGATATTCTACACATGTCACTTTGAGCGGAAGGACCGTGGCAGTACATGACCGAGCACAGTACATGGAGAAGGATGTCTTTGAGGCTCCACCTGAGGCGACCATAGAGGATGGACGAGACCTACATCTTTAGATGCAGCATAATGATCATCATCACCAGACGAGGAGACCTACATCCAGCAGAGAGAGGAGCAAGAGCACTAAAGCGTAGCATGGAGACGCATCCTTGGAGTCTACAGAGGACTTTGCACCTTTTATTGAAGACGTACCAGCAGCAAATATTCCCCAACCTTTAGTAGATAGTAGAATTTTTTATTACAAGTTGCATTATAAATATTCATGTATAAAAAACTTAGTTCCAGATAATAAAGGAAAGCATGTTTTGATTTATGATTCTGGGTCTTCTCCTTCTTATGATGCTCCTTCAATCCCTTTCCCCCATGCTTTAGCAGTAGGATAGTACATCATTAAAAAGATCAAGAAAGATGATCTAGATATGGCACGTTTCTATGATCAGAACATTCTACTTAAAGTGTCATATCATAAGTACTTGGCGACACATCCTGCTTTTCTGAAAATACATGAAGGACGGATTGATTAATCCATGATTCACATCCTTTACTCTTTTAATTTAGCAGAAATCCCTATGCAAAATACATGTGTATGTGTGTGTTTGTATATATATTAAATCCAATAAATTAGCATTGTGCATGCTTTTGTTAATATTGTGTAATTAGCACTTATTTATTCAAAATAAAATAATAAATAAGAAAAGAAAAAGAAAAGAAATAAAAGAAGGATATATTTATGTAATAATGCAGACTGATCCGAATCCCGAGCGAAGGTCAAGAATTGACCTGATCGACAAGGATTAAAGTATGGAGGAGATAGGGTTTTTATTTTTAATATTCAGACAATTAAAAAATACCTTGTATATATTATTTACTTTGTATTTTTTCACTGTACATATAATCCCCTATTTATCATGTATACATCATTGCCTTATTTTATTTCTCAATAAAACGATCTCAAATTGATTTATTTCCTTGATAAAACTTGTAAAAAAAGTGTCTTAATTAATAAAAATATTTGCAAAAATTAAATTGTGTACAATACCTATACCTTTATTTATGTATTTACTTTTTTTATGTATAAATTATATTATATTTTAAACTCTTGTAGATATTCTGAATAATTATATAAAATTAAAATAAAATCAACTCTTCATTGAGCAAAAGAACCAAGTGAATATATTATACATACTACTAATTCCTTTAACCCTATATTTAACTTGTAAAAATCTAATAAAAATATGCTTATTTGCCTTAAATTATTTTGTAAATAAACAAAAAATAAAATATAGTGCACTTTTGTAAAAATAATAAAATAAAAATAAGTAAATATTGTATATAGGTATATTATACATGTACATATTAATATATATATTGTATATAGTATTGTATATATATTATTAAAATTATTAAAAATCACAAAATAAATAATTTGTAAAATAAATAATATTTTTCATTTTAGTCATTTTTTATTTTAAGGCTATTTATTTTTTTAATTTATTTTTATTTTATTTTCAACATTTTTTTCTATTGATCAATCTGGGTCTGTTAACCCGGGTCAACCTTCCCTCTCCAAGTTCGACCCGGGCGATGGTTCATCGGACCCGATTTCTCTATTTTCTTCAGCCCGAACTTGATCTCCTTTCACCTCGGATTACAGACCTCGTTGCTCCTTGAAGATCCGCGACATTAGGAGGGTCTGAATCCCCCTCGATTCGCGAGAAATCGCTCGATCCTTCCAGATACTCAGGGACCATATAAATAATCTCATCCGCTCCGCCACATGAGTAGTCCGCTCCTCGTGCCTCTTTCCCTCCACAAGAACCCTTAGGATAGTGGCATCCCTTCATCGGAGTTGTTCAGTGCTCAGATTGGTGCCCAGTTGAGCAGGACCACTACGTGGCTGGAGTCCTCCGTTGCATTCAGCCTCTTCCTTCTCCCGAAGCAAAATCAAGGCCATTACCCCGCCGTCCACTCCATCGTTCTTTGCCTTCCCACCTTTAATCACCAAGTAACCTTTCTTTTCTATTTTTTCCCTTTAGCTCTATTTCCATATCACCCCCACCATCTACCATCGTTTCTGTGACCCGCATATCAGAGGCCCATCTCCCACCTCCAGTCGCTCTGATATCTCCGCGTCATCGTCGCCCATCTTCCTAGGAAGCCTGAACCCCCCTCAGAGTCGATCATCGGATTGGGATTAAAGTCCGACTTCCTTCATCCACGTACGCAGGTAGTCATCTCCACCTCCCCGTCACTTCTTTGCTCGTTTTTGCATAAAAAACCTAGTCGGAGCTTCATCTCCGAGATTCGCTTTCCCTTGTAGGTATAGGTGCGCACGGAAGGGTTGAATCGACCCTCATCTAACTAGGAGGAGCTGCTCCAGGTGCCACACCTCCCACATCTTCATCGAGCAGCTTGGACGACCATTCGATCATCCCCTCCATCACTAACACACTTCAACGAGCTATTGGATCCCTTAGACGACCGCTCCGAGCTCTTTAGCGCCAGATTTCATCGATTGAAGCTCGACCGACAGTCCCTTCTTCATGTTCTTCCATCATCATAACCAACCGTCTGATGAGGAGCCCACATGCCCATATCCTCTCCGAGCCACACATTCATCCCCAATTAGCAGCCCTTAGATCAGATCTAGGTCAGATCTGATCGCACGTCACACCTTTTCCCTGCACCGTCAGATCTGCACCACCATCCATACACCAGATTCTCGCACGTCGCACGACCCTGCAGGGTATATTGCTCTTTTTACCCTATCATTTTTGTCATTTTCTTTTAATACAATAAATGTAACCATTAGTTATAAACATTTGTAGTAAGGACCTCATAATTTTATATTTGTAATTTAGTCCATCTAAATCGCATTCACTTGCCTGTACACTTGCTTTTCTGGGTTATTTTCTTATTTCGTCTAGAACTTTTATGTGTTAATGAAATGGATTTAACATTTGGAATTTTCATATATGCCCTTGTGAGCTTGTTTCACGTGCAACAAATGTCTTTCATTAGATTAAATGCATTTTGGGCCATGACATTTGTCTATTGTGATAGGGCCATCAAGCCTAAAGTATTATCATCTAGGTCCTTCTATATCCAATAATTTTATTTTTATTTATATTTACTGCAATAAATACCAAATTAAGTCTGAAAATACTTTCCTATTAGTGTCTTTTGTTTGTGGTATTTTTTTATTGTTTTTCATTTATTTTCTATTATTAAAAATTCAAAACAATACAAAAATTCCTTTTTGCCTTAGAAAATTCATAAAAATTTTGAAAATAACTTTAAAAATTCAAAAAATAGGTTACTTTGTTTTTATTTGTTTGATTTTCTATCCAATTTTCACTTTTATATTTTTTTAAACTCTAAGAATCTTTAAAACCCTAGAAGTACAATAAAAATAATATAAAATCTTTTAAAACCCCAAAAATTGTGTTCTTGGTCTCTGTTTGTATATATTTAAATATATTGTTTGATAAAATTAATAACCAGGAGTTTTGAAACTATTTTCTATTTTTAATTTGAAAAATACTCCTAGATATGCATTGTTTACTTTATTCACTATTTTTAATCATTATAAAAATCCTAAAAAATCTAAAAAAACCTTGAAATTTACAAAAATAGTATAAATTATCAAAAATATAAAAATATTTTTATTTGATTTTTCTAGACATTTTCCCTTTATATGAAAAAGACACAAAGATTGCTTGTGTGTCTTATGTTTCATTGTTTTTTTTACTTTGCCATGAAAATTAAAAAAATGAAAAATTAATAATCATTAAAAACACAAAATTAGAAAACATAAAAAATATGAAATTGAAAACTCATGAAAATTTTAAAAAGATAAAATTTCTCAAAAACCAAGAGTTACGTGCTTTGAATTTCTTTCTTTCTTTTCTTTGATTTTTCATTGAATTGATTGACCCACGTTTAATAATAGTTGCCTCCTTGTGTTTGTCCTTAGTCGCTATACCGGGTTAATATAATTAGCTTAGACCACTCTCTTTTACTTGCTTGATTCGTTTTGTGGTTGAATAATTTTCTCAATTTCTAGCCAGAATTCTGGGGTGACAACGACACTATTAATTGCTTAACTTAACCTAGTCGATCGGGCTGATCATCAAAATGAAAAGTGCGTTGTCCGACCTCTCATCAGCGACGAGGGTAGTCGATCAGACTTTCGTTAATCAAAATGGTGTAGTTGCCGCAGAGGCACGACGAATGTAGCTAGGTTACTGGCTTTGCCTGCTATTCTTGGTTTGTGTATATTCTTGTTAGTCATTCTTTCTTTTATATTTCTGTCACTTGATTCTTCTATTTTTTGTCTATATTTGTCTCTTATTTTTGTGTGCGTGTGTGTGTGTGTGTATATATATATATTGTTGTGGACCTGCTACTTGTTTGAGGAGTGAGCACTTAGTTGAGAAACGGAAGCCGTGAGGGGGCTTATAAAATGCTTGCAGGACCCGATTTGTCGGACATTGGATTCCCTCTAAGATCGAACTTTTGTTCATTCATCCGAGATTTCTTTTACTTTCTTTTCTCATTCAATCATTTGTCCACCTGCTTGCTTCTTTATTTGTTTGTTTATTATTGGTTTTTTTCTTTTATTTCATTTTATTTATTTTTCATAACAGATATCAGGTGCATTCCTTGTTTCACTTTTATTGCTAGGGCTTGGGAGCGAGGGAGGCCATCTTAGGAGAGCTGAGCACTCGAGCGAGGCGGAGGCCGGGCGTTCTACACCAATGTTGTTATCGCTTTTCCAGGTTTTTTTTAAATGAATTATAAACAAGGCGTTGTAACCCAATCAAGCGTCAACAAAAAAACTATTTGATTCTCAAACTAAATTAATTACAAAAATGTGTAGCAAGAGAATTTTACTATTTATTTTATCTGTATAGCAACAAGATCGAACTCAGGGAGGCTACAATCCTCGGGGTTATACTAATAATTGAAAAATCAATTAAAAGAGAAAGAAAATTCAAATGCAAATTATCTTGGTTTTTGTGAAATTATCTTTTTATTTTTTATGGTTTTTCTATTTTTTATTTTCTGATTTTCAATTTTTTAATGATTTTAAATTTTGCAAATTTCTATTTTTTAAAATAAAATTTTCAAAACAAATTTATACATAAAAGAAATGAAATTTTTTGGATTTTTTAAATATGACAAAAATGATAAAAAATGCCTAAATAAAATATTTTTGTGTTTTGATGATTTATTATTGTTCTCATAATTTTTCGTATACTTTATATTTTTTAAGATTTTCAAAATGCATGAAAATAGGGAATAAAGCAAACAATGAACACACTTGATTATTTTGCAATTAAAAATATAAAATGAAATCAAAAGTTGTTGTATTTATTTTTCCTAAAAACTATGAGAAATTATTTACAAGAAGGAAGTAAAATCACTATTTTTGGAATTTCCTACAATTTTATATGGTTTTATAATATTTTGAGTATTTTGCATTTTTTTGGGTTTTAAAATAATTAATGTGCGAAATTTGCACAAAAAATAAAAAGCACAGAAAGTAAACTATTCTATTTTTTGGATTTTTATGCAATATTTGAATATTTATGATTTTTCAAATGTCAAACAGTGAAAATGTGATGTTTTTGAATTTTTAATAATATCAAATGATAATTAAATGCAATGAAAAAATTGTACAATGAACAAACACAGATCAGGAGTCTAACTTAAATTTTTGAGAATTCATTAAACATAACTAGCATTTATTTCAATAAAAAAGAGCAAGCAATAAAAGTCTGGAATACAGTGATTTATTTGCAAATAATTAATATTTTAGAATCAAAATATAACAAAACTAAACATCAGAGAGAATTTCACATTACCCAATAAAAGGCATTCGTTGCATGTGCTTGGCTCTTAAGGGTCTTTGCCAATTTCATCACTCTGAAGGGCAAGAATGATATTATCCCAAATAAAAAAATTGGGAGCTTAGGCATCCTTCTGTTCCTTCTTGATCGAAAGCCAAGGGAGGCAATGGGGGTGCGTCACCCCTTTCTGATCGGGTGGAGGTAGGTTCGTGCGAGGGCGACGGTGCTTGCTAATGGTGGAGCTAAGGCAGCCGCTCCAGGCAGTCAGACTTGAGGACAGAACAATGGCGATCGATAGGCTGGCGTGAGCAGGGAAGCGGTCGCGAGGGGAGGAGGCACGCCTCTTCGCGAGTGGCGACGATGGCGAGAGGCTGCGGGTGAAGGTTGCGATGTTCTTGGCTCCAGACAATGCAGATGGTGGAAGGGTCGTACGGACTGCGGAGGTAGACGACGATCAGGAACGACAGTGGGAGGTGAGGAATGGACACCTGCGGAGGTTGGGGTTCTTCTAGGCGGCGGAGATGATTGTGGTTGATGTAAATAGGTGGTGCGACTGGCTGTGAGTTGGGTGGCGGCGACGGCTGCTTGCGGCAGTAGGAGGTCTGCGGAGGAGGCGACGGCGTGCGGGGGTCTCTCCACGCGGTAACCCAAATTTTTTTTCTTTTTTTGTAAACATATTTTTTCCTTTTTTTCACAAACAACAACTATATTTTTTTTAAATCCTTGTTCCTGCAATAAAATATAGATAGAAAAATGACTCGAGTATAACAACTCGATCTACAAAAATCAAATGCGGTTTAATGGGTGAGGAGGTTTCATCGGAGGTGAAAGATTAGAACCATGTCTCCGACCACTGTACGTCGTCGGAGGTGAGAGATTGTGTGAGGTAGAACGTGAAGCGATGGTGAATCATAAAATAGGATGGAAGATAGTATTGGGGAGCGGGTTAAATCGTGATGATGAATTCTAAGATCTAGAATTAAAAAAATGAAAATGAAATTAAAAATGCAAAAATTAAACTATGATTATCCTAAATGAATAATGAGAAATAAGAAATAAAAAATGGATCTAACCGTGGGAGCGGATGAACGTCATGATGGCCTCGACGAGGACCGACTTGCTGTCGCTAGATGGCTCGGAAGCTGGACACCTCTCTACAACAAGATGGCTGTGGAGAATTGGCTTCTCTCACCAAAAGAGTGATCAAGTGAGAATGAGGGAGGAGGAGGAAATTAAATAGAAAAAATATGAATTTGAATTTCAAAATTTGAATGGAGAAAAAATAAGGAAGTTAGTGTTGGGATTATTTACATAAATATTTAATTAAATTAACTTTTTTCGTCACTTTATTAAATTCAATAATAAATGTTAATTATTTTTTTAGTAATGGTTATTTAAGGAATTCGTCTATATACATATGGCACATTATATACAGAGTTAAATAAGGAAATTATGTCATTTTATGTTTTAAATTTTAAATTTTAATTTTTATTTTAAAAAATTATTAAAAATATTTAAAATTATTTACAAATATATTATGTATAAAAATATTAATAAAAATATACAATAAATAAATAGTAAAATTCCAAAAACCACCCTAGAAAACCGTCTTTCAAACCATAACTCTAAAACTTATGAAACCACTGCTATTTTAAAGATAATTTAAATTAGAATACAATAGAAGTGAGTTTGATTCAATTTGGGTTCATATGGAGTTGAAATTGATCTTTCAATTATTACTTTATGGCTTTTCTGAGTGTGGTTACTTTCACTCTGTACCTGATTTCATGTTGCAAATATTTTTTTTATTTAGTAAACATTTTTAGTCACAACTTTTGTTAAGAAAATTATTTAATTTGAGGTCAATTTATGGACAAATAAAATAGTGTAAGTTTTATACAAATATACACAGAATAAATTCAAAAGAATGAAAAGAATTTACAATTTTTTTTGAATTTTCTGATTAAAGACCCTATCTCCCCCTACTTTATTCCTGGTCTATCAGGTCAAGTCTTGACCTTCTCTCAGAGTTCAGGTCAGCATGTATCTATTGCATATATACAGTCTTTTATTTTATTTATTTTTCCTGTATTTCTTTATTTCTTTATTTTAGGTTAAAATAGTAATAAATGTACAATATTTACACACAGATGTAGGTTGTAAGAATATGGATATAATAATGTATACATGTGTTTTATAAGGGATCTTAACTAAAGTAAATGAATAAAGATGATGAAATGCAGATTCATCAACCGACCGATAGGAGAGAGAAGTCCAGGAGGAGAAGGAGGAGCAAAAGACCATCTTAGCTTTTAGATTTCTTTTTCGATCATTTTATTTCATTTTTGTAATTAATTTGTAATAATTTTCAGTACTTTCTCTTTTTATGTTTTTTAGAGGGCCTTGCTACTTTGGACATTATTCAGGGTCTATTTTTCAAGTGCTAGTACACTTGGGGGACCTCACCTGATTTTCTTTTTAATCACCTTTATTTTTATTTGTTTCACACGATTTTTGTGCTTAAGCCCTTAGCATTAGGTTCTATTTCCTTCGTTGATCTTGGTAATCAAATAGGTCCAAAGACGTTAAATAAGAATATTTGTTCCTATAAATTAGTTCATAGCTTGGACTTAGTCAAATGAATCAGTTCTTGCCTGCTAATAGAAGTTATTGCTTAGGACGTTTCTCTTGCATCATTTAGGTAGTTTAATTTCAGTCTTTACTTTTATGTGTGGATCATATTGCATGTAGATTGATGGAGCAAGGTATGCCTTCTATCTCGTGCATGCATCATTGATTTCATCGTGCATAGGCTTTTCTGACTTCCTCCCTTGATTTCTCTCACATAGTATTAAAAATTGGAACATTCATTAGGCGATTTATTTGAAAATTACCAAAAAAGTGATAACCAAATAAAATAGAGATTGCTAAACAAACTTTACCCAAAAACTAAATGTAAGGACTATCATTCATTATTTTGGGGAGAATAATCCCCTCATTGTATGTAGGTATTACCTCCAGACTGAGTGGGTGAGGATGTAGCCGCTAAGGACTAGAGCCAAAATCCCTAGACTTGTGCCCTATACTCATGTATATTACTCATTGATGTATGGTTGATATGCAAGAAGTTGCCTTCGACCCATAGTATAAGTAATCTTTTCTTGGCTTGGTCAGGTTCTACCCTAGGTGACCTCACCCGTAAATCTAATTAAATAATTGCATTATCATTAAACTCTAAAATAGAAAAAATTAACGATAGAGCTTTCATGGTCATCATGGCATTGAGTTGGTGAACTTGGGGGTCTGTTTTCTGATCCACTATTTTTTAGTACTGATCTAATCTTCACTTTCTTCCACATCAGATGATGGGCAGGTAGTCTCTTAGGCTACCTCTGGTGGCACTGCTTCACAACACACCTATCCGTTCATCTAGGGCAGTTTCCAGAGAGCTCTGACCCTCTCTTTGAACTTGAGTATTTCACTTCCTTCTTCTTTGACCTTCATGATACATCACCTGAGATACATCAACAGTCAAAGCAGTTCTTTATTGACTTGACAACACATGAGGTCCGCTCCTTTTCCTTTTCAAAGTTTGACGAGATGGCCCGAGAGTAGAGAGAGGATGAGCAGCCAGATATTCATGATGTATTTGAGCAGACTGCAATCAAAAATAGTCTCCCGACATCCCTAGAGGCTACGTAGAGACATTAGAGGTTAGGAGGGAGCTTATGCAGATCTGAGATGCTAGAGTTAAGAGACCCAGTGGTGGACCAGAGATTCCTAGAAACAGAACTGAGGATCGACCAAACGACATTGATGGATGCTAGGAGGAGGCCAGAGTAGAGAGACCCTTGCACACCTTGAGAGAGTTGCACAACCCTTGTACAACTATCACTCATAGACGGATTCAGTTGCTAGTGATTCTCAACAATTTTGAGCTCAGGATCCACAATATCCAGCTATTACCCAAGTTCCATGGGCATTCCACTGAGGAGCCTGATATCCACTTACAGGAGTTTGAGATGATATGCACTACCGTCCACAACAGGTTGGTGGACGAGGATACCGTCAAGCTGATAGCCTTCCAATTCTCCTTGGTTGACAGAGAAGCCTACTGGCTGAAGCACTTGGGGAGGGTTGTCACTATTTGGGAGTAGTTGAGGACCGAGTACCTCAACAAGTACTATCCACTCAGGTTGGACCAATGCAATGAAAGCTATGATAAGTAACTTCACCATGATCCCAAACGAGTAGTTCCATGAGGCTTGGGATCAATTCAGAGAGCTCATTGACAGGGGTCCCCACCATAATATTACCAAGCCCAACTAGGTACAGAGTTTCTATTGTGGGTTGACACCCGAACTGTAGGGCCTTGTTAATGCCTCTTGTGGAGGATCCTATTTCTCCAAGGATGAGGATCAGGTCCGGGCTATCCATGAGGAGATGGATGAGAACTACACTATTATAACCCCGACCCATGTCTATACTCAGAGGAAGCCTCCCCACCATGCATTATCACCTCATAGAGTTGCACACATTGAGGCGGGATCATCTTCATCATCTTCCACAACAACAACACTAGCAGAGTCATTAGCTGCCGACATGGGCATTATCAGCCAGAAGTTGGACCGCATGGAGATCATCGAGAAGAAGACGTGCCAGAGCATGCACAAGCTTAATAAGATTGATGAGCTGGCCCAGAATTTGAGTGACTTGAAGACGTAGATCATGTGCCTTCAAGATTCACAAACGGCTTCTTTGCCATCATCTAGGGTCACATCTGATCAGGGGAGCAGACCTTAATAACCATCCACCTCAAATAGACAGGTCCACCACATTCAAGTGGAGCATGTTCAGCCAGCCCTGCAGTACCAATTACCACCACCACCTTCACCAGACACACAGATGGTGGTCTATCAGAGTGATCAACCATTGACGTCTCTTCCCCCACAATTGCACGAGCAGTCGGAGCCATTGATGGAAATCAATGGGATTTGGTATTCCCAATACCAGCAGCGGCCCGGTATCCATCGTGATTACCCAGGATTCAGATGGTCTACTAGAGGTGCTTAGTCCCAGCAGCAGCCTCCAGCACAGTCAGGATAGGGTATGCAGCAGTTGCAACACCAATACTCCCAACAGTCCATTCCTCGACCCCTGTACCAAGGTCAGCAGTGGAGGCAGCAATGGCCTCACTCCCAGTTCCAACAGCCTTTCCGTCGCTCCTACTTATAGTAGTAGTATGGCCAGCCTCAGCACTTTTAGATAGGCAACCCATCTGCATCTCATGTACCTTCGTTATGATAACCTAGCTTTAGACGACCTCGCCCACATGCCTACATAGCAGCAAACCACATTCATGAGAGAGATGGATGGGTTCCGCCAAGAGATGAGAGAGATCATCAATGGCAAGGCTACTATACCTGCACCGATTGAGCCGAATCCAAACAACCTAAAGAGGAAATCTTAGCTGGTACAATCGATAGAATCCGTCACTCCTAGTGAGGTACTTGATAATATTCGTTGTTTATTTGATGCTGATTTTGTGACACTTATTTGCAGTAGAAAATCGGCATGTGGCACCTCATCTAGGCAACAATCGAATGCCCGTTCAGGAGCGCCAGATGAGTTATAGAGCAGTGTTGATACCACTAAATTTGATGTTGATGGTGATGCTGATGCCTTCTAGATTGACAATCCGGAGGACCATACTGAGGTTGTCATTTTTCCAGCTATAGATGGTGGTACTAATACCACCCACCTTGAGGATGATCCAGACGACTGTATTGATGCTATCCCATCTCTAGATGCTGATGGTGGTGCTCATGCCGCCAGTATTCTACATGATGGGCTAGAGCACAGTACTGATGCCACTTATTTAGATGTTGTCGGTGGTGCTGATGCCACCAATTTCACTTGTACAGACACTCTAGATTTTTTGACTTCTCTTACTGTACCTAAGGATGATGTTTTTAGAAAAATAAAAAAAATGACAAAATTTTGAAAAACAAAAAGATGAATAAAGAAAGGTTTATGTTTCTTCTCCGAGTCCATCTAGTGTGATGATTGATGATACTTGTATGGATTTCAGCCATTTGTATGCTCGGATATCGATTCCTACTCCACACCCTTCACTTCCTGATGAGGGTACATACATCCCCTTACCTCAAGAACTCCTCTTACGGAAGGACAAAAAAATAGAAAATCCAAGAAAAAGACAGCAGCTAGAGTTCAACGAGTAGATGATAGATAGATTTCACATTCAACCAACTCTACAAGATGCATTAGAGCGCATAACTCTCTTACAGAATAATGTTCAAGAGAAGACCACAGTCCGTAGGAAGAAGATGTGTAACCACAATGCAGAGATCCATGTTCTTACATGTGCCACATGCTTTGTTATCCAAAGCCGTTTGCTAGCCAAGAGGCCAAATGTAGGGGCTCCGTATGTCAGATCCATATTCGTGAGTAGTGGTTCAATCAGACTCTATTAGACAGCGACTCTTCTATTAATCTTCTTTTGGCAGCCTTACTCGGTCGCTTTGAGTTTGGTCCTCTTAGACAGAGCAGGACAGTACTTCAGTTTGCCGACAGATATGTCAAGAGGCTTAAGTACTGAAGGATGTTTTAGTCACCATTCAGAGCCTGAAATTCCCCATGGACTTCATCGTGTTGGATATGGAGATCCTTGAGTGTGTTACAGATGCCCCGATCATATAAGGCTGACCTTTCCTAGCGATAGCAAAGGCCATGTCTGATCATGATAGCGGGAAGGTATACTTTCGCGTCGAGGGAGAAAGAATACAAATAGAGACGATTGAGGAATTGAGAGCCAGAGTTGCAGCCAGCTCAGAGCATACGACAGATTCAGAGCCAGAAATCTACCATGGGTGTGACTTTATAAGTACATATGCTGAAGTAATTTGGGCAGATGAGGATTCACAAGCTCTTGTCACACCTTGGAGTCTTCAGATTCATAGTTACTTGATGATGAGGGTTTGGAGAGCACACTTGGGGGGCAAGATACTTTAGAGGCTGGACATGTAGATTCTGGTAGTGAGGTTGATTTTATTTCATGCCATTCATATTCATATCCCTCAGATTCAAACACAGACTTTGACTGGTAGGAGTTTGATGAGTACCTTCTATGTTTGATTTCTGTAGAGCCTACAGCCAGGACGGAGATAGTGCCATTGTAGTTAATAGAGACACTAGTAGGGCCATCTTGTCGAGTTCTAAGATACAGAGAGAGAGTTCTAACATTCATATTTGGTAGCTTTCACACAATCATTTTTGAGGCCAGATTTACCAGCTCCCATATGCCCAGAATTGAAGACCTTACCACATAGCATGAAGTATTGATTCCCTACGGGAGAACATGGCATGTTTCTAGTCATTATCTTAACAGACTTGACTGATGACCAAGAATATCGTTTGATGGAGGTTCTTGAGAGAAACCGCCAGGATATAGGTTGGTCTGTAGCAGATCTCCAAGGGATAAGTCCGACTCTGTGCTCCCATCACATCTATCTCAAGGATGACATCGATCCATCACGTGAGTTTTGATGTAAGCTGAACCTGGATCTCTGAGAGGTATTTATAAAGGAAATATCCAAGTGATGGAGCTTCAATTTTATCTATCCCATATCTGACTCCAAATGAGTCAGTCCGTTACATGTGGTACCCAAGAAGATGGGTATCACTAAAGTTATGAATGTGGATGGAGAGGAGATTGCTACTCGTGCACCCACTTCTTGACGAATTTGTGTGAACTACAGATGATTGAATCAGGCAACTAAGAATGATCACTTTCCGCTACCATTCGTTGATCAGATATTGAGATATTAGGTGGGAAGAGTCACTACTACTTTTTTGACGGATACTCGAGGTATAATCAGGTGGCCATTGCGCCCAAAGACTAGGACAAGATGACATTCACATGTTTGTTTGGGATGTATGTTTTTAGACGGATGCCCTTTGGATTATGCAACACCCCGGCTACATTCCCAAAGGTGCATGCTTTCCATCTTTTCAGACACGGTGGGTGACTATTTAGAGGTCTTCATGGATGATTTTTCGGTCTACGGTGATGGCTTTGATGCTTGTCTTTCTTGCCTAAACTATGTGCTTCAGCGGTGCATTGAGGTCGACCTTGTTCTTTCTTGGGAGAAGAGTCTTTTTGTGATGACTCAAGGGACGGTCTTGGTCAGATCATCTCCAACAGGGGCATGATGGTCGATCTGGCCAAGGTGTAAATCATCAAGAAGCTCACTCCACAGTCCAATTTGAAGGCAGTTGCGGTCTTTTCTGGGGCATGTAGGTTTCTACCGACAGTTCATTCAGGACTTCAGTCGTATTGCTTGATCGCTTATTTATCTTCTCACGAAAGACACTGAGTTCCTTGCAGATGATAAGTGTCTTTCATCATTTGAGACTCTCAAGAATCTGGTTGTGCAGGTTCCTATCCTTCAACCACCCAATTGGTCTCTCCCATTCAAGATCATGATAGATGCTTCTGATTTTGCCATAGGGGCAGTGCTAGGACAGAGGAAGGATGGTATACCTTTTTCCATTCACTACGCTAGCCGTACTTTGGTTGCTACCCAACGGAACTACACTGTTATAGAGAAGGAGATGCTTCCAGTTGTATTTGTTTTGGATAAGTTCAGATTACATTCTTGGAAACAGAGTGACTATATACACTTATCACACTGTCATTTGGTACTTAATGGCTAAGATGGATGCCAAGGCATGATTGACTATATGGATACTTCTACTCTAGGAGTTTGATATTGAGATTAAGGATAAAACTAGAGTCAAGAATGTGGTAGTGGATCACCTCTCTCTATTAGAGAATCTTGAGGATTTAGAGATATCCACACCTATTACTAGGACTTTCTCAGAGGAGGCGATTCTTTCTATCACCTTTCTACCTTGGTATGCTGACATTGTAAACTATCTTGTTGCAAAGAAAGTTCTACAAGGTTGGACCAGGTAGCGACTCGATACTTTCCTCATGAAAGCCAAGTCATACCATTGGGAGGATCATACCCTTTACGATGAAGGAGGAAATAGTATTTGGAGTCGGTGAGGAATAGCACCACAACGTCCTCACCTATTGCCACAAGCTTAAGGAAGGAAGACATCACTCAAGGAGAAGGACATCACAAAAGGTTCTCCAATCCGACCTTTGGTGGCCAACACTCTTCAAGGATTCGGATGAATACATGAAGAAGTGTATTAACTGTCAGAGGATGGGTAGTTGTGGTCATAGTGACATGATGCCGATGCGACCCATTCACTTCTGTGAGGTTTTTAATGCATGGGGCAGCGATTTTATGGGCCCATTCCTGAAGAGTCAGGGGATTGAGTACATTTTGTTGGCTATATATTATGTGAGTCGTTGGGTTGAGGCCATCCCTGCCCGAGCCATTGATGCAAGGACTATTTGCATATTTCTGAGGAAGAATATCATATCATGGTTTGGGATCTTAAGAGTTCTGATTTCTGACAAGGGTCCTCAATTCATCAAGGATAATGTAAGGTCCCTTGATAACGAGTTCAGAATAGACCATAGAGTTGCCACTCCATGTCATCCATAGACAAATGGTCTTGTTGAGTTTTCAATCTGGGAGATCAAGACGATATTGTAGAAGGTTGCCCGCCCAGACTGAAAGGATTGCTCATAACGTTTGGACTCGGTCTTGTGGGCCTATAGGACATCCTTCAAGACTCCTTTGGTTACATATCCTTTTCGACTCGTTTATGGAAAGCCATGCCACTTAACTATTGAGATCAAGCACAAGTCACCATGGACAATCACAAAGTTATTATTAGATCCAGGGAGTGTAGGAGAGCAGAGGAGAGTAGAGTTGGCAGCCCTGGAGGACCTTAGAGATACGTGCCTTTTCGAGTAGCCTATAGTATAAGGACAGAGTGAAGATCTTGCTTGATTCACACATCAACCATAAGCAGTTTGAGCTGAATCAGAGAGTATGGTTAACCGATGCATGACTGAGATTGTTTCAGGGAAATTACAGAGCAAGTTGAAGGGACCATATTTAGTCAGAAAGGTGCACGACAATGGCAATATTGACATATTTGAGTTGTCTTCTGAGTGCACCTTTCGGGTCAATGATCGACACCTGAAGCCTTTTCTTGATCATGACTCGTTGACCATTGATGTTGTCCTGATTCATTTTGTATGAGATGTGTTCTTTGATTCTCATCTTCTATGCCTCACACCTGATTTACACTTCCGTCCACCTCTTTGTATATCCATGTTTTCTTTTACTTTCTTTCTTTATTCCATTTCTGTTTAACAACCCAGGTCTCGCTTAGGATTTTTGCTATACATAGGATGCGCTTTATCCTAAGTATAGGGGGTTGTTGAACTTGTATTGTTCATATATCTATTTCTTCTATTACCTATGTGTTTTTGCCTATACTTAGGGACATCCGACCCAATGTATAGGGAGGTAATATCTATTTTTAACTTCTTTGAGTGCTCCCTCGCTTGTCCCTCAACTGTTGATTTTCTTTTCTATACTTAGGGTTATTTTACCCTAAGTATAGGGGGGACAGGTCGAGTCATTGATTTCATGTACATTCTCCTCCTTAGCCTTCCCAGCTTGTACAATCTTCTATACTTAGGATTATTTGATCTTAAGTATAGTGGGGATCACCGACTTGTATTCATTATTTCATTCTTTGAGTCATTGTAGTATAGGATTCTTTTCACTTTCCTATACTTAGCATGAGTTATTTCTTACTTTGACGCTCTTTAATCACTTTGAGGACATATTTCGACATATTTCGAGCTAAGTATAGGGGGTGTCATATATATTGTATATATACTTTAGCCATAACTTGTAATTTGTGTTAATAATATTGATATTATTTACAAAACTGGAATAAAAATGATTTAGAAAAATATTTTGCAAAAGCATTTTTATATTTTTGTAAAATGATTTGTAAACTCTTTTGTAAAAATTTTTACAAAAATGTTTAGAAAAATTTTTGAACATTTTTTGTAAAATGTTTGTAAAATTGTTTTGTTTGTAAAATGTTTGTAAATTATTTTTCTATCAAAATTATGTATATTGTAAAATTTTTGAAAATAAAATGTTTGCAAAAAAAATTTGTAAAATTATTTATAAAATGTTTGTAAAACTAGTTTTAAAAAATATTTTTAAAATCTTTTGTAAAATAATTTGAATTTTTTTAAATGGTTTGTAAAATTTTGTAAAATATTTTATCACGTGGGTTACAAATTACGGGTATAAAAATTATTTTATAAACTTGTAAAATCCACATGTGAATAAAAGCCGTAATTATTTGTAATTATATGTAAAATTAAAATTCTTTTGTAAATTACAATATGTATATAAAATTATTGTATAAAGTCCTTTACTAAAATTTGTAAATAAAACATTTGTATAGTGTGTATAAAATCCTTGTAAATATGTATAATTCATTATTAAAAATGCCATAAAATTGAGAAAAATAGAATCCACAAAAATTTGCAAAATTCTTTGAAAAAAATTCAAAAAGATTTTGTCTTTTACTTTCTTTTCTTTAAAAAATGTGTGTTTTGTAAATATTTGTTGCATGTGCATTTGCGTTGATGTTTAAACTAGTCTGGAATAAAATTGAAGAATGGAGCTTTGTTAAGACCTTAATCCACTTAATTTCAAAGGAATCTTATAGGAACTAGAGTTGAGACTTTTCATGTCCTACCGACTTAATCCTTTGACTCCACAAGACTATGTTCGCATGTCATCTATATTGGTCTAAGTAGAATATTTCACAACTCATGCATGATTCTTTTAGATTGTGGCTTAACTTGGACAAGCACTCTGCACGTATCTCTTCATGTATGATGTGTTGAGGAGGCGGAATCCTTTGGTTTGGGGTAGCACACAGGTGTGTAACAACCAGTGTAAAACACCCGTCCTCCTTTAGGGAGGGTAGTGCATCTCAACCTAGTCTAATGGCAACGATGTCTAATGACAGGATGTTGTGGGTAGCAATAAAGCTTCAAAAGAGGGATAGTCTACATGCTCAAGAAGAAAAACTCCTTATGTACTTGATGCACATGTTGTATATATGTTAAAAAAATGCAAAAAATCTTGAAAAAAAGGGGCATGCCTGATTGAAAATAAAATGCCCGTCGAAGTGTATATAGAAAAATAAGCCAATCTTATGTGGTAGAAAGTCTCTTCTCATGGAAGCTTGCAGGTAGAGACTTGGCTACACTGGTTAAGCTCCATGAGATACGTGGCTACATTGGCCACGTTCCATTCTCTTCTTTCCCCCTCTTCTTGAGCTGGTTGTACTTGAACTTAGAAGGGAATGCCCCACTCCTCAAGAAAAGAGTTGCTAGACCAAGGGACTAGAGCTACCTTGTTGAGGGAGGTTGTTTCTTTGCCACTTTTGAGGTGGCGAGCTATATTCCACATACATTGTACAAGTATAGATCATAGTCATAAGAATTTGCGTATGTAGATGTGTTATGACCTGATAGTTGAGGCGACCTGACCATAGAATTGTGGAACTTAAGGGATGTTGAGTCTTAAATTGGTTTACAAATAAGGTTTTGCCAAACTAATAATCGAAAGGTCTAACCGAGCTTCATAATTTAATTTTATGAAGATAATTTTAATAATCAACATTATTATTCTTTCTTTCATTTTCTTTTCTTTATTTTCTTTTTCACTTATTTTTCAATTAAGTGTTTGCTAAGGGACTAGCAAAGGTAAAGTACAAGAGAATGATGAATCCATGATTCACATCCTTTATTATTTTATTTTATTAGAAATATATACAAAAAATACCTGTATATCTATATATATATATATTAAATCCAAAAAATTAGCATTGTGTATGCTTTTGTTAATATTACGTAATTAGCACTTACTTATTCAAAATAAAAGAATAAAGAAGAAAAGAAAAGGAAAAGAAATAAAAGAAGGATGCATTTATGCAATAAATGCAGACTGATCCAAACCCTGAGAGAAGGTCAAGAATTGACATGATCGACAAGGATGAAGTATGGGGAGATAGGTTCTTTATTTATTAATATTCAGACAATCCAAAAATACCTTGTAGATATTATTTATTCTGTATTTATTCGCGATATATATCATCCCCTATTTATCTTGTATACATCATTGACCTATTTTATTTCACAATAAAATGATCTCAAATTGATTTATTTCCTTGATAAAACTTGTAAATAAAATTGTGTCTTAATTAACAAAAATATTTTTAAAATTTAAATTGTGTGCAGTTGTACAATACCTATACATGTATTTATGTATTTTCTTATTTATTTTGTGTATAAATTATATTATATTTTAAACTCTTGTAAATATTACGAATAATTATATAAAATTAAACTAAAATTTAGAAATTACAAAATAAAATAAAATTAACTCTTCTTTGTGCAAAAGAACCAAGTGTATATATTATACATAGCACTAATTCCTTAAACCCTATATTTAACTTTTAAAAATCGAATAAAAATATACCTATATTCCTTAAATTATTTTGTAAATAAATAAAATATAAAATACAATGCACTTTTATAAAAATAATAAAATAAAAATATGTAAATATTGTATATAGGTATATTATACATGTACATATTAATATATAGTGTATATAGTATTACATATATATAAAAAATCACAAAAAGAATAGTTTGTAAACTAACTAATATTTTTCTTTTTATTCATTTTTTATTTTAAGGCCATTTATTATTTTTAACTGGTTTTTCTTTATTTTCAATTTTTTTCATACTGGTCAACTTGAGTCGGTTGATCCGGGTCAACCTTCCCTCTCCCAGGTCAAACTCGGGTTGGTTCGTCGGAACCTATTTCTCCATTTTCTGCAGCCAGAACCCGATCTCCTTTCGCCTTGGATTGTGGGCCCTATTGCTCCTTGACGATCCGCGACCTTTACAGATACCTAGGAGGGTCCGAATCCCCATCGGTTCGCATGAAAACTCCCGATCCTTCCAGACACTTGGGGACCCTATAAATAACCTCATCTGCTCCGTCACGCGGGCAGTTCGCTCCTTGCACCTCTTTCCCTCCATCGGAACCCTTAGGATAGTGACAGTCCTTCCCCGAAGCTGTTCAGAGATCGGATTGGTGCTGAGTTGAGAAGAACCACTACGTGGCCGGAGTCCTCCACCGCATTTAGACTCTTCCACCTCCTGCAGCAGAATCGGGGACATTACCTCATCGTCCACTCTATCGTTCTTCGCCTTCCCACCTCTGATCACCAGGTAACCTTTCTTTGCTATTTTTTTCGTCGTTTAGCTTGATTTCCACATCGACGTCATTGTCTGCCATCGTTGATTCGATCTCTATATCGGAGGCCCATATCCCACGTCCAGTCGTCGCCTTATCGCCACCCATCTTCCTACGCATCCTGACCCCCTTAAACTCGATCATCGGACCTAGATTAAGGCCAAACTTCCTTTCTCTACGTATGCCAGAAGTCATATTTACCTCCCCATCGATCCTTTGTTCTTTTTTGCCAACAAAAACTCGGTCGATGCTTCGTCTCCGAGCTTCGCTTTCCCTTGTAGGTATAGGTGCACACGAGAGGGTCGAATCGACCCTCATCTAACTAGGGAGAGCTGCTCCTAGTGCCACACCTCCCAGATCTTCATTGAGTAGCTCAGACGACCACCCAAACATCCCCTCTAACACAGACACACTTCAGCAAGTTGTTGGACCCCTTAGTTGACCGCTCCGAGCTCTTTAGCGCCAGATTTCATCGATTGAAGCTCGGTCGATAGTCCCTTCTTCATGTTCTTCCAACGCCATAGCCTGTCGTCCAATGAGGAGCCCATGCACCCAAATTTAATCTGAGCCGCACATTCACACCCAAATAGAAGCGCTCATATCATATCAAGGTCAGATCTGACCGCACACCGCGCCTTTTCCCTACATCGTCAGATCTGCGCCACCACCGATCCATAAGAGCCGTACCCCAGAGTCACGCGCACCACACGCCCCTGTAGGACATATTGCTCTTTTAACCCTATCATTTTTATTAATTCTTGTTAGTACAATAAATGTAATAGTTAGTTATAAACATTTGCAGTAAGGACCTCATAATTTTTATATTTGCAATTTAATTCATCTTAACCACATTTGCGCGCTTGTACACGTGCTTTTCTGGGATATTTGCTTGTTTCATCCTGAACTTTTTATGTGTTAATGAAATAAATTTAACTTTTCTAATTTCCATATATGCCTCTATGAGCCTGTTTCACATGCAACGTACATCTTTCGTTGGATTAATTGCGTTTGGGCCATGAGGTTTTATTACGTGTTATAATTAGACCCTGAAATTTAAAGTATTTGCATCTAGGTCTTTCTATATCAGCTATTTTATTTTTGTTTATATTTGTCGCAGTAAATATCAAATAAAGTCTGAAAATTGCTAAACATTCCTAGTACCTCGTAGTTAGTGTCTTTGTTTATGGTAATTTTTATTTATTATTTTTCGTTTATTTGCTATGGTACAAAAATTCCATGTTTGCCTTAGAAAATTCATAAAAATTCGAAAACACCTTTAAAATTTTCAAAAAAATAGGTTAACTTTTTGTTTATTTGTTTGATTTTTTTATCTAATTTTCACTTTTATATCTTTTATAAAACTCTAAAAATTTGTAAAATCCTGAAAACACCATAAAAATCATATAAAATCTTTTAAACATCTTAAAATCAAGTTCTTCATCTCTGTTTGTAGATATTTAAATATATTGTTTGATAAAATTAGCAATACGGATTTTGAAACTATTTTCTATTTTTAATTTGAAAAATACTCTTGGCTATGCACTATTCACTTTATTCAAGGTTTTTAATCATTTTAAAAATCCCAAAGAATCTAAAATCTCTGAAAAATGTAAAAATAGAATAAAATTATCGAAAACATAAAAATATTTTTATTTGATTTTTATGGGCATTTTTCCTTTATTTGAAAAAGACACAAAGTTTGCTTATGTGTCCTTTGTTTCATAGTTTCTATTTACTTTGCCTTGAAAAATTAAAATATAAAAAATTGAAAAATTAAAAGTCATTAAAAACTCAAAATCAGAAAACATAAAAAATATAAAATTAAAAACCATTAAAATTTTAAAAAGATAAAATTTCACAAAAACCAAGAGTTGTGTGCTTTCAATTCCCTTCTTTCTTTTCTTTGAATTTTCATTGAATTGATTGACCCTCGTCTAATAATAGATGCCTCCTTTTGTTTGACCCCGGTCGCAATACCAAGTTAATAAAAGTAGCTTAGACCACTCTCTTTTACTTGCTTGATTGATTTTGTGATTGAAAAAATTTCTCAATTTCTAGCCAGATTTCTGGGGTGGCAATGACATTATTAATTACTAAACTGAAACCTAGTCGATCGGGTCAGTCATAAAAATGAAAAGTGCGCTCTCCGAACTCTCATCAACGGTGAGGGTAGTTGATCGGACTTTGGTTATTTAGAGATGCACTCTTACTATAATATGTAGTAAGTCCCCTACCAAGGTGAAGAGTAGTAAGCATACACATTTTCTGAAGGTTGCCACTACTTCATGTATCAAGAACCGGCAATTACCAACAAAGAAGGGAGATTTTGGTGCATATTTTGTATTGAGTCAGATAGATAACATATCATTTGTTAGAACTCTCTTAGACAATGGTTCAAGTATTAATCTCTTATCTTTAACCTTCTATGATCGGCTAGAGTTAGTCCCTCTTGGGAAGTCACATGCCTTACTCTAGATTGTCGATAAAATCCACCAAGAGGGCTAAGGAAGAGGTTAAGAACAATGTCATTTAAATCTCATGTAAAGACTATAAAGTGGACTTCACAGTCCTTGATATGGAGACCCCGAAGTAGTAGAGAGAGTCACAGATCATTCTTGGACATCCTTTCCTTAGGACCATTAGGCCAGTAATTGATTATCATACAATATTGATGAAATTCTGTTCTCCAGGAAGAGAAAAGGAACCTAAGATCAAGTTGTCGAAGTGGCAAAGACCTGATTCAGAATCTATTGTAGATTACTCATCTTCTAAGGTAGAGTGCAACTTGATACGGGAAATCAGTCCATGGAGTCAGACTCCCGTGGTTTATAGTGAGACTCTCTCATCTGGAGAGGACTTTGTCTAGGATGCAGTTGTGAGATTCTACAAAGTTTCTTGATAGATTCACCCTGCTCCCTTGATGACTAAGAGGTTCCTCTAGACCTTTCAGTTCCTTATCTTTTGGAAGATTCATGGGTAGAGGATGAGGAGTTGGACACGACTTTTGTTAAACTACCGAGTTTCTTTAGCGATCCGACTCACAGCATGATAGAGTTGGTGGCAAGCACAATAGATATATCCCCACCACCTTGCAGCACAAAGCCAGATTCAAATGCAATGAAGCCGACCTGCTAGATGATTCAATATTACCAGAGATAGCCTTTTCCTCCTACACTCAAGTACGCATTCCTTGCGAGTCAAGAGGAGAGATTTCTTGTTATCATTATTTCTATGTTGACTATAGAACATAAGTCTAGGTTACTTAAGATGTTAGAGAAGAATCGCAAGGAAATAGGTTGAACTATGTCGGATCTCGTAGGGATAAACCCTGCTCTCTGTTCACACCACATTTATATTGAGGAGACTAGTTGACCTTCTTGTGAGTTTCATAGGAGACTAAATCCAAATCTAAGAGAAGTGGTCAAGAAATATATTGTGAAGTGATGTGGAGCTGGATTTATTTATCCCATCTCGAATTCCAAGTGAGTGGCCCCTTTGCATGTGGTCCCAAAGAAGTCGGGTATTCATATGGTCACCAACGTGGAAGGGTAAGAGATAGAGACACGAGTACCTACGTCATGGTGTGTCTCTGTCGATTGCATATGGTTGAATGCTGAAACCAAGAAAGATCTCTACCATTCATTGATCAGATTTTGGAGAGACATGTAGGGAAAGAGTTCTTCTATTTTCTTGATGGTACTCTGGCTACAATTAGGTGGCCATAGATCCAGAAGACCAGGAAAAGACCACCTTCACATGTGCATTCACCACATACATAGTTAAGCATATGTCCTTCGGCATGTGTAATGCCCTGCGCCCTTTTCAGCGATGCATGATCATCGCATTTACTAAGATGGTGGGTGATTTTTGGAGGTTTTTATGTATGATTTTTTGGTCCACGGAGATTCATTTGATACTTGTTTGGCACATTTAGACCATGTTCTGGAGCGATGTAGATAGGTTAATCTGGTGCTCTCATGGGAAAAGAGTCATTTTATGGTTCAGGAGGGTATCATGCTAAGGCATGTCATCTCCAAAAAGGAAATGAAGGTAGACCTGCCATGGTGGATGTGATCAAGAAACTTGATCCATCAAACAATGTTAAGTCAGTGCATTCTTTTCTAGGGCAGGTTGGATTTTATAGGAGATTTATCAAAGTCTTTTTAATGATTGTCTGACCACTGATTGAGCTCTTAGGAAAGGACACTGAGTTTATTGTAGGTCACATGTGCCTAGAGGCCTTTGATCTCTTAAAAAGAAAAATAACGGTTTCTCCTGTCTTATAAGCTTTGGTCTGGGCTCTTCTATTTGAGATCATAACTAATGCATTGGATTTTGCAATAGGAGTTGTGTTAGGACAATGATCAGATGGGGTACAATTTGCACTTTACTACATGAACAAAGAATTAGATCCTGCACATAAGAATTATATAGTGATTGAAAAGGAAATGCTCGCAGTAATCTGGGCTTTGGAAAAATTTAGGTCTTATATTCATAGATCAAAGTTGATAATTTACACTAATTACTCAATGCTTCAGTATTTAATGGAAAAGAAGGACATGAAGGCGCATCTTTTTTGGTGGATTTTGTTAATCCAAGAATTCTATTTGGATATTAAAGATAATCCCGGAGTGAAGAACGTTGTAGCTAATCACCTTTCCCGACTTGACAAATAGGATTCCCCTAATTTAGAACCTATCAGGGAGACTTTCCCTAACGAGTCGATTTGTGTTGTCGAATCACTCTTGTGTATGCCAACCTGGTCAACTATCTTGTCTCCAAGAAATTTCCCCAATATTGGACTTGAAGAGATATTGATCGACTGAAGTTAGATTTAAGGAAATACCACTAGGAGGATCTGTTCCTTTTCTTTGAAGGGTCGGATTGTGTTTGGCAAAGGTGTATTCCTCAAGCGGAACACCATAGTGTCCTCACCCATTATCATACTATGGAGGTAGGAGGACACCACTCGGGAAGGAGAACCACTCATGAGGTGCTTCAATGTGGATTTTTTTGGCCGACCTTGTTTCAAGATGCATTTATTTTGTAAGGTCGTGCCCGATTTGTCAAAGAATGGGAGGGATAGTTGGATCTAGAAATGAAATGCTCATGCAATCTATAATATTATATGATGTATTTGATGCAGAGGTATTGATTTCATGGGTCTCTTTCCTAACAACAATGGATATGAGCACATTCTATTGGCAGTTGACTACTTATTAAGGTGGGTGGAGGTTATCTCTATTGGACATATGAGCCCACGGTGAGCCATTATGCAATAAATGTTATTGCGAATATCATTCCCTGATCTGAAATGAATAATAAATAATTTGCATAATAGGTCCCTTATTACAATTAGGGTTATGTACCATGGCCATCTTGATGATCATACACCTGTTGATTCAATTATTGAATCATGGAGGCTGGTGCTTGGATGAATATCTAAAGAGTTATATTGAGGACTCATCAAGCACCGTCAAATGATTGTTAAGAGATGATCTCCAGCCTTAGTAGGAGATGGCAATCCTTTCTCATTTAGGCTGATATCTAACCGACCTCTTGATAAAGGTCCTATGCATAGGAATAGAGATTCGGAGGTATTTGATAAGTTAGGTCAAAGAGTTGACTTAACGAGATCGAGATAACCAAAGTCCTATGTCATATGTTGTCATGATATAGGCACACATCCTATAATCGGAGACAGATGTGTTACTATATGTCCAAGTATGTACATTTGGCAGACCAGTAGGTTGATGACCTAATCAAGGTCTATACAACGACGCGTTGGTGTGTATATAAGGGCATATGAGTAATGTGATCTCTCAAAGGGATCATACAGGTTCATTACTGAACCGAAAGTCATAATCTCACTCATGAAATATTGGGGACAATCAAATTCCATGCACAATCGTCTCGCTTTGGAAGCTTGACTGAATTTGTAGGTTTGAAATATACTTTTGGAAAGTATATTATCAACACCTGGGTATGATGTATGCTTTTGGAAAGTATATGATCGATACCAACTCCCAATGATCGAATGAGAAACTTAATGATAAATCCCTGAAGTATACAGTGTAAAATTGATCTTATACTTCGGGATTATTCTAGATCTTCTAGTATGCATGATGTACAGGTATTGGGAATACCTGAGGGTGATGTGATCTTAAACGGTTGTATAACCATGAAGCTTCCATTCCTAGGGAGTGATGAAACGGGTCTGGATTTTAGTGACTCCTCTCAGTAGAGAAGTAATCTAATCTTAGTCCAAATGTTGGATATTGATCTGAATGTGATTCAGATGCAATTAGAAGAGTAGATTTACAGTCTTGATTTAATCAAGCATCTATGGGAGGCCAGAGATCTGGATTTGAAATGTGATCTCAATATCCAAGTCACTATACGTGGAACAATACAATCGCCCTGTCCTTATCTCCAAGTATTCGCGGAGAAAGCGCATTATCCTTGAAAGAGTTCAGGATAATTTCATTGTTGATATAAGTATCTGAGCATTGAGAAAATGGATAATTAAATGTGATTTAATTATCATGAATAATATGAATTTGATTCATATTGTAAAGAGAGTTATCCTAGATAATTAAATGTGATTTGATTATCAAAGATGTGAATAATGTGAATGTGATTCATATTGTTTGAGAACATGAGAATAGAGATCCAAGATGATTATATGTGATTTGATTATCATGGATATTGAATAATGTGGATAGTACTATCCATTTTAATCACATATATTATAAATGTGATTTATAATATATAAGAGAGAGCTATTTGTAATTTACATTTGTTAATTAAATGTTGATGTGAATTGGATTCACATTGGACATTAAATTGAAAATGTAATTTACATTTTATTTTGGGTTGTGAACGTGATTCACAATTTTCCAATGGCAAGATTACAATATTCACAAAATAATTATGAAATATTTTTGTTGAATAATTTACAATAAGTGTTTTTGTAAATATTGGAGACTTCCTTGGAATAATGTAATCTCATGAGGTATCATGAGATTACATGAGATTGCCACCAAATCCCATAGTATGGAAGGAGGCAATCTTCATTCCATAATCTCCATGCTTGATTGATTTAATTTGGGATTAAATCATATTGATTTATCAATATACATTTAATCTAAATAAATTAATTATTGTTGGTTTTTAGCAACACCAATCTTAGCCGATAAAAGAAACACAAATCAATGAGAGCCATTGGATTTGTGTTGCCCATGGATTGAGATCCTTGGATCCCAAAATGTTATAAAAGGAGTGGCACCCCTTTGCTCTTCTTTACACAATGAGAACATAAGTCTCTCTCTCTCTCTCTCTCTTTATCTCTACATGTCAGCCCTCTCTCTTCTTCTCTCATGGTTGTCCACCATGGATGCCCTAGAGAAGTTCTCTTTCACCGCAGCAACGTCGTTATGTTGCCTGATCGTTTGCTCATGGATCTCCATATCCTTCGGTGTGCCTCGCTCGTGAAGAAGATGTCGGATCTCGTGTGTCGAGATCAGGAGATCCGATGCTTGGATCTTCAACATGGATTGCGAGAAGCATGCGATTCATCCCTGCGCTCGCAAGCGTCTCCTCCGTCGGATCGGACTAGAGACAGGAGGTCTCTTCGTTTAGAGACTCGATCACAACCACGCTTCAAGAGGTAATCCTATTACTTGTTTGTGGTTTAGATGAAACGATTCGAGAAGTGTTCTTGGATCATGTGGTTTCATTGCATAAAAAATTTAATTTCCGCTGCATAGAACAACTAGTCTGACTAGTCGTTCTTCGTCGTATTCGATACGATGCTCACGCTTCCGTGATGCGCTTAAGGATCTAACCATATCCTCAAGTGATATCAGAGCTTTAGGTCGGAGGTTTTGGATACGATCCGCAAACCTAGGATGACTTGGGTTCGTTAAGGTCACGAAAGTTTTTTTTGCATTTGATTTTCCCACATCTGTATAGTGAATAATATTTAAACACAAATTAATCACTTTAATTTTGTTCCCCATTAGATAAGGAAATCATAGGATCCGAGTTTACGTAATTTGGATTTCGTTTGCTCGAGATATGTTTGTTTTAATGAACATGTATCCACTGTTTCTGGGACTTCGAATCATGACGTAATTGAGGAGTTAATTACTGATTTGAAACACCTTGAAATGTGCACAAATCACTTAGGTTGTATTTTAGATCAATTTTTCAAACTTTGGAAACTTACTTTGCTTAATTTGGATTTAAATTGATTGAGATATGCTAATTTTAGTAACTGAGGGTCACTGTTGGAAATTACTTTCCTAATCAAGAACCTTGTGATTGTCATTTAATTAATTAGTGAAATTAAATGGTTTAATTTGCAAGAATAATTATGGATAAATATTTGTGAAATATTTGATGATAATTATTTCCTTAAATAACCCTTAACCAATAATTGATTAGATATGATCTAGATCACAATTGGATACACAATTCACTTTCCAACAAACATGTTGCTTGAATAGGGTTTGGGATTTGTTTAGCAAATCTAATTATAATGTTAATCAAAATTATTTTGATTATTATTATATGGTATAACTTCGGTTGAAAAACCAATTATCATCTCAAGTACAAAGTGATCTATTTTGCATTATCCTTTCCCGAGGAGGATATGGTGTCTAGTCGGAAAGCATTGGGGTAGCGGGTCACACCGGTTGCGGTTCGTCCCACTTTCGTCGGTATTGGCCATGACAATGGGTAGGGTTGGTATAATGCTTAAGAAATCATGATGTATTTCTAATTATTAAAATTCAAAATAATATGTATTTGAGATAATACCATAATTCAAGTAACAATTAAAAAATATTTGTTGGATATTAATTGGATCATTAATTTCATATGATTAGATTAATTGGACTCGAATTAAAATTAAGACACTCTATTATAAATAGATGTGTTATTTCCCGTGGAAGAATTAATTGTGTGAATATGATTCATGATAATTAATTAAAATCTGAATATGATATGGAGGATCAC
Organism: Ottelia alismoides; assembly: GCA_037367405.1. Taxonomy (NCBI): domain Eukaryota; kingdom Viridiplantae; phylum Streptophyta; class Magnoliopsida; order Alismatales; family Hydrocharitaceae; genus Ottelia; species Ottelia alismoides. Next base: position 283,310 of record JAZKJV010005870.1, on the reverse strand, counting down.
ATAAGTGACATCCATGGTCTCCCGTCAAGGCGAAGGATTTCCATCGTCAGGGATTGCATATAGGAGATGCTTGTACGAAGTGACAGCTCATATATGCAAGCGCATCTGGATTAGGCTCTTTGCTTCTCGAAAGAGTAAGGCTGTATGCATAGTGACCCCAATATCGGATCCTCATATTATTGGGGCGATATTGGATTGCGCATTGCGAGTACTTTTCTTGTTGACGGTTGGTTCAATTAATGATGGGTCAACGTCACCTTAGGGGTGGTGGGCCTGGGTGATAAACACCAAATTGGGAATGCAAGTTGGACTTGCAAGGCGGAATGTGTTCCCACTTCTTTTTATCGGAGTTGCAGATTCTCATATTATTGGGATGTAACAAAGATAAGGAAGGAGATCCCAGATCTTGCTTGAGATATAATGGTAAGTATATCTCTTACATTGAAAGTGATTAAAGGAATGAACTTTTAGTGTTGACAAGGCAAGACAACTTTGATATAAAAATTCCTAAATCAAAGTAATATATATATATATATATTTATATTTATTTATGCAAATTTCTTATTTCAGATAATCCTTCATTAAACCCACTCAATAGTATACTCAATAATAACTAGTAAAGTATCATGGATTGGATCCATGATCTAGATATTGTACTTGCAGTTGGATACATAATGTATGTGGTTGCAATATGCAAGTCTTCCTTATAATAATGAGGAATGACTATTAGATAGACAATAGGACTACAACCCTAGGGTTTGTATGTCTCTATAGTCTTGATCTCTCATCGAATGTACTTTGAAAGTGACATGTCGATGATGATCGTAATTGTCAAATAATCCTTATAAAATCTAAGAAGATGTTATGGCATACATATGTGCTCTCAACATTTAATCATGAATGACATGATTCTCTACATCATGCATAATGGTGGCTCTATAAGAGATGATGTATTCAAATTGTTTGAGTACCCTCTTGAACCTAAGTTTCTAAGAGTTCAAATGGATGTAGATATGATGAGTGTCATCATTCTACTGTCTATACTCTGGTCATTCGTGAAGCTTCATAATATTCATATTGTATGAATTGAATGAAGCATGTATAAATGTTGAAATACTCTTACATTGAATTCTTTTGAGTTCAACATAAGAGATCCTTAGTCTTAAGCAAAGGTTGTTTAAGATGCAGAGAGCGCAATGGAAGCATGGGTCAGACCCAAGATGAGAAGGATAGTCAAAGAGTTGATCGTACTTCTATGACTTCCATATAACATCCAAAGAGATGGATGAATGGCAATAATATTGCAACAAGCTGATGTGTTGATAGTATGACTATCAAATATATCTAGAGTCTTTAGAGAAGGAATCAGATAGTACATCAGAATAATCTACATATAATCATTGAAATTGACTTACTTATTTGATAAGATAAAGTCTAATAATTGTATCTTATTCTTCTAATAGCACTTGTAATTGGTTGCGTATGTATTAGAAGACTATAAAATTTGATTTTAAGGTTTAATAGTCATCCACATAGATATTGATGCAATAGTTGCAACAATCTCTTTTGGATTGATAGACTTCATAATTTCAGTGGGAGAGCCCTTAGTCTTAGAGAATGTCTCTATGACCTAGATATTAGAATACACTCATTGTTTATTTCTAAATATTGGAAATAAACATGAATTCTGGAATAAACTTATCATAAAGAGTTATGATGGATATATTTCGGATAGTAATCTAACATCTAGTGGATTCTACTAAATTAGAAAATTAATGAATGGTTCATTAACATTTCTAATACTGAAATTAAACCTTAAAAGATCAATAGGAGAATGAAGATCATTTGACAATGATCTGGCATCAAGCCTTGGAAAGTTGTTTGTTGATATGATCAATAGACTAGTGAGAGATGAAACTTTAGATTGTCTAAAGGCTCAAATCTTACATACTTGTGAATATTGTATTCAAAAGTAAAAATGTCCAATACACCCTTCCTTGGAATGATGTAAGATGTCAAGGTATTCAAAATCTCATACATATTGATGTATGCGAATCATCTATATCAGAATAAACATTATGGATATGTGATATCCATTGATGATTATTTGTTATATGAAATTTCTTCTCTTCACTTAGAAACCTTTGAAATGTTCAACGATTTCACAAGTTTGGTTTAGAACCAAAGTTTGGAAGGAAGATTAAATGAATTTGATCTAATCTAGGTAGTCAGTACCTATTATATGAATTCATAGAATGCCATATAGAGATATGAATGTCATTTCTATCTCAATCCTCCTAATAAACCTAAACTCAGTAAGAGTTGTAGGGAGATACAATTGGATCATGTGTGACATGATATGATCAATGATGAATATTAGCATATTATCTATTATTTTCCAAGGTATATATGTAGTAGAGACTACAATATATATCCTTAATAAGGTTCCATGCAAGTAATCTGGAATCTGGCACTGGAGAGTGCTACTTCATTAGGAAAATAAAGGATGGTATTGGATACCTACTTTATGACCTTGAGATTCTTAAAAGATCTCATCTTTGAGAATATGATTCTTATAGGATGACTCTCTTCAGAATCAAGATAAAAATGAAGTAAAGGAACTCATTTTATCTTGAGATAATAAGAGGCTTCCGGAATAAGAAACTAAAAAGACAATTAAAGATAAAACACTAATACCTCTTCAAATAAGTTTGAAGATGGATTCCATGTGTCAGTTTAATCTGACAATGATCTGACTTCATGTGATGAAGCTCCTCAGGATCATGACATGGAAAGATGGATGTTAGCAATAAAAGTCTAATGTAGACTTCATATACAAGTGTTGTATATGGACCCTCAAGGATCCACCTATATGGGTAAGACCTATTAAGGTGTAAATGGATCTTCAAGAGAAAGAGGAAACCTGATGAAAAGGTAGAGACCTTCAAAGCACGGTTCGTGGCCATGAGCTGCACACGGAAGAGAAGACATCGCATGCGATGAGACTTGCTCTCCAGTGATCTTGCTTTAACCCATCAGAATATTGCTAACCATAGCTACACTCAAATAAGCTTCTTGTAGTTGGAATAGTGGATTTGATGAAATCATAAATGTTATGGTTTCGGATAGAATCTTGATAAACCATATGAAGCTTAGTGGGAGTGCCATTGTATTCATCGTGCTAAATGTAGATATCCTAATCATTTGGAATGATCTAAGGATGATTATAATAAGTGTTTTATAATATGGTTGTTCTATACCATGAGATATGATCTCAAGTATACCTCTTAGATCTTAGTTCTGAAGTTGTTCAGAAGCAAAGAAAAGAGGGTATTGGGATTGTCACATTAATGGTATACCTTGGACATTTCCATGGAAAATTCCAAGAAAGGATTCTTCCCCTAAAGATATGGTACTGACCTATCTGAAGGAATAGCACCTCAAAAAGTTGAAGATGTGAATGCTAAAACTGCTTGCCCTTGTGCATCAGTTTCGAGAATCCAGGTGCATGCTAGATGTGTACAAAAGCTAGATGTCTGCCATGCAGTGGGAGTAGTAAACGGTTGCTGATCCTACTATGGTGATTAAACACTTGATTGCAGTAATAACAATATCTTCAAAAGATGATGAAACTTAGAGATAGTGATCTCAAAGTCTTATCTTCAAAAGTTTGAAACCTTGTAGATAGTGATCTATAAGGGTCTTAACTGTAGATACCTTAGGAGATAGAGATCTCTAGTAATAAAGGTATTCTTATAAGGATTATGGACATACTGGTTATAATAATTATCGAGCTATAGTGTTAAGGACACTATAACAAAATTGAGTATTGGTTGCATAAGATGCAACATTCGAATTAGATGCGAGCACTGTTACTAGGGGATATGCAAGTACCGTAAAAGGACTTGGCGTAGTCTCTTGGGAACAGAGTGACTGATCAGCTTACCTAGCTATTTTCTAATTGTCACATGAGTGTGGGTTTAAATGATTAGCCCATTAATGGCACTTAGGTCTAGTGGGAGATTGTTGGACATGCGAGCCCACGGCGAGCCATTATGCAATAAATGTTATTGCGAATATCATTCCCTAATCTGAAATGAAGAATAAATAATTTGCATAATAGGTCCCTCAGTACAATTAGGGTTATGTGCCATGGACATCTTGATGATCAAACAACTATTTATTCAATTATTGAATCATAGAGGCTGGTGCTTGGATGAATATCTAAAGAGTTAGATTGAGGACTCATCAAGCATCGTCAAATGATTGTTAAGAGATGATCTCCAGCTTGAGTAGGAGATGGCAATCCTTTCTCATTTAGGTTGATATCTAACCGACCTCTTGATGCAGGTCCTTTGCGTAGGAATAGAGATTGGGAGTTGTTTGATAAGTTAGGTCAAAGAGTTGACTTAATAAGATCGAGATAACCAAAGTCCTATGTCGTTTGCTGTCATGATATAGGCACGCATCCTCTAACCGGAGACAGATGTGTTACTATATGTCTGAGTATGTACATTTGGAAGACCAATAAATTGATGACCTAATCAAGGTCTATACACCCGTACGTTGGTGTCTATATAAGGGCATATGAGTAATACGATCTCTCAAAGGGATCATACAGGTTCATTACTGAACCGGAAGACATGAGCTCACTCATGAGATATTGGGGAGAACCAAATTCCGTGCACGGTCGTCTCGCTTGGAAGCTTGACTGAATTTGTAGGTTTGATATATACTTTTGGAAAGTATATGATCAACACCTGGGTATGATGTATGCTTTTGGAAAGTATATGATCGATACCAACTCCCAAAGATCGAATGAGAAACTTAATGATAAATCCCTGAAGTAGACAGTGCAAAATTGACCTTATACTTTGGGATTATTCTGGGTCTTCCAGTATGCAGGATGTACAGGTATTGGGAATACCTGTGGGTGATGTGATCATAAACAGTTGTATAACCATGACGCTTCCATTCCTAGGGAAAGATGAAACGGGTCTTGATTTTAATGACTCCTCTCAGTAGAGAAGTAATATAATCTCAATCCAAATGTTGGATATTGATCTGAATGTGATTCAGATGCAATTAGAAGATTAGATTTGCAGTCTTGATTTAAGCAAGCATCTATGGGAGGCCCGAGATCTGGATTTGAGATGTGATCTCAATATCCAAGTCACTATACGTGGAACAATACAATCGCCATGTCCTTATCTCCAAGTATTCGCGGAGAAAGCGCATTATCCTTGAAAGAGTTCAGGATAATTTCATTGTTGATATAAGTATCCGAGCATTGAGAAAATGGATAATTATATGTGATTTAATTATCATGAATAATATGAATTTGATTCTTATTATAAAGAGAGTTATCTAAGATAATTAAATGTGATTTGATTATCAAAGATGTGAATAATGTGAATGTGATTCATATTGTTTGAGAATATGAGAATAGAGATCCAGGACGATTAAATGTTATTTGATTATCATGGATATTGAATAATGTGGATAGTACTATCCATATTAATCACATATATTATAAATGTGATTTATAATATATAAGAGAGAGCTATTTGTTATTTACATTCGTTAATTAAATGTTGATGTGAATTGGATTCACATTGGACATTAAATTGAAAATGTAATTTACATTTTATTTTGGGTTGTGAATGTGATTCACAATTTTCCAATGGCAACATTACAATATTCACAAAATAATTATGAATTATTTTTGTTGAATAGTTTACAACAAGTGTTGTTGTAAATATTGGAGATTTCCATGGAATAATGTAATCTCATGAGATATCATGAGATTACATGAGATTGCCACCAAATCCCATATTATGGAAGGAGGTAATCTTCGTTCCATAATCTCCATGCTTGATTGATTTAATTTGGTATTAAATCATATTGATTTATCAATATACATTTAATCTAAATTAAATTAATTGTTGTTGGTTTTTACCAACACAAATGTTAGCCATTAAAAGAAACATAAATCAACGAGAGCCATTGGATTTGTGTTGCCCATGGTTTGAGATCCATGGATCCCAAAATATTATAAAAGGAGAGGCCCCCTTTGCTCTTCTTTACATAATGAGAACATAAGTCTCTCTCTCTCTCTCTCTCTCTCTCTCTTTCTCTCTACACGTTAGCCCTCTCTCTTCTTCTCTCATGGCTGTCTACCATGGATGCCCTAGAGAAGTTCTCTTTCGTCGCAGCGTCGTCGTTATGCCGCCCGATCATTTGCTCGTGGATCTCCGTCTCCTTCGGTGTGCCTCGCTCTTGAAGAAGACGTCGGATCTCGTGTGTCGATATCAGGAGATCCTCCGCATGGATCATCAACATGGATTGCGAGAAGTACGCGATTCATCCCCGCGCTCGCAAGCGTCTTCTCCGTCGGATTGGACTTGAGACATGAGGTCTCTTTATTTAGAGACTCGATCGCAACAACGCTTCAAGAGGTAATCCTATTACTAGTTTGTGGTTTAGACGAAACGATTCGAGAAGTGTTCTTGGATCATGTGGTTTCGTCGCATAAAAAAAGTTAATTTCCGTTGCATAGAACAACTAGTCTGACTAGTCGTTCTTCGTCGTATTCGATACGATGCTCACGCTTCCGTGATGCGCTTAAGGATCTAACCATATCTTTCTATCTCAACCCGAACCGCAGACAACAAGACAATCTGTAATTTTGTAAAAGATCACATTACCCATAGGTTTTGATTTCAGATGGGGGTAGTCACTTTGTGAATAGAGAAATGAAGACCCATGCTAAGGACTATGGTATTGATCATCTTGTGACTAGTCCTTACCACTCACAGTCTAACGACATGGAAGAGGTTTCAAATCAAGAATTGAAAAACAATTTCCACAAGTTAGTGTGTTATTATAGGAAGAATTGGTCTTAGTTGTTGGACCAAGTTCTGTGGGCTTACAAGGCAACATATAAGACATTACTCAACACTTCTCCATTCAGGATGATATACTATAAGCCATGCCATTTGCTTGCTGAATTAATTCACAAGTTTGAGTGGGCAATAAAGAAAATAAACTGGAGTTGTGACATGGGAAAGTTATGTAGAGACCTACACCTAAACGAGCTCATAGAGATTTGCAACCGTACGTACGACAAATGTGGCCTACAAGGACAAGGTTAAGAAATGGAACAACAGACATATTCGGATTAAGAACTGTGTCCTAAGACAGAAGGTATGGTTGTTCAACACAAAGTTACAGGTCTTTCATGGACAACTAAAATCTAAGTGGACAATTTCCTATCTGGGGAAAGAAGTGCATGACAACAGTGGTGTTGAGATATCTGATCTCCAAGATGGTGCATGTTATTTCTTAATGAATGGTACTTGTTGAAGCATTTTGTTGACGTCAATGCATATCTAGTCCATATTGAGCAGATTTTCATCATGCGGGGTACGGACCTTGATTCCATTCCAGCCTACTATACATGAAGCCACAGTTAGAAAATTTAGATCGGGAAGATTCAACAACTAGTAAATTCACTCTCTCTTTCTCACTTACTCCCTTTGTCTATCAATTTCTTATTCTTTTACGGTTTAGTTCTCCATTCTTGGATTCTTACTTCTAACATAGGCTATTAAAATCCTAAGTATAGGGATAATCGAACCCTACTTCCGTTTATTCTTTTAGATGGTCGTTATTCATCTCCTTGGTCCTTCTGTCATTTATTCTTTTCTTTGTACTTAGGATATTTTTCAGCCTACCTATTTGGGGGGCGAGCCCCTATTTTTTTTGTTGTTCTATTTCTATTCTTTCGTACTCAATCTCCTCGTATTTCAATCCTATGCTTCGACTATTTAAAGGCTAAGTATAGGGGAGTCGTATCGATCTTCACTTCCTTGTATTGTTCTTCCTCTGTATGTTTAGTACGAGTTGTCTTTCACTTTGTGCCATGAGGACATAACACAAGCTATGTATAGGGGGTGTGGGTGTATATATTACATGTATACTTTATTCATAGCTCGTACGTTCATAGATTATGTTTATTATTATTATGGGAATGGATATAAGGATTTGAAAATGTTTGCAAAAATGATTTGTACAATGTTTGGAGAATTTTTATGTCTATTTCACATGGTTTGTAAAAATAATCTACAGATTATTTTGAAAAGGATACAAATTGTTTTGAAACCCTAACATATTTTTTGTGTATATATACTTATAAATTCTCTAAAAAAATCAAATAAAAAATCAATCAATAAATCAAATTATTTAAAAAAATAAAATTAAATAATAATACTAACTAATAAATGGTTTCATCTCTGGCACTTTCACTTGCACACAGGACTTATGTAATTTATGTTACTTGATTTAGGTTGTCACTCAACTCAGAATTTAACATTTCTTGGTCATTAGGGTCTATGACTTAAATTTTTGAACTCTCTACTTTGAAATATATACATTCTATATTGCATGTTTAATCTCTTCTTTTAAAGAATATGACCTACACTTCACATGCACGATTACATGAATAATGTGATGACTTGTGATTTCTCTTGAAGAAATAGGGTTATAAGTTTGAGTTTGTATTTGATTTTATGATGTTCGAGAATGGGATAAAATTAATGAAGGCTTCATGGAACTGAGTGTCAACATCTTAGCTAGTATGAGGAAATAGTTCTGATACTATCTTGATATTAACCTAAGTACTCTCTTGCATAAAGCCATTAAAATTAGCGATTAGTGTACACCAACATTTAGTAAAAGTAGTGATGATACCCAAAAAGAAAAGAAAGGAAAAAATGAAAAGAAAAGCTCATACACTATAAAGGTACATTCAAATGAGCTTCCACCAGTGGAGAGGGCTCCCAACCTTTTAAATATCCATTTGGACTAAAATCTTAAGTTTTTTTGAGTCGGGCTAGTACCCAAAATGGGCTTTGCATTATATAGTGATAGAAGTCTTGGTGTAGAAGGTATGATAGATACTGAAGAAAGACACACCCCAGTGCATTCCCAGGAAAACAAGTACATACGACTAAGAATTATCTTGACAGACACATTGATCAACACTAAAAATATGTGTCCGTGTAATAAGGCACTCAAGAGATTTCTTGTTCCTATGAGATGAGAAAAGAAATGACACAAACTTATGTCCTCCATAACTGACCTTTCCATGTACACATTTAAGTCTGACATCTAAAGAGAAGGTGTATTGAAGCAAGACTAGATTTATTCCCTAATGTTGAGGGTCATGTCTAAAGGACGATTTTTCAAACCCGAATCTCGAGCAAAGCCTTGACTCTACACCTATATATGCAGTCTACACTTAAATTCATACCTTATATATATATATGTATATGTATATATATATATATATGTGTATATGTATATGTATATATAGATAGTCTGAAAATTAGGGAAGTTCAGTTCCTTTTGACTACGACTTGGTTCAGATTTAGAGTTGAGAGTCACATTTAAAACTTCTATCACAAATGTCAATTCTTATCTTTCACAAGTATTAACTATTTATTGATTCTTCATTTGCTCGAGGACTAGAAAAGTTTAAGTATAGATATCCCTTCAACTTACATAAATCCAATTAATTAACTTTAAATTATCCCTAATTAATAATTAAAACTAACTAAATATTTAACATCAATTATTAGCTTTACATAATTGGACTCTGTGTTGTATATATTCTTATATATGGTGCTATTATTTTATGTATCATCTAGTCATTAAAAATCTCATAAAAATAAAAAGTATTTTAAATATTAATATGTATATTATTTATTATTAAAATACTAAAAATAAAAAACTAAAATAAGTATTTTTATACCTATAAAAATAATTACAAAAGTATTTTAATTGTATGGCTTACTTCTTTTATTTTCAAGTTATACATGGAAGTTGTAGATCTTAAAAACATCTACAACTTTCACGTTAAGCATTTTCTCTAATTTTGACTCTAACTATTTGCTTCTTATTTTACTTTGTTTTTCCTATTTTCTTATTGGGCCACGTGGCCCAATCATAGCAGCCTACGTCATCCGGTTCTTTAGCATCAACCACCCTCATTTCTAGCCATATGATCCTCTTGATCGGATGGTTTACATTCCATCTAACCCACCTTATATTAACCACTTGATTATCTGATCAAGGGGATCAGGACCTTCTATGCCCAATTCTTGTTTGTTGGATCGCTTGATCCAACGACCTGTAGCCTTTATCAACCTCCTACTCCAGCATCCAAGCGACGTGTCGCTTCGCTCTGTCACACCTTCTTCCATTGTTCACGTTCATATTATGTGATCTCTCCTCCAACTATCGATGCTAGTCCATGCCATTCATCTAACCACTGGTATCTCCTTCAGCTCCAACAAGGAGCGGTGGTTGAAGCAATCACCTTAAACTACCGAATCACCTCCTTCTCCCTCAATAAAATCCTTCCTTGGACAACTGCCTTTCATCATCTTCCACTTGCGATCGTGTCTTCGAGCCCTATCCTATCTTTGGTGACAATGAGAGTTAGTGAGTGAGAGCGAAGATAGAGATACACATCAAATGAGATCCTCAGTTTCTTAGCCATGTCACAGTGTCCTCGACAACTGCTTGAGCTTAGATTCTTTGCCAGAATCATCGAGCAATGACCTCGGAGCTTTAGAGCTTCTAAGCTCCAGAATTGGCCTCGGTTCATCGCCTTCTTTGTTCAACCTTATTCAAGGAAGGTCTCGATTGTTGATTCCTCTATGCTTCTTTAATTTTTCTGCACACACATATATACTCAATCTGTCATCTAATCTCTCATATACCATCAATTTACCACCTTAATCCATGCAAATCTCCCCACCCATCTCTTTTTCTTCTCCATCTCAATCCTCTTTACTTCTCTACAAAGGAAGTAAACCCACTAGGACTTCCATTCTGATCACGCCTTCAACCATCCATTTTCCCTCCAAGTCCCCACCATCGGCTTCAACTTCTCCACTAACTAATGCATGTACCAAAGGATACGTTAATGACCCGAATTTTTGAGGTATTTCGTTGAACCTCTCCACTGCCAATGAGTCTTCATCGACTTGATACTTTAACATCTTCAGATGCACTGCATGGACACCACCTTCTTCACCAAGCTATCAGCAACCTTCATCGACCTTCAGTCAAGGTGCAACAACCGTGAGGAGCATTACTCCGTCATTGATGACAAGTTCACGCCACTGATGAATCTCATATTCATCACTCTAAATCTCATTAATTAAGCTCAAATCCCTCAAAATCATCAGCATATCATCATTCATTTAGCATAATTAGCATTCATGCATGTTTTGATAAGATTTGCATTTTATCACTAATTTCTGCACAAAATAAGAAGCCAAAAATTCCAGCCAAAATTGACCTGTAGATAGCCTAACTTCTCTGATTTTTAACTAATTCATGCTAACTCCAAATGACCCAAGACCACCTCCACTGTGTACATATGACTCATAAGAATTAGTGAAAAATAAAAAAAATCACTAACCCAAATAAGTGGACCAAGAACCCAAACCCTAGTTTCAGGATTTCCGGACTAAAACCCTCATATCTCCCCCATCTAGTGTCCGATTTGATCCTACTCACTTTTGAACTAATATACATTCAATTACCTTCAAAATAAGACCAAGTTCAAGTGAATCGGAGCTCGTATGTGAAAGTTGGGTTTTGGGCCTCTGTTGTACATTTTGTATTTTAGCTGATTTTGACCTAGTATTTTTTGTACATAATTAACCTATTTTATTTTATTTCTTTTTCGTTTGTCTTCTTTGATGAAAGTTTTATTAAAATGCACAAAAATCCAAATCCAAATTGATCTTGAAATCAAAGAAATAAATTAAGTCTCAGTCTTCACTAACTATTTGTACAAAAATTGGTCTTTTCATGTTTTAATTTATTTCTTCTTTTTCTTAATTAATAAAAATCCAAAAAATTATATTAATATGAATATAGTCATCTTTGATTTTACATATTTTTTCGGATTTTTATCTAGTTAAAAATGACAAAAAAATTATAAAACACAAAAATCTAGGTATTCTATATACATGGGATACTCCAAAAATATCACTTTGTACAATTGATCGATTTTGGTTTTGATGTCTTCATGAAAGTTGTAGATCTCATTGAGACGAGCAATTTTTGCGAAAAAAATTTCGATCCGAGGTCGTTTTTTATTTATTTTAGATTTTCTAATGTATTTATTTTATGAATTTTGTGGTGCTGACACGTGGCAGCTCATGGAGCCACCATGTGTCAGTCGTTTTTGGGGTTTTTATTTATTAGTTTTTTTATTAAAAAAATAAAAAAAATAAAAAAGACCGCGCGTGCCACGCACGTGCTGCCCCCTCTCCTCCCCTAGCTCGCCACGTGTCACATGGAGGGCCGTCCGATCTCGACCGATCGGACGGCCCGTAGCCATCTTCCTCATCAGACTCCCTTTCCCAAATTAGGTGTCACCCGCATATCTCTCCTTGCCATCTCCGTTGCGTATCTCTGATTCGCCTCCAATCAATCTCCGTCGCCCCGCGATCTACGCCCATCAACGATCTTTGATCACCAAATCTTCAATTCAATCATCAATGTCCATCGATTCCAATAAACCCCAACTTCCATAGATGGCGTCCCATCTCCCTATTTAAGATCGTTGACGCCTTCACCAGCACTCATCCGCTGATATCCCGAAGCATCAAGACCCTCGCTGGTGGTGACAGCCCGACGAGCAATCAACCACGGCGTGATCCAAGGTCTTCGACCTTGTTGCATCAAGGCACACCTTCTGCCATTAATGCTCAGCTCTGGTCTTCGTGTCCGTTGAGCCAACGTTGACCACCTGCTTCAACTATGTCGTCACCAACAACATAAACCATATCTGACATCGACGCTCCAGCTACCGATCATGCTTCGCCCGCCAACTACTTCGCCGGACACGCCTCATCATCCGACCGTTAGCAGTCGGCCCTTCTTCTCGTAGGAGGCGGTGCGCCTCGTATCCTCGATCGGAGAATCCCCTACAGGCTTACTCTATTTTCGCCATGCGTCTCCAGTGGAGCAGACGACAACTCCGATCGCCGAACCTCCGCAACATCGCCTCCAACCTCCGTCAACGACCCGTCGGGCTCCAGACCCGAGGCCCCTGTCACGGGCCACACACGTGTGGTGGGGGAACGTCAGCCGACGTCACCCTCAGGGGTCACGTGCTCCACATGTGACCTGTGGGAAAATTACGAGCAAGTCCCTGGGAGTTCGTCTAACCGCCATCCAGTCCACCTAACCCAGTGGTTACGTGCATCATACGTGACCTACTGAGAATTTTGCAGAAACCACCCTTATCTTTCTGGTAATTACAAAGCTATCCTTGCTCTATATTTATTTGAATTAAAATATTGTAGTTGGACCCTCATGTTCCCCCTTTATTTTGAATAGCTACATTGCATTTTATTTTTATCCAAAAATAGCATTTTGTTCTCAATTAATTCTCTACAGTGTAGTATTTTTTTGATTTTTTTGTGATCAATGGATAATTAATAATTATTTGTTTTGTGGAAAATTGCATATTTTACCCAACATGTGCTCTTAACTTTTTTCATTTATTAACCAATGTCCAAAAATTTCCAAAAAATCACGTATTGTAGAATTAATTGTGATTAATATTGTGCCCAAAAAGAATTATACTTGCATGCATAGTTTGCCTTGTAAAAATCATTTTGCATATTTTGATGGTTGATTTTTAATAGGTATTAAATCTCACATTTTCAAAGTTTAGGATTTTCTGAGATCCATTACCTAGTGGTAGATCTTAGATAATTTTATCCCTTGAAAAGAATTAGGTTTAATATTTATTATAATTAAATATTGAAATTCACTTTGTGTGCATTTAAAAATTCATAAAAAATCATCTTGCATCAAAAAATTCCAAAACAATTACAGTGCATTCATTTCATCACAATTATCATCTTGGACAGATTTTGTATTTTTCAGACATTGTTTGATTGACTTTTACATTGTAGCCCCTAAAATAGGCCAAAATTGCATTTTGCATCTTTAATTGCATTAAATATTACAAAAAAAAGACCGCCTCAAAAACCGTGCATGAATTTTGGTAGACATAATTCTACGTTGTTCCTTTGCCTCCTTGTGTTCGACCTTGGGACTTGCCCAAGTAAAATAAACATAAAATCGCATTAATTAAAATTGACAAATATTTTGTGTGGTTATTTCTTGACCGATTCTGATTGCCTTCTACAACGAAACGACACATATTTTTAAGTGAACAATAATTCACGACATACATTTTAAACAGTGCAATCTAGGACTCGTCAGCCACCAGGAGGAGCAACCACGTACATGTGTCATTCTATTAACCCAGATTGGGGATAATCCAACGATCGAATCAGAGCCATGCCAATGCTTCCATACCTACAAGCTAGGACCAACTCGAACCTTCATCAAAGCATGTGAGCGCACCATGTGTCCTGGACCTGAAGCGCCACTAACAAGGCATGTGGTCCGATGGAAAAATTTACAGAAGACCCTACTGGCTTTAGATTATTACAGATAAGCCCCCGTACCTGTGTATTTTATAAATAAAACCTAGTGGCTTTCTTGTTTCCATTCTAGACCCTATTTAGACCTGTATGTTATATTTTTATGTATTTTAATTATAGTTTCTTTATATTTATTCCCATGTGTTGATTGTTGAATATATTATGATCCATAATACCATTTTTAATAAAATCAGTCTCATTTTAAATATGATTTAATTATCTTTGGTGTGGTGCTATTAGTTTCCTGATTTGATAAATTTATGCATTAAATCTCAAAGGAATTAAGTTGCCTTTCTATCTCCTTTAGGGTGCTTTAAATTTCATATTTTTATTATTTGTTCCTTCATTAAACACCTTTATTAACATTAAACATTTATAATCTGATTGAGAATTTTAATCAAATTTTGAATAATTATTTTCCGATTAAATTATTTTTTGAGGCATTATTTTTATATTGATCATATTAGGTGTTTAAGAAGTGACATGTTGACTTGAATGATTAATTAGACCAATCATTGAATTGATTCACTCTCATTGACTCAAGTTACACAATTAATTAATCATAAGCAGATCATTGTTATTTTGTGTTGATATTTGTTTGTCTTATTTTGTGTACATTAGCAACATTTTGTCACTTAATATACTTGCATTGGAAAACAAATAAAGGAATCATGCATTGTATTGTTTGCATTTTCTTGACCTTTATTTACTGACTAATCATTTAATTAAATATTTAATACTTAGAGTAATACAATTAATTGCTCATGTCCTTGTGTTCAACCCTGGACTTATCCAAGAACAATTATATCACATTCTCTTCATCGAGATATGTTTATTGTGGTTTTGATAAATAGTTAAGTGATCGTATTACAACGAAGCATTCTTAAAACAACCTTTTAGCAATTAATTAATGAGTTTGACGAAGGTGCCCACGAGGGCCTGCATGGTAAATTCTATGATCATCTAGCGTAGTTCCCAGCAAATTAGAAGAAGAAAACGATGAAAAAGAAGAAAATGGGGAGGAGAAGGAAGGAGAGAGGAGTGAAAAAAATCCACTGTCCTATCTAGATCATGGTTTGATTAACTCAAGACTAAAGAAACATATTAACTCATGATGAGTCAAAATTGACAGTGAGGTTGGGATGCAAGACAGAGCAAGATTATTGCATTGAGGTGATAATTATGTTGTTTACATGGTCAAGAAGGTAATTGACAAAGTCTTTAAGGTTCATGGTGTAAAATAATTGTTTTTTAATATGTATAACTATCAATGTAATATTTTTTTAAAGATTTTTTATTGCATATGTATTTTTTATGATTTTTAAAGTAAAAGATATGTTTTATAATGTTGTTTTTTGATTTATTAAAAATAAAAAATATTTTTGTAAATTGTTTCCCTTTGAGATATTGTAATATCAGTTATGCCCCTCCCTTTTTTATAATATCAGTTGTGCCCCAAGTTCTTCCACAATGATCACTTGGGTCCCTCGAATTAGTTGTCATCCATCCCCAATGTAAACAGACGTTATCTTTGGGAATAGAAGGGGAACTAAATTTTTTTAAAAAAGTTGAACTGTATTTTCACCAACACCCCCTCCCCTTCCTCCTATGCCCCAGGTCCTCCTCCTTCCCCCCTCCTTTGGGTGAAGAATCTTCATTTAATCACCTTTATTCTTTCATTTTGACCTTTAAACCCTAGTGATGATCGCAATATCTTGATCTTAGCAAAATCTCCGAGTAAAATCCAAGAAAAATGTCCATAAAATCAATAAATTAACAAAATAACTCTTGTAAATAAAACACACTAATTATTGTATATTGGATTGTATAAAATGAATTAATAATAAAAAAAGACGTAAAATCAAAGGAGTTTTATACATGTAAATAACCCAAACTTCATTTATTTTTAATAATTTCATTTCAACTCCTTTTTGCCTAATTCTTTCTCTAACTTGTTTATAAAAATGTATATAAAAATACAAAAATACAAAATAAATTTTACCTCAAATAAATGATCTTAGATCCCAAAGAGAAAAA
Organism: Ottelia alismoides; assembly: GCA_037367405.1. Classification (NCBI taxonomy): domain Eukaryota; kingdom Viridiplantae; phylum Streptophyta; class Magnoliopsida; order Alismatales; family Hydrocharitaceae; genus Ottelia; species Ottelia alismoides. The sequence continues at coordinate 266,724 of JAZKJV010005870.1, read as the reverse complement.
GCCTTAAAGTCCAACTTCCAAGTTAAATTCTCGCTCCGTATGAACTCCAAATTCACCAAACTCACTTTTAAAGTTCAAGTTAGAAAATTATCTATCCAACGGAAGTGGTTTCATTAAAATCGGAGCTCATTTGCAAAAGCAGGGTTTTGGGACCTAGATGTACATTGTACATTATGTATATATTCATACTTTCTTCATTTTTTATTGTATGTTTCTTAATTATTAAAAATACAAAAAAATCATACTTGTGTTGTATTTTAATTGTAGTATTTTATTGTATTTTTCCGTTGTAAATATCTCTTATTAAAAAGACAAAAAAATTACATATTAGAAAAGTAAAAAAATGTGTACATGTTGTTTGTCTTCAATTGTAAATTCTCCACTATTTCTCTTCTCTTTTTATTTTATTGTATTTAAAGTAGCCAACTTTATTTATTTATTTATTATTTAATTTCCATTCTCTACAATAACCACCAATTCAACTCCATTATTCCACCATTTTCCCAACTTCCCATTCAACTCCATTAATAATACAACCTCCCATTCAACTCCACCACTTTAATAACCTATCATTCCATCATCTTTATATACATGTCATTCTCCTCATTTTTGCCTTTGATCTATCTTTATATGAGGAGAGCCTAGTTCCCTGAGTTGAATCGGTGACAGTGACGCAACTGCGGTCGAGCGACGACGGCCCTCTCTCCGGTGAGATCCCTTGGCTTTTCGGCCAACATCGCAACCACATCTGTGCGTTGCTCGAGCTCATCGTGCGCCGGCGATTCGAGCGAAGATCGTGCTCTCGTGAGCACTCCATAGGTGACGATATTCATCGTAGGTAATTTTATTCTCATTTTATCATCTTGAATTTTTTTTGCATTTTTTATCACATCATATCACCCCACCATTTTATTTCATTACTCATCTCCATCATCCTCATCATACACCACCACATCATTTTGTTTCTCATTTGTTTCATTCCGTTTTTTTAAAGAAAATTATAAAAAAATTAATTAAAAAATTAAAACAAAAAAAGAAGTTTCTTTATTACATCAGTAAAAAATTATTCAAAAAAAATCAAAAGAAAAATAAAAAAATTCGGAAGAGGCAGCAGGCGCAGGCAGCCGCCCGCCGCCCCTCCCCCATTTCTCCGCGGCCAGCACCACACCGCCGAGGCCGGAGCTGCTCACCAGCCCGCGGCCGCACGAGCGCGGCGCCGGAGCTCGTCCTCCGCGCAGTCCCGCGCGGCCGGCCTCGCCACCGCCGGCCGCTCCTTTCAGGCCGCCCACCCGTGCCAGCGGCCCCCTCGCTGACCGCTCTCCCCCCTCCGCCCCTCTGCCGCCAACCTTCCCCTCACGCGGCAGCCGCACGCGCCTCCGTCCCCGCCGTAGCCGCGTGCCCCCGCGCCTGCCTTCCCAGCGGCGCCGACCAGCATCAACCGCCGTCCCCCTCTTTGGGTTCATCCCAACCTGGAACACGAAGAAGAAAGGTTTAATTTTTTTAAATGTAAAAATTGCACTTTATTTATTTTATGTTTTTGTAATTGTCATTTAGTCCCTGTGCAAAAGTTCAAGTTGTATTTTTAATTTCTGTTTTGCACAAAGACCCTTGTGTTCGCCCTTTAATTTGGACTTTATTTATGCATCTTTTTATTCCATGAAAAATGCAATTGTGATGAGCAACTAATTTTCTACCTTTTAAATATTTATTTGTATTTTTGTGAGATATTGTGAATTAATTAAAATTATGCAACCAAACTTTTGCATATTTTACCCAATTTGGACTCTTAAAATTATATCTCACAAACGGTTGCTCTACAACCACAAAAAATAGGAATGATGCCCTGATATATGATAAAGTTACAGTCCAAATTTCACGTCCATTGGAGTTGTCTTGTGCCTGAAATAAATTGTAGAGTGTTTTTAGTATTTGATTTTTAATTAAATCCATGTATATCCTTTTTGCGAAATTTCAACTCTACTGGATTGCTTATCTAAATATTTTTTTTCTGAGATAATTCGCACCATGATTAATTTGACAATGTGGATTTATTAGAAATTATTTACTCACTGTAACTCTATTTTCACTAAAAATCCATAAAAAAATTCATATTTTGTCAAAAAAATCCAAAAATATTACTTAACTTCCTTGCATCATTTTTTCTTTCTAGTAATTTTTTCATATTTTTTTCTTACTGTTTGTGTGAAAAATTGCGAAAATACCCATAAAAAGTGTGCATTTTTCATTGTTGCATTTTAAACCATAAAATTCCAAAAAAAGTACCTTGCATTCCGTACTGGATTAGGACTTTAGGAAAAATATAATTTGGCTGAATTGGATTAATATAATATTAAAATTAATTTGGCTAAGTTGTGTGATTCCTTAGTATTTAATTCACCCGCATTTTGCATTTGCTTTGGTTTTTGCATAAAAAATCTAAAAAAACCGCATTGGATATCTAGACCTAAGTTTTTGAATTAAAACCGAAGTTGTTTCTTTGCCTCCCTGAGTTCGACCCCGGACTTGCCCGAGATATAAATTAAGCCGAGACACTCTTCACGGAGATCTTCTCTCGGTTCTGACTGAATCGCTAAGTACACGTATTACAACGTGACCAAATTAAATATCGTGTTTAGCGACTCGTCAGATGGCGCCGTTGCCGGGGAGGCAAACAGCTTAGGGATTAATTTAAAATTTTGGATTTGGATTTTCGCTTTCTCGGGTAGTCCGACCCCCGAGCCACTTGTATTTATTCCATTTTTTCTTCCAATTATTTCTCTTCATATTTTTGTATATATTTTGTTTTTATCTCTCTAACATAAATCTTATTTTCCTTGCGAGGGCCCAGTGGACTTGGAGTGCATCGGAGGTCGACGGACGCGACGCGTGCCGACTGCTGAAGAGCGAGATCAGGCAATTTATTTTTGAGAGAAATTTTGTAAATTCTTGTAATTATTTAACTTTCTCATTTATAGCGGCTCCTGTTTGAGAGCTCACGCGTGTAAAAAGACTTAGACATTATTTGTGGTGTGTTGAGCATGTTTCACTCTCTGGTGAGGGTGGGGCTCGACTTGAGTGGCGAACTTAAGGATTAGGCACACGATAGTTTAGATTCAAATTTGTTTGTGCCCATCGTAATTTAGGCCACACTTATCTTAGAAGATTCACTTATCTGATAAGATTCATAATGAGACGCACATAGACACATACTACTTAGCTCAAATTCAGTCAATTCCTCCCCGCTAATAGTATATTGTTTAGGTGTGGTTTTCTCGATCTGCATGCATTTAGTATAATATTTATAAATTCTGTTCTGCATAACGCATGAAGAGTGCTGGGATTCACTGTAAGTATACCTTCTTCTGAGCATGCATCATAGTTTCTCGTTTGCATTCTGATTTCCGATTCCCCTCTTGTTTTACAACTTAAGGTCAAAAGGAAATTGGGACTGAACGGTAGACGTGCTTGTGTGTTCACATAAATTTCAAGTGATAACCTAACTCTAAAATTGGGACTGAATTGAGAAGGTCGATTAAAATAATTGGAATAAAAAGAACCCTTGTTCTCAGGTGCATAAAGCCCTCATTGTTTGTTTTACTTGCAAGTGAGAGAGGGACGACCCTAAGATAGAGCCAAGTCTGGATTTCTTACTTACTACTGGTTCTTTCTTTTTAGGTGATTAGCTACTTTTCAGTGAAGATTTACGGGTAGCCGGTAAACGGTCCGGACTACCTTAGCAGAGTGGGAGGTTTAGAGGATGCCTTAGTCCTCAAGGAATGGGTAGCCGTATTTATACGGTCCGTACTTACTCCTATACTAGCTGAAAGTAGGTCAAACTAGTCGTAAGAACCGGGCCAGTCTGTAGGAAAATACGGGCACCTACCAGCTCGTTATTCTTGCTAAGATTGTATTCTCACCAACTAAAATTTACCAGATAAATCGGCCGAACTCTTACGGCCATCACGTAATGAGTTGGTGAAATTGAGGGTTTGAATTGTGTTTGTATTGTGTGAGTTCACTCCGCACATTTACGTGCACCGTAGAACTAGCGCCTCATTGACTATCGTGATCTAATCGGTTCTTTTTACATCGAAGATGACTGATTGGGGGGATATTTATTTGGACTTTGCGAATCTCTTGTTGAACCCTTCAAAAAGTACGTCTTCAAAGGTCCAAGCGCAACTTGGACCAACCTGGACTCATGACCCTCTTGAGCCCAGGAACAATCACTCTCGGGATGGTTACTCTCAAACCATTTCCTTTCTCTCTTCCCACCTCACCGAGGAAGACCATCGCCTTGGTGAGAATATCATGATTCATAAATCCTCTTCTAATCAAGAAAACATTGCTGATTCAGGACATGAAGAAGATTCGAGTAAAATGCCAAAAAAGAAAGAAGAGGAAGAAGAGAACCATGAAGACCCGATGAGAATGATACTAGCCCGATTAGTTGCATCTTAGCAGCAACATGCATTACTGAGAGCTCAGTTAGGACAGTTAAATGTTGGGGTCCAACTACCAATGGATGCAGCGTATAACCCCGGACAATATCAAATTCATAACTACTTGAGTCCGGCTGAACCCACTGTTGACTTTGAATTGAAGCCGCATTTTCTGAACTTGCTGCCACATTTTGATGTGAATGCTTCTGAGGAGCCATATGCATTCCTAAGGGACTTTGAGCTCATCTGTGCTAACCTCAAACATAATAATGTTAGCCAGGATTATATTAGGCTCAAAGCCCTTCCATTTGCCTTGGGTGGAAAAGCCGATTACTGGGTGAAGAATCTTGAAATCATCATCACCACTTATGCCCAGTTCAAGGACCTATTCCTAAAGAAGTTCTACCCGTTGAGTAGAACTAACATGATGAGGACGCGAATTACGAGTTTTTCCCAGTTATCCCATGAAGCCTTCTGCGATGCTTGTGAAAGATTTAAGGACATCCTGCAAAAGTGTCCTTGTCATGGATTAGATGACAACATCTTGGTCCAATCCTTCTTCACTGGTCTCAACCCTGAGATGCAGGGTTTAGTGAGCCCTGCCTGTGGATGCATCTATACATCTGAAGGAGCGGATACCGTCTGGAGGGTATTCGAGCAGATGGCTGAAACTAGCCGCTCACAGATGGCCAACAGGGCCTATACACCATCCCCCAATTCACTCTCATTTGGAGGGGGAAAATCAGTTGTAGTCGATCTCTCTCAGGACGTGATCCCTAGCATGGGACTTCTTGCTGACAAGCTTACTGTAGTCGAGAAGATCGACAGGAGGATTGATGAGTTAGACCGGAGCGTCTCCAAACTTCCAAAACAGATGGAGGAGTTGAGTGAGAAGGTATCTAAGATAAGGATACCCGTCGTGACTGCACCCTCTGCTCCCGTATACCGAGTTCACCATGTTCAGGAGCAGTTGGTGTCAGGGCAACCCCAGTCGTGGGAGCAGGATCAATGCTACACCCATTTTTTCCAGCAGCCACCTCCAGTAGCAGAGACAGTCCAGAAGGAGCCTCCACTAGTTTGGGAGGTGAATGGGATATGGTATACTCAGGACCCTGCCAGGCAGGGAAGTACAGGAGACCGACAGACCTATCAACGTCCCCCGACCTTTCACAACACCGCATTCACCTCCGCACCACCTCCTTCACAGCAGAGCCCTGGATTCCATCCACCCCAACAGTAGAGGCAGCAGTACCAACAGTATGGCCGACAGGGCCATTACTAGATGGGTCAGCAAGGCCCGCAACCCCAGCAGCAGCAGAGGCAGTACATTGGCCAGCAGGGCCAGTCTTCTCGTTCTTCTTCCCAATCTTATCCACTTCCTTCATCGTCTAGTCCTGTGGATATTCAGCAGCAGATACTCGACGAGCTACGTTCCTACAGGAACGAGATTCAAGACTTACGGGTGGATGTCAACCGCCTGTCCAGATGGCGAGACGAGCAGACTGCACCCTCTACCTCTATCCTAGCCCAAGTTCAGGCTAACCCAAATAGCCTGAATCGTTCTAGTTCTCAGCAGCACTTTGGTCAGGTATACGGTATACTATTCAGCGTCTCCTAAATCTGAACATGAGATTCTTTCGTGTGATGAGGCTAACCAAATGTCACTCAGGAGCGGAAGGACTGTGGTTGTACCTGACCGGTCGAGGGACACGAGGGGGGGCATCTCTGGAGCTCTACCTGAGGAGTCTTCAGAGGACGAGGAGGAGAGGCATCATATTTCAGAGCCCCATCAGCACCATTCGAGGATTTCTACTCAGGGAGCCGAGAGGAGGAGGAGAGCACGTATGCAGCATCGTCAGCATGGATATTCTTCTGAGTCTACGGAGGACCTTGCATCTCCGGTTGTGGCAGACACCGCTTCAGCTTCTATTCCACAACCTTTAGTAGATAGTTTTGATATCGATTCCATGTTGCATCAAAAAGATTCTTGTATGAAGAACTCTGTTTCTGTTATGTCAAAGAATGATCTTTCAGTTCATGATTCAGACTCTTCATCCTCTGTTTCCTTAGCTTCAATCCATTTCCCTCGTGCTCTTACGGCAGGAAAGCGCAGCAAAAAGATTCAGAAAGATGACCCCGATATGGCACGGTTTTGTAAAGAAAACATCACAGTTAAGGTGCCATTTGATGAATATGTGGCTAACCATCCTGCCTTCCAAAAATACCTTAAGGTGAGATGCACACCTAGAAGGGTTAGCAGGAAGAAAGATAACCGAGACACATGTCTTATCAGTAGCCACAACCTATTGTCTCAAGAATCAGACTTTGCCAAAGAAAAAGAGAGACATGGGTGCTCACTATGTGGAGAGTCGTATTGACTACATTGCGTTTGCACACACACTCTTAGATAGCGGTTCTTCGATCAACTTACTTCCCTTAGCATTATATCAAAAATTGGAGTTGGGACCACTTCGCAAATCTAGAGCTTTACTCCAATTCGCAGATCGTTCAATGAAGAGACCTAAGGGAGAAGTGAAGAACGTCGTTATATCGATTGAGGGGCAGAACTATCAGGTGGACTTCACAGTCTTGGACAAGAAGACCCCCAATCATTGGAGAGAATCTCAGATCATTCTCGGGCGACCCTTCCTTAGGACCGCAGGCGCAACTTTCGATTATGGTACGGGAATGATGAAGTTCCGTTCTCCAGGTGGAGAAGTGAACCTTGAGATGAAGCAAACCAAGTGTCAGCGACCTGATTCAGAGAGTAGTACAGAGTAATCATCTTCAGAGGCAGATTGCAGTATGATTAGCACAGTTGGGATTTGGGGACAGATTCCTTCAGGACAGAGCGAGACCCTTTCATCTGGAGAGGATATAGTGCTTGATGCAGTTTGCCAGGTGTTGTCTGATCTTGCTAGAGATGCATCAACCTATTCTCATGATGACTTAGAGATCCATCCGGATCTGTCAGTTCCATCATCTTCGGAACAATCATGGGACATAGATGACAAGTCGGACATGGCTTTTGCCGATTGTTTGGATATTTTTGATGATCCGACTCCTGATACTTCTGATTTGGTGGAGAGTCCTACACAGTTGAGCCCACCTTCATACAACACGGAACCAGATTCAGTTCAGCCAGATTTGATTGATGATACCACATTGCCAGAGCTGAAATCACTACCTCCTACACTCAAGTATGCCTTTCTTGCAGGACCCAAAGAGAGATATCCTGTCATCATTAGCTCAGACTTGACTTTAGAACAGGAGTCTAGGTTGTTAGAAGTCTTAGAGAGGAACCGCAAAGCAATAGGCTGGACAGTGTCGGATCCTGTGGGGATCAACCCCGCTCTTTGCTCGCACCACATTTTTACCGAGGATAATGTGAAACCTTTCCGTGAGTTCCAGAGGAGACTTAACCCCAATCTACGGGAAGTAGTGAAGAACGAAATTGAGAAATGGTTCAAAGCATGGTTTATATACCCTATTTCTGACTCCAAGTGGGTGGCCCCACTTCATGTTGTCCCGAAGAAGTCGGGAATTCAGATGGTCACCAACGAGGAGGGGGTAGAGATTGCAACACGAGTACCCACGTCGTGGCGCGTCTGTGTTCACTACAGACGCCTGAATGCCGCGAACAAGAAAGACCACTTTCCCTTGCCTTTTATTGATCAGATCTTGGAGAGACTAGCAGGGAAAGAGTTCTTCTGTTTTCTTGATGGGTACTCATGCTACAACCAGGTGGCCATAGCCCCTGAGGACCAGAAAAAGACCACATTCACATGTCCATTCGATACTTATGCCTTCAGGCGCATGCCATTCGGGCTCTGCAATGCCCTGGGCACATTTCAGCGGTGCATGATAGCCATATTTGCCGAGATGGTGGGAGATTTCCTGGAAGTATTCATGGATGACTTCTCGGTCCATGGTGATTCTTTTGATACATGTTTAGCATACTTGGACCGACTCCTCACGAGGTGTAGAGAGGTGAATCTGGTACTCTCCTGGGAGAAGAGTCACTTTATGGTGACGGAGGGTATCGTGTTGGGGCATGTCATCTCCAAAAGGGGAATGGAGGTTGACCCTGCCAAGGTGGAGGTAATCAAGAAACTCGGTCCACCTACCAACGTGAAGTCAGTGCGGTCATTTTTAGGGCATGTTGGATTCTATAGGAGATTCATTCAGGATTTTTCAAAGATCGCCCGCCCACTGACTGAGCTCTTAGGGAAAGACACAGAGTTCATTGTAGATCACAGGTGTATGGAGGCCTTTGAGCTCTTGAAAAGGAAGATTTGTGCCTCGCCTATCCTACAAGCTCCTGACTGGTCTCTCCCCTTTGAGATCATGACTGACGCTTCAGATTTTGCTATAGGAGCTGTGTTAGGACAACGTCGAGGAGGGATTCTGTTTGCGATCCATTACGCGAGCATAGTATTAGATCTTACACAGAAAAATTATACAGTGACTGAAAAGGAAATGCTCGCAGTAGTATGGGCCCTCGAGAAGTTCAGATCATATATTTTGGGCTCTAAGGTGACAATTTATACTTATCACACAGCTATTCGATATTTAATGGAAAAGAAGGACGCGAAGGCGCGTCTTCATAGGTGGATTTTACTCCTCCAGGAATTTGATTTGGAGATTAAAGATAAACCTGGAGTGAAGAATGTTGTGGCTGATCACCTTTCTCGGATTGAACTTAAGGATTCTCCTGATCATGAGCGGATTAGAGAGACCTTCCCAGATGAGTCAATTTGTGTTATTGACTCACTCCCGTGGTATGCCAACATGGTGAACTATCTTGTCTCCAAGCAGGTTCCCCATGGTTGGACTAGGAGCAGCATTGATCGACTGAAGTCGGATTCAAGGAGATACCACTGGGACGATCCTTTCCTTTTCCGTGAAGGACCGGATTGTGTTTGGAGAAGGTGTATTCCTCATGAGGAATTCCAGAGTGTCCTCACATATTGTCATTCACTTGAGGCTGGAGGACACCATTCGGGAAAGAGAACCGCTCACAAAGTACTTCAATGTGGATTGTATTGGCCGACCTTATTTAGAGATGCCTTTGATTTGTACGGGCGTGCCCGATTTGTCAAAGGATGGAAGGGACAGTTGGACAGAGAGATGAGATGCCCATGCAACCGATGATTACTTGTGATGTTTTTGATGCATGGGGCATAGATTTTATGGGTCCCTTTCCCAACAGCCAAGGACATGAGTACATTTTGTTGGCGGTTGATTATTTATCTAGGTGGGTGGAGGCTATCCCAACCCGAACCGCGGACAGCAAGACTGTTTATAAGTTTGTGAGAGATCATATTATTGCTAGGTTCGGGGTGCCAAAAGTTTTGATATCTGACGGGGGTAGCCACTTTGTGAATCGAGATATGAGATCTTTAGCTAAGGACTATGGATTTGAGCATAGAGTTACTAGTCCTTACCAACCACAGTCCAACGGCATGGCAGAGGTTTCGAACAGAAAGATGAAGAGTATTTTGCAGAAATTGGTTCGTCCCGATAGGAAGAACTGGTCTCAACTCTTGGACCAAGTTCTGTGGGCCTATAGGACAGCCTACAAGACACCATTTGGTATTTCACCATTTAGAATGATCTATGGCAAGCCATGCCATTTGCCCGCAGAATTGATTCATAAATCCGAATGGGCAATTAAGAAAATTAATTGGAGTTGTCACCTAGGGAAGCTTTGCCGAGACTTGAACTTGAACGAGATCGTGGAAATCCGAAACAGGGCATATGACAACAGTTTGATTTATAAGGACAAAGTAAAGAGATGGCATGATCAGCACATTCGGTGCAAAGACTTTGTCCTCGGACAAAAGGTATGGTTGGTCAATACCAGGTTGAAGATGTTCCATGAGAAGCTCAAAGCTAAATGGACGGGTCCCTTTGTGGTTAAGAAAGTGCACGAGAATGGAAGTGTAGAGATAGCTGATCTCACATATGGTGCACAGTCTCATGTGGTGAATGGACAACTGTTGAAGAATTTTATTGATTCGAAAGAGCGGTTAGTCCAAGTCGAGGTCATCAACTTCATACAGAGTGAGCACAGAGTAGATACATCTTATTACTCTTCATGAAGATGCAGCATCAAGATTCAACATCTTAGAAGATTCACTCTTGTACATATTCTCCCTTCTTTGTATATTCTCGAGATCACATCGATTCTCGCACTTACTCTTGTCCTATACTTAGGCTGACCAAAGCCTAAGTATAGGGGGGACCGATGCCCGCCATGTGTATTTACTCATCATTTCTCCTCTTGACCTCATCTGCCCCATTTTTGCTCTTCTTCTACACTTAGGCTGTCCAGAGCCTAAGTATGGGGGGCGGATCGACTTCTATACTATTTATTATTTTAGCTTTCCTACGCTTAGTACGAGCTATGTCTTTTTGTCACCTAGTGCCATGAGGACATAGCACATGCTAAGTATAGGGGGCGTGTATATATATTACATATATACTTTACCCATAGCTCGTACTTTCACGTATTTTCGTATATATTATACAATAATTATGGGGTGGGTAAAAAAACATAAAAAAAACAACAACAAAAAAAACAAAATAAAAAAAAACTTTTCCCTAAAAAAACTCTTTTTCCTTATTTGTTAAAAAACTCTTGAAAAAAAAAACTTTTCCAAAAAAAACTTCTTTGCCTTTGTTTGTCAAAAAAACAACTTTTTGAAAAAAAAACTTTTTTTAAAAAAACTTTATAAAAAATCATTCATAAAAAAAACAACTAATAAGTTGGTTTAATCCCTGACACAATTCACTTTCACACAAGACTAGTGATGTTCAAGAACACTTGGTTTACGAGCTCTTGAGATTTTGAGTTAACCAGCCTTAGTCATTAGGGTCCTTGGACTTAATTATTCACATTTCCCTAGTTTGGAAGATTTGTGTGCTATATTGCATGCTTAGTCTCTACCTTAAGAATATGATCAACACCTCACATACACGACTGCAGTTATGATGAGATGAGTTGAAATTTCACTTGAGGAACTGGGATGAGGGATTTGAGTTTGGACTTGATTTGATGATGCTCGAGGATGGGATAAAATCAATGAAGGCTTCATGAATCCTGAGTGTCAGCATCTTGGCCAGTATGAGAACATGGTTCTTGTACTATCTCTTGATATTTACCTATGTGCCAGGGTGTGATAAAATGAAAAAATTATTGATCATTGTGCGCCAACTCTTGGTAAAAGCAGTGGAGCTAGCCAAAAATACTACAAAGCAATGAAATATCAAAGAAAAGCTCTCATTCCATAAAGTCAATTATCAAAAGAGCTTCCACCAAAGGCGAGCGCTCCCAACCATTTCAAAGTGTCCACTTGGACAAACGCTATTAGGATCAGGAGTCGGGCGTGCACCAAAAAGGGCTCTGCATCGTAAATGCTACAAGTCTGGGTTTAGAAGGTACGATAGGTACTCAAAAAAGGCACACCCCGGTGTACTCCCAGGAAAACAAGTGCAGACTACTCCAACTTCTCTTGACGGACGCACTGATCAACACCAAAAATATGCGTTGCGTAATAAGGCACTTGAGAGGATCCTTGTTCCAATGAGAGGGAGAGAAGAAATGACACAATCCTATGCCCTCCATCAACTGGTCTTCCATCTACACTTTCAAGTCTGACAACTAAAGAGACGGTGAATTGGATGCAAGAAATGGTTTATTCCATAGTGTTGAGGATCGGGTTCTTAGGAGAGTCCCATAGACTGGAACATTGGGTGACGTTGCGACTCTACTCTTATAACTGCAGTCCACACTTAAAGTCATATCCCTTATATATACGTATACAAAGATAGTCTGATGATTAGGGGAATTGGGTACCTTTTGACTAGAGCTTGGTTCAGCTTAGAATTTTAGGATCTCTAAAACTGAGAGTTCTTGAACGGATCAAGTCTTGTATTCACATGCACAGTCAGGGGTTAACCCAACTTATTCATTCTTTATTTGCTCGAGGACTAGCAAAGTTTAAGTATAGGGGGGTGATGAATCCGCAATTCATCATCGCAATATCTTGATCTTAGCAAAATCTCCGAGTAAAATCCCAGAAAAATGTCCACAAAATCAATAAATTAACAAAATAACTCTTGTAAATAAAACACACTAATTATTATATATTGGATTGTATAAAATGAATTAACAATAAAAAAGCCGCAAAATCAAATGAGTTTTATACATGTAAATAGCCAAAAACTTCATTTATTTTTTATAATTTCATTTCAACTCCTTTTTACATAATTCTTTCTCTAACTTGTTTATAAAAATGTATATAAAAATACAAAAATACAAAATAAATTTTACCTCAAATAAATGCTCCTAGATCCCAAAGAGAAAAAGCCGTAAAGTCCAACTTCCAAGCTAAATTCCCGCTCCGTATGAACTCCAAATTCACCAAACTCATTTTAATGTTCAAGTTAGAAAATTATCTATCCAATGGAAGTAGTTTCATTAAAATCGGAGCTCATTTGCAAAAGTTGGGTTTTGGGACCTAGATGTACATTGTACATTATGTATATATTCATACTTTCTACATTTTTTATTGTATCTTTCTTAATTATTAAAAATACAAAAAAAAATCATACTTGTGTTGTATTTTAATTGTAGTATTTTATTGTATTTTTCCGTTGTAAATATCTCTTATTAAAAAGACAAAAAAATTACATATTAGAAAAGTAAAAAAAATGTGTACATGTTGTTTGTCTTCCATTGTAAATTCTCCACTATTTCTCTTCTCTTTTTATTTTATTGTATTTAAAGTAGCCAACTTTATTTATTTATTTATTATTTAATTTCCATTCTCTACAATAACCACCAATTCAACTCCATTATTCCACCATTTTTCCCAACTTCCCATTCAACTCCATTAATAATACAACCTCCCATTCAACTCCACCACATTAATAACCTCTCATTCCATCATCTTTATATACATGTCATTCTCCTCATTTTTGCCTTTGATCCATCTTTATGTGAGGAGAGCCTAGTTCACTGAGTTGAATCGGTGACAGCGACGCAACCGCGGTCGAGCGACGACGGCCCTCTCTCCGGTGAGATCCGTTAGCTTTTCGGCCAACATCGCAACCACATCCGTGCATTGCTCGAGCTCATCGTGCGCCGGCGATTCGAGCGAAGACCGTGCTCTCGTGAGCACTCCATAGGCGACGACATTCATCGTAGGTAATTTTATTCTCATTTTATCATCTTGAATTTTTTTTGCATTTTTTTATCACATCATATCACCCCACCATTTTATTTCATTACTCATCTCCATCATCCTCATCATACACCACCACATCATTTTGTTTCTCATTTTTTTCATTCCGTTTTTTTTAAGAAAATTATAAGAAAAATTTAATTAAAAAAATTAAAACAAAAAAAAGAAGTTTCTTTATTACATCAGTAAAAAATTATTCAAAAAAATCAAAATAAAAAAAATAAAAAAATTCAGAAGAGGCAGCAGGCGCAGGCAGCCGCCCGCCGCCCCTCCCCCATTTCTCCGCGGCCAGCACCACGCCGCCGAGGCCGGAGCTGCTCACCAGCCCGTGGGCGCACGAGCGCGGTGCCGCCGCTCGTCCTCCACGCAGTCATGCGCGGCCGGCCTCGCCACCACCGGCCGCTCCTTTCAGGCCGCCCACCCGTGCCAGCGGTTTCCTCGCCGACCGCTCTCCCCCCTCCACCTCTCTGCCGCCAAGCTTCCCCTCGCGCGGCCGTCGCGTGCGCCTCCGTAACTGCCGTAGCCGCGTGCCCCCGTGCCTGCCTTCCCTGCGGCGCCGACCAGCATCAACCGCCGACCCCCTCTTTGGGTTCATCCCCACCTGGAACACGAAGAAGAAAGGTTTATTTTTTTTAAATGTAAAAATTGCACTTTATTTATTTTATGTTTTTGTAATTGCCATTTAGTCCATGTGCATAAGTTCAAGTTGTATTTTTAATTTCTGTTTTGCACAAAGACCCCTGTGTTCGCACTTTAATTTGGACTTTGTTTATGCATATTTTTGTTCAATGAAAAATGCTATTGTGATGAGCAACTAATTTTCTACCTTTTGAAAATTTTTTTGTATTTTTGTGAGATATTGTGAATTAATTAAAATTATGCAACCAAACTTTTGCATATTTTACCCAATTTGGACGCTTAAAATTATATCTCACATACGGTTGCTCTACAAATTCCACAAAAATTAGAAATGATGCCCTGATATATGATAAAGTTACAGTCCAAATTTCACGTTCGTTGAGTTGTCTTGTGCCTGAAATAAATTATAGAGTGTTTTTAGTATTTGATTTTTAATTAAATCCACGTATATCCTTTTTGCGAAATTTCAACTCTACTGATTGCTTATCTAAATATGTTTCTGAGATAATTCGCACCATGATTAATTTGACAATATGGATTTATTAGAAATTATTTACTCACTCTCACTCTATTTTCACTAAAAAATCCATAAAAAATTCATATTTTGTCAAAAAAATCCAAAATTATTACTGTAGCTTCCTTGCATCATGTTTTCATTCTAGTAATTTTTCATATTTTTTTCTTACTGTTTTTGTGAAAAATTGCGAAAATTCCCATAAAAAGTGTGCATTTTTCATTGTTGCATTTTAAACCATAAAATTCCAAAAAAAAGTACCTTGCATTCCCCACTGGATTAGGACTTTAGGAAAAATATAATTTGGCTGAATTGGATTAATTTAACATTAAAATTAATTTGGCTAAGTTGTGTGATTCCTTAGTACTTAATTCACCCGCATTTTGCATTTGATTTGGTTTTTGCATAAAAAAATCTAAAAAAAACCGCATTGTATATCTAGACCTAAGTTTTTGAATTAAAATCGAAGTTGTTTCATTGCCTCCCTGAGTTCGACCCCGGACTTGCCCGGGATATAAATTAAGCCGAGACACTCTTCACGGAGATCTTCTCTCGGTTCTGACCGAATCGCTAAGTACACGTATTACAACGTGACCGAAT
The DNA here is from genome assembly GCA_037367405.1 of Ottelia alismoides. NCBI lineage: Eukaryota > Viridiplantae > Streptophyta > Magnoliopsida > Alismatales > Hydrocharitaceae > Ottelia > Ottelia alismoides. Next base: position 251,278 of record JAZKJV010005870.1, on the reverse strand, counting down.
TAAATATCGTATTTAGCGACTCGTCACCTAGCTAAGTGCATGTAAATATCATTATTTTGCACAAATTAACATTCATTATTTATGGTATAAATACTATATAAAATACATAGTTTAAAACCAAAATAAAAGAATAAAGAAAGGAAAAGAAAAAGAATAAAATGCCAAATGTTTTTATGACTCTAAACCCCGAGACCTAGGCATCTTGATGACTTGAAAGACAAGGAATAAAGTAGGGGAGATAAGGGTAAAAAACAACAATAAAATCCAAATTTATATTCTTCAATATTGCATTTGGGACCCAATTTATTCTTTATTATTTATACTTAAAATAAAGAAACTTTGTACATGAAAGTTGTAGATAATAATGTACATAAAAAAATACAAAATTAGTTTATAAAAATATAATAAACAATGTATAATTTATACTCAAAATAAAAATCCAAAACCCAGACTTCACATACTTGTATCTTCTCCATATGAACTCAAAATGTTCCAAAATCACCTTTAAATGTATATAACTTTTAATAAGCTATTTAATGAAGGTGATTTCATACAACTTGAGTTAAGAAGCAAAAGTTAGATTTTGGACCCCTATTGTACAATATACCCTAATAAAATGTTCATTTTATTTATTCTTTATAATTTTTATACTTTTATATTTTTATAATTTTGCAAATATTATTTATAGTATATATACATATTCAGGTTAGAATAAAACCATAAAGAAAACAAAAAAAATAAAATAGCTTATATAAATACATAGATGAATATACTATACTTATACATATATAATAAATATACATATTTATTTAAGTGTACATATGATATCAGAAAAATATAATAAAAATATATTTACGTGTATAAAAATAAGTTATAATTATAGAAATTAAGAAAATAAAATAATAAAATTAATAATATAAAATAAGATTAAAATATACATAATATAGGTAAATATACTTATAAATGAAATCCTAAAACGTAACTTGTAATAAAATAACTTGTAAAAATAAATAAAAAACATGCTAAAGTGATGCATAAAAAGACAAACAACATTCATATTTCGAGTTTTCCTTAATAAAATCAATTTCTCTTTCTTTTCAAATTAATTACCTTTTTATTTAATTTTTGTCTCTTTACTGCAAACGTGACACAATAGGGCTCAATCTTTGGTTGACCCAAGGTCAACTATTTGACCTCGCCCCTGAACTGTGTCAGGCAGCTCTTTCCCTTGAATTCTCGATCGCACTTCGCCCGATACTTGCATTTTCCAGTCTCGATGTCCTTTTTACTTTTACTCTTCATTTATTGGTCATTTGTGCGGGAGTGATTCCCCATCCATCGATGCACCGAGCCACGAGTTCTCTTCTGACAAAGTGTTATGCTATTTAACATCTCCTATGACTTCATTAGGATTTTGATCCTCTTTCACTCTAGAAATCCCTAACCCTAGCTTGGATCGAGGTTCCTGGGGATAGAAGCTACCCTTTTTGTGGTTTGGCAAGCCTCCTGGTGTGTAGAATCGAGAGATCCAACTCCACCGCTAGTTCCATCCGCAGCTCATCTTCATGTGTGCTTCCGGTGAGTTTCCTCCCTTTTATTTCTGTCTTTTGATTCGTTGGAGTAGCGATAGCGTAGAGTCGCCCCTTACCGCATTTAATTTTGTTCTATATTTCATAAAATTAAAAATTGTCTTGCCAGAGCTTCGGCACCATTGCTCTGTTTCGACCATTCCCATCCCACTTGGCCTCACCTCACACTTCCATCTCCTTCCACTTCGCCTGCTAAACAACCCGCGCACCATCATTCCCCTCGATCTTGCACATAGCAAGAGATCCATGTCCCAAGTCCGCTGCTAGCCGGAGACACACTACCTTGCTCCATTTCTCATCCATTCCGACCATTGAAGCCATATGTGTCTTCGGTTTTTGTCCACTGACTAACCCTTGTAGGAAATGAAGAGAGAAATCGTCTTTGTAGGGGTCATCGAGCTCCAGCACTCCTTCCAGGTGTAGTAGCTCCGTTCGACCTTGCTGGAGTACCTATTATTCTGAGACCACCAGTTGAAACAGAGGACCTCTACGATAGTTTTGAGCCATCTTCGAGCTCTTGGAGGCGATCAACCACCGAGAATGGGTGGATCGAAGCTCGCTGGGGGGAAGTTCTTGCGTTGTTCTTCCAGCACGCTTCTCCTCCGTCTGATAAATCACCCTACTCCATACTCTCCACTTGTCATTCGAACATCGAGCATCAACCCTCAGATCCCCTCCTAGTATCTAGTCTCAATCGTGGAAGATCAAATGAGTATCCACCGTCAGATGCGTGCTGCATGGCAAGTGGAGCGTCTAGAGTCGTCAGTCAGCGCACGATTAGGGGTATTTTGTAGTAAACCCCTCGCACCTTTTTGTTAATTTTAGTGCATGAACATTTGTGTAGTTCAAATACTATTGTAATATTTGTATTTGAGCCCCTATACTTCCTATATTTGCATTTAGGTCCAATCCACGTCACCTCACATTCTTGTGTGCATGAGGGGATGAGGAATTTTGCACTTGGACCCTCGAGCTTTTATTGTTTCACTTCAGTCCACTAATTTTGTATGTAGTGTAATATTTTATGGCAAAATTGCATTTGGACCCCTCTACTTTTATTAAATTACAATATACCCCACCATATATATTATTGACTATTTTTGGAAAATTTGCATGTTTGCCCCATGGATTTCTTTATAGTGGTCGGATTTAGTCCCAGAACTTTAAATATTTGCAAAAAAACCCTAACAGAATGAATTTTTTTTGTTTTTATTTTGTGAGAAATAGCTCTCATCCTTTAAGATTTGTAGAAAATTACCTTAAGTACCTGATATATATTTCTATAACATATATTTTTGGTTTAATATTTGGAGTTTATTTTCCATTTATAAAAATTTAAAAACCAAGCTATTATTCCCTTTTTGCAGTAAAAAACTCATAAAAATATAAAAATATTTTGAAAAATTACAAATAAATATATTCTATACATTATTGTATTGTGAACCTACAAATTAAAAATCCATAAAAACTGAAAAAGGAAAAGCTCAAAATTTAAAAGCTCCAAAATTTAGCTAAAAATCATAAAAAAGTTCTATAGAAAATCCAAAAATTGAGTTTCCTATTTGTAAATTTTGTTTATCGTATTTCCTATTAATTAAAACAATTTTGGAAAATTTTCGACCTTTTTAATATTTTTAAATTCAAAAACAATCCAACCTATTTATCCTATTCACTTTTTGCCTTATTTAATCAAATGAAAATACAAAAGAATTACTAAAAATTTCTAGAAAAACACCAAAAATTGATAAAAATATATCAGTTGGGGAATTGCGAGTATTTATAGGGATTTATATCTATATTCCAGCCTTTATAGAATATTTATACTTATATATACATATGTTACTCCTATTATTATTATTTATAAATCAAAAAATACAAAAATTACAGTATTAAAAATATAAAAATTTATTGAAACAAAAATACACAAAAAATTTAATAATTAAAACCCACAAAAATCTAAAAGTCCTAAAAATACCTAAAATCATCTATTTACTTTCTCTGCCAACTTTTGATTATCTATCCTCAGTTGTTTCCTATGTTCGACCCATACTATACTTGTCCACTATACATCTATTTGTAGGGTATAATAAATTTTGATTCACACTTGGTTGCTTTTGTGGGTTGATTTTTGTTCAATTTGACTCTTGTGAGGGGTCACCTGAGCGACATTTTATCTTCGCCTTCCGTGAGGATATTATTTTAGACACTCACAAAAGTCATCACAACAAATGACGTCATTGTTAGGGAGCAACGCGTAAGATAGAATTTTGGGTCATTTTCCTTCATTGTTTTTCTTTATTTATTTTCTCTCTTATTTGACATATTTGCTTACTTGTACTAATGTGTTCTATTTGATTTTACTTGTGAGGGACTTCGAGACGACGACGACTGCCTAGGTGGTTGGAGCACCCGAGTCGAGGAGACTTGGTCCTTCTACTTGTGAACCAAGAGGAGAGAGCAAGAGAGAGAAATACTTAGCATATGATTTTTGTTTCTTCTATGAGGGAGTGATTTATTTTCACACTTATTAATTTGTAATAATACATGTACTTTCGACTTTGGACATCTGGGCCCAATTTCCAAGTGTTTGTTCACTTGGGGGCTCATCGTTGTTTTTCGTGATTTCTACCGTATTTATTTTTCTTGTTTCCCACGTTTGAGTTTTCCACCTTTCTTTTCTTTTTTTTCTGTTATTGAGCCCTTAGATCTAGGTGTGTTTGCTTGGTGGCTAGGTTCACATCTCTAAGGCAATTCATGCACATATAGATTACTTGGCAATTGGACATAGCTCAAATTTAATTGTTAGAACTTAGATTGATCATCGAGCACCGAGAGAGATAACATACAGTGCTTGTAGGACCCCTTGTAACGGGCACCGAGTTGTCTCCAAGACTGGACCTTTTTATGATCATTCTAGGGATTAACATTTTGGTTCTTCACGATAATAGCACTGCCTATTCTTAGGACGATTTCATTTATTACATTTGCATTTAGACTAGTTTTAAAAAGTTATGCCTTGCATCCAGCATGGGGAGAGCAGGGAATCACTGTGAGTCTTCTATCTGAGCATTCATCATTATTTTCTGATTTGCATTGCATATGCGCCTTCTCCCTCTGATTTTGCCAACCTAGGTAAAAAGAAAATCTATAAAAATGTCAGGTGCTTGTATTGAATCTACTCAAACCAAGTGATAACACAAAAAAATTTAAAAAAGGGACTACTAAAATTACTTAACCTAAGTAAAATTGATTAATTGGACTCATTGCATAAGCAAGGCCCTAATTTGTATTCAGGTTATTGCAGAAGGTCTCCTTCTCGAAAGAGTGAGCGCTATCGTAAGGATTAGAGCTAAAAACCCAGTCTCTAATTGTCTTGTGTAGTGCCTGCATTTCTGAAGTACTGGCGCTTTTATCATAAGTGGACGAGTAGGGCATGGTCAACGATGATGTTCTCACCTTGTCTAGAACATCTACCTTGTCTGAAGTATTAAACTTTGGCCACGCCTTCACAGGCGTGTCTATCTCATCATTTTGTATCCAAGAAGTTCCTTGCACGCCCATGGGTGATTCTATTGCGAGCATGATCTGAAGTAGTGGTTTCGCCTATCGACTTCCTCCCTCTTATTTCTTTGGCTGAGTGGGATCCAGGAAGAGTTACAAGGACATCAAAAAGTGTAGACTATATGTTACAAAGGAGGATGACATGTATGGGATACTTTTCCGCCAATACTCTTACTCCTATAAAATTAGTACTTTAAGCACTCGTTAAAAGATAATTGCCAGAAAATCAATCTAAAACTCACAAAGATAATTACCGAACCTTCACTACTTCACAAGTAGAGTTGGTGAATCCAGTGCATTGAGGTTTGATTGATTAGTTTTGTTAAGGTCAAGATCCAAAAATATTATTGCGCCCTTATGCCATTTTTTATTTCATTTGCATATTTCCTCCTGAATCCATGCTCACTTCGAGTCGTCTACTACTTTACACTCCTTTTATTTCTTATTCATCTCCATATATTTCATCCATTATCTATATCCTTTTTGACCCTCTCAAGATGTCGTCCCACGGATGATTTAGTCAGGACTCCGCCGACACCCACATCGATTTCGTGTCGCCTACAACTTCAATAATGAGGGGTGATCTCCAAGAAATAGGTTCGGACCTTGTGAACTTCTCCTTGGACTCCTTGATCCTTTTTTCTTTCAATGCCTTCCTTTCTACAATAATCTGTTGTTCAGGAAGGACTTGCAGCTCGAGTTAGCGCTCCCTCTTCAAATAAACTGGGATTACTCTTGTCCCCGAACCAACCCCTTTTGGATGGAAATTGATTTCAGTCAATATCCTATGCTTCATTCGCAACCATATGGGATTAACCTTAATCCCAGACTTCTCTCTGCATTTGATGCTCAGACAGAGACTAATCAGAGTTTATTTCACCATGCAGATCATCAACCTGATCAAGATCCAGAACTTCAGTCAGATCCTCAGATGGCTCCTACAGGAAGAGGAAAGAGACCACAGCCCCAACAGGTTGAGCAACCAGATTAGAGGGAAGGGCAATATACAACACAAAAAGAAGTCAACGGTCAGTTCCTCGCATCTATCCAAGCAATCCATTAGCAGTTGACTAACCAAGTATTAGTCCAGGCCGCTTTCCAAGACATGTTGAATGATTTTAGGAGGAGGACTGATGAAAAAGATGCCTTGAGAGAGGATGAACTTCATCGAGAAGATGAGATCAAAAAGAAGGATGTTGAGGACAATGATTCAGTAGATAGACCCTGTAACGAGGGAAGAGAGGCGAGACCACCGCAGCCAAAGCCCATGCTAAGCAAACTTACAACCCTAGGGTTGACCATGTCACCGAGTGGATCCAGATTCCACCCATCCATGCCCATTTTCAGGCGAAGCTATAGTTCTTGTTTCTACTCCCGTCCTTCCACGGGAACACAACAGAAGAGTTGTACACCACTGACAACAATTCGATCGCATCAATGAAACAACACACTACCCCAATATCCCTCTAGGGGTAGTCAAGATGACTACATTCCCCTTTAGCCTCCAAGACAAGGCCCTTTAATGAGTGAATCATCTGGGGAAGGTAGTGACTGATGAATACTCATTCGTCACTCTTTATTCTTTTATTTTAGCTAATTATCTTGGCAAAATACCATGTAGATAGTTGTAAATACAATAAGTTACCAATAAGCATGCTTTTTGTAAATATGAATAATTAGCATATACTTGTGCAAAAATAAAAGAATAAAGAATAAAAGAAAAAGAAGGAAATATTTAGAATAAATATTGAGTGACCTAGACCCAAGACAGGGCCCAATATGGGCCAGATCGCCAAACAAAATAAGTAGAGAGAGTAGGGTCATTCAACCTTGTATATACTCCTTCTATGTGTATATATTTTATTTTCATAAAATAAAAATAAAAATGTGTTTTTAATATCTTGTATATATTTATAAAAATAAAACAAAAATTAGAAAAATAAAATTAAAACAAAAATAAAATAATTTCCCTCTCTCCACCTTGTACAAACCATGTATGTATGTATCTATATCTATTTATTTCCCTCTTGTAAATAATCAATAAAAATAAAATAAAAAATATTTTATACTCTATATTTTATGTTGTAAATAAATAAAATATAAAATAAGAGTATTTATACAAAAATAATAAAAAAAATAATAATATAAAATACATTGGTATTTTATACTAGTATATAATAATACTTTGTATATACCTTAATTTATTTTTCAAAAAAATTAATAAAAAATCACTTAAAAATAGTTTGAAAATAAATAAACATTTTTCATTTTGTAAATATTTTAAAATAAAATCATTTTCTATTTTTATTTAATTTACAAATCTTTTTTTCCTTTTTTCTGATTGGTACAGAGGGGTTGTTGACCACCGGTCAACTCCCTCTCCCGGACCCTCTCTTCACCCGAACTCGATTTTGGCCTCATTTCTCATATATTTCCCTATCGCGTCTTGGCTTCTCCTACTCTGATTCCACCGCCTGCCTCTTCCTCATGGATCAACCATCCTCACGAATCCCTAGGGAGTGGCGGATCTACCTTGGTTCACGTGCCCGTGCCCGTTCTTCCTCGTCACCTGGGATTGCATATAAAGTCTTCATTTCATTGCCCAGCCCCTCAGCTCGCGCCGCAAGCCCTCTTTCTACCTAAAGATCTTCCCCTTGGTGACAACTCTCAGAAGCAACCTTTGGTGGCCGGACAGAGAGGTTGTAGTTGATGAATATCCATTTTATCACTTTTATTTTATCATGTTGGCCTTAAAAACCGCAGCAAATGCATGTAAATAGCATCAAGTTGTCTATAATAGCATTCATTATTTATTGTATTTATTGTGCATAAAATAAGGCTTTTAATGCCAAAATTATAGAATAAAGAGAAGAAAAGAAAAAGGAATAAAATATTGCAAATATTTTATGACCCTAACTCCGAGACCAAGTCCAGAATGGAATTGGTCGACAAGGAATAAAGTAGGGGGAGATAAGGGACAATAATACAATAAATTCCTCATTTATTTATTCATTCATATATGCATTTTTGACACCTATTTTGTATTTAGTTATTTATTCATCAAATATAAATAATTTGTGCGTGAAAGTTGTAGATAATAATGTGAATAAAAATACAAAATTGAGTTTGTGTAAAAGCCAAAATCTCAACTTCACAGACCCATATCTTGCAAATAAAAACTCAAAATCCACAAAAATCATCTTTTATTGTATATAGCTTTTCAAGAAATATTTAATAAAATTGGTCTCATAATTTTTGGAGTTCATCTATGAAAGTTAGGTTTTTGGCCCTCATTGTACATAGTACTGATTAAAATATCCATTATATTTATTATTCCTTATTTCTATAAATTTACATTTTTAGGATTGTTTAAATAAGATACAAAATACATGTACTTATTGAAATTAGAATAAAACCAAAAAGAACTTGAAAAATAAAATAAGTCTATGAAATACATAGACCCAAAAATACCTATGATACCTATGTATATAAATAAAAGGAGATTTCATTCTTTTATTCTTTATTCATCTATATTTTTGATAAATTGTAAATATTATCAGTAATATATTAAAAATATAAATCCAAAATAAAACCCAATAAAATTCAATAAATAAATAATATATATATAAAATATAAGTAAAATACCTATAAGTATACCTACATAGTATCTATACCTATTTATTTAAATATGCAAATAAACTTATAAAAATTAAAGAAAAATATATTTAGAATCACAAAAATAAGTTTTAAATTTATAAAATAAGAAAATAAAATAATAAAATAAAATATACAAAATAAAAATAAATTATACAAAAATACATGTAAATATACTTATAAATACATCATTAAAATAAATCCATAATAAAATTATCAAAAAAATAAATAAAATCATAAATAAATACTACTTTATTTAATAAACATTTTTTATTTTATAAGTAAAAATAAATAAAGTCGTTTATTGTATTTAAATAATCGGTCAAAAGAAGGCTGATGTGGACCAATCAGGTTTCATTGACCGCCCGGCCAACTCTTCTGCCTCGAGCCGTCTGGTGTCAGACGTCGTTTCAGCCCGTCTTCTCCGACTTTCCCCTTCTAATCATTTGACTCCCAGGCATAGATTCCTTCATGAAAAAGCTCGGTCTATGCTCCAATCTTCACGCCAGCATCTTAGATCCAGCATCTGACCAATTGATTCTTTGTGGCACCCCGGTCAATAAGGGTGCGTCACCATGGATATAAATAAAACCCTCGACCTCCTCCTCCATTTTGATCTCCCTTTGGTCGCCTTCCACCCTTGTTTCCAGTCTCTAGAGGATCCTCGTGACAGGGGGGTTCTCCTGGAAGCTTCAGCCGGTCAAAGGCGTAGAGGGAAGCACCCACGGCCGTCGCTCGCCGGAGGTCCTGCTCCCTGGTCGACCACCAGGTATAAGAGCTGATTAATCTCGTTTTGTAGCTTAGTTTTCATTTTTAGTCTTTAATCCAGTAGTTAGAGTAATCAGTAGGACCGTAGGTGCTCGATTAGGCCCTGATCGAAGTTCGCCGTAGTTCAGCTCCAGCGAACCTCTCTACCCTGATCTACGCACTATCCGACCCTCGCTTCACCCCCTCTTCATTTCCCTATTGTTCTACGCTTAACCCACGCATCAGATCAACCAGAGCTTCTCCAGCTCTGTGATTCGAGGTCCAACTCCTCCGCTTCATCGGACCTCGCCACCCACGTTCATCTTCCACTTTTGACGCTTTAATCCCTGGTCGAGGAAGACCCCCTCGAGCCCCTCATTCTTTTGGTGCAGGTTAGAAGCTTAACGGAGCCCCCTGGGGCTCGATTCGATCACCTACAAGGTTCCAGGACCCCTCATGCTTCCTCGAGCTCGCCGGACCAATCTAGGGGGTCCTGGAGCTTTTGGTGCAAGTTAGAAGCTTAACGGAGCCCCCTGGGGCTCGATTCGATCACCAGCAAGGTTCCAGGACCCCTCACGCCTCCTCGAGCTCGCTGGACCAATCTAGGGGGTCTGGACCTTCTGGAGTACCTCGAACGATGCGGACCACCTTGCCGGACGTATGGAGCCCATCGCCATCACCGAAGACCATCTGGAGGAGGAGAAATCAAGGATTGAATCCAGGGAGCCAACAGTTCTTCCCTGTTCTTCGCGAAGAGCAGCTACCATCGGATAAAGGAGGCGGCCCCAGGTCTTATCTTGGCCGTCCGTTCACAGCTTGCTTCGGCCATTCGATTGAAGCTCAGATGCAATCCCCAGCGTCGATCGGCGAACCGGTATCGGGCTTCGAGAGCCCGCCACGTGGATAAGTGGCGCGCGGATCACCGTCCATCAGCGCGCATATGGGGGTAATTTACACTGAGCCCCCTCGCATTTTTTTGTATTTAATTTTTAATTCTGTAAATAAATTATTACGTTGTAAAATAATTGTAAATTTTGCAAAAGGGCCCCCACATTTCTCGTTATTACATTTTGGTCCTTCCGCGCCTAATGTGGAGTCTCACGTGAGGCGCATGAAAATTACATTGAGCCCCTGGCGACTTTTTGTAATTATTAAATAGTTCAAAAACATTAAATAAATGTTTATTTCAGTTGGTGTATTTACACTGTGCCCCCTGGATTTATTTTTAATTGTAATTATGCTCCTGCCAGGCTGAATTATTTTTACTTGCTTCATGTATTTATTAAAAATGCCTAGCGAGCACCTAAAAATTGACAAAAATTAGCGTAAATGACTTGTAGCTTATAGATGCACGCTGTATTTTTGTTTGGCATTTTGAGCATTTTATCCATTTATTAAAAATGAAAATGGAGCTATTTTTGTACTGTTTAAATGAGAAAATACAAAAAAAACTATAAAATGCTTTTGAAAAATTACAAAAAAACTATATATATGATATATGTATATATTTATTGAGTCCGGAAATGAAAAACCCTAAAAATAGAAAAAAGAAACAAAAATTATAAAACTCCAAAATTAAACAAAAAAATATAAAAATGCAACAAAAATTCCAAAAATATATTTTCTTATGCTATAATTATCTATATATTATTATTGGTGTATTATAATTAATTTGGAAAATTTTGAGGCTTATCCTATATTTTTAAAACCCAAATGATGTTCGGCCTAGTTAAATAGTCCCATATGAGGGGCATTTTTGGAATTAAAATACATAAAAATTAGTAAAATTCCAGAAAAATAATCAAAAAAATTAGAAAAATAGAAAAAACCTAAAAATATTATATTTAATGTATATTGAGTACATATATATGTATGTATCCATATATTATATCTTCTCTTTATCTTCTTTTATATATCTCTATATATAAATATATCTATATTATATAATTAAAATATATAAAAAGAAAACAAAAAAATTATAAAACATAAAAACAAAATAAAAATTATAAAAACAAAAAATAAAATAAGAAATATAAAACCCCAAAAACCCACAAAAATATGATTCATTCAAGGATGACCTGGATGTACATGAACACCGTAGGCTACCCAATTTTTATTGCTCTCTGTGATTCGACCTCTACATGCTTATACACTATGCAATTTATAGTAGAGTTAATAAATGTTAATTCACAATTTTGGGACTTAATTGGCTTATTTTTTTATCTGGGTTAATTTCTGATCAACCGAGGATTTTGAGTGGTCAATTCAGTGACTAGATCTCTCGCCTTGTGAGACTTCTGGACCCTCTAAAAATGTCCCAGTTATCAGATGGCGCCGTTGTGGGGGAGCAATGAGCATAGCCTATCACATTTTGTCATTCTTGTTTGAAAAGTCATGTTCATTTTGTGAATATCTATTTATTTGCACTTGTTCAACCATACATGATTCTTTGATTAGTACATTTATTCATTGTGATTAATTACTTCATGCTTTATTTCATTGATTGAGCTTGTACTAATTCTACCTCGTTGTGACCTTGTTACGAGGGCCCGCCACACGGGGATGGTTTCTTAGGAAGCCAAGGCAACCGAGCTTGGAGGAGGTTGGTCTTCACTTCATGACCAGCTGGAGAGAGCACCAAGGATGTAAAGGGATGTGAATTAGATAGGCCTCGAGCAATTAGGATCAATTTGTAATTTATTGTGAGAGAGAGAAATTTTGGCATTGTAATATAACTTGGACTCTACTCTTCACAACGAGGTCCAATGCCCTGGTGTTTGTTCACCTGGAGGCCTCGTCGTGGCTTTTTTGTGTTTTTCCTACTTTATTTTCTTTGTTTCCCGTTGTTTTGAGTTTTCCGCCTTTCCTTTATTTTATTTTGAGTGCATGGAGCCCCTAGACATAGGCTTGCTTGATCGAGTAGACTAGGTCCAAACACTCTAATAATCTTGCATGTACCTATAGTATGATTTGAACTTAGATCAAACTCTAAACAGTCGCCTCATCACCTTCGAGCCTACGTGCCGCGAGCTGTCCCTGCCAAGCGCTTCTCCTGAACTCGATGTGTCGAGAGGAGGAGGGGTGAGCCTAGACCGGACTCCTGGATTGAAGATTGATGACTGACTTGTGGTTCTTCACGCTAATAGCAGCTAATGTTTAGGACGATTTTGTCTCTTGCATAACGCCATGTAGTTAGGTTTAAAAATTCTGTTTTGCATACCGCATAGAGAGAGCTGGGATGCACTGTAAGTCCTCTAACTCAGCATGCATCATTCGGTTCAATGGTGAGATTTCCATCATGGAACCAACTTGCACGACTTTTCCGCTATCTCCCTCTGATTTTGAGCACCTAGGACTTCAATGAAAATCTACAAAAACGTTAGGTGCTGGTATGAAAATAGACTCAAAAAACATGAAAACTAAAAAGCTAAAACAAGGGGACTGCTAAATAAACTCTGACCTTAATTAAAATATGTAATGGACTATCATTGTACTGGGTTCATAAAGCCCTCATTGTTTTCAGGTACCTTCAGAGGAGGAACAAAACCCTACTCCCATGAGCAAGGCACGCCCCATAAGGAATAGAGCCTAAATCCCAGTCTGCAACTGCCTTGTGTATCGCCTGGATTTCCGAAGTAATGGCGCTTCTATCGTACGTGACCGAGTAGGGCCTTGTCAACGATGATGTTCCCGCCTTGTGTGGAACATTGACATGGTCTGAAGTACTGAGCATAGGCCACGCCTTCACGGGGGTGTCTATCTCATTGGTTTGCATCCGAGTAGGTTCTTGCACGCTCACGGGTGATTCTATTGCGAGCGAGAACCAAAGTATTGGTTTCGCCTATCGGCTTCCTCTCTCTATTTCTTTTGCTGAGTAGGGATCCAGGAAGGGCTACAAGGACCTCAAAAAGTACAGACTATAGGTTACAAAGGAGGAGGACAAGTACGGGATTCTTTTCTGGCAGTACTCTCTCGCCTATAGGGTTAGCGTGCTAAGGACTTGTTAAAAGATTTGCCTGAAATAACAACTCGAAAAACTGAAAAGATAATAAATAGCCGAACCTTCACGGTTTCACATGGCGTGAGTTGGTGAACCCAATTTTGTATTGCGTTTGTATGGATCTAGATTAAGGTTCAAAGATCGAGTCCCGAGCCTTTGCGCAAATTTTTATTGTGTCATTCTCCTTTGACCCCTGCTCAGTCGAGCCTTTCTACTGTTTTGCACTCCTTTTATTCCATGTTGGCCATCGTATTCTTCTTCCAATATCCAATCCTCTGTTTTGCTTCTCGAAGTTGATCCATGGATGGTTTCCGTCGGGACCCTGCCGACACCCACATCGATTCCATTGACTCAACTTCGTCAATAAATTCGAGGCGATTCTCAAGAACCCGACCCGGACTTTGCGGATCGATCTCCAGACTCCTCATCTTCTACCTCTTTTTTTTACCACCCAATAAGCCGGGATCACTTTTGTCCCACTTTCGCCGTTGTGAATGGAAGTCGATTACAGTCCATATCTCGTTCCGTTCACAACATGCTGGGGTTGACCTTAACTCTAGATTTATCATGACAACTGAGCAATATTGCAAGTGGTCTGATTAGGACTCTCTCATTCTGCAGATAGAAGACAAATCAAGCCCTGGAGTCTACTCCGGAATTCATTTCGTCAGATTCAGACCCTGATATGGCTCCTCAAGGGAAGGGCAAGGGTCAGCAGCTACCCCAACCGGAAGGACAGATGCCTGATTAGAATCAGGTTAATACGCAATTGCTGGCATCTATCCAGGCCATCCAACAGCAGCTGACAGAGCAGGCCCTAGCACAGACCGCATTTAAGGAGATGTTGAATGATGTGATGAACAGACTTGAGGGAGGAGGAGGCAGAAGAGGAGGCGGTGGACCTCCAGATGATGAGGAAGAGCCAGAAGGTGGGAGACCCAAACCTACACTGAAGGAGACTTATAATCCTTGAGACAGCCAGATGACCGAGTGGATCCTCATTCCACCGGTGCATGCTCACTTTGAGCTGAAACCCCAGTTCCTTTCTCTTCTTTCAGCTTTCTATGGGAACACCAGTGAAGAACCATACATCCACCTGCAACAGTTCTCACGCATCTGCCGCACTACTTACTATCCTAATGTCCCTTTAGACATTGTCAAAATGATGGCATTCCCCTTCAGCTTATAAGACAAGGCCCTCTACTGGGTCAACCATCTGGGGAAGGTTGTGACAACCTGGGAGGAACTGAAGTCAGCTTTCCTGCATAAGTTTTATCCTCTCGGCCGACTCAACCAGATGCGAGCCCGAATCAGCAACTTCTCCCAAGGAGCCCACGAGTCCATACATGAAGCATGGGAGAGATTAACTGATCTGCAGGAGAAATGTCCCCATCATGAGATCTCGAAGACCAGTTTGGTTAAATACTTCTTTGGGGGCCTGAACATCGAGAGACAAAGGCTTGTTGACGTAGCATATGGGGGTTCACACTTCAACAAGGATGAAGATGTGGTCTGGCAGATTTTCGAAGAAATGGCTGAAGGAGAGGCCGCCCTCTCTTCATCAAAGGCATACCAGAAGCAGCCTCAGATCCTCCAGAAACAAGTACACATGGTAGCGTCCCGCGAGGCAAAGAGAGATGAGAGCTCCAATGTCAACATCATCGGGGGCCATCTCTCGAAGGTTGATATCATAGAGAAGTGATCACAGGACCTTGAAAAGCTTGCTGTGATCGAGAAGAGGACTCAAAATCTTGATAAGCTTATCAGATCACCAAGCAGCTAGAACTGCTGGTGGGCACCATCAACTCTGTTCAGTCGGCAACACCAGCAGAAGCTCCAGCTGAGAGGAAGGATGAGCAACCACCGCTACATCAGCCTCAGTCGAGCCAGCATCCACCAGCAGTCCAGCACGTGTACTACATGCAGGCGCCCGATCAGGGCCAGCCGCAGCAGCAGATGGTTGTGTACCAACCAGAGTTTGTATCAGGATCCGATCCCATGTTCCAACCACCACCCCTGATTCAAGAAGTCAACGGGGTATGGAGCAACGAAGCACAGCTGACCCGTCCTATGGGACATCCTCAGGGTCAGCTACCTGCCAACCGGCAATACCACAAACCTCAGGGTGGCCGTTTTGGACAGTCCTCACAGCCGCCGCCACAGTACCATCAGCCTCCCCCATATGCAAATCAATGGAGGCAGAATCAGCAATATCAACAGCCACAATACCGCCACGAGCAGTCGTTTCATCAGTATGCAGATGCTCCACCTCAGTCAGTGAAGAATGTCAGGTCATTCTTGGGGCATGTGGGATTTTACAGACGATTCATCAAGGACTTTAGCCGCATCGCCCGACCTTTGACAGAACTTCTATGCAAGGAAACCGAGTTCAATGTAGATCAGCAGGTTCTCCTTGCTTTCAATCAGTTGAAGGAGTTTATCACTCAGGCTCCATTTCTACAACCGTCGGACTGGTCTCTTCCCTTTGAGATCATGACAGATGCGTCAGACTTTGCAGTCGGGGCTATTCTTGGACAGAGGAAAGAAAAGGCGCCCTATGCCATTCACTACGCCAGCAAAACATTAGATGAGGCGCAAAGAAATTACACTGTGACAGAGAAAGAGTTGCTGGTGGTGGTTTTCGCCCTCGAGAAGTTCAGATCCTATTTGCTTGGATCAAAAGTCACTATTTTTACAGACCACTCTGCTATCCGGTACCTACAACAGAAGAAGGATGCCAAGCCGAGACTAATTCGATGGATCCTTCTCCTCCAGGAATTTGTCTTAGAAATTAAGGACAAGCCTAGAGTTCAGAATGTGGCAGCAGACCATCTCTCCAGAATTGAGCAGCATGACCCTCCCCTGAACAGTGCACCTATCACAGAAACCTTTCCTGACGAATCAATCTTAGCAGTGGATTCTCTTCCTTGGTATGCTGATATAGTCAATTACCTCGCCTCGGGGGTAATACTATCGGATTGGACGAAGAATCAAAAGAATAAATTCATGTCGACCATCCATTTCTATCAATGGGAAGATCCTCTTTTATTCAGGGAAGGATCGGATTGCATTTGCGCAGGTGCATCCCTCAGGAGGAGCATTATAGTGTCCTCGAGCATTGTCACTCGCTCGAATCTGGTGGACATCACTCTGGAGACCGTACGACAACCAAAGTTCTTCAGTGTAGATTCTGGTGGCTCACACTATTCAAGGATGCAGCGAAATTTGTCAAACGATGCATTGATTGTCAGAGATTGAAGGGTACACTCACTGCCAAAGATTCGATGCCCCTGAAAATCATTCAGATAGCAGATGTTTTCGATGCATGGGGCATTGACTTCATGGGACCTTTCCCTAACAGTCAAGGTTTTGAGCACATCCTTCTTGCCGTTGATTACGTGAGTCATTGGGTTGAAGATATTCCCACTCGAGCCGTTGATAGTCGGACAGTGTGCCGATTTTTGAAAGATAACATCATTGCTTGGTTTGGGATTCCGAATATTCTCATATCAGATGGGGGTAGACATTTCATTAACAAAGAGGTCAAGAAACTAATGAAGGAGTACGACATCAACCATGGTGTCGCATCCCCTTACCATCCTCAGACCAATGGCATGGCCGAATTGTCGAACAGAGAAATTAAGACAATCTTGCTGAAACTTGTACGGTCGGACAGAAAGAACTGGTCCTCAACTCTTGGACTCAGTTCTCTGGTCTTACAAAACCGCCTATAAGTCTACCTTGGGCATGTCGCCCTATCGTCTTGTATATGGGAAGCCGTGCCATTTGCCCGTCGAATTAATTCAAAAGTCTTTATGGGCAATTAACATGTGCAATTTGGACTCACGAAAAAGTGGTCAGAAAAGAAAGGATGATCTGAATAGACTCCTGGAGTTCTGAGACTATGCATACGATAACACATTGATGCACAAGGAAAAGGTGAAACGCTGGCATGACCGACACGTCAGACGAAAGACCTTTGAAGTTGGACAGAAGGTGTGGTTATTTGATGCAAAGTTGCAGATCATCCCGGGCAAATTAAAGAGTAAGTGGACAGGGCCATTCTGAGTTCGTGAAGTGCGTGACAATAGAAGTATTGCCATATCAGAATTGTCTCCTGACGCACAGCCATTTGTCGTTGACGGTCAACTCCTGAAGCCTTATCTCGAGCCTGATACATTCTTGGCCGTTGTCGACTCCATCCAGCTTCTGCACCTTGATGACATATCCACAACAATAGTAGCATCAGAAGATTCAGACGCTACACCTAAAAAACTGTTTATCTTCTTTTCTTCTTTTCTTCTTTTCTTCTGCTACCTTCTTGTTGTATGAGAAGGTGCTACACCTTGTTGTCAGTCTTCTATACTTAGGACGCACTTTGTCCTAAGTATAGGGGGTGTGCACCCCGAGTGTTCTATTCTTTTCGATCCTCTCCATTGTCTCCTCTTCTTGTCTATACTTGGGAGTATCTTACCCTAAGTATAGGGGGAGACAATCTGAGTACGATATGTTTATTCCCACCCTTGACCCTCCCTGCTTTGTATATAGTCTGCTATACTTAGGATTACTTGATCCTAAGTATAGGGGGGACGGTCAACGTCTCAATCGTTCATTTCTTATTCATATATTCTTTAGACTTGTCTATACGCAGTACGAGTTATGTCTTCTCTTTTCTCTTCGATCTATGAGGACATAGCTCAAGCTAAGTATAGGGGGGTTATATATACCATGTATAAACTATAAGCCATAACTCATACTATAAATAAAAGACTGAGTCAAGTTAAAAGGTATGTAAAAAGTATTTTTATAATAATAAAAGATGATTGTGAGCTCCTCAGACTCTTTTTGTCTATACTGATTAATAAATCAGGAAAAGCTCTTTGTGCATAATGTTCTCTTTGTAAAATCTTTTGAAAATTGCTTTAAAAATAGTGTGTACAAGTATTCAAACTTTGTAAATAGTTTTGCTTGTAAAATTTATTTTCTTTGAGTGAAATAAAAATATGTGAAAAATGGTTTGCAAATGATTGGAAAATTGGTTGTCAAATTGTTTTGAAAAATCTATCTATAATGTTTGAAAAACCTTTGCAAAATCATTTCCAAATGTGTTTACATGATTGTAAAATTATTTTGGACTATAGTCTTCAAAATCTTCTGAAAATGATTCTCGAATAAGTCTGAGGAGTCTGCACAAAAATCTCTCATGCAAAAACAAGCAATAATTCCAAATAAAACTTATAAGAGCCTAAATCATGTTGTACATAAAATATAGTTTTTCTTTGTATATACTGATTAATAAATCAGGTTAAATACCTTTACAGTATGATTTGAAAACTAGTGTGAACTGTTTGGAAAACTTGCTGTGAAATGTTTTCAACCTGTGTAAAATTGCTTTGTTTGAAAATTTTTCTTCTTTGTGTGAAACAAAGGATTTGAAAACCTATGTGCAAATGTTTTGAAAAATGTTTGTAAAAACTATTGTGGAAAATGTATATACATGGTGTGACAAATCATTGCAAAATAGTTTTCAAATGTGTGTAAATGCTTGCAAAAAAATTATCGTGTACTATAGTTTGCAAAATTATTTTCAAATAAATCTGAGGAATAAAAGCATCATTACAAATATATGTAAATCATAAATAAAATACATAAAATACATAAAATTCTTTATCATTTGTATAAATATGAACTAAATAAATTACTTTATTAAAACTTGTAAAATCTTTAAAAATTCTTAAATCTTGTAAAATAAAGCGGCACGCCCGTGTAAATAATTGTATATACTTTTTATATGTGCCAAGCTTTTTATTTGCAAAAATTCTCTGTGTGAAAAGATTCTTTGATTTGATTTTTTTAATTGGTTGTGAAAAATTGCATCATTCATTGTGCATAGCATGAGCATATCATTCGGATTCTTTTCAAGTGTGCTTGATGATTGAACCAGTCCAATAAAGTCTAAAATTGGAGCTTGGTTGGACCTTACCGCACTTAACTGCACTGGAACCTTATGGGAACTAGGTTTAAGGTACTTCAGGTCTATTCAGACTTAATTCTTTGAGAAATCAGGGTTGGGTTCAAGTCACCTCAACTGACTAACTAGAACTTTTCGAGACACACGTATGACTCTTGTCGGTCGTGACCTAACTTGGACACCTGCACCTTTCACGTGGCTCAACTCAGTTGGAGTGGTGAGGGTGTTGGATTTGCCAGTCTGAGACGCACACGGGTGGAAACAATCATCCTCGTCTAGGGAGGGAAGTGCACCCCAACTTGGTCCAGTAGCCATGAGGTCTAACGACAGGAGAGTGTGGGTTGCGATAATGCTTCAAAAGAGGGACAGTCTTCTGGCTCATGAGGAAAAAGTCCTTATGTAAATGCTGCTGTATATAGTATGTTGAAAAAAAAAATCTCTCCAAAAAAGTGGACAGGCTTGAAAATAAAATAAAGTGCCTGCTTGAGAATGTAAATATGTTGTATAAGCAAGCTTGAGCATCAAAGTTATACCATGTTAGCCTGCAGCTGGATGACTTGACTATACTGGTCTTGCATCACAGGATAGGTAGCTACACTGGATGTCGTCCATTCTTTTCTCTACCTCCTCCTCTTGAGTTGGATGCCACTTGAACATAGAAGGGAATACCCCACTCCTTGAGGAAAGAGTTGTTGGATTGGGGAATCATTGGGTTGTCATTCTGGAGAAGTCAGTTCCTTTGTCATTTCAGTTAGGGAGAGCTACTATCACTTACACTATACAAGTCAGCTTCGTAGTCATAAGGGTTTGCGTATGATGTAGGCTAGTCCTGACCAGGCTATTGAGGTGGGTTGAACCAAGTTTTGTGACTCTCGAAGGCTGTTGTGTTTTAAAGGTGGTTCCCGACTAGGTTCTACACACATCCACACCCAAGGTCTAGCAGAAGCTCCAAATTCTGATTTTGTAAGGACATATATTGCACTGAAAGCAACTCTAGTCACTCTATCTTCTTCATTTTAGCCTTTTCTTTTCTTCTTATTCTTTATTCTTTTTGTACTTATTGCATAAGTATTTGCTAGGGACTAGCAAAGGCAAGTATAGGGGGTGATGAATCTCCATTTCATCACCTTTATTCTATCATTTTGTCCTTAAAAACCCCAGCAAATGCATGTAAATAGCATCAAGTTGTCTATAATAGCATTCATTATTTATTGTATTTATTGTGCATAAAATAAGGCTTTTAATGCCAAAATTATAGAATAAAGAGAAGAAAAGAAAAAGGAATAAAATATTGCAAATATTTTATGACCTAACCCCGAGACCAAGTCCAGAATGGAATTGGTCGACAAGGAATAAAGTAGGGGGAGATAAGGGCCAATAATACAATAAATTCCTCATTTATTTATTCATTCATATATGCATTTTTTACACCTATTTTGTATTTAATTATTTATTCATTAAATAGAAATACTTTGTACATGAAAGTTGTAGATAATAATGTGAATAAAAATACAAAATTGAGTTTGTGTAAAAATAATACACAATGTACATTTTATACACAGAATAAAAAACCAAAATCTCAACTTCGCAGACCCATATCTTGCAAATAAAAACTCAAAATCCACCAAAATCACCTTTAATTGTATATAGCTTTTCAAGAACTATTTAATAAAATTGGCCTCGTAATTTTTGGAGTTCATCTGTGAAAGTTAGGTTTTTGGCCCTCATTGTACATAGTACTGATTAAAATATTCATTATATTTATTATTCCTTATTTCCATAAATTTACATTTTTAGGATTGTGTAAATAAGATACAAAATACATGTACTTATTGAAGTTAGAATAAAACCAAAAAGAACTTGAAAAATAAAATAAGTCTATGAAATACATAGACCCAAAAATACCTATGATACCTATGTATATAAATAAAAGGAGATTTCATTCTTTTATTCTTTATTCGTCTATATTTTTATTAATATGTAAATATTATCTATAATATATTAAAAATATAAATCCAAAATAAAACCCAATAAAATTCTATAAATAAATAAAAAATATATATAATATAGGTAAAATACCTATAAGTATACCTACATAGTATCTATACCTATTTATTTAAATATGCAAAGAAAATTATAAAAATTAAATAAAAATACATTTAGAATCACAAAAATAAGTTATAAATTTATAAAATAAGAAAATAAAATAATAAAATAAAATATACAAAATAAAAATAAATTATACAAAAATACATGTAAATAGACTTATAAATACATCATTAAAATAAATCCATAATAAAATACATTAAAAAATAAATAAAAATCATAAATAAATACTACATTATTTAATAAACATTTCTATTTTATAAGTAAAAATAAATAAAGTCGTTTATTGTATTTAAATAATCGGTTAAAAGAAGGCTGATGTGGACCAATCAGGTTTTGTTGACCGCCCGGTCAACTCTTCTGCCTCCAGTCGTCTGGTGTCAGACGTCGTTTCAGCCCGTCTTCTCTGACTTTCCCCTTCTAATCCTTTGACTCCCAGGCGTAGATTCCTTCATGAAAAATCTCGGTCTATGCTCCAATCTTCACGCCAGCATCTTAGATCCAGCATCTGAACAATTGATTCTTTGTGGCACCCCGGTCAATAAGGGTGCGTCACCATGGATATAAATAAAACCCTCGACCTCCTCCTCCATTTTGGTCTCCCTTCGGTCACCTTCCACCCTTGTTTCCAGTCTCTAGAGGATCCTCGTGATAGGGGGATTCTTCTGGAAGTTTCAGCCGGTCGGAGGAGTTGAGGGAAGCACCCACGGCCGCCGCTCGCCAGAGGTCCTGCTCCCTGGTCGACCACCAGGTATAAGAGCTGATTTATCTCATTTTGTAGCTTAGTTTTCGTTTTTAGTCTTTAATCCAGTAGTTAATGTAATCAGTAGGATCGTAGGTGCTCGATTTGGCCCAGATCGATGTTCGCCGGAGTTCAGCTCCGGCGAACCTCTCTACCCTGATCTACGCATGATCCGACCCTCGCTTCACCTCCTCTTCATTTCCTTATGCGTTCTACACTTAACCCACGCATCAGATCAACCAGAGCTTCTCCAGCTCTGCGATTCGAGGTCCAACTCCTCTGTTTCGCTGGACCTCGCCACCCACGTTCAACTTCCACTTTTGACGCTTTAACCCCTGGTCGAGGAAGACCCCCTCGAGCCCCTCATGCTTTTAGTGCAGGTTAGAAGCTTAACGGAGCCCCCTGGGGCTCGATTTGATCACCTGCAAGGTTCCAGGACCCCTCATGCTTCCTCGAGCTCGCTGGACCAATCTAGGGGGTCCTGGACCTTCTGGAGTACCTCAAACGCTGCAGACCACCTCGCCGGACGTATGGAGCCCATCGCCATCACTGAAGACCGTCTGGAGGAGGAGAAATCAAGGATCGAAGCCAAGGAAGCCAACAGTTCTTCCCTGTTCTTCGCAAAGGGCAACTACCGTCAGATGTAGGAGGCAGCCCCAGGTCTTATCTTGGTTGTCCGTTCACAGCTTGCTTCGGCCGTTCGATTGACGCTCAGATGCAATCCCCAGCGTCGATCGGCGAACCAGTATCTGGGTTCGAGAGCCCTCCACGTGGATAAGTGGCGTGCGGATCACCGTCCATCAGCGCACATATGGGGGTAATTTACACTGAGCCCCCTCGCATTTTTTTTTGTATTTAATTTTTAATTCTGTAAATAAATTATTACGTTGTAAAATAATTGTAAATTTTTCAAAAGGGCCCCCACATTTCTCATTACTACATTTTGGTCCTTCCACGCCTCACGTGCAGTCTCACGTGAGGCGCGTGAAAATTACATTGAGCCCCTGGCAACTTTTTGTAATTATTAAATAGTTCAAAAATATTAAATAAAAGTTTATTTCAGTTGGTGTATTTGCATTGTGCCCCCTGTGAAGGATATGGAAAGATCCTCAAGTGCATCACGGAAGCGTGAGCGTCGTATCGGATACGACGGAGAACGACTAGTCGTACTAGTTGTTCGGTGCAGCGGAATTTAAAAAATTTTGTTCGATGAAACCACATGATTCAAGAACCATTCTCGGATCGTTTCATCTATAACCACAATAATTATAATGCAATACCTCTTGAAGCGTGGTTGATCGAGTCTCTAAGAGAAGAGACCTCCTGTCTCAAGTCCGATCGTCGGAGAGATCGCTTGCGAGCGCGGGGATGAACCGCGGTGTCCTCGCAATCCAAGAAGTTGATCCAAGCATGGTTGCTCCTGATCTCGTCGCACGAGATCGAACGTCTCCTTCGTAGGCGAAGCACTCGAAGTAGACGAAGAACCGCAGAGCGTCGAAGCGGTAGCACGAGGGCGCGGGCGACGACGATTCTCTCAACCAAGGTGGACGGGCACCAAGAAGAAGAGGGATAGAGGGCTGTCGAGTATGAGAGAAAGAGAGAGAGAGTTTTGCTACAATAGCATGTGTAAAGAGAGAGCCAAGAATGCCTCTCTATTTATTAGGTTTTGGGATCCATGGATCTCAATCCATGTGTCATATAAAATCAATGGATGAGATTGATTTATGACAATCCAATGGTCAAGATTGTTGTTGGTAAAAGACAACAACTTGTGATTTAATTTTGATTAAATATATTTGATAAATCAAATAAATATAATACCAAATTAAACCACACAAATAGAGAGAGAGAAAATAAGGGAGATACACCTTCCTCTTTGGAAGGGGGGGACGGCCACCAATTCCCTCAAGGAATTGGTGCCGCCCCCTCCTTTCCAAAAGGGAGGGGCAATCTCCTTGATTTTCTCTCTACTCAATTTCCAACAACAATTTGTTGGTATTTTAATTCACCAAAATAATTCTCAATTAATTTTGAGAATATTGCAATCTTGACATTGGAATATTGTGAATCAAATTCACAACCCAAAACAAAATGTAATTTACATTTTCAATTAATTAAACAATGTGCATCCAATACACATTAATAATTAATCTACTAATATAAATTATATTTAACTCTCTCTAATACATTATAAATCACATTTATAATATATTATGAATAATTGGATATTACTATCCGCATTATTCTTATCCATAATAATTAAAACACATTTAATTATATTGGATAATTTCTCATACATCATGATAATTAAATCACATTTAATTATCAACTTCTCTTTGCTTAGATATTATGGAATTGCTCTTAAACCATTTAAGAACAATGTTATTTCTCCTCAGATACTTGGAGATAAGGACAGGGCGACTGTATTGTTCCACGTATAATGACTTTGATATTGAGATCACATCTCAAATCCAGATCCCATGGACCTCTCATAGATGCTTGATTAAATCAAGACCGTAAACCTGATCTTCTCATTGCATCTGAATCTCATTCAGATCAATGTCCAGTACATGGACTAAGATTAGGTCACTTCTCTAATGAGAGGAGTCACTAAAATCCAGACCTGTTTCATCACTCCCTCGGAATGGAAGCGTCATGGTTATACAATCGTTTATGATCAAATCACCCTTCAGGTATTCCCAATACTTGCACATCCTGCATACTGGAAGACTCATGATCATCATGAAGATAAAGATCACTTTTACACTGTCATCTTCATAGTCTGATCATTAAGTTTCTCAATCTTGGTCCTTGGGATATGGTACAGATCATATGCTTTCACAAAGCATATATCTTACCTTCAAATTCATATCATGCTTCTAAAGCATGATGACCATGCATGGAATTTGGTCAATCCCAATACCTCATGAGTGAGCTCATGTCTCCCGGTTCACAAGTGAACATGTATGATCCCTTTGAGAGATCATATTACTCATATGCCCTTACATGCACACCAGCTCGCCGGTGTATAGACCTTGAATAGGTCATCAACCAATTGGTCTGCCAAATGTACATGCTCAGACATATAGTAATATATCTGTCTCTGGTCAGAGGATGTTTGCCTGTGATGTGACAGTATTCATCATAGGTCTTTGGTCATCTCGATCTCGTTAAGTCAACTCATTGACTCAACTAATCTGATACCTCTGAATAAATATTCCTATGCAGAGGACCTGCATCAAGAGGTCGTTCAGATATCAGTCTAATGAGATGGGATTGCCATCTCCCACTCAGACTGGAGATCACTACTTGTTAATCATTGATGATGCTTGATGAGTCCTCTATCTAACTCCTTAGATATTCATCCAAGCATCAGCCTCTATGATTCAATCATTGAATCAACAGCTGTATGATTGTCAAATTTGCCATGGTACATAACCCTTATTGTACAGAGGGACCTTATAGTGCATTCATTCATTCAATATCAGAAAGGGAGTGAAACAAAACATCAATAACTTTTATTGATAAATCATTTATTACAATAACATTTATTGTAGGAATGGTTCGCCTCGGGCTCACATTGCTAACAATCTCCCACTAGCCCTCAGAACCATTCAGGAACAAGCCTTAAACCCATACTCATTACATGCTGGTCAAAAACCTTCTGTGACAGAGGTTTGGTAAGAGGATTAGCAACGTTGTCGGCGGAGGCCACCTTGATGATGATGATGTCACCACGCTTTTGAATCTCCCGAATGATGTGGTATTTCCTTTCTACATGCTTGCTCTTTTGATGCCATCTGGGTTCCTTCGCCTGGGCAATGGCTCCCGTGTTATCACAGAGTAGAGGGATGGGAGTATCAGAGGAAACTACGCCAAGCTCCTGGATGAACTTGCGCAACCACACCGCCTCCTTTGCAGCATCTGATGCGGCAATGTATTCGGCTTCTGTTGTTGAATCTGCTGTAGTGTCCTGCTTCTTGCTTCTCCAGCTCACAGCACCACCGTTCAACAGGAACACAAACCCTGATGTCGACTTTCGATCATCAATATCCGATTGGAAGTCAGAATCTGTATATCCCAAGACTTGGAGATCACCATCTCCATAGACCAAGATGTAATCTTGCGTCCGTCTTAGATATTTGAATATGTTCTTTACTGCATTCCAGTGTTGCTCTCCATAGCAGGATTGGTAACGACTTACCACTCCCACTGCATGGCAGATATCTGACCTAGTACACATCATGGCATACATTAAGCTTCCTACGGCTGATGCATAAGGACATCCAGCCATGGCCTTCTTTTCCTCAACAGTTTGAGGAGCCATTCCTTTAGTCAGGTGGATACCATGTCTTAAGGGTAGGAATCCTTTCTTGGAACTATCCATACGGAATCGATCAAGAATCTTCTTAACGTATCCATGTTGTGACAATCCCAATATCCTCTTTTCTCGGTTTCTGAACAGCTTCAGACCCAAAATGTAAGAGGCTTCTCCAAGATCTTTCATCTCAAAGGTATGGGACAGCCAAATCTTTACACTGGTCATCATCCCTGTCATCTACATAAAGCACAATGAACACAATGGCGCTCCCACTAAGCTTCTTGTATACACAAGGTTCATCAGGATTCTACACAAAATCATAACTCTTTATGGTTTCGTCAAATCTGATGTTCCAGCTACGAGAAGCTTGCTTGAGCCCATAGATGGATTTCTTCAGCTTGCATATTTTGCCATCCTCAGTCATGAAGCCCTGGGGCTGCACCATGTAGATATCCTCCTCGAGGTATCCATTGAGGAAAGCCGTCTTGACGTCCATCTGCTAGATGTCGTAGTCAAGATATGCAGCTATAGCTAGCAATGCCCTGATGGATTTAAGCATAGCCACAGGAGAGAATGTCTCATCGTAGTCGATGCCTTCTCTCTGTGTGTAGCCCTTGGCTACGAGCCGTGCCTTGAAAGTCTCTACTTTCCCATCAGGTCCCCTCTTTCTCTTGAAGGTCCATTTGCACCCAATGGGTTTTACCCCTTTAGGTAGATCCTCTAGGGTCCATACACCATTCTTTTGCATGGAGTCAATTTCTGACTTCATTGCTAGCATCCATCTATCCATGTCATGATCCGTGAGTGCTTCATCAAATGAAGTAGGATCATTGTCAGTTTCACCTGACACATGGAATCCATACCTTTCAGGTGGTGCAACCACCCTCGAACTCCTTCGAAGAGGTATGGGTGTATCATCTTTATTTACTTCTTCAGTTTCTGGTTCAGGAAGCTCAGAATCCTCAGGAGTTTCAATGAGTTCCTTCACTTCATATTTATCTTGACCCTTAAGGAAATCATTCTCCAGAAATTTCACATCTCTAGAAACAAAAACCTTCTGAGTCTCAGGGTCATAGAGTTGGTATCCAATACCATCTCTAACATACCCTATGAAGTAACACTCACGAGAGCGAGATTCTAGCTCGCTTGCATCCACATTCTTTGCATGGACCAAGCAACCCCAAACCCTCGAGTGATTAACACTAGGTTTGGTTCCATACCAGAGCTCATGAGGAGTCTTAGGTACAGATTTGCTAGGAATCTTATTCAGGATATATATTGCAGTCTCTACTGCATATCCCCAGAAACTAAGTGGTAAATGTGCTTTGCTCATCATTGAATGAAGCATATCCATGATGGTCCTGTTGCGTCTTTTAGCAACACCATTAAGTTGGGGAGTTCTAGGAGGAGTGAGATTGGAAATAATTCCATTCTCTTTAAGGTATTCCTTAAATTCATCTGATAGGTACTCGCCACCTCGATCAGATCGAATTTGTTTAATCTTCCTATCGGTTTGGTTCTCAACCAAAACCTTGAACTCCTTGAACTTTTCAAAGGTTTCAGACTTATGACGTAATAGGAAGATAAACCCGTACCGCGAATGGTCATCAATAAACGTCAAATAATATCGATATCCATTTCGGGTCGCGGTACTGAAGGGACCGCATACATCAGTATGTATTAGGTCAATAATACCTTCACATCTTGTAACCTTGTTACGAAAAGGCATCCTGGTCATTTTTCCTTGAATGCAATTCTTGCAAGTAGGCAAAGGTTAAACCTGTAGAAAATCTAAAGGTCCATCCTTAATTAATCTATTGATCTTATCAACAGACAAATGTCCTAGCCTTTGATGCCAAATCTCATTTGAGAGATTTACATTCTCCCTGGATCTTTTAGTATTTTTATTAGTGCTTGTAACATTCATAACACATTTATCAATGCACAATTCATAGAGTCCTCCAGAAGTCAAAATACCATCTGCAATATATTTATCATAACAGTTTATGACTAATTTATTACATAACAGGAATGAATACCCACTTCTAACTAGCTTAGATACAGATATTAAATTCCTTCTGACTTCAGGTACATAAAGACACTCTTTAAGTACTAGGACTCTACCACTAGATAATGATAGTCGACAAGTCCCGACGGCGACTGCTGCAACACTTGCATCTGATCCCATCTGGATGACTATCTCCCCTTCTTCAAGCTTTCTAGTTTCCTGAAACAAATGCAACAAACTGCATACATGAACAGAAGCACCAGAATCAACAACCCAACTTCCTTCTCGTCTGACGAGAAAGCTGGTTTCAATGATAAATGTGGATTTCATACCTACTGGGGCTTTACCTTTGTCGATCGACTTCAGGTAATACGGGCAATTACGCCTCCAGTGCCCCAGCTTCTTCTAGTGGTGACAGACGTCGGTTTTCTTCGACGCCATTAAAGTGGATGCATTGGAAGATGAGCCAACACTTTGTCCCTTCTTCTTTCTCTTCTGGGCCGGTTCCGACCACGCTTCCCTTTGACCTGTGCAACCATTGCAGTGCCAGTGGGACCATCTTTCTTCATTACGTCTTCTGCAGACTTTAATGCAGCAAGAAGCCTAGCATTTGTCAGTTCCATCTTATTCATGTGGAATGACACCACAAAGTTATTGAAAGATTTAGGCAATGACAGCAGAATAAATCAGATTGCATGTTTGCATCCATCGTTGCCCACAGAGTCTCCAGCTCTGACAAGTACCCAAACATTTTGAGTACGTGTTCACGGACCGAAGTCCCTTCCTGCATCTTGTAGCGAACCAGTTCTTTCATAACATTGTACCGCTGGGTGCGGTTAATATCACCAAACATATCCTTTAGATTCTGCATGATATCCTGGCAAGTACTCATCTCCACATGTAATTTCTGAAGAACATTGGAGAGAGAACCCAAGATGTAGCATCTAGCCAAGACATGATCTTCATCATACTTGTCATTATATGCTTTATCTTCCTTAGATTTAGGGTTTTCAAGTTTGTTTTCAGAGAGCACATAGCTGATGTGCTCTGCCGAAAGCACAAGCTCCAAATTACGGATCCAATCCGAGTAATTTGGTCCGGTCAATTGGTTAACCTCCAGAAGCCTGCTCAGTGGGTTCATGGCCTTCATTTTCTGAAATTGAGAATGCACTATATTAGAATATATAATATATTCAATTTAATTTTATTTGATTAAGGCATTTTAAAACAAATTAGTCTTGCTATGTCAACTATGAAAGTTTATTCCCTTATTCACTTTCAAAGTAGGAGATATACTTACCGATATATCTCAAGCAAGAACTGGGATCTCCTCTTTATCTTTGTTACATCCCAATAATATGAGAAATTGTAAC
Organism: Ottelia alismoides; assembly: GCA_037367405.1. Lineage (NCBI taxonomy): Eukaryota > Viridiplantae > Streptophyta > Magnoliopsida > Alismatales > Hydrocharitaceae > Ottelia > Ottelia alismoides. Next base: position 221,206 of record JAZKJV010005870.1, on the reverse strand, counting down.
TCCAATAAAGAGAAGCGAGAACACATTCCGCCTTGCAAGTCCAACTTGCATTTCCCAATTCGGTCTTTAATACCCAGGCCCACCACCCCTAAGGTGATGTTGACCTGTCATTAATTGAACCAACCGTCAACATGATTAGAACTCGCTATACGCAATCCAATATCGCCCCAATAATATGAGGATCTGATATTGGGATCACTATGCATACGGCCTTACTCTTTCGAGAAGCAAAGAGTCCGATCCAGATGCGCTTGTATATAGGAGCTGTCACTTCGTACAGGCGTCTCCTATATACAATCCCTGGCGACGGAAACCCTTCGCCTTGACGGGAGACCATGGATGTCACTTATGTGATCATCCACCTCTTATTCAAATTTAATTAATTACTATGAATCACATTCATATAATTAATTCTTCCAAGGGAATTATTAACTCTAATCATATTAGAGTATTTTCAATTGGATATAATTAACTTAATTATATTAAATTAATTATCAATCCAATTCAATCAATCAAACTTAATTTTATGCTTGAATATATATATGATATTATTCTCAAAGTACGTATTAATTCGTATTTTAATAATTAGAAAAATACATCATAATCCCTCGGACATTATCTCGGCACTACCCGTTGTCATGGCCAGTACCGACGGGAGTGGGGCGGACCACATACGTTGCAACCCTCTAACCCAGCGATCCCCAACTAGACACCATATCCGCCTCGGGAAAGGATAATGCCAAATTGATTATTTTGTGCTTGAGATGATCATCGGTTCTTCAAACCGAAATTATACCATATAGTAATCAAAACAATTTTGATTTTAAGGAAATTTGCTAGGCAAATTCCCAAGTCCTATTCAAGCAAGACGTTTGATGATTGTAATTCCAATTATGGTTTAGATCAAATCTAATCAACTAATTGGTTGGGGCCAAGTCAATTAAGGAAATAATCATTCTCTAATATTTCGCAAATATTTTTCATAATTATTTCTCGAAATTAACAATTAATTTCATTAATTGGCAATCACATGGTTCTTGATTAGGAAAGCAATTTCAGCAGTGACCCCTACTTACTAAAATTAGCATATCTCAATCATATTAAATCCAAATTAAGCAAAGTCAATTTCTAAAGTTTGCTAATTTGATTTAGGACAGAACCTAAGTGATGTTTCACGCATTTCGAGGCAAGTCTAAACAGTAATTAACATTTTAATCACGTTCAGATTCACAGTTCCCGCAACAGTGCATACATGTTCATTAAAACGACCATATCTCGAGCATACAAAATCCGATTTACGCAAACTCAGATCCTATGGTTTCCTTATTTAATGGGAAACATAATACAAGTATAAAATTCTTGTTTAACCAATTTAAACAGTGCCGAATTTATTTACTAAACAGATCTGCGAAATCAAATGCGATGCAAACTTACGCGACCTTAGCGAACCCAAGTCGTCCTTGGTTAACGAATCACTATTCAAAACCGTCGACCTAAGGCTCTGATACCACTTGAAGGATATGGAAAGATCCTCAAACGTATCACGGAAGCGTGAGCGTCGTATCGGATACGACGGAGAACGACTAGTCGTACTAGTTGTTCGGTGCAGCGGAATTTAAAAAATTTTATTCGATGAAACCACATGATCCAAGAACCATTCTCGGATCGTTTCATCTATAATCACAACAAGTATAATGCAATACCTCTTGAAGCGTGGTTGATCGAGTCTCTAAGAGAAGAGACCTCCTGTCTCAAGTCCGATCGTCGGAGAGATCGCTTGCGAGCGCGGGGATGAACCGCGGTGTCCTCGCAATCTAAGAAGTTGATTCAAGCACGGTTGCTCCTGATCTCGTCGCACAAGATCGAACGTCTCCTTCGTAGGCGAAGCACTCGAAGTAGACGAAGAACTGCAGAGCGTCGAAGCGGTAGCACGAGGGCGCGGGCGACGACGATTCTCTCCACCAAGGTGGACGGCCACCAAGAAGAAGAGGGAGAGAGGGCTGTCGAGTATGAGAGAAAGAGAGAGAGAGTTTTGCTACAATAGCATGTGTAAAGAGAGAGCCAAGAATGCCTCTCTATTTATAGGGTTTTGGGATCCATGGTTCTCAATCCATGTGTCATATAAAATCAATGGATGAGATTAATTTATGACAATCCAATGGTCAAGATTGTTGTTGGTAAAAGCCAACAACTTGTGATTTAATTTTGATTAAATATATTTGATAAATCAAATAAATATAATACCAAATTAAACCACACAAATAGAGAGAGAGAGAGAGAGAGAAAATAAGGGAGATACACCTTCCTCTTTGGAAGGGGGGGACGGCCACCAATTCCCTCAAGGAATTGGTGCCGCCCCCTCCTTTCCAAAAGGGAGGGGCAATCTCCTTGATTTTCTCTCTACACAATTTCCAACAACAATTTGTTGGTATTTTAATTCACCAAAATAATTCTCAATTAATTTTGGGAATATTGCAATCTTGACATTGGAATATTGTGAATCAAATTCACAACCCAAAACAAAATGTAATTTACATTTTCAATTAATTAAACAATGTGCATCCAATACACATTAATAATTAATCTACTAATGTAAATTATATTTAACTCTCTCTAATACATTATAAATCACATTTATAATATATTATGAATAATTGGATATTGCTATCCACATTATTCTTATCCATAATAGTTAAAACACATTTAATTATATTGGATAATTTCTCATACATCATGATAATTAAATCACATTTAATTATCAACTTCTCTTTGCTTAGATCTTATGGAATTGCTCTTAAACCATTTAAGAACAATGCTATTTCTCCTCAGATACTTGGAGATAAGGACAGGGCGACAGTATTGTTCCACGTATAGTGACTTGGATATTGAGATCACATCTCAAATCCAGATCCCATGGACCTCTCATAGATCCTTGATTAAATCAAGATCGTAAACCTAATCCTCTCATTGCATCTGAATCTCATTCAGATCAATGTCCAGTACATGGACTAAGATTAGGTCACTTCTCTAATGAGAGGAGTCACTAAAATCCAGACCTGTTTCATCACTCCCTCGAAATGGAAGCGTCATGGTTATACAATCGTTTATGATCAAATCACCATTCAGGTATTCCCAATACCTGCACATCCTGCATACTGGAAGACTCATGATCATCATGAAGATAAAGATCACTTTTACACTGTCATCTTCATAGTCTGATCATTAAGTTTCTCAATCTTGGTCCTTGGGATATGGTACAGATCATATGCTTTCACAAAGCATATATCTTACCTTCAAATTCATATCATGCTTCTAAAGAATGATGACCATGCATGGAATTTGGTCAATCCCAATACCTCATGAGTGAGCTCATGTCTCCCGGTTCGCAAGTGAACCTGTATGATCCCTTTGAGAGATCATATTACTCATATGCCCTTACATGCACACCAGCTCGCCGGTGTATAGACCTTGATTAGGTCATCAACCAATTGGTCTGCCAAATGTACATGCTCAGACATATAGTAATATATCTGTCTCTGGTCAGAGGATGTTTGCCTGTTATGTGACAGTATTCATCAAAGGTCTTTGGTTATCTCGATCTCGTTAAGTCAACTCATTGACTCAACTAATCTGATACCTCTGAATCAATATTCCTATGCAGAGGACCTGCATCAAGAGGTCGATCAGATATCAGTCTAATGAGATGGGATTGCCATCTCCCACTCAGACTGGAGATCACTACATGTTAATCATTGATGATGCTTGATGAGTCCTCTATCTAACTCCTTAGATATTCATCCAAGCATCAGCCTCTATGATTCAATCATTGAATCAACAGCTGTATGATTATCAAGTTGGCCATGGTACATAACCCTTATTGTAAAGAGGGACCTTATAGTGCATTCATTCATTCAATATCAGAAAGGGAGTGAAACAAAACATCAATAACTTTTATTGATAAATCATTTATTACAATAACATTTATTGTAGGAATGGTTCGCCTCGGGCTCACATTGCTAACACCTTGGATTTATTTTTTATTGCAATTATGCTCCTGCAAGGCTGAATTATTTTTACTTGCTTCATGTATTTATTAAAAATGCCTAGCTAGCTCCTAAAAATTCACAAAAATTAGGGTAAATGCCTTGTAGCTTGTAGATGCACGTTGTATTTTTGTTTGGCATTTTTGAGAATTTTATCCATTTATTAAAAATGAAAAAGGAGCTATTTTTGCACTGTTTAAATGAGAAAATACAAAAAAATTATAAAATGTTTTTCAAAAAATTATAAAAAAGTATTTATGATATATTTATATATTTATTGAGTCCAGAAAGTGAAAAACCCTAAAAACAGGAAAAAGAAAAATAAAAAAATTATAAAACTCCAAAATTAAACAAAAAAATATAAAAATGCAACAAAAATTCCAAAAATATATTTTCTTATGCTATAATTATCTATATATTATTATTGGTGTATTAAAATTTATTTGGGAAATTTTGAGGCTTATCCTATATTTGTAAAACCCAAATGATGTTTGGCCTAGTTAATTAGTCCCATATGAGGGGCATTTTTGGATTTAAAAATACACAAAAATTAGTAAAATTCCAGAAAAAAACCAAAAAAATTAGAAAAATAGAAAAAACCTAAAAATATTATATTTAGTGTATATTGAGTAGATAGATATGTATGTATCCATATATTATATCTTCTCTTTATCTTCTTTTATATATCTCTATATATAAATATATCTATATTATATAATTAAAATATATAAAAAGAAAACAAAAAATTATAAAACATAAAAACAAAATAAAAATTATAAAAACAAAAAATAAAATAAAAAATATAAAACCCCAAAAACCCACAAAAATAGGATTCATTCAAGGATGACCTGGATGTACATGAACACCGTAGGCTACCCAATTTTTATTGCTCTCCGTGGTTCGATCTCTACATGCTTATACACTATGCAATTTATGGTAGAGTTAATAAATGTTAATTCACAGTTTTGGGACTTAATTGGCTTATTCTTTTATGTGGGTTAATTTCTGATCAACAGAGGATTTTGAGTGGTCAATTCAGTGACTAGATCTCTCGCCTTGTGAGACTTCTGGACACTCTGAAAATTTCCCAGTTATCAATAGCCAACGCTCAAAGAATGTGGCTGGAGCGCTGACGCGTTTGAGCCTCCCCACCTGCCGCATCGTGGTAGAGGCGACGACCTCCATTGACGCATCCCCCAGGAGCTCAGGATTGATCTTGGACCAGTATACTTCTCGTCGGCCCTAGTTCCATTTATCTTCGAATCTTTCATCGGACCTCACTGGCTCCGACCCTATGGTCGGAGCTCCATCGATCACCCTTATCCGCTCCTATAGACTCCCCATTCCACCGTCATACTTCCCCCGCAGCCTGATCACCCTAGACTTGGCTTAGATCGCCAAGTTAGGATTGAAGTTCCTCCCCTGCCACGTTGGAACTTCAAAGCCCATCCCATCGTCGCTTCCCTTAGTTTTTAGTTAAATAACCATCGTCGGAGCATTCCTCCGAGCAGGAGCTTTAACCCCACAGGTCAAGTCATGCGTGGAGAACCCCAGAGCACCTCAGCACACCTTTGTCGGAGCATTCTAGGTCACATCCACCTTCTCGGAGATCTGACCGGTGGATGCTCCATCCGCCACCGCCACCCGATGCGGAGGAGCATCACGAGTCGAGCCCCTCCTCATGATCGACCATCGGATGCCTGGAGTACCCCCAGTCCTCCAGCGAACCTCGCCAGGGAGGAGTTCTTCCAGGACCTTCTGTAGCCGTCGGATCTCGCCTCCTCCCCAGTTAGCATCTGGACCATCCATCGTCTGCTCCTGTCAGGCCGTTAGATCTGATATCTAACGGCCTCGTACGCCCCATGTTCGTCATCTTCTCAGAGCCGTTGGATGCGCCACCCGTCAGCATCATCACCGCACGTCGCCAGCCACTCACCGCCTGCCACATGTCGCCCACGTGAGTCGTACGCTCAGCCTAGGTAAATTGCTCCTTTTTCCTTGCAGTTCTTTTATGTTTTTATTTATTCTATAAAATAAATAGTACACTGTGGTCTATTTGCACTTTGGCCATTGTTGTTTTTATTATTTGCATTTTAGTCCTCCTTGTATGGTTGTACGTGCATCGTCACGTGTTTTTTCTGGATATTTGCATGTATGCCCCCGGGTTTTCTAGGATGTTATGAAATGAAGTTTTAGTTCTTTATTTACATCCATATCCCTATGCGTATTTTTTTGGACATGTGCTCAATTCATGTGAAAATTGCAGTAGGCCCCTTGGACTTTTTATGCATGTTATGCTTTAGTCCCCAGAACTTACTTTCTTTGCATCTAGGTCCCTGTGTGATGTATGTGTTTGATTGGTTGAATAAAATAGCTCGCCCAAATTTCATGAAATTTGGATATGTGGCTCCTACCACTGTATAAAAATTTCCGTGAATTTTTGGGCCCTTTTTGTTTTCATTTTCTATTTTTAAAAATTCGAAAACCTCCTAATTTGTTACTATCTGATTTGAAAAATCAAATAAAAATATTAAAAAGCCTCTAAAAATCCCAAAAAAATGTTGTATGTTTATTTTTATTTGTTTTTACTTCTGTCCAAGTTTCGTTGCTTTTGGATTTATAAAAACCTTAAAAATTAAAAAACCCAAAAATTAAAAAAAATAATTAAAAATTCAGAAAAAAATAAAAAAATGCAAATTCTTTTTCTGTAGGTTAGGATTTTATTTTTACTTTATCATAAATTGTTGCTTGAATTTTATAGGCTATTAAGATTTTTTTAAATAGCCTTTAGATTCTGGCTGCACAGTAGCTTGCATTTTTCGCCTTATTTCATTTTTATAAAATCAACTAAAAATAAAAAAAAATCTAAGAAAAATATCAAAAACACTTGAATATTTGCAAAACCCAAAAATATTTTTATTATAATTTTCTGATCATTTTTATGTGTTAAATAATTTTTGGTTTGTGCCTTTTTTATTTCCTTTATTCCTTTTCTTAATTTTAAAAAATACAAAAAAAATTAAAAATTAAAAATCCACGAAAAATATTTTATTTCTTTTATTTTTGATTCCCGACTACTTCATAGCCCATGCATTTCATGCTCCTTGTGTTCGACCCTAGTAGCTATACCAGATAAAATAAAATAGCGAGACCGTTATTTGCCTCATGTTTGATTTTTTTATTTGGTGGTCTTTCTTTTTCTTGATTGAGTCTGGCCCGAGGGGTTGAGGTCGCAACGACCATTGATACCTTCTTGCCTTAGTCGCTCGGGTCGCTCATCAGAATGGCGTCGTTGCTGGAGAGCACGACTTAGTAGTCAACTTTTCGTTTCGCGGTTTTTCATTCTTTTTCTGCTTTTGCGGTTTTATTTATCTTTGATTTTCTTTTATTTCTTTTCTTTTTATTTTTGTTTTGTTCTTGTTTGTTTTTTGTTTCTTTTTTTTATTTTGTTTGTTTTTATTTTTCATTTTTTATTTTTGCATTTTATTTTATTGCATTTTATTTTTCATTATTATAATAATCTGCGGACTGACACATTTCTGTTTAATTTTCTTGTGAGGATCCAACGATCGAGGGCGACTTTCTTTGGGAAGCCGACGCACCTGTGGGATTCGAAGGCTGCTCTTTTCTGTATAGAGCCGCAGGAGAGCGTGAGAGAAGAACGCAGAGTGTTTGGGAGTTTAGCTTAAAGTTAGTTTAGTTTTTATTTTTCAGACTATATTATTGTAATAATACAGGGACACTCAGAGACTCTCTTGGACCTTGGTGATTTTCGGGGTCTGTTTCACCGAGCACTGGTGTGCTCGGGGGACCTCACTGCGTTTTTCACCGATTTTCAGTTTTTATCGCCTTTTTCTTTTTCTTTGATTTCTTGAGGATTTAGCCTTAACTTAGGAATTTCCATTGCTTTGTGACGTAATTAATTAGGGCCCAACCTTTATTATCTTGCATGTTCCTATAGACCAAATAATTGGACTTTAATTAATTCATTAATAAAAAGCTTACCTGGTCACTCGAGGGGTCACATGCTGCTAGAGGCTGTATATAGCGCTAGTAGGATCCGTTGTGGCGGACACCGATTGGCATCAGAGACCGGACCCCGACCCCTCCCGTTGACCCATTAGCTATTGTGCTTCACGTGTAGAAATTTCTGCTTAAGACCGATTTCCTCGCTGCATCATTTAGATTAGTTTCTTCTTTCTTGTTATATTAAATGGCAGGATCGTCTTCTTAGTCTTCCAATTATTTTGAATTGATATCAGACTTTTGAGAAATATATATAATCAAGCAGAAATTGGCAATTTAGAGCTACGATGCCCATCCAACGTTATCCCATAAGCAAGAACTGACTGTCGGGGACCTATGGCGCTATCTTATCCGACTTTCCCTTCCCAAAATGGGATTCTTTAGTAAGTAAGCTGGGAAGGATTCATTTTCATTCCTGGCGGCGTGGCGGAATGCGCGGGCCTGGGGGCATGAACGGAAGGCAGACAAGAAGGCATGAAAGGGTGTGCATCGTCTAGCAGGCCGACGGCACCGGCTCCGGCGTCTGACATCTCTTCATCCGGGACCCTCTTCCTGATCTCAACGGCCGAACTAGCCCCACTCGAAGAGCAACGCGTTGAGGAACTCGTCCAAGCTCAAAGTTTGTGAGAAATCATCCCAAAACATCCACCATTATATATTGATATAGAGTGGAGTCCGAAGGGGAATATTCCCTCCTCATGGTTGAGGTGATCCTAGGCCCCGTGGAGTTAGAAAGCCCTGATAATGCACAAGTCGTCATGGACATGAGTTGGAACTTGAAGGAAGTGGAAGCAAAAGCTGGACAAACTGCTAAAAAAGAGAAAATAGGTGGGGAAGGGGCAAAGGGGATGGGAGGGACTAGTAAGGAGACTGACTTTTCTCTTTCTTTTCATTTCTCGCCTATCTTGTGTGGCCATTTTGTTGTGGAGGCGCGGGCAGGCTTTTTTCTTGAATATCAAGCATAACACTCTTTCTTCGTGTCTTTTCTTTCCATCTGAGTTCATCTCCCTCCTGGGAGAAGCCCTACGCCACGCACGCTTCTTTCGGGAGCGTCCCCATTCCCCCCTTCCAAACCGGTTTAGAGACTCTGGGAATCGAGTAGATCTTAGCCGTACTAGCTGCATCTTCTTTTTGTGTTTGGGGGGAGCGGAAAGGGGAGTGGAAGGCGGGGATCAAATAGCATTTTCATGCATTAGGAGCGTGTACAACAACCTTAAACGCACAAGCCTCATCAGCTTCCCCCTCCATCCTTAGAGGAGCCGTATGAGGCGGAAGCTCCACGTACGGTTTTGAAGCCGAGCCTTTCCAGCAATGGGGCCTAGGGAACGATATGATGATTGGTTTAGGTAGGGTGGCCGGCCTACTATGGGCACCTGTGGGTCTCCGTGCGTGAGAGGAACAATCCATTCATGGCTTGGACATCATTGGACTCATCCTCATGTCAAAGGGAAAAATAGCATGTAACAAGAACGAGGCGAGGGGATTCCCCACTCCGAGAGGGGAGCCTCGTGAGCCGGGCTTTTCGAGATGAGGCCTTTTGACGAAGCCAAGTCAATTTCGGGCAACCAAACCTTGCAACTGATGAGAAGGACCGGGGAAGCGTGTACGTTGTCACACTCCCTGCCTTCCAAAGGTGCCTAGAGTACAGGCCAGACGCAACAAAGCGACGACCTGGGAGCGGATTCCCTACCGGCAGGGAGACATGATACAACCATCTCGAGGCACAACACGACCTACAGGCAAGACCAGCGAGACCCCGGAAGGCTACCTTATTAAAGAGAACATTCGGGAGTCAGAGGATCCATAATACCTGCAGCCTCCCCTGACGTGACGCAGCTTTCCTTTCAAAGCGGGGGTAAGGGATTATTTTCTGCTACGAAAAAGAAAAAGCGGGGCAGATGTCGACTCGGCACAACCGGAAGATACATCCAATACTAATGATCTGTGCCTACCGATACAGGATTGAATACCTCATACTACTTTATCGGGATGAAGGAGCCCCAAGTATATAGTCCTCCAATAATCAAAAGGTGGAGTACAGAGAACAAAGAAGACGCTTGGGTTTGTTTAGGATGGTTCGATTGCCCACGGCTACCTTTCCCCAAAAGGAAAGACCGGAAGAAGAGAGAGGATAAGGCGAGGGTAGTCAGCCCTGCCCCATTCCCCAAACCGTGCAACATTTCCTTTTGCCTTTCTTGTTTTCCTTCCTAACTCCAGCCCCCTGTCCCTAGACCCGAATCGTCTCTCGTTGGCGCCCGGGATGGGGCCGAAGCCACCTCCCCTCTGCTGAGCTTTGGGTCCTTTTTTCCTCCTCGAGACCTAGTCTAGTGAGACAATTATCGCGATTTAGTCGCCAACTCTCACTATATATCCGGGCGGCTTCTTGATTTTCTCTTGGGCTATCTATATACTTTAAAAACAAGTTCCTCAACTAGATAATACAAGCTTTTTTGAGAACTTCAATATATATATATATATATTCTATGTAAATTATAGCTTCAAGTTCGGGGGTTCTCACTTCGACCCTGATCTTCTTGGCGTCTCCGCAATTTTCGAGAAAGATATTTAAAAGGAGCTGGGATGGGGCCAGTGTTTTTTAGGGGGTCTTTCTAGCAATAGCATGACTACCGTTCTAAAGGCATCTATTGTCAATGCTTGGATGAAGTCAAGCAAGCAAAAGGGCCACTCGCCCTCACTAGTAAATGGGCAGTGTCTAAAATCAAAAAAGGACAAGCAGGAATTTCAAATGGGCAAGGAAGGTGCGGGGAGTGATGACTTTCGTCTGTTCTCAGTACTCCAACCCAACAAGACAAGCCAGACTTATTGAAAGTGGCAAGTTGTTCCTACTACCTTCGGGCTTGCCCTTGTTTCTGCCTTCGAGTCTGAGATAGAAAGTTGCTAGTGGGCTAACTATTTTGAAGCAAAAAACCTTCTTAGGGCAAGGTCTATTCTAGGGTCCAATTGAAGTGCGACGTTTTCTTCCAGACAAATCTTGCTAACAAGTAATATTCTAATAGTTGCTAAAATAAATAAACAAATCAAATAGCAACTTCTATTAGATTCTCGTAGAGGAGACGGTCCTTCTTCCTTCGCTCTCCCTGCTTTTCTAGAAGAAAGAGTCCCACTAGTTACGCTGCTCACCCCGCTAGCCAAAAGCCCTCACCCCACTTATAGAAATATGTGCAGTCTATTCAGATTCAATTGGAGGATGGGGATTCAAAGTCTTCTATCAAAGAGCGGATAAGATCGCAGCAGAAAAGATATAATAGTTGTTAAGATCAAAGGTCTCGAGCGCGTCGATCTGGTCTGGAAATTTCTCCAAACTAGTTGGAATCACAAAAGAGGGCCTCCTGGTCGTATAGGGGCTTGATAAGGGGGTATTGGGGGGCTTCCCTGAACTTGACTACTCGGCGCAAGAAAGGGGAATTTCTCCATCACGCGACGGATGTGATTCGATAGATGAATAGGCGGGAGAAGAGCGGTCACTATCTATTTCTTTTGTCTGGGAAGCATCTCTTTGGTCTTTAGTTATCCAGAGCAGTGGTCTTAAGCATCTGAGGCCCAAAAAGTCTAAGGCTCTGCACTTAAGAAGTAGACTAAACAAATGGGAGAAGGCCTCATTCGGAGACATGCCACAAATGTCCATAGCTTACCTATTCCTTAGCTAATCTTAGCCACCTTCGCTACAAGCAAGCATCTTTCGCACGACTCACATCCTGGCCCTGGGATAAGCCTTCGCCCACCTCCGGAGCGAAAGAAAGCAGTTCAGAGATGTCATACTCTTTTGCAATGGTCATCATTCGCGTTCATTTCTCAATTTGACCTTCCCGACTCGACCACCCAGGATCAAAAGTAGACTATTTTTCTCTTATCAAGAAATTCCCTAAAATCTAGATAATCTAGTCGATTATTCTCTTCTTCTTCTATATTTCTTCTCTTTTATAGAGTTCTCACTCTAATTTTCCACCAGCGGTCAACAACCAACCACAGCTCTTTATAGTTCAATGCCGAGCAAGTCAATCCAGTAGAAAAATCGAATTAGAATTTTATCTTGATCTTGGAGATGATCTATCTTTCTCCCATGCTTTCCGTCAGTCAACAAACAACCACAACTCTCTATAGTTCTTCAAAACTCGTACAGGAAGGAGTCTCTTTCTATCTGGAGGGAACAATTTCTGATGAATCAATAATGCCTCTACTGGATAAATTCACTTATTTCACACAATTCTTCTGGTCATGCCTGGTACTCCTGACTTATTATATTCCTATATGCAATGATAGAGATGGAGTACTTGGGATCGGAAGAATTCTCAAACTACGGAACCAACTGCTTTTAGACCGGGGGAACAAGATCTGGAGCAACGACCTTCCCCAAAAAGAGAAATTGGAAGAGGTATCGATCAAAGGTTTTAGCACCGGTGTCTCCTATATGTCCTCAACTTTCTTCGAAGTATCCCAATGGTGTAAGGCTGTCGACTTATTTGGAAAAAAGAGGAAAAGAACTTTGATCTCTTCTTTCGGAGAAATCAGTGGCTCACGAGGAATGGAAAGAAACATTTTATATTTGATCTCGAAGTCCTCAGAGAGCACTTCTTCCAGTCTTTTGACTTGTAGGAATGACATAATGCTCATCCATGTTCCACACGGCCAAGGAAGAATCGTTTTTTAATCCCTCCCGGTTCGTCACGCTTGGGGAAAGGGGGGCCGGCCCCGGGTAGGGCTAGTATTTGTATAATGTCAATCGTCAATGTTCTCGAGATTCTCAATATTCCGAGAAGGGAGTGAAGGCCCTTCCCAGCTTGAAAGTGAACTTGTTAGCTCCTCCCAAAGATTGACATCCACAGCCATAGAGGGTGTAATGAGATCATTTCCCAGCCAGCTTATATACTAACTGGACACATTCCCGCTGTTCCGACTTAAACAAACCTTCGGAGGGTCATCTCAATTCTAGAGAAGCTCACTCCGTGTTTTTAGTGAGAGGCGTATGCACATTCACCGGCAGAAAGAACAAAGGGGTAGGGGAGCACCTCATTCTCTTGTTTAGTCTCCCAAAGAAAAAAGAAGAGTCGGAGGGACTTACTCTATTTCTCTTCGGTATAACCCATACCCAAAGAGTTCTCCCGGAGGTGCACACTAGGCCCCCCTACCCCCGACGCACAGTTCTTGCCTGAAGTCAAGACCAGAGCGCATGGCCTTCCCTCATGCACTTCGAAGCATCTTTGGAAGAGGACTTTTCACATCCTCTTTCTTGCACGCAGACGAACAACCCCCCTCCCCCCCGACTCCCGCCCTGAGAAAATGAGATATCTTTCAGTATATATTGCATGAAGAATCCTGATTTCCCCAGATATATAGTGGGAAGGTCATGCTCGATCGAGAAAGTAGTCCAAAAAGAAAGTGGAGCGGTCCGCCTCTGAGTTCTCGTAGTCGGATGAAAAGGAACTACTAAATAAGGAGTAGGTAAATGGGCTTGTCTTTTTTTCAGGGGAATAGGGAAATGAAACTATTGACAGAGACTCCCGGCATTCCCGGCTTATCGCGTTTATTACTAAGTTTGCCCTATAAACATTTTGAGCCTTCTCTTTCTAATCCTAAGGCCCTCTTCCTTCGTCCTCTAAGGCATAGGCTCCAATCTTCCGAGGAGAGGGAGCTGAGCGGTTCTATCTCATAGCCGCACGCACAGATAGCAGAAGTCAATTAGAGCTCAATCCAGGGGGTGGACCGTGCATTCATTGATCAACAATCCTTTCCGGACAACAATGCAAGATGCTTTTTCTTTAACATTTGCTTTTCCCGCTCTCTCATCTTCTTTCCTCTCGTCACCCTTTCTGCTACGTCGTCCGTCTGACGGGTAAAGCAACTCCTGTTTACTAAGAGATCTTCCGCTTCTTGATCTTTCAGTCGTCTCACTGAAAAGGTGAGGGGATGAATCGGACCAACTTTCTTTCGCCAGACCTGCTCTTTGTATATCAGTTTGCTCCGTCCGACTAGGGGAAGTTAGCAGTAATGGCAAGCTTCCCTGCTTTTTTTAGCAGCCGTATGGAGCCGAAGGCGATGGTTTTCGCTCGACATTTGATTTGAAACTACATATTTGATTATCAAAATATAACTGCGAATGTTCGCTACTATATAAATATGTTCGTTTTTGAATAGGAAATATGTTCTTAAAAATTGCAAAAGTACGTCATGCTTGGAGGAAGAAGGGGGGAGGTAGCGCGCAAATGAGCACTGAAAAGGGTTGGTGTGTCCCCGCGTGTCCGCAAGCTACTATAACAGCCTTCTAGGGCCGGGAAGCGGGGGCTTCCGAACACGGCCCCTCCCGTCCCCGAGGACTATCTCATAATGGGGGGAAGGCATGTATAAGGATATACAATGGGAATCCAAAAGCTCTGGCCTATCTTCGAGGCCTTAAATATTTAATAGAAGCCGCACTTTTCTTCTTTCTTCCGTGCCCCCCTTTCCCCCTTCTGAGGCTGCTGAGGCGGATTATTGTAAGCCAAGTCGGATGTTGCTTTTTTTTGAGTGATTTTCTTCTCGACTTTCCCACGTAGTTCGTCGGTCAAACCAACGATTCTCCTCTTCGTGAAGTCATAGAGAGAGTCTTCACTTTTTCTAGTATTACTTCTAGAAATGCCATGAAAGAACCATCCCTTCCTATTTCAAATGAGACTATAAAGCCTTCTATACCACTTCGTGTTAGGGGGCACTTCACTTTAAAGCTCGCTCAACATTTATATGATGTTATTTGTCTTTTTCCCATTCTATAATGATATTGAAATTCTCGGGGGTTGTCACTTTGATGCCCGGATATATAGTACGAGTTGGCGACAAACTGACTTATATAATAGTCTCGCTGGGGTGAAGGGGCAGTTTACATACAATCGGGACAAAGTGGTTTATGATTGAATCTCAAAGGCATTCTTTTCATTTGGTAGATCCAAGTCCATGGCCTATTTCGGGTTCACTCGGAGCTTTGGCAACCACCGTTGGAGGTGTGATGTACATGCACTCATTTCAAGGGGTGCAACACTTCTCAGTTTGGGCCTCATATTTGTCCTATATACAATGTTCGTTGGTGGCGCGATGTTCTACGTGAATCCACGTTGGAAGGACATCATACAAAAGCTGTACAATTAGGACCTCGATATGGTTCTATTCTGTTCATAGTATCGGAGGTTATGTTCCTTTTTGCTCTTTTTCGGGCTTCTTCTCATTCTTCTTTGGCACCCACGGTAGAGATCGGAGGTATTTGGACACCAAAAAGGGATTGGGGTTTTAGATCCTCGGGAAATCCCTTTTCTTAATACCCCTATTCTCCCTTCATCCAGAGCAGCCGTAACTTGGGCTCATCATGCCCTCCTCGCGGGGAAGGAAAAAGGGGCAGTTTACGCTTTAGTAGCTACCATTTTACTGGCTCTAGTATTCACAGGCTTTCAAGGAATGGAATATTGCCAAGCACCCTCCACGATTTCAGATAGTATTTATGGTTCAACCTTTTTCTTAGCAACATGCTTTCATGGTTTTCATGTGATTATAGGTACTCTTTTCTTGATCATATGTGGTATTTGCCAATATCTTGGTCATTTAACCAAGGAGCATCACGTTGGCTTCGAAGCAGCTCCATGGTACTGGCATTTTGTAGACGTGGTTCGGTTATTCCCATTTGTCTCGATATATTGGTGGGAGGTATATGAAAGAAGGAAGAATAAGTGGATTGAGGTTATATTATCTCGAAAAGATAGGCTTTTCCAAAGAATGGCTGCCCCCCAACCTTCCCCCCTTTCCCCCAAAATCCCTCACATCCCTCCCTGGTAGATCATGTTCACCAATCAATGCCTTTGCCTTGGTTCTTTTTTCATAGCTCTTTTTCTTCGGTTATTCCAAGGATCAAGAAATTTCGGAAGAAACCTTTTTTTGTCAGGGGCTGAGCCCCTATTTGAGTAAGGAGCAAGCAACCTCTTTTGCCCTTTCCGGTAGGGCCCTGATCAGATCGCTAGGAGGAATCTTTGATTCATGGCCAGAGATCAAGGCACAGATCGGTCCGATCTGCCAAGGGAACTATCCTCCGGGCATATTACCTAACCTACTATGATTCGCACCACGTCGACATATTATTCAAAAGTCACTCGGATCTTGCTTTCGTTTTTTGTACTAGTATCTTCAACTCCACTCTTCGAGGGGGGCTCACAACGACTTTTGGGCTGCCCCCCCCCAACTTTCCCCACAAGGAAAGGGGTGTCGATCTGTTCCACTGAAACTTCATGTCAGGTCTTTCAGCAACGTCTTTCTCTGGTCAATGTCATGATTTTTGAAACTCTATAAGTGGCTGGTCATAGTGAGTGAGGGGTCGATAGATGGATCTGTTTCTGGGCAAAAAGAGGAAGCACTGCAGGGTAGTAGGTCCAAGGATGTAGATGCAGTATTCACAAGCGCCTAGTATTCCAGCGGCCAGACAGAATTCAATTTTTACA
The DNA here is from genome assembly GCA_037367405.1 of Ottelia alismoides. Classification (NCBI taxonomy): domain Eukaryota; kingdom Viridiplantae; phylum Streptophyta; class Magnoliopsida; order Alismatales; family Hydrocharitaceae; genus Ottelia; species Ottelia alismoides. Next base: position 204,666 of record JAZKJV010005870.1, on the reverse strand, counting down.
ACCCAAGGCACGTAGTGTTAAAGCAGAGTTTCGCCCTGAGCTATGAAGATAGGGAAGAAGCTCCTTACGGGCTCATCTCAAAGTTGATTTAATATAGTTCTGACGATCATTAGTAGTTGGAAGGCCTAGTATGGATGGGAAGGATGGCAAGGAGGTATACTGGCAGAGCAGGAAGATAGGCAAAGGGGGAAGCGGCTAGAACTTCTCCTCCATCTTCGCATAGCGCTATTGAGAAGGCCAGTGTCATACCGCGGATCAAGCGATTAGAAACTCATGTCAAGGGTTGGTTAGCTTATGTCTACGGCCGCTATTCCTTATCAACAGAAGCGTGCTTTAGGATCGAAAGATGACCTCAACACAAGTCCTCTTCTTCCTCCTCTACGCTCTGCTTCGAGTCGTTGGATGAGGATTCGAACAAGAAACAGAAGGTGGAGAACACTGTCCTCAAGCAAGCATTTAGTCTTTGTGGGCTGAGGAGAAAGAAGATAGCCCAAGAAAGGCCTCCAACCAGAGCCAAGTAGACAGATAGCCTTGCAGGGACCAAAGGGGAACCAATTACCAAGCCGGTCCAAGCTCCGCTCGGTGATTAGACGTAGGGATTGCTCCTTTTAGGTTCCAGTGAGTTAGACTCATGCTTCACCATAAGGTGCATGCTGGAGGAGTGCACTAGACCCAGGGTCATAGGCAGGACGTCGGCATTCGTTGCATATCTGTTTGAGGGAAAGACGGCTTTCTCATTCTTGCCCAGAAGCGCTAATCACGAGCTAAACTCTAGAAGATATATAATAGCCTCTCAATTCTATCTAAGAGTGCATCCTTTTATTTATAATATTATGTCGTTTTAATTCAATTCAGTGACGCGAAGCAGTAGCAAGAAAAAGGCAAGCAAGCAATGGAGCCAAAGCCCCAGTCAATTGCGAGTGTGTGAGTGCGCAGAGACTACTGTAGGTACGGCTTCGGTCAGTGCCTTTGCATTTAAGCATAGTAAGAGAGATTTCTTTATGAAAGATTTTGAGCTACAAATATATAATAAACAAACCTAAAGCGAAAAGAAGGTCAAGATGTTGACGAATAGGACTAGTTTCAGGCTTATGACTATATATTAGGTCTGTCGACCCCTCTACAGGTCAACCTAGGCCTTCTCTCTTCTTTTTGAAAAGCGTACTTTTTCGGGCTAAGCAAGGAAGCAAAGATCAATGAGTCGGCCTCTTTCGAGGCTGTCCAGACGAGATTCTCTTCCCTTCTTATATAGTGTTGATCCGATTGATGATTAGAGGGGCAAAGATGCTCTTCTCTGAATTTTGACCTCATCTTATGCTATCGTGAGCACATTTTGAGTCGTCTGGTTATCGGGTGCTTATACGATTCAACAGGATGCTACTTGACCAGTCAGTAGTGGAGTGGTCTAATCCAGGGAGTAGCGATAACCATACGTTCGACTCGAGGATGCTGTATAGGCAACTATAAAGACTAGTGTATCAAAGACGAAGAAAGGTACATAATCATTGACGAAGAGAAAGGCATAGGGATTGGCTTGCAGCAAATCTCTCGACGCACCTTAGAGATGTCAGCTTTCAGAGATAAACTAAGCCCCCAAAAAAGCCAAAAAAACACTTTTCTCCAATACCTCTAAGAAACTATATAATATTTATAGAAGGCGATCTATCTCTGTGAATCTCTATGTCTAAGACATCAGAAGCTTCACCCTCATCTCAAAATTGAGCTTTCGAAAATCCTTAGTGTCATGCAGTAACCCAAGATCACTACTTGCAAGCAAGATGTCATCCTGAATCCTAAATCTGAACTGACTCCCACTGACCTGAAGATATATACACAGATAAACAATGTTTTCCTTGATTCCATTTTCTTCGCTAAGATCAAAAGTAGAGAGGGATGGATTTTTTGAGAAGGGCCATAGATTGATTTCTTGAACTTGCAAATGAGGTCTTCTACCTCTGAGAAACCTTCAGGTATCACAAACATCAAGATCCCCTGATCTACAATATTAGGAATGAAAAGATCTGAAATGAAGCTCTAAGTCAAAGTGAGCCACCAATGCCCTATAATGACGTCCTCTAAAAGAGTCCTTCTGAGACACAAGAGAGAAGATCGAAGTCTAATCACCTTTTGACCCTCAACCTGATATCTCTCAATGTTGCCTTTGGAGTCTGTCTTGGTCTTCCCACTTGCACCCACCATCTGGCAACTCTACTACCTGAGGTTGGGGAGGCATTGCTTTCCTGATGAGGATGATCTTCAGCTACCTCATGACATACCTGATGAGGTGGCTCTTGATGTATGTTTGTGATACATGTTGGTATGCATGTGAGAACTCTTTGGTCATTTGACGAAGGCTTCTGTCATTTGAAATCAAGTAACTCAGAACTCCCACAGATTAAGTCATCCTCAAGAAACTTGGCAATGTCGGTCTCATTGATATGAGTAGGAAGTGAAGGACAGTCAAATCTATAACCCTCGTCGAAGGTCAAATACGCACTCACTGTCCTTGGATCTCACTTCTTCTCTTTTGGGTTGTACAATGACGCGGACATCCCCAAGGGTCAAATTAGGTTTCCTTCCTGTCCACAACTCGGAGTCTTGTGAACAGCCTTAGCTTACTTATCTATCTCCCTATGATCTTTGAACGGCTCTTAGTCTATGGCAGGAACCCTCTATAATAGGCTTCGGCCCACAGAAACAAAGGGAGAGAAGTGTTACTGATCATACTTCTGACCATGGGTCCGATTTCCCCTTTCGTCTACTCTAACTAGACTATAGGGCTGGGTCGACCAGGCATGGAATATTGTGCGACAATGACCTCAAGGTCAAAAGGACCTGCCATCCTTCCAATTTCAGTGTGCCTACCTTCGTACTCACCACCTCGATCTGATCTAACCACTTTAATAACCCACCTTAAAGACCTTATTGAAAAGGCATCAAGTGCTTCTTCTTTCTCAGATAGCAAGTAGATGTAGCCATATCTGGAGTGGTCATCAGTAAATGTGATGATCTCACCACGGTGGACCACAAATATCTGTATGAATTCATTCCAAAGTTCCATTACACCGTTTTGCACTTTTCTCGAAGGTCTTGGTCAGTTTTCCCTTTATGTAGTCCACGCGGATTCGAAGATGAGTGAAATCTCAATTGGGAAGAAGAAAATTATTCACTAGCCTTTGAATCTTCTCTTCTGAAATGTGCCCCAACCTGGCTGAGAAGGGACAAAGCCGTCCTAACTATCTGATTTTTCATTGACCCTCTTTTATCCCTCAGTTAAGAATTCCTTATATGTTGTATTATCTAAATTCACCTTATATATCATAAACCACCATTCCGGATCTGCGAGAACGTCCCACCAATTATTATATAGTGATTATGGAAACCTCATAGTCATTCAAATTCAATCGTCAACCTCCTGTCTTAAAATAGAAATGCAGTTTATAGAGGGAATCGAAAATGTGTTCTCAAGCTCTATAGTCAATCCGGAATCGAGTTGAAGATTGCATCTTCCTACTTCCTCCACGCGTGAACGTAATCCATTGCCTGAGTAGACAAAGCGTTCACTCTCACTTGGAGTCCTGTGGCTTTTGAAGCCCTGCAAGGTGCACGTGACAAGTGGAACCTGAGTCAATCCACCAGGTATATCTAGGAAGAGTACAATTCAGCTTATCGCAAACAGAGACAAAGTTTTGACCTTTCTTTGCCTTCTCGTACTTAGGACCATTTTTCGCCTGACTCCCACATTTTTTGAGCTTCTTGATAGTTGAATTTTTCTTGCCTTTCTTCTTAAATGAATGGTCTTTCGTCTCGGTTCGAAAGCCTCGACTCGATCAATGACCTCAGGCATGATTTGAAAGCAAGAACCGTCGAACAGCTCGAACTCTCCACCACAACATTTTCTTCTTTTGAAAAACCCGTAAAAAAGAGTACATCATCTTAGTTGGCTTAATGCTGCTCTTACGGTCTTGCATATGTTTTTGGTTTTGCCTGATCTCGAGAGTTCCACTATGGAACTTTCTCTTCTCAATCTCGATCTCGCGCACCTGAGTTCACAAAAGAATGCACTTGCTAAGCCTACTACTCAACTCAGTCAATCTCTTTTGATCTTAAACATGTGAAGATGTGGTGTCTAATTGTCGATTTTTTCTCTTTTGCAGGGACTCGGCCCTGAGCTTCACCCTCAGATCCACGTTTGAGCAACTAACTAGATATAAGCTTCTGAAGAAGAAGGAGAAGCTTATATGATTGTTGCTTCTGTTGGAGTGAAGACTTTCATCCCCATCCTCTTCCTGCTCTGAACTCCTTTCTCATGTCAAGGACTCAGACGCTCGGGTGCTGGAGCACCCTCACACTCAAGGGACCACACAGAAATGTGTGTACCATGCAATGTTTTGCCTCTTTTCGTCAGGTCATCATAGCCTGCAAGAACTTGCATGAGTGGTCTCGATGGTCAAGTCTTCCATCCCTAACCATTTTTCTTCATATATAAGCACCAATATATCCAAGCTCGATGAACCTATGTTGAGTTCTGGACATTTCCTAGCCAGGTTATGTGTAGTTAATACCGGAAGTCCGCACATTGGTCTGGAAGGCTTTTCTAGTATCACTCTCCTGCCTCCTTTTTTGCTTGAACCTTCCCCGATCGCATGTGACTAATTCTCTCTCTCTCTCTACTTTATTAAATATCAAGATGAAATATAAAGAAAAAGGATCTCACTTTGATCTAAGTTATTAAAAAACACTACTGAGTTCTCTCGACAACTAGAATATATAATTGCGAATATAAAGCTATCTCTATTTTCATCCCCCTAAATATGTCCTTTTCATTCCTATATTTCCTTATTTGAAAAACGATATAAAACAACTCAACTAGATAATATAAGAAACCATTATCTTCAATTAGATTCTATCTTTAACTGAAATTATAGATCCAACTTCGGGGGTTATCTTGGCCCCCTATAATGACGTCTTTCTATTTGATTTGAATTCGGGGGACATGGACTTTTAATTTGCTTAAGGTCGTGGGGAAAGTCTGTTTCATAATTGCATAAAAGGCTTCGTACCTCCTTCTCCCTCCCTTCGTCTTGGACTACAGCTCCCAACTATATATTAGGGCTCCATCCTTGCTTCGTCAACCTATTTGAAATACTATATAAAAGGGGTGGAGCATGGTTTAGGATGTGCGGAAGCTTTCTGAGGACACGGGGACTGAGTTCGAAGCCTATTATAGAGGGCTCCTCTTTCCGTGCATCTGTAAATCCACAGCTGACTGAGCGGTTTAACTTGTACAAGGGAGCTAGGTATGTCGGGTCGACGTGAGCGGGAAGGGTGGTAGGAGTGGCATCTGAGGATGACTTCGGGATCAACATATCTCAGCCTGAAGAGTGTGTGGCCAAATAGTCAACGCTGACCTGTGAAGCCTTGGTTCTTGCCAAGACCGCTCTCCTTCGTCAACTCCTAGCTCGTCGCCCGGATATATAGTGCGAGTTGGCAACTCTCGGAGAGGGCCAAGAGATAAGACCTTATCATGTCGTTATCCGATTGATTGAGATGTTTCAGTGAGTAGAGCAAAGGACTTCCTCGCGGGAAAATGAGAAGACAAAGCCATTGATTGATGGAGTTGAAGAGTCGTTGAGGTAGTTTCAGTAGTAGAAGGCAAGAAGTCGATTCCTATCCCTATTCTCGGTCTCACCTTCCTTACCGTAGGCACCAATAGCAAGAAGGTCCGACTCCTAACTACTAATAGGTAAGGACGGAGATAGAGATTCCTGGCCAACCTATTAGTAGGAACCTTAGCTACGAGGTATGATGGAAAGCTTGGTTCCTTCCTCCGGATAGCTGCTTCGCTCTCTCTTTTCTTCTTCACTCCACTCACTTAGAACTGCTGACTAGAAAAGAGGATGTACCCCTCCTTATTGATTGATAGTAGGACCCCCCGAAGCACCGACGCCCTTCCCCCCCATGGGCCCCCGATGTTCGAGGACCCTTGCAAGCTTCCCTTCTGTAGTCCCCTCTAATTGACATCATACGAATCGCTAGCCCTACCCGGACATAGATCAAACTAGTTGGTTCATGAGATATGTGAATTCAAGTGGAGTCCAGGAGTTCTTTCGTTCAGCCCCCCGTCTAGGCATACACCTTTTTTCTCTGCCTCTTTTCTCATTATTCTGGCTCGAGTGGGCCAGCGGCCTCCTCTCGTTGGGATTGGGTGCTTTAACCAATCACCCATGGATGCGCGGGAGAGTAAACTAGGTCTTTTTTCCTGCGGAGAAAGGGTCTTCTCCAAATACTGGTGTCTAGGATTCCAACAAGGAGACCTTGCGAAAAGCAATCCATTTGGACTTCGGGTCGGCCCCCTTTCCCGGGTCCTGATCGTCGCGGGGCAATATCTATCTATTTCTTCCACACAATATCTTGAGTACCTATGATGGTGACTACATCCGCTGGCATGTGATGTTTGGACATAGAATCGAGTCCTTGTGAATGGGCAGAGCCAGGTGCTCTTATTTGACGACGGTAGGGACGATTGCTTCCATTACTGACCAGAAAGACACCAAATTCTCCTTTAGGAGCTTCCACTGCGGTATAGGTAGAAGGAGCTGGTACAGAAAAACCCTCTGTATAAGGTTCGAAATGGTGAATTGAGGTAGAGTAGACTGAGGCCGGCGGTGGAAAGAAAAAGCCGCGGCGCCGGTCCCATCTCTCTCCAGACCTAACGTGGTAGTTTCCCATCATGGGGCTTTCGGTATATAGATTGAGCCATTGCCAAGGATCCCAATATTATCGAAGGTTAAGGTGAAGTCCCTGATATTGCTCAGTTGATCGATCAGGCTCCGCGTCCTTGGGTCATCCTCCCTCGGCTCCCCTAAAGCACTTCGCGGAATTGAAGTCCATCGTGTTAGCGAAGCTTTGTCGTGCCCCGGGAGCTCGCTTCTAGTGCTCAGCTTAGCAGGAAAGTGAGTGCTCTGCACCGATTTCTTTTCTTCTCCCCCGAGCCGCCTTATCGTTTGCGCTTCTCCCATGCTCAGCTAAGTCGTCGAACCTTTGTGCCAAATATATATTTAATCAAGCTTTCTCAGTAGCGAAAGCACTTCGCCCCTCCCGTCAAAGGACAAGAAAGAGCACCCTCCCCGCAAACATCACTTTCTATTAGTCGACGCCCCCCGGCAATTGCGAGCATTTCGAAATGCAATAAAAGACTGAAAGTGGTCCTTCCATCTTTCTCTTAATCAGACTGCGTTCCGAAACAAGTAGCCCACTTGAAAGAAAGGTCGTGTTTCAACCGGGGGTGGGTGTGTACTTACAGACTCTACGAGTTGCAAGTGAATGGATGCGTGGCGAACGGAACAAGCCATTTTCTTCTTCCCTCCCCCGGGGGCAATTGCTTCGCACCTGACTACCCCTTATCTGATGTTCACTTTGTCAAGCGTGGCTGCGATCTCACCGTCGCGGAAGCCTTTTCCCGGTGCGTGGAGCCCCACCCCAACGAGGAAGGTGTTAGTGCTTGCTTTCTCATGGAGTGTAGGTGGAGACCTCTTTTTGTGCTACTCCTACGGGAAGAATCAAAGGTCTTGGTTTTAGCTTCTAAAGGTTGCCCTCTCTCAGCTGGATGTTGGTCCAACCTACTACGAGGATCCCGTATCCCATACTAAGTGCTTCCTCTCTCGTGGGTCCCGTGGTTCCTATGCCGCTGCCTTTCCCGGTCCTTTTCTTGTAGTGCTTCGACCCACGAAAAGTGGATAAGATGGTTGCACTCCAGCTCACTCGACGAATGGGACGACAGTGGTCCGCCGGCAAGCTCGTTCTGATCATCGGACGCAGCACATTGGAATCCTGAAGCACCACCACGAATTCTACCGCACGTGCGCCTGCGGTGCGGTAAGGCACCACCCAGTTGTGCCAGTAGCCAACTCCGGCGTGTCAGCTTAGTGGTACTCATCAAGCCACAACCATGACTAGCTTCCCAACAAGGGTTCCTTTTCCCCCAGAAGCCCCCTCTGACCCCCTTCAGGGAGAAATCCTTCACCTTTTTTAGATCAGAATCGTATTATATACTAGTTGCGAAGGGAAGAAAAGAAACAGCCCTGAATCAATTGGGGTTCCCAATGCTTCTCCACGCCCAACTAGATGTGTCAACCTCGGGATGCTTGACTCCTAACCCCTGGTTCCGAGACGGAGCTTAACCTGAGTCTCGGTTAAGAACGGTGATGACCTACATTTCATATGGTGCACAATTCCATGGATAGTTGAATTCGGGATCGTGATGGAGGGCATAGCTTACGATCATCGGCTTTGATTATGCCCCCCGGCATTTGCTCCAGACATTACACAATGATCCGAATACTTTGTCGCATCTCATCCATACGGATACAGTAACGATCATAGCAATCTCCCCCGATACCTACCGGTACGTCAAAATCCAATTGGTCATAAACATCATAAGGTGCTGCTCATAGCATACCCCAGAACCTCTTAACATTACACCAATGAATCCCCAATCCTTTGCTTGTTGTGCAATGACAGTACCAATATCCACTAATCCTTGTTTCCAGATACGGTTGTCAGTTAACATCTCTTCTAATTCGTCGATACGAGAAGCAAATTGTTGTGTGAAGGAATCAGTATCTCGACATAAGCCAAGAGGCAGATCTTGTGCCACTCCACCAGGTCGTATGAAACTGGCATGCATCCTGGCTCCCGAGACTCTTTCATAGAATTCCAACAATTTCTCCCGCTCCTCAAAAGCCCAAAGGAAGGGAGTTAATGCTCCCACATCCATAGCATGAGTAGTTAAAGCAAGTAAATGATTTAAAATTCGAGTGATTTCACAGAATAAGACTCGTATATATTGAACTCGTAATGGTACCTCGCAATTTAAAAGTCTCTCTACGGCTAAAGAATAAGCATGTTCTTGGGCCATCATGGAAACATAGATAGGGTCAACGACGGAACGAACAACGAAACTTGACGACAGCTTTTTCGTACACGTTCACTTGCTTCACTTAGACAAGTGCTCCCCGAACCATGCAATAAGGTCACCCATAACACAGCTCTCCCACTTGAGTGACCTGGGACCTAGGCCGGAAAATGGCAGCCTTTTTTTGAGGCCCCGCCGGAAAAGGGAGAAGTATGGAGCCCTACTATATATTTCCCTTAGATCAGGGGCAGGGCAGCTGGAGTTCAAAAGTAGGACCGGGCAGGAGGTTCAGGCAAGAAGAAGAAGAGAGGCCTATCATGTGGGGGAGAAAAAGGTGATGTCATCTACCCTCCCATCTATAAGTCATTAGCATGCCAAAGTCTGTTCACGATTCGAAAAAAGACTCCTGACCGACCGTCCCCCTTGTGCCTTGTAGGGGGACCAGGCACCCTCCTTTCCAATCTTTCTTATAACCCCCCCAAAATAGTTCCCAATCGTCTGTCACGATATATAATAGGCGGTCGGCTTCTACCTTATCTTTCTCTTTGTTGCTGACCCTGACTTGACCTCTCCCCATTCTCCAGTCTCTCGCACTGCTCGACGTGTACGACTCCGTATGAGAACCTCCTTCCCATTCATTCTTTGAGAATCTGTCCACTCTCCGTTCACACGGTTATAAAAGCGGAGGAAGGGTGGGCAGTAGGTACCACGAGCCCTCTGTCCCACACATCGGTGCAGAAGCGATGTGTGGTTCACCGGTTCCACAGAATGCTCCAGTCTCTCAACAAATATAGAAAAAGTGTGCAGTCTTGGTGCGTATGCTTCACCATAGTCGACCCAGTTCCCGTTCTTTTCCGGTGCACTCGCTTTATATCTCCGATACAGAAGTCAGGACGCGGTGGGAAGGAAGCAGCCCCCGCCTCCGTCCGGTCGATCATTCCGCTGGCATCTCGCATTCACACCCCCGTTTGACTGCCGCTCGGGGATGTAGTTGTAGATACGTTCATCTCCGTGGGTAGTTGGCTCCACCTCAGGTATCCTTCTATGGCATGCTGTTGTCATCAACATATATAATATATCAGTTAGTCATATCTTCTTCGCAGCGGGTCAGCGCCTCCGAAAGAAAGGGAGTACTTCATTCAATGACTCCACGATCGCCCTCTAAACGATCAAAATAAGGTAAAGTTTGAAGATAAGTTTTGTACTCTATTAATTTCTCAGTCCCTCTAGTCGGGTGGGCGTCGGTCGGCCGGATCCCCCTCCAAACTGTACGTGCGGGTCTCCCCGCATGCAGCTCACGCCATTCGAGGTGATCCTGAGGGGGGAAAGGGGGGGTTCCACTGCTCGATACAGGAATGATGGTAGGCAAGGCTGCCGGACTCCTCCCCCATTTACTCGTTCAAGAAAAGCCGCCCCAAACCCCCCCTCTAACCTGGAATTTCCGTCAAATGACCCGGCCTCCCCTGGCTCTTCCACCGTCCGGGCTCCCTTTCCTCCCCCTTTTCCCTGCTCCCCTGGCGCAGGCCTACCGCGCTTCGCGCCTGCGGCCTTTTTGCCAGACGGTCTTTGCCAGTCCGTCCTCCCCGCCGGCTGCTGCTAATAAATTGGTGGGGTTTTCCCACCCTCGCAACTCTCGCTTAAAGGCTCCCTGTCTCCCAGGAAATTCAGTGGTTGACTTGGACATCAGGAGAGTTACACGTTCCACTATGCCGAGATGTGAGGTGCAGGTGGTGATAATCACCCCGGGGTATGCGCTATGTCGACGGGCACTCCAGGATCCGCCTACGCTCGTGAAAACCCGTCGGTCCTCCCCGACCTGATGTGTGGATAATGAGGCCACCTTCACAACCTTCTCCCTCACTTAATATTCTGCTCCGTGGGCTAAAGTGAGGCCAACCCTGTTCGCTTGAGTTGCTCAACCGCCCCGCCACTTGCCCGTCATGACGTGCAAGTCAAAACGGGAGGGGGTTTCAAAGGGGGACCTTTCTGGGGGGCAGTGATTTAGACGGGGTACCCCCCTTGGCATCAGCGGCTTCGTGCCGCACTGGAGTGATCCAATATATGGTTCCGCACGTTCCACCACTTCTTCGTTCATTTCCAATACTGATCGTGAAACACCATGAGCAGTAGGATGTTGAGGTCCGGAATTCAAAGTGAAATTTTTGATTTGCCCGCTCCTAGTCATCATGAGAAAGAAAGGAAGAAAGAAGAAAGAAGAAAGAGATTATTCCCCTCGACGCTTGTCCAGTACCCCCCGGCAAGGGCCTTCGCCCGTGCGCGAGGGATCTACCCTACCGTCTTGCATGCAAGCGAAGATCCTTTGGTGGCAGAAAGACTGAGCGATGATTGATGCGACGGGATTGATTGTTTTAGAGAGAAGAGAAGGATCATGGTGCCTCGGAACCATGACATCCGGCAACAAACAACATCCCCTTGCTGCGTGCAAGATACATCTATGCCGGCCTTTCCAGCTTATCGCGTTTATCGCGATAGAAAAAAGCGGCAGCGGATCGACCTTCTTTTCTCTTTGGCTTTATTTGCAACTATTATTCTTTTTTCACTTGTATTTAATGGGCTTTATTTGTCAACGGCTATTTCATTATTTGTTCTGATCTTAGCCACTTGCAAGCAAGCGGTGGGATGTTGTGCAAAGTCGAGGTCTCAGAAGCCTCCTCATGAAAGAAAGTGGGGAAGCAGAGAGTGGGAGAAGCCCATCAAATGACGTATGGTCTTACTGGGCTTGCAGAGAGAGAGGAAGCAACCTTTTCCAGCAGTCTAGAAGAAAGCGAGCGATTACTCAGCAAGTTAATAATCGTGATATTCTTTTCCTTAATTCTAGTACCTATCCCTGGAGGGAATCTCACCTGTGTCTTTGACATGAAAAGACGATGTCCTAACCACTGGACGAAAGGGACAAAATGGGGGGAAGTTCTACTACTCAATAATTTGACATTGCATTTCTCATCTTATCTTTGACTTTCTTTCTCCGAGCTATATATATGGACCTGATTCCCTGCCTAAGCCCCACGTGATATGTCTCCTATAGTTGATTTCCTATCCCTGATAGAAGCAGAAGAGGCAGATAATAGGCGGTAAGTGGGTGAGAAGTCAAGAGGACTACTAGTCCTGAAGGACTGCATGCGCTGATTCTGGGACTGCCCACGTAATTACCTCGATGTGCGAGAAGTCACTCCAGATCATACATACTACCTGAAAAGTCCGGTCAGGCAGAAAAGGCATTGATCCATTGGCGCTTTCAGGTATCATCCTAGGATGAGACCTATAAAAAGCTTCTACTATATATCCTGGGCCTCTTTCTTCCAGGGAACTGAACGTAGTGGTAATGGACACTGAGCGGTACCGGAGCTTTGCAGAGTCAAGGGCACTCAAAGAGGTTGATGAGAGGGTCTAGGTTGTAGATTCAATGTGATCAATTACTTATATAGAGAAAGGATGTGAACAACTTGAATTTACACGGAGAAGACTGAGAAACTTCCCTTTTGAATAAAGGCCTGATTCAGAAAGCGCTTCGCTACGCTACTATATATTTTGTATATATTTTGTATATATGCAGGCTCTCGATGACCCAAGGAGCTATTTCCCGCCTGCCTCAGTTGAAAGTCTTTCCTTCAGCTCTCTTTATATATAAGCGGGTTGAAAGGAGTGAGACCTTTGATGAGTCGTGGGAAGCGAGCCCCAGAGCGAAGCCCCACAAAGTTGGAGCGAGCTATAATGACGTCCTATATATTAGCCTTTGAGGTGAAATAGCTCAGTCGGTTAGAGTGCTGGTCTGTCACGCCAGAAGTCGCGGGTTCGATCCTCGTTTTCCCCGCGTTTCGCATTCAGAAAGCTGATTTGAGAATGCCTTGACCCACCCTCTTGTAAGCCCCCTACTTTCCATCAAAAGCGATGATTCCACTATCCTAATAGTCTTCGAGACCAACATCACTATAGGAGGTGAGAAATGGACTAAGTGTCCACCCCTGAACCCTAATTATATAGATTTATATAGTTGCGGTTCAATGAGTTCTACATTAAGAAATAATAAATGACCCAGCCTAAATGCTAACTATTGACTTAGAAGGCTGCTCAATCGAGGGCTAGGATGAAGTTGACATGGCAAGTGGTGGTTGATTGGTTTTCCCGTGATTATAGGCTTGGAAATGGAAGTTGCATGATGATTCTGACAACCAAAGAAGGGAAAGGCCTATCCTGCCTCTACGTCTCCTTGCTCGGGAAAGATCTTAATGGATCAAGGAGTCGCCTCTTGCTGACTTTTCTTGGACCTTCCACCTCTCTCTCTACGCCAAGCAGAAAGCTCGTAGCGTAATCGACTCGTTCTTTTACGGCTTCCCTTGACAAGTAAAAGTCCCAAGAACTCCGCTAGGACTGGCTTACTTTCCCTCGGAGTGGAAGCGAGCTAATGAGCCTACAACTGCATTCATTATGCCAATTCTTCAGCTCTACTAGCTAATAATCCACCAGTCCAGCTCAATTAAGGTATATAATCATATCCAGATCTCATGAATTGCTTTTGCTTTGAATGCTTACCTCTTGCCACTCTTATTTTGAACTAGTCCGGTCCCCCCTAATTAATGCGGCAGGGCTGACTCACTGTTCCCAGGCAGGAATCATAACCTAGTCGACGATCCGAGATTTGACTTTCGGATGGAGAGAAGGCCTAGTCTTTCTTTTATCCTATTCTTGTGATGTAACTACTGATAAGGGGGTAGGGGCCCGGGGGGAAAGGAAAGGCTGACGAAAGGCTTTGCTTGCCCATATTACCTAGAGCGAATGTGATCTCTTTCCCGTAAACTGACGAATTGGAAGGCTGACGCGTACTGCAAACCACGATTTGTCCTCTTACCCTTGCCCTTGCCTGGGAGAACAATCTAGCTAGTGTCGTTGCTCTGTTCTCCGTTGCTTTTATCTCTTTTCGTACTCTTTTCGAAGCGGCCCGTATATAGAGCTTTTCTTGGTGCTAGGAGTAAAGGCAATAGGATCAGTATTAGGAAATGGCCTAAGCCCTAATATATAATCTCGACAGACTACGATTATCTTATATATTCTGGGCTAGAAAGTGAAGAAATGCCTACCTACAAGCACACTTAGAGCTATTACAATTCTTTCCATTAGCTTCTTCCTTTTAGCGAAAAAGGAAAGCGAAGGCCCTTTGCTATACACTGTCATGCTTTCAAGAGAGGCCCGAAGCTATACTAGAGAAATTCCAAGGGTCTACTGAAGCGTGTAGCTTGCTTTCTACTTCACTGGCAACAATCCTCAATCCGACTTTCCCTGCCAATGAAAGAGATAGGATTCGCTTCTCTCTCTGGTCTGGGTCAACTGGGCGGGGTGAACTCGCATGACCGGCCCGTCAACTCCCCTGCATCCTTCTCTGACTTGGAAGACCTCTCTGGAAACTAGCTTGAAGGATTCCCCGGGGTCTGTTCAAGCGGCTGCAATCTCCATTTCCAGAGTTGTTTCGTCGAGCCCTCATCCAGTGAAGCTATTTGATCTGAAGGCTATGGCTCCTCATTCTTGCTGAAGAGAGAGTTCTTTCTCTTGTCCCTAAAAGAATCTTTCCACAAGTAATGCATAATATAGCTCTGATGCACGGCTTTCCAATAACTAAGATTGCTCGGGGCGGAAGACTATAAATGTCTTTTTCCTTGTCCTTTCCTGATGAGCCAGTCGTCAGCTATATATGTAGTTCGGGACGTTCGGAAGGCTCGTCGATTCTCGTCCTCTTTTCTGGATCTAAGGCCAGGGACTTCACTCGTGTACTGATGAGACCACGAGAAAGAAGAAAGAGCTGCGGAAGACTGTCCAAAGAGTATAGATTCCATCTTTCGATTTCTTATCAGAGTAGTGCACCAATTGAGGATGAGCTTGGCTTTGGCTGTTGAATTGCTTCCGTTCTATCCCGCTTGACGCACCCCTGAGCTTAGGGGGAAAGAGCGTCCGCATCAGCCTCAAATCATGTTCCAACTTAGCCCTGGCCCTCGTTGTTATCCCTTTCCTATGCTAGGTAGGACTCAAGCCTTAGTCGCATTCCCTGGCTTTCAGAGAGAGTTGAAAGATGCCCGCTCTCTGGAGGTGCGAGTCCCGCTCTCAAGAGGCTAAGAGTCGTATCTATTTGACTATCTATGACGGGCCTTTCTGCGAGGGCCAATTACATACATACATACATATATATATATATATATATATATATATATATATATATATATATTGAGGCAAGCCTCCTTCTTGAGCCTTCGCTTAGACATCACCTGAGGAGGACTCGCTCTATATATCGCGATTTCATTACGGGAGGTTGACTATCTTTTGTGGCCTTTGCATTCGCCTTTAGGCTTCCTTTGTGCTTAATTGATGGGTCCTACCTAGACTAGTTTAGCATTCGCCGGAGGAAAACTATTATAGTTAAGGGATTGGGCTTCACCATCGCGATTCTATGGTACGGATCGAGAGGCTTGTTGGACATGCGAGCCCACTGCGAGCCATTATGAAATAAATGTTATTGCAATTCACTCCTTAATCTGAAATAAAGAGTACATAATTTGCATAATAGGTCCCTTAGTAAATTAGGGTTGTGTACCATGGCCATCTTAATGATCATACAGCTGTTGATTCAATTATTGAATCATAGAGGCTGGTGCTTAGATGAATATCTAATGAGTTAGATTGAGGACTCATCGAGCACCTTCAAATGATTGTTAAGAGATGATCTCCAGCCTGAGTAGGAGATGGCAATCCTATCTCATTTAGGCTGATATCTGACCGACCTCTTGATGCAGGTCCTCTGCATAGGAATAGAGATTCGGAGGTGTCAGATGAGTTAGGTTAAAGAGTTGACTTAACGAGATCGAGATAACCAAAGTCCTATATCATATCCTGTCATGATATAGGCACACATCCTCTGACCGGAGACAGATGTGTTACTATATGTCTGAGTATGTACATTTGGCAGACCAATAGGTTGATGACCTAATCAAAGTCTATACACCGGCGCGCTGGTGTGCATATAAGGGCATATGAGTAATACGATCTCTCAAAGGGATCATACAGGTTCAGTTACTGAACTGGAAGACATGAGCTCACTCATGAGATATTGGGAAGAATCAAATTACATGCGCATGGTCGTCTCGCTTTGGAAGCTTGACTGAATTGGTAGGTTTGATATATACTTTTGGAAAGTATATGATCAAGACCTAGGTATGATATATGCTTTTGGAAAATATATGATCGATACCGACTCCCAATGATCGAATGAGAAACTTACTGATAAAACCACGAAGTAGACAGTGTAAAGTTGATCTAATACTTCGGATTTAATCTGAGTCTTCCAGTATGCAGGATGTACAGGTATTGGGAATGCCTGAGGGTGACGTGATCATAAACGGTTGTATAACCATGACGCTTCCATTCCTAGGGAGTGATGAAACGGGTCTGGATTTTAGTGACTCCTCTTAGTAGAGAAGTAATCTGATCTTAGTCCAAATGTTGGACATTAATCTGAATGTGATTCAGATTCAATGAGAAGATTAGATTTACGGTCGTTATTTAATCAAGCATCTATGGGAGGCCCGAGATCTGGATTTGAGATGTGATCTCAATATCCATGTCACTATACGTGGAACAATACAATCGCCCTGTCCTTATCTCCAAGTATTCGCGGAGAAAGCGCATTATCCCTGAAAGAGTTCATGGATGATTCTATTGTTGATATATGTATCCGAGCATTAAGAAAATGGATAATTAAATGTGATTTAATTATCAAGATTAATATGAATTTGATTCATATTATAAAGAGAGTTATCTTAGATAATTAAATGTGATTTGATTATCAAAGATGTGAATAATGTGAATGTGATTCATATTATTTGAACACATGAGATAAAGAGATCCAAGATGATTAAATATGATTTAATTATCAAGGTTAAGAATAATGTGGATAATAATATCCAATTATTCATAATATATTATAAATGTGATTTATAATGTATTAGAGAGAGTTAAATATAATTTATATTAGTAGATTAATTATTAATGTGTATTGGATACACATTGTCTAATTAATTGAAAATGTAAATTACATTTGGTTTTGGGTTGTGAATATGATTCACAATATTCCAATGTCAAGATTGCAATATTCCCAAAATTAATTGAGAATTATTTTGGTGAATTAAAATGCCAACAAATAGTTGTTGGAAAATAAGTAGAGAGAAATTCAAGGAGATGTGCAATCTCATGGATTGCCATGAGATTGCCCTCCCTTTTGGAAAGAGGGGGGGCACCAATTTCCTTGTGAAATTGGTGGTTGTCCCCCCCTTCCAAAGAGGAAGGTTGATCTCTCTTTATTCCTCTCTCCTTATTTGATTGATTTAATATGGTATTAATATTTATTTGATTTATCAAATATATTTTTATCAAATTAAATCACAAGTTGTTGGTTTTTACCAACAACAATCTTGACCATTGGATTGACATAAATCAATCTCATCCATTGATTTTATGTGTCACATGGATTGAGATCCATGGATCCCAAAACCCTATAAATAAAGAGGCATACCATGCTCTCTATTTTACACACAATGCTTGAGAAGCATTTCTCTCTCTTTTCTCTCTACTCGACAGCCCTCTCTCCCTCTCATGTGGCCGTCCACCATGGATGACCTAAGAGAGGTTCTCCATCGTCGCGGCATCGTCGTTATGCTGCTCGTTCGTCTGCTCGTGGATCTCCGTCTTCTTCGGTGCGCCTCGCTCGTGAAGAAGACATCGGATCTCGTTTGTCGAGATCAGGAGATCCGCCGCTTGGATCATCAACATGGATTGCGAGAAGCACGCGGTGCATCCCCGCGCTCGCAAGCGTCTCCTCCGTCGGATCGGACTTGAGACAGGAGGTCTCTTCATTTAGAGACTCGATCGCAACCACGCTTCAAGAGGTAATCCTATCACTTGTTTGTGGTTTAGACGAAACGATCTGAGAAGTGTTCTTGGATCATGCGGTTTCGTCGTATAAAATTTTTTAAATTCCGCTGCATCGAGAAACTAGTGCGACTAGTCGCTCCTCGTCGTAATCGATACGACGCTCACGCTTCCGTGATGCGCTTGAGTATCTAACCATATCCTTCAAGTGGTATCAGAGCCTTAGGTCGATGGTTTCGAATATGATTCGCTATCCGAGGACGACTTGGGTTCGTTAAGGTCGCGAAAGTTTTCTTCGCATTTGATTTCGCAGATCTGTTTAGTAAATAAATTCGGTACTGTTTAAATTGTTTAAACACGAATTTAATACTTGAATTTTGTTCCCCATTAAATAAGGAAACCATAGGATCTGAGTTTGCGTAAATCGGATTTCGTTTGCTCTAGATATGGTTGTTTTAATAAACATGTATTCACTGTTACGGGAACTGCGAATCTTAACGTAATTAAGGAGTTAATTACTGTTTAGAGACGCCTCGAAATGCGTGCAAATCATATAGGTTCTGTTGTAAATAAAGTTAGCAAACTATGGAAACTTACTTTTCTTAATTTGGATTTAAATTGATTGAGATATGCTAAATTTAGTAAGTAGGGGTCACTGCTGAAATTACTTTCCTAATCAAGAACCATGTGATTGTCAATTAATGAAATTAATTGTTAATTTCGAGAAATAATTATGGAAAATATTTGAGAAATATTGGAAGAATTATTTCCTTAATTGACTTGGCCTCAACCAATTAATTGATTAGATTTGATCTAGATCATAATTGGAAACACAATCAACAAACTCCTTGCTTTAATAGGATTGGGAATTTGTCTAGCAAATTTCCTTATAATCAAAATTGTTTTGATTATTATATGGTATAATTTCGGTTGAAGAACCGATGATCATCTCAAGTACAAATTAATCAATTTGGCATTATCCTTTCCCGAGGCGGATATGGTGTCTAGTCGGGGATCGCTGGGGTAGCGGGTTGCAACGTATGCGGTCCGTCCCACTCCCGCCGGTACTGGCCATGACAGCAGGTAGGGCCGGGATAATGTCCGAGGGATTAAGATGTATTTTTCTAATTATTAAAATACGAATTAATACGTACTTTGAGAATAATACCAAATATATTCAAGCATAAAATTAAGTTTGATTGATTGAATTGGATTGATAATTAATTTAATATGATTAAGTTATTTATGTCCAATTAAGAATACTCTAATATGATTAGAGTTAATAATTCCCTTGGAAGAATTAATTATATGAATGTGATTCATAGTAATTAATTAAATTTGAATAAGAGGTGGAGGATCACATAAGTGACATCCATGGTCTCCCGTCAAGGCGAAGGGTTTCCGTCGCCAGGGATTGTATATAGGAGACGCCTGTACGTAGTGACAGCTCCTATATACAAGCGCATCTGGATCGGACTCTTTGCCTCTCGAAAGAGTAAGGCTGTATGCATAGTGACCCCAATATCGGATCTTCATATTATTGGGGCGATATTGGATTGCGCATAGCGAGTTCTATTTTTTGTTGACGGTTGGTTCAATCAACAACGGATCAACATCACCTTAGGGGTGGTGGGCCCGGGTGTTAAAGACCGAATTGGGAAATGCAAGTTGGACTTGCAAGGCGGAATGTGTTCCCGCTTCTCTTTATTGGAGTTGCAGTTTCTCATATTATTGAGATGTAACAAAGGTAAAGAGGAGATCCCAGATCTTGCTGAGATATAATGGTAAGTATATCTCTTACATTGAAAGTGATTAAGGGAATGAACTTTCATTGTTGACATGGCAAGACAACTTTGATATAAAAACTCCTAAATCAAAGTATAATATGTATATATATATATATACACTCATGCAAATTTCTTATTTCAGATAATCCTTCATTAAACCCACTCAATTCTATACTCAATAATAACCAGTAAAATATCATGGATTGGATTCATGATCCAGATATTGTACTTGCAGTTGGATACATAATTATGTGGTTGCAGTATGCAAGTTTCCTCATAATAATGAGGAATGACAATTAAATAGATAGTAGGACTTCAAACCTAGGGTTTGTATGTTTCTATAGTCTTGATATCATCAAATGTGCTTTGGAAGTGATATGTTGATGATGATCGCAATTGTCAAACTAATCCTTATAAAATCAATCAAGATATTCTGGCATATGTGCTCTCAACATTTAATCATGAATGACATGGTTCTCTGCATCATGTAGAATGGTAGCTCTATAAGAGATGATGCATTCAAATTGTTTGAGTACCTACCTGAACCTATGTTTTAAGAGTTTAGATGGATGTAGGTGATGAGTGTCATCATTCTACTATCTTTACTCTAGTCATTCATGAAGCTTCACAATATTCATATTGTGTGAATTTAATGAAGCATATATAAGTGTTGAAATACTCTTATTTTGAATTCTTTTTGAATTTAACATGAGAGATCCTTTAGTCTTGAGCAATGGTTGCTTAGAGATAAAGGGAGCGCAGTGGAAGCATGGGTTGGACCCAAGTAAGAAGTATAGTCAAAGAGTTGATTGTACTTCTGTGACTTCCATCCAAAGAGTTGGATGAATGCCAATATTGCAATAAGTTGATGTGTTGATAGTATGACTATCAAGTCTGTCTAGAATCCTCAGAAAAGGACTCGGATGGAGCATCAGTATAATCTACATAGATCATTGATATTGACTTTCTTATTTGATGAGGTAAAGTCTAATAATTGTATCTCAATCTGCTAATAACACTTGCAATTGGTTGCATATGTATTAGAGTATTAGAAATTTGATCTTAAGGTTTATTCGTCATCCATGTTGAAAGTGATGCAAGTGTTGCAACAATTTCCATTGGATCAATAGACTTCATATTTTCAGTGGGAGCCCTTAGTCTTAGAGAATGTCTATATGACCTAGATATTAGAATACACTCATTGTTTGTTTCTAAATGTTGGGAATAAACATGAAATCTGGAATAGACCTATCATAAAGAGATATGATGGTGATATTTCATATAGTAATCTAACATCTAGTGGACTCTACTAAATTAGAAAATTGATGAATGGTTCATTAAGATTTCTAATACTGAAAATTAAACCTTTAAAGATCAATAAGAGGATGAAGATCATCTGATAATGATCTGGCATCATGTTTTGGACATATGTCTATTGATGTGATCAATAGACTGATAAGAGATGAACCTTTAGATTGTCTAGATGTTCAAATCTTACATACTTGTGAATATTGTATTCAAAAGTATAAATGTCCAATACACCCTTCCTTGGAATGGTGAAAGATGTCAAGGTATTCAAGATCTCATACATATTGATGTATGTGAATCATCTATATCAGAATAAACATTATGGATATGTGATATCTATTAATGATTATTTGTGATATGAGATTTCTTCTCTTCACCTAGAAAACCTTGAAATGTTCACAGATTTCACAATTTTTGTTTAGAACCAAAGTTTGAAGGAAGATGAAAAGAATTTGATCTAACAAAGGTAGCTTGTACCTATTAGATGAATTCAAGGAATACCTTATGGAGATGTGAATATCATTCCTATCTCAATCCTCCTGATGAACCTTAACTCAATAGAGTTGTAGGGAGATACAATTGATCATGTGTGACATGATTTGATCAATGATTAATCATAGCATAATTATATCTTAGTTTCCAGGTATATATATGTGGTAGAGACTACATTATATATCCTTAATAAGTTTCCATGTGATTAAGCTGGAATCTGGTACTAGAGAGTGCTACTTCATTAGGAAAATAAAGGATGGTATTGGATACTTACTTTATGACCTTGAGATTCTTGAAAGATCTCATCTTTGAGAATATGATTCTTATAGGATGACTCTCTTGAGAATGAAGATGAAAATGAAGTAAAGGAACTCATTTAATCTTGAAAAGAATGAGGCTCCTGAAATCGGAAACTAAAATAGATAATTAAAGATGAAACATTAATACCTCTTCAAATAAGTTTGAAGATGGATTCCATGTGTCAGTTAAATCTGACAATGATCGAACTTCATGTGATGAAGCTCCTGAGGATCATGACATGGAAAAATGGATGTTAGCAATAAAGTCTAATGTAGACTTAATATACAAGTGTTGTATATGGACCCTCGAGGATCCACCTATATGGGTCAGACCCATTAAGGTGTAAATGAATCTTCAAGAGAAAGAGGGGACCTGATGAGAAGGTAGAGACCTTCAAAGCACGGTTAGTAGTCATGAGCTACACACCGAAGAGAAGACATCGCTCGCGATGAGACTTGCTCTCCAGTGACCTTGCTTTAACCCATCAGAATATTGCTAACTATAGCTACACGACTTGATTATGACATCTTCATGATGTGAGTCAAGATGGCATTCCTCTATGACTACCTTTCTGAGGATATTCATATGAAGTAGCCCCAGGGCTTCATGGTTGAGGAAAGCAAGATGTGCTAGCTGAAGAACTTCATCTTTGAACTCCAATAAGTTTCTTGTAGTTGGAACATAAGATTTGATGAAATTATAAATGTTGTGATTTCAGATAAAATCTTGATGAACCATGTGAAGCTTAGTGGGAGTGCCATTGTGTTCATCGTGCTAAATGTAGATATTATTCTAATCATTCAGAATGATATAAGAATAAATAATAAGTGTTTTAAAATTTGGTTGTTCCATACTTTGAGATATGATCTCAAGGATACCTCTTAGATCTTAGTTCTGAAGTCGTTCAAAAACAAAGAGAAGAGGATATTGGGACCGTCACATTAGTAGTACACCTTGGACTTATTCCATTTTCTGAAAAAATTCCAAGAAAGGCTTCCTTCCCTTAAGATGTGGTAGTGACCTGTCTAAAGGGATAGCACCTCAAAGAGTTGAGGAAGTGAATGCTAGAACTGCTTGCACTTGTGCATCAGTTATGAGAAGCTGGGTATATGCTAGATGTGTACAAAAGCCAGATGTCTGCCATGCAGTGGGAGTAGTAAACTGTTACTAATCCTGCTATGGAGATAAAACACTTGGTTGCAGTAATAATAATATCTTCAAAGATGATAAAACTTAGGGATAGTGATCTCAAAGTCTTATCTTCAAAAGTTTAAGATCTTGTAGATAGTGATCTATAAGGGTCTAGACTGCAGATACCTTAGGAGATAGAGATCTCAAGGAATGAAGGTATTCTAATAAGGATTGTGGGAATACTGGTTATGATAACTAATAAGATGTAGTGTCAAGGACACTATAACCGACAAAATTGAGTATCGATTGCATAGGATGCAACATTCGCATTGGATGCGAGCACTGTTACTAGGAGATATGCAAGTGCCGTAAAAGAACTTGGCGTAGTCTCTTGGGAACAGAGTGACTGATCAGCTTACCTAGCTATTTTCTAAATAGCCTATGATTGTCACATAAGTGTGGGTTTAAATGATTAGCCCATTAATGGATCTTTGGGCTAGTGGGAGATTGTTGGACATGCGAGCCCACGGCGAGCCATTATGCAATAAATGTTATTGCAATTCACTCCTTAATCTGAAATAAAGAGTACATAATTTGCATAATAGGTCCCTTAGTACAATTAGGGTTGTGTACCATGGCCATGTTAATGATCATACAGCTGTTGATTCAATTATTGAATCATAGAGGCTGGTGCTTAGATGAATATCTAATGAGTTAGATTGAGGACTCATCGAGCACCGTCAAATGATTGTTAAGAGATGATCTCCAGCCTCAGTAGGAGATGGAAATCCTATCTCATTTAGGTTGATATCTGACCGACCTCTTGATGCAGGTCCTCTGCATAGGAATAGAGATTTGGAGGTGTCAGATGAGTTAGGTCAAAGAGTTGACTTAACAAGATCGAGATAACCAAAGTCCTATATCATATGTTGTCATGATATAGGCACACATCCTCTAACCGGAGACAGATGTGTTACTATATGTCTGAGTATGTACATTTGGCAGACCAATAGGTTGATGACCTAATCAAAGTCTATACACCAGCGCGTTGGTGTGCATATAAGGGCATATGAGTAATACGATCTCTCAAAGGGATCATACAGGTTCAGTTACTGAACCGGAAGACATGAGCTCACTCATGAGATATTGGGAAGAATCAAATTCCATGCGCATGGTCGTCTCGCTTTGGAAGCTTGACTGAATTTGTAGGTTTGATATATACTTTTGGAAAGTATATGATCAAGACCTAGGTATGATATATGCTTTTGGAAAGTATATGATCGATACCGACTCCCAATGATTGAATGAGAAACTTACTGATAAAACCACGAAGTAGACAATGTAAAGTTGATCTAATACTTCTGATTTAATCTGAGTCTTCCAGTATGCAGGATGTACAGGTATTGGGAATGCATGAGGGTGATGTGATCATAAACAGTTGTATAACCATGACGCTTCCATTCCTTGGGAGTGATGAAACGGGTCTGGATTTTAGTGACTCCTCTCAGTAGAGAAGTAATCTGATCTTAGTCCAAATGTTGGACATTAATCTGAATGTGATTCAGATTCAATGAGAAGATTAGATTTACGATCTTGATTTAATCAAGCATCTATGGGAGGACCGAGATCTGGATTTGAGATGTGATCTCAATATCCATGTCTCTATACGTGGAACAATACAATCGCCCGGTCCTTATCTCCAAGTATTCGCAGAGAAAGCGCATTATCATTGAAAGAGTTCATGGATAATTCTATTGTTGATATATGCATCCGAGTATTGAGAAAATGGATAATTAAATGTGATTTAATTGTCAAGATTAATATGAATTTGATTCATATTATAAAGAGAGTTATCTTAGATAATTAAATGTGATTTGATTATCAAAGATGTGAATAATGTGAATGTGATTCATATTATTTGAACACATGAGATAAAGAGATCCAAGATGATTAAATATGATTTAATTATCAAGGATAAGAATAATGTGGATAGTAATATCCAATTATTCATAATATATTATAAATGTGATTTATAAAGTATTAGAGAGAGTTAAATATAATTTAGATACACATTGTCTAATTAATTGAAAATGTAAATTACATTTGGTTTTGGGTTGTGAATATGATTCACAATATTCCAATGTCAAGATTGCAATATTCCCAAAATTAATTGAGAATTATTTTGGTGAATTAAAATACCAACAAATTGTTGTTGGAAAATAAGTAGAGAGAAATTCAAGGAGATGTGCAATCTCATGGATTGCCATGAGATTGCCCTCCCTTTTGGAAAGAGGGGGGCGGCACCAATTTCCTTGTGAAATTAGTGGCCGTCCCCCCCTTCCAAAGATGAAGGTTGATCTCTCTTTATTCCTCTCTCCTTATTTGATTGATTTAATATGGTACTAATATTTATTTGATTTATCAAATATATTTTTATCAAATTATATCACAAGTTGTTGGTTTTTACCAACAACAATCTTGACCATTGGATTGACATAAATCAATCTCATCCATTGATTTTATATGTCACAAGGATTGAGATCCATGGATCCCAAAACCCTATAAATAGAGAGGCATACCATGCTCTCTATTTTACACACAATGCTTGAGAAGCATCTCTCTCTCTTTTCTCTCTACTCGACAGCCCTCTCTCCCTCTCATGTGGTCGTCCACCATGGATGACCTAAGAGAGGTTCTCCATCACTGCGGCATCGCCGTTATGCTGCTCGTTCATCTGCTTATGGATCTCCGTCTCCTTCGGTGCGCCTCGCTCGTGAAGAAGACGTCGGATATTGTGTGTCGAGATCAGGAGATCCGCTGCTTGGATCATCAACATGGATTACGAGAAGCACGCGGTTCATCCCCGCGCTCGCAAGCGTCTCCTCTGTCGGATCGGACTTGAGACAGGAGGTCTCTTCGTTTAGAGACTCGATCGCAACCACGCTTCAAGAGGTAATCCTGTTACTTGTTTGTGGTTTAGACGAAACGATCTAAGAAGTGTTCTTGGATCATGTGGTTTTGTCGTATAAAATTTTTTAAATTCCGTTGCATCGTGCAACTAGTGCGACTAGTCGCTTCTCGTCGTAATCGATACGACGCTCACGCTTCCGTGATGCGCTTGAGGATCTAACCATATCCTTCAAGGCTTAGGCCCTAGGTTTGAGCCCGGGCAGAAAGAGCAAATCTTTCAAAGTCGGCGAACTAGGAAACCTTATATATCTATTAAAAGCTCCCTCCTTCCAACTAGTATATAAAAGGTCAATGAAATTTGGAATTAGTTGGACCCTCATTGATTCGCGTAAACAAGTCAATGCTCTTTCAACAGTGCGAAGCCTAGCCCACGAACTCTACGAGTAAGAACGTACGAAGGCCCCCTTATCAATAGTCATAATCAGGACAGAAACTGGGGAAGCACTGGATGATACTGGAAGTGAAGAGACATCAATTCTCCCGGGAATAGAAACCTGTTGAGATTTCACACTTCCTGACCATCCGATTCCGATATCTGAGTAGCAATTTCTCGATATAGAGCTCTTCCTCCTTCTAGTCTAGCATGGAAGAGCCATCTTGATGTTGTTAAGGCTGGAGCTACTAGCTCTTAAGGGTGGGGCACAGGAGTAGAAGAGGTGTGTGTGTTCAGATATGTATATGTATAAGTAGGATTGTGCTGGTGTGAGCAGCGGATAAAGGCGGAATGCTTATGTAATCTTTTCTTCCTCTATCTACCCCAGCCTCGGAATATATAGTTGCGGAGGAGGCAGTGGTTGCTAATACCCACTCGGGCTCCCCACTACTATCGCGTTGCTAGTTGCGGGCGGACTCTTCTTCGCCGCTTCCAGACCTAATTCAGCTCTCTCTTGATGTATGCTCCTTTCCTTTCTTAGCTATTTTTTCGCCATAACTAGAATATAACCGTTAGGGAATGACAAATACCAGTATTCTTCCCGTATCATGCAAAACAAAGATGGAAAGACTGATGGTTTCCTTGATTCCACTAAGACTGCAAAAAGAAAGGACAAAAGGACGTAGTTAGGCTTGCCGATTTAGGATGATTTAGTTAACCGTTGATGAAAGCTCCACGCGCCCAGTAGTAGCCCCTTAGTTACGAAACTGACGTAAACAAGGGAGGAGGAAGGTTTGTCTATCCTGCATGAGGTGGAGGAGCGAGCTTTTATAGATATGTGATTCAACGACGGAAGGAGAATTGTCCGACCATCTCTTTTCTTAGGCCGAATTCATTATACAAGTGGGACCCGGGAAAGCTGCTATTCTTCGCTCTTGATTTAGCCCCTTCCTTTGTACCAGCAGCCAGGTGCGCGCCTCCGTCTCTCCCCGTAGCGAGATAGAAGAACTCAGGTATGTGGTGAGCAATTCCGATTATATATCAGGGAGACTATTGAGAAGGGGGTGGTCAGAATCTACTATCAATCATCGATGGAAAGGATGAAGTCTACTATATATTAGCCTGTTAAAGGAGAAGGGTCCGCACACTAGAGGTGACTGCAGGTTAATAGGGAAAGCAAGTCAGAGGTTGTACGAAGAGCAGACGACGGACGACCCGCCTTTCCTAGTTATTCTGGAAAGAAAGACTAGACCCACAAGTCGTAGATAGACTTTATATACAGGCTCCCATTGCTAATAATTCAGAAGACTATCTTACTCTTTGCTAGCTAGAATAGAAATCGAACTTCCTCTACTTGATATTGGCCACTCATTGACTTCACGGTGCTGAAGATGACTAGATGGACACCGGAGCCTCGTCCCAACTCTTTTCTTGCGGATAGGCAGAGACGACTTCCCGAAGGGACCAACATGTGAAGCAGGAAATGACTAACGGCAGGAGGATGTAGCAGAGGGGTCAAAGGGAAGGTCGGACTCATTTCATAGGTTTGTTAGAGAGAGAGATCCTTGAACTGGAAAATCTTCGACAGAGACCTAGGAGTCATGCGTGCAAGCCTACGAGTCAGCGATCCTAAGGCTAACTAAACTGGGATTGACCTCTTTATCGCTCGCACCTCACAAGGGGTAGGATGATTTACAAGCAGCTTGACTTTCATGCTGCATACGAGTAGGGTGGTGAACCCTCCGACATGTGTTAAGCCTGCTTCAGCCTAATATAACAACTTAATAAACAGACCCCGACCATATATATCTTCAGAAGACAAATGTGGGTGAAGAACTGACTTGTCATATAGGCCAATCCTCAATATCTCGACAAAGATTTATATAGCCATTCTGCTCGACCAGAAGCTCCACGGAAAGCTGATAGCTCTGATTGATTGTCCAAACCGCAGAAAGCTCTGATTGGCCCCTTAGGCTCTTTCTGCTTATGTTATGGGAGGATCGAGAGGTCGGGGAAAGGAGTTCAAGGAGAAAGATGTTTGTCCAAGCTTATAATAGAGTAGGGCCTCCGCTCGTCACCTCTCTATGTTCGTTTTGTGCTTGCTTTGTATCGAAGTCTCAGCTGGGTCAGTCTTTAGCAGATAAGATAGTCTGGGTCTGTTCAAGCGGCTGCAATCTCAGGTTCTGGCAGACTTTGTTGAAAGTCCCGGGACCGGGAATGACCCAAATCGCTGTGACCCTCGAGACGGCTACCAATCTGGCCCGTACTCTATCCATGACGCACCGTGTTCAGTCACTAGGCATGCTTTTATAATGACGTAGAAAACGCGATAAAGAAAGAAAATGTCAGTTATGGCCCGTTAGGTTAGTGTTAGTTAATGAGTCTTCTATTATATTAATAGTTGTGAGTACGGGTTAGAGATTCCCCTTCCCGATGAGTGATGTGCCATGTATGTATGTTATTCCTGTCGCGTATACTTCTTTCACCCTTCGGTGGGTAGAAGGGTACAGAACCCAGGAAGTAGATTTCTTTGTGGTTGTATTCAAGCGAGGTCGGAAAGAGTATATAGAAGGATGAATGAGGAAGAAAGAACCAGACCGGGGACGCCAAGAAAGAAGAAGCTGGGATGATGACGAAAGAACCAGACCAGCAGGGATGCCAAGAAAGGACGCGGGATGAGGTTTTTCAGGATTTTCCATATCAGATCAATAGTGGAAAAAAAGAGTCTGATACCAGAGGGTGTGCAATTAGTCGACACAGGACGGGCTGAGACGCGATGAAAAGGGGATCAAACCGCGATCAGAGAGCTTTCCAGGTGGTGCGGACCCCTTATCAATAGTCAACCCTCTAGCCTTTGATTTGCTAAGTAAGTTGTTATTGACAGACGGGTAGCCGCTCCCCCTATTGAGCTAGATGGTCTGGTACTGACAGAGGACGAAAGGCAGGGAAAGTTGCTTACCACTTCGCAAGGGGGACCTCATGGGTAAACGTCGGATGAGCTGTCGGACTCCTTCCCCATCCCCTGAGGGGGGTGCGCACTTTCTCTTTCGATGATCCGTCAGGAACTCCGTAGTCAAGTAAGGTCGACATCACTGATGATGTTTCAAGGGCATGTTGAGAGATAGATAGATGCGGCATTTTTGAGAGATTTCACAGCTATTTGATTGACCAGTTCTTTCTCTTTCTCCTTCATTCCAAGACCGGCACAGCTCATATTCCTTCCTCATTCCAATAAGGCAAAACATTTGACGTCACCCTCAGGTTTCATGTCATCTCCCACCTACCTCACTCCTCCCTTATGAACACTCGCTCGACCTTTCTATTATACGGATAAAGCATGCTCTCTCCGCACTAGATAAGCAGCCACTGAGCTGGATCCTTCCCCTCACTCATCCCCTCGTCTGACTTGTCCTCCCCAACGTCATTATAGTCTTCCACTGCTCCTTCAAAATGTCAGCCACCACTTGAGATGAACTATATATGAGGGCTTAAAATTCCTCGCTGCTTTTTAACTAGTTAATCATGAGACCTGTCTCTCTTCGCCTTGATTTATGGGATTCACTAGTGGATACTGACGGTCAGCTCTCTCCTTCTTCAGCCGTTGGGGACGACATTTCCCAGGGAAAGAAAGTCAGAGGTAGACTTCCGCTCCCGTATACTTGACCTAGCATTGTCTACTTTCATGCGTCGCTCTCTTCCCTCCATCCCTCCTATTGTATAGTTTCATGCGCTCCAACTATCAACTATATAATCAAAGCCCTCTTTTCGTTCTTGACTCTTTCCTCCGTCCCTTGTCTGCAGATATAAGTTAGGTGATTGATTGTGGCCTTCGCGCACAGAATGACGTGATGCATTCCAAAAGGTGTACATTGGAACAGAAGAAGCGCATGATCTTCTCACTCACCGACCAGCCAGCTCTTGTACCCTCAAAAAGAGGCATCATCCATTCATTCACGGATACAGCATGCACTCGTCTACTTGACCACACTCCACTCGCACTCTTCCCCTCGAAGGCACTCCTTCCTCTATTGGGACGCAGTCCTCCTCCCTTGGGAAGACTTGTGACGGGGGTTAGAGTAGAAACTTGACCATGAGATAGCTTTCTTTCTCAGACCAAGTCTTGGATTTCGCACTAGAACACTGCAGCCTTCGGAGAAATCCACACGAAGAGGGCATTTGGAACGTCATGTGGAACATTCCTGAGAAAACTCCCCATGCCAGCCCGCCACCAGATGCCTGTGGGTGGCATCACAACACTCTCATCTCAGACAGGACTGCCAGTCATGTTGTGCCCGGGCAGAGGCCAAGCAAGAAAGCTCTTCCCTCCTTTCAACTAGTATATCAAATGTCGGCTTATCGGTTGTATAGAAATCATCACTCCGGAAGATGCAAACTCAACATATAACAGCTCCAAAGAGGAGAGACGTGATGAGTATACCTATAAGGAGCTGAGCGAAGGAGAGATCAAAGGAAAAGAGGAAGAAGAGCCCAAGCATCTCAGTCGAAGGTAAAAAACATCCCGACAGCTTTCTTGTTTCCTTCCATTATATCTAGACATTGATGCCATGCCAGCCTGTTGGGCCCGAGGAAGCGGACGGCTATATAGAGAAGTAGTTGGAGCTGTGGAAGTTGTGAATCCTTAAATATCTATTTTTTTGGAGGTTCTATAAGTCGTTGTGGCATATTATCATGTGGTGGAATCGTCGATATATTCTTCTACGCCCCTAAAAAACCGCTTTGATGCTTGCTTGTATTCTTCCTAGGATCCCAGACCACGGTTCTACTTAGAATAGGCTCAGAAAGACACAACTAGTAAACCCTGATCCCTGCTTGAGCTTGACTGTGAGATTATCCAGTAGTTTGCTGACTTTGAGACCTTTTCCCTCTGTCTCTTATATGCTGACGCCTCTTGCCCTGCGGAAGTTCAAGTTGAGCGCGCCTTGATTTGATGACCGATATTACCTAGTGTCTTTCTCTGTCCTAGTTACCAAGGCTATCTTCACGTTCGTTCCTTTCTCGTTCTGGTCTTGATCTTCCTGATCACACTGGTACGAAGTCTGCGAGGTACTCAAGGATTTCAGCGAAGTAGTCAATTAGGGAGAAGCAGAAGAGTAGAAGCTGCGGAGTAGAGAAAGAAAGATGGAGCAAAAGGGTAGAAGGACTGGTAGCAACAATCAATTAGTTGATGGTGTCCTTGACTCGATGAGACACTGCTTACGAACCTCGAGCTACTATATATCGCGATATGACGCACTCAGTAGCTCCTAATGCTAGGGGGGTGACTTCCTGCAAAATCTGAATATGTAAACTTTAGACCTGGAAGAAAGGTGGGCAATGATGGATAACTGCTTTTCTACTCTTCCTGAGCAGGGCCTCTGAGGCGAAGTAGTCCATTCTTGGACATAGTTCATCGATACAACAACCTCGTCAAGCAGTTCTCAATCAATTCCTGAATCTACTGTCAAACAGACTGATATCATATCGCAGAAAGACTTCCATCCATCTTCTAGAGTTTGGGTAGTCTCTTCCCTCCCACGAAGATATAAATATATAGTAGAAAATGAGGAAATTTGCCATTTGTTGAGAAGCTTAGAAAGACTCGGCGAACAACTGGCTAACCTGCGAACTACTAGGGAATCTCTTTCGTCAGTCTTTCCCTACCGGGAAACCCAGGGCAGTCTACTGGAGAAATCCTTTTCCCAAGTTCTGGAATGTACTTGAGCAGACTCAATGTCATTTCATAGCTAACTTGGTCCGGGCTTGCTTTGTATTTAATGGGCTTGCCTAACAGTCAAGAAAGTGATCACACACAACCCGAACTCCTATTACTACCCTCAGGAATCACGACTTTCGGGAAGATGCATCTGGAATCGAATCGAGAAGATTGACGTGGTGAGGGTATACGGAGCGGAAAGTTAGGTAGGGCATCACAGCGGGCAACGCGATAAATAAATGAAATTGAAGGCTAGGGGAGGCAGGGACTAGAAGAGGGAAGGGAGTCTTGTTACATGCTTCCATCCCCTAGGACAAGATAGGAAGCAAGGGTGCAAGGGGTGTGATCATGGTTCCAGGTGAGGAATGGAAGGGCCCCTAAATCCCCAGGGACTAAGATCGAGGTCTTTCTCTCACTCCGTAAACAATGCTCAAACCCTGATTTTATATAGTGAAAGCCTCTCCTGCGTCAATTTCTACCTTCTCATCCCCCGAACCCTAATTATATAGATTTATATAGTTTCGGTGTAATTCTACATTAATAGTTGATTTAGCCAGCAATAACTAGATAGAAAGGCTTTCTCTTGCCTATTCCCACTCAGTTGGTGGATGTTTTCTGACGCAAGGAGACTGCGAATCAGCGTGATTGCATGTGTGATCTTTGTGCAGTGGTTTTCTGAGGAGATTTTTCCTATGAACTCTTAAGCATCTTCGCCAGTCCCAGCATTCTTTCTTTCTTTTATAAGCGTCGTATATCTAATGGTATCAACTATGCCCTCTCTTCCCGGGAGCTATATAGTTCGAATCGAAGAAAGAGAAGAGAGAGTCCTAGTTTAAGGCAGAGTCTCAGGTAAGCAGTAATTATACCTACTGTTAGAAGAATCAAGAATAAGCGCAGAGTAGAAGCAAGCGTAGTGGAGCGAGCAACTAGTATATAAGGGCCTTTCACTCGCTAGTTCTTTCCCTAGGTCATGTTTCATCCCTGGACTCAGACTGCGAGTGCTTTGGGGTAAAGGTGCCGATAGCTGATGTCACTAGTCTCTCTGATGTAGCATTATATACTAGCAGGGAGTACGGCTCGACGCGATGGTACCTAAAAAAACCTTCTAATCAACCGACTCAACGCTGGAGCTAACATGCCCAGCTTGTTGCATAAAAAGACATGACGATCTCGCGGCATGGACTCAGCAAGGTCTCATTGAAGATAAGATTGGTGAAGTAGTAATCTTCCCTTCATTAATTAATCGCGAAAAAAAGCGAAGAAAGTGGTTCCTCACCGGAACACTGGATTCAATGCAATATAGATAGCAGCTCTATTCTCGCAGTACATAGGCATAGGGAGTTTCACTCACACCAACGGAGTCAGCTCACAAGCAGTATGAGCCATAGCTCTAGACTCTGCTTCCGCACTTGAACGCGATCGAGTAGTTCTATTTAAAGCTGATGTTCATGTTAATAGTTAAGCATTTACCAGATTACATACGAGGAAAGTACTATAGCCTGTAGTAGATCTCATGTCCTCTAGTGAACTTGCATAATCTGCATCTTCATAGGCACACAAGTCGTCATGGCCATGCCTTTTCTCCTCTGCTGAACCTTTTCCATATTTGAGAATAAGACAAACTGCATGCCTGTGGCTATAACGGGGCTTCTCCTGAAATTGACTCACACGGCCCTATAGTGACGTCTGGCCTGTGTCAGATAAAGTCACTTGCCAATGAGACTCCTATATCGCCTAAGGTCATCAAAGTCTTCCTCATCTACTGTCCGGAAATTGACTTTGGGATCCATAGGCAGGCACAGAGCATGGCTTTGGACCTAGAAGACCTGTCTCCCCGACTAATTTCCGTTTCGACATAACTAGTCCTTATGAGAGACGAGAGAGAGGGGAAGAGACCAACTACAACAAGCTGGAGCGGGACGAGTGGAGTTCAAAGGTGGGCAGAGGGTTCACTATGCGAGTCGTGCAAGCCGAAGTCAGGAGAAGGGTAGCCAGCCGGTTTGCGATGCGAGTAGGAATGGTGCGATGCGATAGCTGAGCTCAAGAGTGAAGCTGAGCTCCAATGCGCAGAGTGTGAGCCAGCGGGTGAACTTCTTAGACGGGGCCAGGTCTGGCGCGCAGGAGTGAAAGGAAGCTAGGACTCTCAAGGAGTGTAGTTGAGCCTTAGGATGTAACAGAGTCGAGATCCGAAGCGAAGCCGGTCAGTCCGTCCACCTTTGATGATCATAGATGCAGACCTTCGGGCATAGATATTGATATAATCAGCATTATCCTCTTTCGGGAAGCTGGTATCCTATAAATGATCAAAGCAAATCTGGCGGATGTGATCACTTAGGGGCCAGAAAAGGACAAGTCGCATCTCACCATATGTCAAACCAAATCTCATCAAAACCAACCGGGAATTTTAGCAGACTTTTTCTGCCCAAATCGAGAAAACCTCTCACTCTTAGAGTGGAATCAAACTGCAACTATATATTCGTTGCTTTGCAACACAAGCCTTGCTCCCTCACTCATACTATCTGTCGCACAACCCGGTCTCTACTTAATTAATCTCAGTACTCCAGGCTTCTGAGAAGAGAAGTTCGGTGATTTTCTTTTCTTTTTCTCTACAGTCTCTTTGCTAACTCTGATCTTCGTTAACGGATAGAACTGTGGGGGATTGGACAAGTGGGGAGACAGGTTCTTTACAGGCCGCTAACATTTTTCTCTTTTTTTCAGGAATTCAAAAGAATGAGGCATAATAAGCAGAGAAATCTAGAAGAAGACGATTCCCTTAGACTTCGCAGGCTTGAATCTAGTCGGATCCACCGCAACACTTCTCAGAGATCTCTTCAACCTGCGGATATGAATGAAGCATGCGTCGCGATATATAAAGCAGCGCAGGCACGTACTAAGCAGCTTTAAATCATCCTAGCCGTTGAGCTCCTCTCTTGCTGCATCTTTGAAGAAAGTCATCTATCCCTGGCTATATTGCTACTTTTTTCTTGTCTCCAACTCTCTTGCATTAGAAAGAAAGCCTACGGACCTCCCTCACTGACTAATTGGATTCTTTACCTATGCGCATCCATCTTTTGAATAAAAAACCATTATATTCTCAAAAAGCCTCTGACACTCCTACAAGAATATATTGGGGCATCCCTCCTTCGCCTTGAAAGATCATCCCGGATGGTCTATACTCTTCCCTACAAGCCCTCACTGTCGAGGTAGTTGGACAGAGAGAGTCAGTTCTCCCCCTCTATAGACTAGTAAGGGACAGGGAATACATGGATGCTCACTCTTGACCCAACACTGATTTTCCGCTTCACCTTCTAGTTGCTTGGTGCCCTAGGCCTTTCTTTTTTTCTGAAATCGCAAATGGTAGAGAAGGGTGTCCTCGTCGGAGAGAATTGCCTTCCCTTATCTCATTACCTGACGTCTTCTTCCTATCCCTTTCCGCTTTCATATTCTTTAGCCCTCTTCTTAATTAGTAGCATATGGCTCGCTCACCCCTTTCTTTCCCCGCAGTTCATCACTTCTTCCTTACCTTAGACCACCTCAATAGGAATGGGGTCTTTGCATACTCGAAAAAGAAAGAGTGGAATATATAATAGGCCCCTCGAAGACTCATTTATAGATATCATAGTAGGTTCAAATAGGCGGATCAAAGCATGACCACTTTTTCATTAACAATTTTTTATTACCTCCTGGGATAGATACCACTCACCCTAGCAGCTTCGCACCCCCTTTCTATCTAGTTTTAGGTTCTTCATTTGATCCAGCTTACTTTTATTTCTTTCCTGTCAACGTCCCACTATGGAATCCTAGGAAAAAGACCCTTCCACTTCGCCAAAAACCTATAGGCATGCATGAGGTCAGTCTTAATATATAGGTAAATAAATGCTACTTAATAAGCTACTAAAGCTGAAGAAGAGTCTCCAAGCTCGAGGGGTCGACGAACTCCGAAACTCAAAGACAATCTTTCCGCCCTCTTTGGTTTGTCCCTTTCAAAAAGCCTCCCCTGCCACTCATTCCTTTTCTGAGACTGAGTCTATCTAGGCTAGTTTGGGCTGGAAAAAAGTCAGAAGAGAGAGAAGTAGTGAAGTGCCAGCAGAGATGAGACAAGAGAGGGGGTGTCGGGATTAAGTCAAAAGAAGAAGTGATCGAGCTTATTATGTAGAAAGAAATATATATATATATATATATATAAATCGGGAAACCTCGACACGAGTCTCAAGAGAGATGTTGCACTGCATTGAAGAAAAAAAGTACTACATCTAGGGGTCCTCTTTCACCTCTCGATCGGGAAGTGGAAAAGCTGTCTCAGAAAAGAGTGAGATAGAAATGCATATCTATATCTAGGGGAGGCTGAGGTGAGTTCTTCCTTTGAATCTGAGTCGATAGGTGAAAGGTCTTGATGAGATATAGGACAAAAGACTGAAGACTAGAAAGAGATTGGCCCTCGAGTTTGATATAGCTTTTTGCTTTATATAGTGATTGATTTGACCTGGAAAGAGACTGCCTCTGACTCGCTCTATCTGTTCTCAGGATGAGGAGTCCTACTAACTACTACCTTTTGCACTTTTTCCTGCCTCTCCTGTAGGTATTCAGGATCCATCAGCAATAGTTCTCGCTGGATCCCTTTCCCATCAGAGAATCCAGGGATTGACTTGTATATATTCACTTATATATATAGTGTCATTCGATCTTTTAGGTCCCTACTCCACTCACCTCGTTGGTTATATCGTGATGTTCCTTGAAGCATATATGTAAGAGATCCTTCTTTCTAATGGTAAGGTCGTCCAGAAAGAGCAGGGCAAGAAAGAATTATTAGCGAGAGAAAGAAGAAAGTGGGGAAGGAGGGAATCGAATCTATACTACATATGCCTCTCTTCCCGGACAAAATAAATAGATGTTCGCCTATTCACTCAGTCATCAGGTAGGTCCCTCTAGTAGAGTCGTTCCCAGGGTAGTCCTTCTGATAGTCATTTCCGAGTTATTCCGGGACTTTCTGGTAGTCATTTACGAGCAAGGCTGATATGAATTAGCCCTTAGGTATTTTCGAGTTCCCTCGCAACTTCGTAATTGGGATACCTCATGCATTCTCACCACCTCTGAGGTATGAATTTCTTGCGGGACCGAGAACAGTTGACTCTGTGAGTCAGAGATGTAGTCAACGCAGCCACACTGTAGACTGAATCGATGAATCCATCCAGGAGATGATCTTTGTCTCAATATCTAGGAAGAGAAAAGGTTTGACTACTCCTCCCTCTTTCAGCAACTCTAACATGAATGCAGCTATGCATTGGAACTCAGAGGCTTTTGAATGTGGATTAGCCTTTTGTCCTTTCAAAGATCTTGCTATTTATAGAATTCTGCGAAGAAGGGGAACTGACCTACTCCTTATTGTATATGCCTTTATATACTCTGTTTGTACCTGAAGCAGCTAAGCATCATTTAGCGGGAGAGGGAAGATTTAGCGCAGAAGGTCATTTCCCTATTCATCACTGCATGAAAAGAGGGAAGATGAATGCTCGACCGTAGGGAGAGGGAAGGAGGCTTTTCCTACTCCGTATTTGCTCTCTTCCACCCTTTCATTTTTGAACCCCAAATTGGATCCTCAAAAAAGACCTAATCGTTCGAATCCTTGTTGCGAAGTCTATAAATTAGACGTCCTCTGGTTGAATCATAATGACTTACTTCTATTTTGACTCTATCCCCCGGTAGTATGCATATAAAACAGCGTCGGATCCTCCCTGAAACATAACCTAGAATTAGATCCTCATTATCTAAACGGACCCGGAACATACCATTGGGAAGTGATTCAATAATTCAACCTTCATGAATCAATTTGTATTCTTTCATTTCGGGTGACCCCCCCCTTCCAGTATCAACAAATGGAGGAGTAGTCATATAACTGAGCTTTCCTTTCCAGAATTAGATCTTCATTATCTAAACGGACCCGGAACATACCATTGGGAAGTGATTCAATAATTCAACCTTCATGAATCAATTTGTATTCTTTCATTTCGGGTGACCCCCCCCCTTCCAGTATCAACAAATGGAGGAGTAGTCATATAACTGACCTTTCCTTTCCAGTAAGAAGTGACCGATCAAATTAGGATGCGGGGGATCAACATATATATATGCCCAAACATTTCTCCCCCAATTCCTTTTATTCGGGCTTCTCGATCTGTCATTATACCCTGAGAAGTGGAAAGAATAGCAATTCCCATTCCACCTCAAATCTGAGGAATTCGTTGATAGAAGAAATTCGGTCGGCTAATACGTGTTCAAATAGTTTGATGTATACCTTTCCTAGTCCTTTTATTTCGCAGGGTTGAAACCAAGAAAGATTTGTTATTTTCCCGATGTTTTCTAACTCAATAAAACCCTCTTGTAGAAGTATTTTAACAATGTTTTCAGTTATATTGGTAGATGTTATTTGAACCCTTTCCTTTTTCTCCATATCAGCATTGAAGATCGAGGTTATTATATCGGCAATAGTGTCTCTACCCATGATGAACTAGAATTCTTGTTGTCCGGATATAATCAACATGTTTTTTAGGAATTCAGAAGAATATATACTTTAGATAGAATCTACTAATTTATCTATTTCATATTGATCTATTTTCGATACACTACTATATCATAATTTGATCTAATTTCTCAAACCTCGGGAATGAGACTATTTTAGTGAAATTCAACTGTCTCAATTCTCAAGCAATCGCACCAAAAACCTTATGGGTTTCCTTCTTGATCGATGACAACTGCTACATTGTCATCATATCGTATTATCATACCGTTGTCACATTTAAGTTCTTTACGTGTACGTACAATTACTGCTCTAATTACTTCTGGTCATTCTTTAGGCATATTAGGCACTGCTTCCTTGATTACAGCAACAATACCATCACCAATATGAGCATATTGATGATTACTAGCCCCTCAGATTCGAATACACATCAATTCTCTAGCCCCGCAGTTATCTGCTACATTCAAAAGGGTCTGAGGTTGAATCATCTCATTATTTTTCTTGATCTGCTCTTTCAATGCAAAGAGTCAAGGAACAAAAGAATTCAGATGTGTCCAGAAAGCAAAAAATCCCCTTTTTTCATACCTTCCTTTGGTTCTACATCCTGACTTATTGCGCAATAAGAAATTGAGTTATTATAGGCATTTTGCACGCAGCTATTGACATAGTTGCTTTAGCAACGGTTTCAGATACTCCAACCATTTCATCAAGTATTCGACCGGGTTTCACAACGTCTACCCAATATTCGGGGGATCCCTTACCAGAACCCATACGTCTTTCTGCTGGTCTTAGTGTAATGGGTTTGTCGGGAAATATGCGTACCCATATTTTTCCGCGCATATCGTGCCATTGCTCTTCGCCCAGCTTCTATTTGTCTAACTGTGATCCAAGCGGGTTCAAGTGCCTGAAGAGCATATCTTCCGAAAGAAAGATGATTGCCTCGAGAAGATATTCCTTTCATTCTTCCTCTATGTTGTTTATGGAATCTGGTTCTTTTGGGGTTATAGTTGATGGTGATTTCTCAATTCAATCTCTACTGTAGAACTGGACATGAGAGTTTCTTCTCATCCAGCTCCTCGCGAATCAAATAATGTCATAATCAGACTATATTCTTTCTCTATATTTGATGGGGATTCTTCCTATACCTATGAATTCCATTGGACCCTGAGCCTGAACCTGTCGACAGCCTCTTCCAATATCAATAGGTTGATTGTCCTGCATCTTCCAAAGGGGTTCAGAGAGTAGTTTCATGGAGAGTACTTGGGTTCTCCCAAGAAAGAAAAGAAAGAATCAGTGTACCATGCCTGAATCTAACCGTGGTTCGCAGTGGTGGAGGAGGAAAAAAGAGGGTTTCTGATATCTAATGAAATTCAAAGAGAATCTATGGACTGTCTTTTTGATCTTATACGGTTCTCTTCGAAATCATTGTGAAAAAAGACCACCTCAAACAACAAGCCAACTATTCAATGGGGTATTTCTTGTGCTCATGTGGCATGGGGGAAGAACCGGATTTTTTGAGGACATTTTTTAGTCTGCCACAAGTCGTTCAACCATTAGAAATGAGGATGATCGATCATCAGCAGGATCGATTCTGAATCTGATAACTATAATGAAATATATGTGGTCCGAGGCTATCGAAAATGTCTAAGTGAGTATCCTGAATTGAAAGACCAGTGTTCACCTTAGGATGAGATGAGATCAGCATTGCAAACTGCAGCGCTCTATATATATAACGTTCAGAAAATGAGTGAGCTCGTACTAGCCTCCGAGGGCCTGGGACATACAGTCTAGTATAGGCAGACAGTAGACGGAGGTAGGCACTGAGCTAGGAGAAGACCCACTATTAACTATCTGTCAGTAGCCTCGACTGCTTCGGCTCTAGATCATATATACATCTATATTTGCATCTATTATATTTACCAACCAAGTTGATTATCATTATATTGAACTATCATGAATTGGGATAAACTTAACAAAAGACAAAAAAGGATTTCGAAAGCTAATCAATGATGACCCTCCATGGATTCACCTATATAAATTTCACCTAAAGTTGAAAAAATCAGAGCTTGAATACCACTTGTAAATAATCCAAGAAACATGACAGGTATAGGAACTATCGAAGGTACTAAATAAACAAGAACAACAACTACTAATTCATCAGCTAATCTCTTTCCATTCGAAAACAAACAAGGTTTTATTATCTCTTATCAAATGTGAATTGGTAAAAGTCTTGGAGTTGGTTGAATATCTTTCCCGAAAGAACTAAATCCGCATAGAAATCTGCAACTAACGTTGGTCAAGCTAAAGAAACAGTAGTCTTTATATCATTCGTTGGCACAGCTAACTCTCCGTGGGGTCACTCTATCTGTTTTCAAGGTCAAAGGGCGCCTGACCTGTTAGAAAGAAAAAGAAATAGTCACATAGTTCCGGAACCCAAGGACCATATTCTTCCCCAAGAAGACTTTTGCTTCAGTCTCTAATTCATTCAAGGACATATTCGAAGACATTTTGACCGTCGGGTTTGTGGATTCCGAATAGCTATAGTGACCGAACCTAATAAGATAGCAATTACGACCCATTAAGTGATAAGTACATGAGCATGTACTTGTAAACCCCCTATTTGCCAATATCAATGTTGGCCTACTTCTACACCCAATATCTCGTATCATCCTTTGAGTGTGTTAATGGAACATGGTATAACATTCATATTGCCCTTCGACATAAATCGAACTTCAAAAAAGGGAATGATTTTGAGCAGCAGGGAATTTCCCTATTCATCACTGAAGCAGAAGAAGGGCATTTTCCTATTCATCACTGAAGCAGATGAGTTTCTTTCCTTGTGCAGAAGCTCATTTCCCTAGCAGACGAGGGTAATGAAAAGAGGGTAATGATTTGAGGGAAGATTGCAATTTCCCTATTCATCACTGAATTCCGGGTATATAGTGAAATGGGAGGTGGTTTTCCTATGCATCACTGAGGTGGACGAGGGTAATTCTAAGTAGGTCCTTTTCCTTCTCTGAATCCCTCGCTGGATGTTACCTAGGATGGAGGGATCCGTGATTCAAATGGGTCTTCTTGCCAAGCTTGACAATTTCTTTGATATTATAGCTAAGGCTATTTCCCTAAGCTCTTCCAGAGGGTGCAGGAGTTCGAAGCAATCCATCTACCTTCCGGAAAGCTCAAGTTAAGGGATTGGGCAGAACTCAACTATCTTGCATGGAGCAAGCAAGCCTAGTTGACGAAGCGAGATCAGATATTCTCAGCCGCAGGATGAGAGGAAAGATAGGACACATCGGTCAGGCTTCAAAGTGAGGCCTTATTGTGTATAATGTGTCAGAGGGGCTGACATAGAAAGCGGAAATGGAGGTTGCGACTGGCTTGCCCTTGGGGATTCGTCGTCGGAGGGGAAGCTAGATAGGATAGGAAGGTAGAATGGCCTCAGACATCCCTAATCAATCAGTCAGTGAAGCAGAGTGCGGAGACTCAGATTCCCCGGCGGTATCAGAGGGTAAGGACTAGGTGATCTGCCTCTTTTCCCCTAGGTCCATTCCCCCCCATATATATAATCAGGAAAGGTCTAGCTGAGAAGGTCCGCATTCGGCTAGCATTGTACCCCTGCAAGGTTGTTTTGTTCTGCCCTCGAGTTGCATGTACTATAAATGGTGTCGTGCACTTCAATAGAGAAAGGAGAGGTCTCGAGTCCAAATCACAGTACATCTTTGCACCCCCTTTGACGTTCTAGGCATGAACAGCACTTCTTATACATCCTAGGCGAGCTTTCCAGCTAACCATATTCCCGGACAAGCGGGAAGCGGCGAGAGTCTCTTCCAAGTGTCAAGCTAAGGGGACTAGGCCTAGACGAGGAATGAGAGTCTCAGCGGCAAAGCAGGTCTCACAAGCCCTCGAAGAAAGCCTGACGCGGGAATGCATACTAGTCCTTATTTGTCTTAGTCCAAGGAGGAGATTTATTTCCAATGTAAAAAAGGGGTTGATCCTCTTATATAGATTCCTACTCAACTTAATATATTTGAGAGAAATACCCCCTCCCCCTTTCTTAAAAAAAGAACATCATCTTCGTGCACTAGATGGCTATTCTGACCTTGCCTTCTCAATCCACGAGATGGACACGGAATCAGCGACTCCACGCCCCATCCTACAACATATTTGAAAGTCTAGTTGTCCCTAAAAGTCGATCCTGGTGTTAAGAAGATGGTTTATAGTTCGGAAGAGGAAGAAAAGAGATAATAGAGCGGGATAAGCCAAGCAGCAAAATCACGCACGTCAAAATCATAGTTGTCAGGCATGGACTTTAGCCTACATAAAGGCAATTATCGACTGCCCATTTATTTATCTAGTACGAATTCATGCCGCTTTCAACTCTCTTTCTTATCCATCCATCAGAGGAATAGTCAGACCTGACGCAGTACCTGCGGATATATAATTGTTGTAGAAAGAAGGCATATCAGCTCCTTAGCTAATTGAATAAGACCCTCGACGCTTCGATCTAGACAATCGGATATACCCATAGCAGTAATGGTATATTAGAGTTGCAGTCATGCTATATTCAAGTGACAAAAGTCAATACATGGAATCATCTATCAGCTCTGAACCTCTGGATTCTTTGTGGACAAAGGTCTCAATCTTTGCTATTATATATGATAGTTCCAAGGAAAGAGATTGATAGTTAAGCTCTGGGTTTTGCTTACGAAAAAGGGCTTCCCGGTCTGGGCAGTCATCGAAGGGGAACTATAGAAAAGGCCTCCTCGATCTCTTTACTTACTATATATATAATAGAAAGTCGACGAATCGTGCCTAGATGAGAGTCAGCTTGGGAAAAAGGTCAAATATGTATAAAACTACAGAAATATATAGAAATAGGGGGGCCTCTGACTAGTCTAATGCTCTTGGTTTGACCTTCAACTTGCGGGGTGCATGCTTGCAGCTTGCCTTTCCTCCGCCTTCTCAGCAAGCAAGCGGGAAAGCATGGAGGAAGGATTCTCTTTGCTCTTTTCGGGGGGTTGTGGAAGGACTCTCAGAAACCGCATGCCCGACATCGTTAAAGATAGTCACGCGAAAACTGCCATCGACATCCGGGACGGGAAAGCATCAATCGCATCTTTCCTTGGCCTAAGGCATAGATAGATATAAGTTGGTCGCGTGTCGCACCGTTAATGCTACCACTACCTACGTCCAATCCTTGGAAAACTGGGCATCCTCCTCTCCTTTCGCTCGAATCTTTCCTCTGTACTATAGATAGATATAAGATAGATATATATAGTAGTAGAATCG
The DNA here is from genome assembly GCA_037367405.1 of Ottelia alismoides. Classification (NCBI taxonomy): domain Eukaryota; kingdom Viridiplantae; phylum Streptophyta; class Magnoliopsida; order Alismatales; family Hydrocharitaceae; genus Ottelia; species Ottelia alismoides. The sequence continues at coordinate 160,947 of JAZKJV010005870.1, read as the reverse complement.
CCCTTTGACTATATATATCTATTGCATTGTCGAGCAAGGTTTCAAAGTAAGCAAGGAAGTTTTAGTAGAAAGTCTCTTTGGAGAGAGCTCTATCAGCATATCACAGTCTTGTATTATCTAGTTGAGGGAACCGAGTCAGCAGTTAGTGAAGAGGAAAGAAGGTAGTCCTTTGCATAGGATGTTGGGCATGTTGCTTGCGGCGGGATTGAGGTCTCCCCACTTGCTCACTCAGTAAGCCTCTTTCTCGTCTCATCAGGTGGTATCTTGTGCTTGGTTTGTCTGCTGCCACAGGTTGATTGAGTCTCATAGCAGCCAACGGATCAGAACTCTTCCACCCGCTTAGGGAAGAAGCGTAGGAATAGAGGCGGGCATAATATTGCGCTTTGTCCACTTTCACGGGTTGAGGATTTGATTCTGATATGCAGGTGGGATCCGTCGACTTGGTCTGCTTTCTTTCGTTGGTTGAGGTTTCTAATTCAAATAGTTCAGAGATGGAAAGCGGGCTTATAGTGACGTTGGGCACTGCAATACGCAGGTAAGTAGGCGAAAGCGGGGAAGGGGGAAGAACTCACTATATATTTGGGATAGTTGTATACAACTATAATCTACAACATATGGATAAGCATGTTCTACTGAAAAGCAAGACGTAGGTCACGAGGTTGCGGTCAGCGAATCAGAAGTCAGAGCCCACGTGGTAAGCAGATAAGGATATCAGCTACTCAGAGAATGCGACTAGACTACTTTCTTTTCAGGGGCCTTGAAGCTCTGGGAGGTCAAGACGACAGACAAGTCGTTGCAAAGAAAGCTCTGAGGAGATCTGATGAACTAGGGAACGCGACTAGTAAAATGGATATGCCCACACAAGCAAGCAAAGTCAAGGTGAGAAGCAAGCAGAGGTCATGTTTGACAGGCTGGCTAAGGTCTTTGGTCAGCTAGGTTTCGACGGAAAGAAAAGCTGCAACTCCCGCGCTAAGCTAACTATCTTCAATCAGTAGCTCCCTCCAGCTGAGAGGTCAGCAGCTAAAGCTAGGTATGTTGATGACCATCAAAAAAGATATAAGGGAACAACGTCATCATAGGTCAGCATTTTCCACTTCTCGACAGCCAAAATGGGATAACGGTGGGAATCGAGTGTCTTCTTGGAGAGTTAGAGCTCGTGCGCTCGTTGTTCAGTTGTTACTGATTGAGGAGATGATGGGAAAGCGTAGAAAGAAGTGGTTTGAAGGAAGGTCAGTAGCATATGGTGACGGGGTTGACTAGTTTTCGCAGTGTCATATTCGAGTAGTGATCTTCCAGTCAAGCTAGGCCTCGGTCTCATCTGCTGGAACTCGTATCTTCAATCAGTGAGGAGTTGAAGCAGTTCATTCTTCACTTTCTTTTGTAGGTCCAGTTTGTCTCAGATATGAGTGACGAGCCTCATCAAGGAAACTACTATGAGGTAGGGGTCCTAGCTGATGTATGCAATTTCAGTGCAAAATTACCAAATTAATAGCTTTTTTGCCCTGCTTGCTACCACTCTACTGAGATTTTCGATTCAGACTCAATAGGAGTCGAACTAGAACCCATAATGCTTTGAGTTGTAGCCTGAGCCTGAGCTTTCGTTACTAGTTGGAAGGCGCTTGAATAAGGTCTCAACCTAATATATAATACCACGGCAGAGTGAAAATACACTGCACAGACGGGGTATCTGAGTCATGGTGATCAGCAGATAAGAGGGCTGTTACTACTTCAACGGTTGAATCCGCTTCAATAAGCTCACTCAGCTAAGACAGAAGAGAGTCCTAGCATCAGATAGGATTCGGGAAGAATCCACAGGTCACGAGGTAGGATCAGCAGTCTTAGTAGACGAACTCTTCATCCTCCAGTCAAGCAGGATAGAACGGAAGCATCAGCCACGGGAAGGTGGTGTGATCGTGAGGTAGACAATGTGGTAGTTGCATACATGGTCTCTTAAGAGAAGAGGGCACTGGAAGACTGTGGTGGATGGGTATGTGGACTAGTTGAAGCAGGTATGACAGTGGTTTCATAGTGAGTATCTGTCGGGTTTCCACTTTCTGCTGCCAGCAGGAAGAGGGTCGAGCTATCAGGATACTACTTCTTAGAGGGAAAGGAGCTTTTTTAGAGAATCGAAGTTGTTCTATCTATAGGGCATTGTGGATCCGTACGAGCCCAAACGCTAGTGAATGCGAGGTCAACCATAAAATAGCAAGGATTTGCGGACTACTGAGATGAGGTGACGGCGACTAGACAAGTGGAGGTCAGAATTAGAGACACAGCCTCAGAGGAGGGGAGCAGCTAAGCTGAGAATCAGTAGCAGGTCCATAATCAAGAAATAATCGGTAGTTCCCCGCAGTTGACTCAGAGAAGCATAGCATGATGCTGTCGAGTGAGGTCGACCGACGATCAGCTCAGTGTCCATCACTATTCCACTACCTCGTCGACACATTATCTACTGAAAAGCCAGAAACTGACAGGCAAGAGAGAGTTCGTCAGGGATCAATTCAATCACAGGGGCAAGATCCTTGGCGGCGGGAGAGGATGACTACGCGAGGGGGACCGGGGTGAGAGCACTCCCTCCCTCAAGACACAGAGCCAAGATGGGGTCAAAGGTAATATGTATTTCAAAGCCTCAGACCTCAATATATGGTTGTCAAGCTTTGCGACTGCTCGAGAAGGATTCTTTTTAATGCCAGTACTATAAGTGTGGTGGCTTTGCTCTTTCATTTCTATCCCTTCCCTCAATCTGGGATCAGACTAGCACCATTCGCGGGAATGGAAAAATCCATCCTCCTACTACTCTCATATCCTCCTACCCTCAGTCCGATCAGACTAGTCCCTTTCTACACATGCATCACAGCCCCATGCCCTATGGCGACATCAAGTGACTTCTTCCTCGGTCCCTATAGTGACGCACCTCGGACCTCCCTCACTCACTTTCTCTTTCATGACCCCTCACTCTCGTATAGTTCTTCTTTCTGTGGACTTTGAGGTCAGCGTATGAGGAATCCACTGAGGCTGATGCCGTTGTTCCCTGCTTGCGGACATCAGAAGTAGCATTTTCACCCCCCCGAATATCTAGTTCACTCCCCAGATTTTCGCAGAATGACTAGTTCAATGCCTAACTATACAATAGCTGAAGTTGAAACCTGACAGACCTGAATCTATAAGCTATGTATCCTGGCTGAATTCACCGGCCTCTTCATCCCTTCCCAACGTTCCAAGATGAGAGACCCGCTGGTCCCTATTCGACGAAGTACTCATTATACCAAGTAGGGGGTCACACGGTGCTATTGCTCTGGCACCCCCCTATGAGTGATCAAAGGATTGGGGAAATGACTGACCCCTTTCGCACTACTATAGAAGAAGAGTAAGGGTGTGGGTAATGGTAGAATAGAGCGGGTCGACGATTCCGGCCACCCCCTTCTCAATAGTCTCCCTGGTACTCTTTCTGATTCCTGATTAAGACTATGCATCAGGCGGTGGAGGTAAATAGGGGAAGAGGAGTTGTCACGATAGAAAAGAATAATGACTATAAGAAACCATAGATTCTCTCAAATTCAACAACCCATATACTAAACACTTAACCAGCATTTGATAGATTATCCAACCCCGAGCAATCTTAGTTATTGGTGGGGCTTCGGTTCGTTAGTTGGTATTTGTTTAACCATTCAGATAGTGGCTGGCCTTTTTTTAGCTATGCATTACACACCTCATGTGGATAACGCTTTCAACAGCGTAGAACACATTATGAGAGATGAGGAAGGGGGCCGATTGCTCCGTTATATGCATGCTAATGGGGCAAGTATGTTTTTCATTGTGGTTTACCTTCATCTTTTTCGTGGTCTATATTATGCGAGTTATAGCAGTCCTAGGGAATTTGTTTGGAGTATCGGAGTTGTCATATTCCTCTTAATGATTGTGACAGCTTTTATAGGATACGTACTACCTTGGGGTCAGATGAGCTTTTGGGGAGCAACAGTCATTACAAGCTTAGCTAGCGCCATACCTGTAGTAGGAGATACTATAGTGACTTGGCTTTGGGGTGGTTTCTCCGTGGACAATGCCACCTTAAATCGTTTTTTTAGTCTCCATTATTTACTCCCCTTTATTTTAGTGGGCACCAGTCTTCTTCATCTGGTCGCACTGCATCAATATGGATCCAATAATCCATTGGGTGTACATTCAGAGATGGATAAAATCGCTTTTTACCCTTCTTTTTATGTAAAGGATAACGTAGGTTGGGTAGCCTTTTCTATCTTTTTTACCATTTTTCCTTTTTATGCTCCTAATGTTTTGGGGCATCCCGACAATTATATACCTGCTAATCCGATGTCTACCCCGCCTCATATTGTGCTGGAATGGTATTTCCTACCGATCTATGCCATTCTTCGAAGTATACCTGACAAATCGGGAGGTGTAGCCGCAATAGCACTCGTTTTTATATGTCTGTTGGCTTTACCTTTTCTCAAAAATCTCTATGTGCGTAGTTCCAATTTTCGCCCGATTTACCAAGGAATCTTTTGCTTGCTTTTGGCAGATTGCTTACTACTAGGTTGGATCGGATGTCAACCTGTGGAGGCACCATTTGTGCCTATTGGACAAATTTCCTCTTTCATTTTCTTCTTGTTCTTTGCCATCACGCCCATTCTGGGACAAGTTGGAAGAGGAATTCCAAATTCTGATACGGAAAAAAGAGAAAAGTGAAGGAACGACCCCTAACTTTGTGAAGGGGAGGTGAAGACTATTACACCAAGAATTGACAAGCATTTCACTTTTCGGCCTTGTTGATTTAGATAGAGAAAAGTGAGACTATATATGCGGAGGTGTGCACTTTCCAATCTGGGGAGCCTTCCCAACAAACACGGGCTATAAGGACGACGACTTCCCGAGGGTCCCTCAGGAGTCCTCAACTCCGGTCCTCAGGCTTTTGGCTTTTCCAACTGCCTGATTCGGATACCGCTCACAAGCTCTTCCCGAGGCGGTTGTCTTCTCAAGCTTTCTTATATATACCCTAGGAAAGCTATGGATCGCGATATAAGGCGAGTGACACAAAACAAGTGAGGCACCCCATAGGAAAGAGTCTCTCTTGGGTCCTTGTCTCTCATCCTTGCTTACTCCTATTCGCCCGCGGTGCTTGCTTTAAAACCTCGCTCGACCCCCAAACTACTAACATCATCCTACTCTCACGATATATTAGGACAACTAGGGGCTTCTGACCCGGGGCTTCAGAAAGAGATTTGATTAAGAATATCAATAAATGAAACTCAACTAGATAATACAAGCTTTTTTATAGAATTTCTTGATATTAGTAGATATTAAAATGGCTTAAAGGGGGTTATCTTGTAGATATCGGGAAATAGTTGCTCCTACGTCAACCTATGGCTCGCACCTCTACCCGCTGGAAAAAAAAAAGCGAGAAGAAGCGAAGAGTTGGTCGCCCACGTCACTCCAACACAAAGGTGACGAGAAGCGAAGAGTTGGCCGCAGTTATTTTATATAGTTTGGATTTGAGAAGAAAGATTTTCTTTTTTGAGGTGTAATATATTTAAGAAAGAGAAAATCTATATTATAGGGGTTGTTGTCCTCGCAGCACTAAGACCTCACTGCAGTTCGCTGCAAAATGAGGTTCTTTACCTGCCCCACTGCTCCTCATTCCGATCTTTGTTAGCTAGGCCGTCCCCCTGGTATATAATTGTGGTAGACGTGCATTCGATTTGGACAGGTCAGCAGCAATCTAGGACAAAGGCAGTTAGAGGCAAATAAAGAATGGATTCTTTCTATCTATCTATATTAATGGGGAGCAGGTAAGCGTCACGCCAGGGCTCGACCATGCGGGGTCGGCAAGGAGGCTATCTCTCTTTCATTCAAAGAAAGATGCGAGTGCGTCGAAGCCTGCAAGATCTAGCAGGGCAGAGTCGAGAGAGCCTTTGACCCTCTGGTGACTAGTCTTATCCGGTTCTGCGGACATCCTTGCGTGGAGACTCAATAAAGAACGTCGACTCTAGCGGATTTGAGTCTATTTGATAACTAATTTCTCAGATTATAGGGGGACAGGCCCTTTCTTTTGCAATACTGGAGAAGGCTAAAACAAAAAAGTAGTGAGAGGATCACGCTCTGTCTTGCGAGTTCAATCCCTCAGTAGAAGAGGGAAGACAAAGCCTCGATCATCTTCAAAGTCTGTTTACGACTCTATCAGCTTGACCTTCTGCCGCCCTACCCGTCAACCTGACTGTTTCGGCCGATCCTGACTCTACCTGACTGGGCTAGCTGAGGATAGTCTTGCCGGTAAAGAATACGTAGTCCTCCGCCGCCGAACTTCCCTATCCATAAGCGCATTAGGACTAATTGTACCCGGAAGTCCGAGGTCTTCCTTTAAGGGCAGTATTCTAGTATATCTATATAAGGAAGGGAATGAAGGCAAGACTTGTCGCTGGCAATTCAGGCTAGGTGAGAATCAGGCCATGAACGATAGGAAGAGAATTCCAATGGGTTGGCTTGGATTACTTAGTGTTGTGCCCCCCCCCCCCCAGCATTCATAGGTTGAAGGGGGTTCCTTTTCTCATATATATATGAGGTGGGGAAATTCCTACTATATATTTCCCTTAGCTTCTCTATGTCACGCTCTTGTTCTTTTCTTTGAGTCGGTTTAGTTACAATCTCAGTCCACATCCCGAGCACCATTAGTCTCACTATCTTCCCTTTCCTTTCATCTCTCCACTTTCCCAGCGTGTCAATCAGGCCTCTCCCTCAGAGTCGACCACCCAGGTCGCAAGCCCTCGATGAATTGACTCGTCGAAGAGAAAATGGAATCCAACCAGGACCGGACGGGCTTGTGTCTCCGTAACCAATGGGACTTTCTTTCCAGCGAGGGCAAATGACGAGGACTGAACCCTGGATTCTTAATCCACTGCCTTGATCCACTTGGCTACATCCGCCCCTACCCCCGATTAGGGTTTCATTCTCTATCTACGATCATCTCCTTTCCCTCGATCAAAGATCTGCTATTTCCGAGGTAGTTTGTTATGTTTTTTGGGCGCAAGATCAAGGGGCTTGGGCTGTTCACTTCATTGATTTGACTCCGGTTATTGATCGATCAAAGGAAGGCTCGTTTAGTAAACAACGAGCAAGCAGCAAGCGTGGGCAAGACCGGCGGGGTAGGAAGCGTACTTCACCCCGGGTTGGTGGCTTCTGGCATTTTTCAGCGCTTCGACAAAGGGGAGCCAAAGCGCCCTAGGCCTCAGCTCTTCTTTCTACAAAGCGGGACGGGGGGCAAGGAGGGGGAGTGCGTACTCTTCTCCTGTTCTACGAATATCAAACTTTCATTACCACGCAAGACTCGAGATCGCGAATCGAGCTACCAAAGAAAGAGCCCTTCGGAATAGGAGAGCCCCCCTGCCCCACCCCCTTTTATGAGCAATCCGCACTCTCCTGACTTATTAGCTTCGAAAACCTGGAACTATAGAAAAGTCCTGTGTCTGTGTAGACACCTCAACGAACCGTATTATATATAGCTGACACTCCTCAGCTCTCAAATACACAGTTTTCTTTTCTTGTCCGATTCCTCTCAATGAAATTTCCCATGTTGCACTAAGTTACTTACGGATGTATGCATGCGGTCCGGGAACACTTTGGGGTGAACTCCCATCCGAACAAGTAAGGTCAATAGTTCAGCATTTAGGCCGGGAAATTCCAAAAAAAATCAATCGTCGAACCCATCAAGTGCTCTCCGAACCAAGCTAGATAGTCTCCCATCACTAGGCTCACCAACCAACCTGGACTTTTCTTATTATTATTCCTACTCAAATCTAAGGCCTCACATCAGGATTTCAGCCATGCCCATATGACATAAGCGCTCGTCGGGTGGGGTGGGCCATCATTTGCTAGGTATGTCGAGTTCCCGTAGTAGCACGTGGTTGGTACACTAGGCTGATCGAGACTCTACTTCGCGTCACTCGGATCTGGCACCTTCTTCGGATAGTAAGCAACTTCTCGGAGAGAAATCGAGTCGAATTTCTCGTGTCATGTGCAACATCCATCAATGATGGTTCCTCCATGTCCATTGATTTAGATTCCTTCCCCCTGGCCCGAAAGCCCCCCGACGATTTATATAATTACGGAATTCGACTCACTCTCGTATGGCTTGCCTTCGAGCTTGACGGAGAAAAGCGGTAGGGTCTTGACATCTATTCCCGCCACGATAGGAAGAGCCCAGCACGTGGAGAATCTGTTGAGAGTGGGAATCTTGTCCATATATATAGCTCGGTAGGGAAAAGATATTTTTCCCCGTTCCCCCCCGGACCCTCGACCCTTTTGAGAAAGCGGAGCGGGGCCAATTTCTTGTATTTGCTCAGTCTGCCCCCCCGACGTCCCCGCCCAGTGGCCTACCAAGCACTTGCCCGTTGCTCCTGCTGCCCGCTTGGCGGGCTCCGTGCTCTTCCTCCTTACTGTTCTCTCTGCTGAGGCCCCTCCCTTTGCTCTGTACGAAATCCCTGTCCAGCTCGCACCCACTCGTGCCCTGCAAGGCCAGAGTGGGCTCAGCGGTCAGCCCCCAATTCGTATGACGTGTCGGGGGGTCTTTCGCTTTTGCCAGATCTATAAAGATACTACGAGTCCTCTATCCCTGATTCCCTCGCCGCGGCCATCTGGTTCACCGGTACTACCAAAAAGTCTCATGTCCCTCTTTCGTCTCGATCTCGGACGACGAGGACCCCACTCGTGCTTCTTGTTTCCATTCCCATCATCATATTGAAAGAAACTCCTCGTGCTCTGCCATAAAAACGTCGGAGTCCGTATCATGGTGAAGTTAAGGGGATGATTCTAGCTCAAAAAAGGGTGATTATCGCGAAATCATGTTTGAGGCCCGGCAGCATTCATGAGTCGCTCGTTCAACTGTCCCTCGGAGACAGGGTCGATAAATGCCCCCCTGTGTCCCCCTCGAGGGGCCTTCTCTTCTTAACGAGCCCCCGTCCTTTCTTTCTCTCGGTCCCACCAGGGGCGTTTAGGGACTTCCGCAACGGGCTATGCCATCCATGACTGATGAGGGAAGTCGCATCCGTCCCATCGCAAGCACCATCGCGTCACCTAGTCCAATTAGCTAGTACACATTGGTTTACCCTTTTTTGGTAGTTCAACGGACGGTCGCCCCTCCAACAATCAAAGGTATAAATATGAAATCTTCTCTGCCATTTAGATCGGAGAATTTGTGGAGGAAATCGGGTTTGTAATTTCCAGAAACCACAAGATTATATAGCCAAAGGGAATACGCCGCGCCTAAAATCATTCCAAGCGTTGCGGAGGTGGCTACTAAGCTATTTCTTTGGAAAGCTCCTACTAAGATGAGAAATTCCCTGATAAAGCTTCCTGTACCAGGTAAACTCATATTGGCCAAAGTGAAAGAGAAAAAATGGTAGAGAAATTCGGCATGGTGCTCACTAAACCTCCATAATATCTAACAAGTCGAGTATGATGTCGATCATATAGAACACCAACACATAGAAAAGGGGCTGGAGAAACCAGTCCATGACTTAACATTAGTAAAATGCTACCCCCAATTCCCTGTATGTTCGATAGAGCACAATCTTCCCCCTGAGCTCCCTTGAGCCCCCTGAACCGTACAAGATATTCCCCACCTATCATACGGCTTTCTAACTACACTTCTTTTTCTGTTCGTTCCGCTATTATATATAACGCGTGGATCGAGTACGTCCTCGAGACCTACGGGGGGTTGGGCAGGGTCAAAGGCTGGGGCAGTTTTGAGTTGCGCATCTTTCTCCCCGGTAGTCGAGTATCGGGGAAATCCACCCCAACTCTATCTTCCTTATCAGTGAACCGGAACATAGTGCATAGGTACTCTTCGATGTTGCGGGGACGAGTTAGGAGTTGTCCTTCTTTCTACTATGATCACATACAGAAGTTCTGCCCTTGGTCTCGTGACTGCAGTGTACCTGGAAAGAGTATAAATAAGTCAGGAGTGAGTCACCTCTCAACTGCTCCCTTGTTGGCCTCGGGCTTCCCCCCTCAACCCCCCACCTCAGACAGCAAGGCAGCCTTTCCCCAGAAACCACGCGGCCTCTTTTTTCCCCAGGGCCAGAAATCCGACGCACACGAGCTCCCGTTCTACGGCGTGGTGGCAGGACCACTAGGGGATTGGCTCCGGGTGTAGGTAGAGTCGACGTCTGCAAGGGTCATGCGAATACATAGGCCCCTTCCCTTCTGTCGAGTAGTTTAGAAGGCACTTTCCATTCTATGGTCCCCCGGAGCGAAGGGTACGGCAGGTAGTACGGGCCCTCTGACTTCCAGCTATGTGTTGTGCGGCTCCCGCGAAGCGAATGAAGGGAAGCTCTTCGAGCTTTCTCCGCCAACGGTTTATGTAGTGGTCGGCCACCCCTAAGCTCGCTAAGCTGCGCTTCCCCCCACCCCCTCCCCGTCCGTCCCCCTCCCTAGTCGAACGAAGCAAAGCTTCTTAGTAGTCGGGGGATTGTAGTCTCCATGCCCCCCAGAATTAGCTTGCCTCCTTCCAGCCCTGAATGCTGGGCCTCCTGTGCCAAGTCGATCTTTTGGATCGAGCGGAAGCGAAGGGGCTATCGCGTTCTCAGGGGACGAGTCGCTTCTCCCCTTCTGATCTCTCCCCTGGGACCTTCCCCCTCAGGATTCTAGGGGGAATGGCCCTTCTTGGTGTAGTTGTTGTTTGTATTGTACTGAATTGAACACATATTAAACAAAGGCGGCGATCCGAGGGCCCTTCCTTCTACGGCCTGGGAAAAGCAGCGAACTGATGAATCCCTTTTTACTAAAGATACTGATAATATAATACCCTCAGCTGACCTCCAAGATTGAACATGGGTCTCCCTGCCGTATCTGAGTATAGTTCGTCAAGGCTTCGGGATTGTAGTGAACAACTAGGACGGGTCCCACATTCGAGCGCGGGAAGGCAACGAAGTTCAGTTCAAGAGTCTGATATCGCGATTAGGGCAGAGTAGAGCAGCGCGACACAAAGTTCCCGTCAGCTGGATCTCGTTGGTGCCACCTAAACTATATATTCGGCGGCGGATGTGTGACATTTGGAGTTGCCGTTCGTGCACCTGTCCCCAATAGAAGAATGAGTGATCCGTTCCCCTGCAGATCATGGCCAGACCACTCAGTTCCCGATGGCCAGCGAGGTATTCGGGAGGATTTGAACGTTTGCGTTGCACCGCTGGACTGGACACATATGGGATGTAGGAAGTATGTTCCCGAAAGTGACTTCGGTTCGCCAGTTAAGGCTCAACTCCTCACTTGACGTTAGCGGACCTACAGGTCGGGCCGGGGCTTCGCGCTCTTTCTTTCTATGTGGGGCGATGCCGGGGGGGGTTTCTAAGGGGGGGGTCAGAGGGGGGCCCGTCTCGATTTTACCCTCCCTGAGGATGAGCGATGTGCATTGGACCGATGGATAAGAGAACTGAGCTGGCCCAAAAAGTGTTTGGGCCTTCTATGTACTTAGTAAAGCCGACTCCATCAGATACATATATCTTTCCTTCAGATGGGGAGGGGCCCCGAAACAGGAGATTTCCCCTTCTCGATTGAGCCCCCTCTTTCTCACCATCAGGATCAGGCCATCTATCAATCTCTTGGAAAATCGTTCATCTCACTTTTCGCGCCTGGAGCAAAATCGAGTTGATACTAAAGGTTCGCCGCGGAAAGACAACAGAAGCAACCATCATATAAGCTTCGTAGAGCCGGTGCTGCTGCCTGCGTGTAGGGTCGTCCCCCACTCCCATCCCACGGTGCAGAGGTGACTTTTTGGAAGGCCTCGAATCCTTTGTTGCGACATGCTGTGTTTTCTACCCCATTGCTAGTAGGTTGATGGGTCGCACACCCGCCACACATGTTTTGGCCTTGCTTGTGTGTCTAACAATCTAAATATGTGACCTAACGGCTGCCGCCCGACTAAACATACCAATAGTCACCAGATTCATATAGGCTACTGAAGAGTAGGCAATGATCTTCTCAAGATCAATCTGTCTTAAAGTGGTCAAGGAAGTATATATTATAGCAATTGCGCTTAAAGTATAAATGAAAGGAGTGAAATGAAGTGTCGCTTTGGGAAACATGGGTATTGAAAATCTTAAAAACCCGTAGGTTCCCAATTTGAAAAGAATTCCTGCCAAGATGACGGATCCAGCCGTAGATTCCTCCACATGGGCTTCGGGAAACCAAATATGAACTGGTACCATAGGCACTTTGACGGCGAAAGAAGCGAAAAAAGCAATCCATAGAAAGATTTGGCGCCGCTCACTAAATTATGTGGTTAATAAGATTTGTAAATCGGTGGTTCCTATTTGGAGAAGAATCAACAGAATTGCTAATAGCATAAAAACGGATCCCAATAAAGTATATAGGAAAAACTGATATGCTACCTTGATCTTTCTTTGTCTTGAACCCCATACCCCTATAATAATGGTAGAGTCAGGGGTGGCCCCAAAGCGGAATTGACCTTACCGGTGGTGGTTGTTCCGAAGCTCCAGTGGGTAGCCACTCCCTTCTCAGGGAACCGTACGTGACACTTCCGCATCATACGGCTCCGTCCCGAGCTTCTGTCGTCGGCCCTTGTCATTAGACCACGTGCATGTATTTTCCGCCTAACTCTTTAAACTTTTGCTTCTCGGGTGGTGGCGAACAATGCTGCTTGCGTTGTGGGAGATGCCCACCCGCGGGACCCGGCCTGCTTCCTGCCTGAAAGAATCGCTCCCCCTCCCGCCTACGGGCCCTACGAACCTTCGGCGATAGACGAAGGGGAGGGGAAAGAGGCGAAGCGGGTGCTGCAGTCTTTCTTCGGTCTCCTACTGGATGGGTCGATCCTTCCCTCCGCGGGTCCACTTTTCGGATGCTCGCCGACGAGCTCCCTAGCGAGGAGGAACCTTCCGGCGTCACCTAAACTATATATTTGGCGGGGCGGTTTTTTTCACAATAATATCTGGATAATTATCCCTACCCTCGAGGTCTCCCGAGTTTACGTCCATCCCTGGTCGGAGTTTCCTTTTGATCTCTCCCTTGTAGCCTTCCCCCGAATTCGCGCAAGTGTGTCCACACCCCCAGACAAGAGGAATCCATTCTCTAGAACAAACACACCCCCTACACACACCTAGGAGCACCCCTTCCTGCATATCCATACAAGACCCGAGTAGGCGGGTCGAGGTCCTACGAGGAACCCACTACTCAAAGTACCCTCCCACAAAAAAAGATGTGTGGTTCGATGGTTCGACCAGAAATGCTATGCTTACACACAAGACTACCCCTCTTTCCGAAAGCTTCGCGGGTCCCCCTTGACGATGACGGAGGACCGCCCGTAGGGGTTTTACTACGCAAGGCCCTTGCAGAGGAAAAGCTTGGTGCCAGTGAATAGAAGATGCTCAGCTCCGCACAACATAGGGATTAGCACGCTTTTGAAAAAACATAGAATAGTAGAAGATCCAGCATGCAGAACACGACGATCATTAGAAATTCACAAATGAGAAATGCTATAATATACTCTTTCCCATAACTTCGAATACCAGACCAACCCACTAAAATGCAAATAGGGATCAGAAATGTGGTCAATATCACGAAGAATAATGAAATACCGTCTATACCCATATACAAATGAATGTTTTCATAAGGAAGCTCAATAAGGTGTAATATGCTTTCCACAAATTGAAATTTAGCCGTAGAAGGATCGAATTGTATCCAAAGAACAAGGGAATACAAAAAAGTGATAAGAGATGCGCACAGACCAATCAATCGTATCAGTCGTATTCTAGAATTTGGAATAAAAAGAAGAATAATGCTTCCTAGCACGGGACACAGAAGAAGACCACTTAAATTGAAATAGAAATGTTTGGACATAGAGTAGAATCGAACATTGAAGAGCTCCGTTGACAACAGTAAAAAGATGGGGCGTCGAATCCCCTTCCAATAGGGGTCTATCAGTGCAAGTCAGCTTCACACCCTTAAATCAAAGTGGGTAGGTGGTTCCGGTGCACCTCTCGCCCAGCCCCCTCGAACCGCCCGTAGGACCCCCACGCCTCCAATTATCCAAAAAGCTAAGAAAGTGGTTCGGTGCTTTCTAATAAATAGTTCAAAAGTGCGGATCCGTGAGTATTTCCTTCTGACTCTGGACCGAATAGTCACCCCCTCTCAGGTTCGTCGAGAAATGCCCCTTTCGCCACTAGACTTTTAATAAGCTCAAAACCTCACCTCCTTCCGCTCTATTCCAGCCTGATCCCCCCTAACTTCTCTCTAATCATTTTAGCCGACAGACTGAGCAGATGTGATTCTGTTTTTTCCGTATAGAGCTTTTCGAGCCATTTCCTTGCCTCTCGTCCCTGATCTTCTTGGCATCTGTGGCTCATTTGATTTATTTATCAAAGTCGGACACATATATCTTTCCTTCAGATTTATGGGAATGCTACTTTGAGAAATGCTGCTAAAGGAGAAAGTCGAGATTTAGCGAGAGAAAGTCCTTGCGCGTCACTATAGGGGCCGAGTCCAGTACCTATGTTTGGCTGATGTAGGTTTGGACTCGTCACCTAATCTTTTTCTTTTCCACCGATCTTCCGCGGGGAATAGGTAGAAGTTGTGACGAAGGCGGTGAACGTACGCAGAGAAGTGGGGGTTTTCTAGGGGTGGTTTGTTAGGGGGGTAGGGGGAAAGATGGGAATAGAGAAAAAGACGTCAGCCACAGGACAGTGCACACTTAAAGAATGTCTTATCCATCGGCAACTACTACTTTTGCATAGTTGGATACTAGTCATCCATAGGCAAATAATCTTCCAATGGGATAGGCAACCACCGCTTATGGAGACCCTAACGCAATTGATGAGACTCAAAGGAAATCCAACGGGCCTATTCGGAAAAGGAAAGTCGTGGCTGAGATAGGAGAGGTATGCTAGCCATTGGGATCACCATCGGTCCCTCTCCTAACCACCGTGTGAAGATCTTGAGGAAGTCTATAGTTCGGGTATTAAGAGAGATCGAAACAACGAATGAGGTCGGGACCTCGAGCCAATCCTACGTCCTCTAGTAATTGGGCTGAAAGTAGCTCTCAAGATGGAAAAGGAAAAGATGCCCGGAAATGGTCTATAGACAAACTCATGAGCCTAATCCACTAATGGCACATATCAGAAGCTATCTATACTATGCCTTGAGCCCTCAGAAAGATCCAAGAGTAGGCTTGCTGGCTCACTGTCTGAGAAAAGGAGCCGGTCTATCACATAGGCTATAGAAAGGAGGTTCAGTTCATAGAGGCCTTAGTGAGCTTTCTCAGGCACATGAGGAGGTCCTAGCCAAGGCAGAGAGTCATGGCTCTGACCATCCTAATGGGCGAGGATATGCTTTGTTTAGCCTCTATGTGAGAGGTAGCCATGTGAGAAGAAGTGGAAAAAAGAAAGATTCTCACTTAGCCCTATTACGTCAGTCTCAAGCGGAAATGCTAGTCCCAGCGGCTTGGGCTGTCAAAGAACCAGTAGCAAAGGAAGAGGGCATTTCCCTCAGTATCTATATATATAAAGGCTGACTGCAGCTATATCATTGCAGCCCCCCAGTTGTCTTGGAATGAAAGATTGCATAATCCCTACTATGATAACAGGATATGAGTCATCGATTACCTTGGCTACGTCAATCCGGCTACGAAACATATCTTGGGGCGGCTACTGAGCCTATACTAGACGGAGCCTTGAACTCCCTCTTGCTTCGGGGAGCGGCTTCAGGTCCAAATCGCTCTGCCCTTTCACTTCTACAACCTCAGTCCTTTTCAACCGGCGACTTTGCTCGTCAGTTCTTGATTTTCTTCGCGTATCACGATTGCCTTGTCTACTTAATCCCTGGGTCCTACCTCTGCTTCTAAGCACTCGGTCTGACTTATTATTATTTTTGGGAATTCCGTATTTCTTTATTATAAGATCGACAGGACTAGGACTAAGGCTAAGGGAATTGGTTGATTGCCCTTCGAGGTCCTTTGAGGCCTCAGTAGTCATCTCTGTGGATCCTCTAAAGGTTAGTAGAATAGTTCTCTTTGACGCACTTCTCGATATCCCGCGAAGTCAGCCTTTGCAGTTCTAGCTGCAACTATCCTCTCAATTAATTACCTCAGTATTCTTGATTTATGGTCAAATCATCTCCGGTCAATCTTAGCTTGATGATTTCTCTCTCAAAAGATGGTGGAGCTAACCTCAGGCTGAGCATTTCTTATAGTTCTGATTGGAAGTGCTAAGGAGATCTGACTCCTCCTCCCTCCCCCCCCCCATCCAGTATATGCAGAGACAACTTCTCTTCCTACAGCTGATTATAGACGACCAGTCATATATAGTTGTGCCCTTCCCCGAATATCTAGTTCTGACTCCAGCGGATTCTCTAGCAGCCAATTCTCTCCCACGATCGCCTTGACTTTACCAAGGTCTCGGTCTTCATGAGCTATGACTTTTCCTACAATATCTATACTCTTTGGACGGTCTTCCACAGCTTGGCCTCACCTTACCGGCTTTGATCTTCGACCCGAAGGTTCGGACTCCTTCCCCGCTGGCTTGTGGTCGACTAAGCAATTTTCTCGTTCAAATAGAGCTGGCGGTGATCAGTAGCGAGCACTCTCTCTCTAGTCGCGAATAGCCACCTTCCTTCCCTTATTCTCGAGCATCCCTTCTGACTCGGACTCAGGTCGCGCCCCCTGGGGAACATCTCTTTCGGAAGCTTTTGCTTATATTGACAACCCTAAGATAGT
Organism: Ottelia alismoides; assembly: GCA_037367405.1. Lineage (NCBI taxonomy): Eukaryota > Viridiplantae > Streptophyta > Magnoliopsida > Alismatales > Hydrocharitaceae > Ottelia > Ottelia alismoides. Next base: position 144,218 of record JAZKJV010005870.1, on the reverse strand, counting down.
GTGGGTGACTACGGAAAGGTGAAAGACCGGGGTCCAGTCTGCTAGTTTGAAGATCGAAGTGGTCTCGTGGGTACCTGACCCCTCTGAGGAGCATGACTGGCACAGGCAGACTACCTCCCTGCAAACCACTACGTCGATTAATCTACCATGCTGATCGAGGACCTAGACTGACGTCATCAAAAGTCCGGAAAACAAAAGAGATGAGAAAGTGGAACATGGGAGCAGCAAGCCGAGCAAGCCAACAGGCGTGCAGTCGTTACATGCTCACTACCCTTCCGCAGCAGTCTTTGTTATGCTACGCGCTCACTCTCTAACTGGAGTTCCAAAGAGACACTCACCAACTCTCATACTATCGGATCACAGAACATGCGAGTCTTCTTTGCTGAGGGTCTGAGAGTATACTCTTTTGACTCACTTGAGTTCACGGACGCGTCTTCCTCATTCGGTCCCAACCTGAAGAGAGGTCCACCAATAGCCTGAGATCTGACGATCCTATACACATCAGCATACAGAACGAAGGAAGTTATTTCTGTCTTTCAATTATGCATGGATCATTTTGCATGTAGAGTGTTAGCGGTAGGTCGTATCCCTTACTCAGCATGCATCATCGTTTTTTGGTGCGCATCATCTTTTTCGTCTTCTCCCCCTGTTTTTGGACTTAATAAAAATCAGGAGAATCAAAAAATTCGTTAGGCGTTGTTTGTTTTTGAAAAATACCTAAAAAATCAAAACCATAAATTTGGGACTGTTTAAGCAAACTTGACTTAAAATTCACTTCACCAAAAAATTTTGTATTGGGAGAGCAACCCCCTCATTGTATGGTTTGGATAGGCGAGAGAGTGACATGCACCCTAGGCTAGAGACACATCCAACCCTTCTTCAGACTACTGGTTCTGAGCTAGTCGTTCTCCAGTGAGGATTGCTCTGGTCTCCGGTAAAGCGGGTCGTAATATCCTTAACAGAGCGAGCCGATTGGGTAGCCGGTAAACGGTCTGCGGCTTGTACTGGCTGGGAAAGATCTAGTTTGGGATCGGGACAGTCTCCTGGGGGTGTTGGATTCCCAACAGCTCGCTTAATCGCTCTGATAGACTATCTTATCACCTAAATAAAAACGACAAGATAAAAGACCGAACCTTCACGGTCATCAGCTCTACGTGCGTAGGTGAATTGGGGGTTTCGCTTGACTGGTCCTATTTGCTATTCAGATCTCATCCGCCTTACTTGCCAGATCGAGATGATGGGTCGGAGGTCCCTTAGGCAGCCTCTGGCTACACCGCTTACGAGCACTCCAACCCACTCATCTAGGCTGGTTCACGAGAGCCGAGACCCGCTCTCTGAACTCGAGTTCGATTCTGCCATGTTCCCCCTCGACCACCCTTATACTGAATGATATGGTTAGAATCCTCAAGCGCATCACGGAAGCGTGAGCGTCGTATCGAATACGATAAGGAACGACTAGTCGCACTAGTTGTTCTATGCAACAGAAATAAAAAAAATCATGCGACGAAACCACATGATCCAAGAACACTTCTCGAATCGTTTCGTCTAAACCACAAACAAGTAATAGGATTACCTCTTGAAGTGTCGTTGCGATCGAGTCTCTAAATGAAGAGATCTCCTGTCTCAAGTCCGATCCGACGGAGGAGATGCTTTCGAGCGTGGGGATGAATCGCGTGCTTCTTGCAATCCATGTTGATGATCCAAGCGGCGGATCTCCTAATCTCGACACACGAGATCCGACGTCTTCTTCACGAGCGAGGCGCACCGAAGGAGACGGAGGTCCACGAGCAAACTATCGGGCAACATAACGACGACGCTGTGGCAATGGAGACTCTCTCTAGGGCATCCATGGTGGACGGCCATGAGAGAGGAAGAGAGAATAGGCGTGTAAAGAGAAAGAGAGAGAGAGAGAGATGTGCTTTAAAGCATGTTCTAAGATAGCATAGTATGCCTCTCTATTTATAGGGTTTTGGGATCCATGGATCTCAATCCATGGGACATATAAAATCAATGGATGAGATTGATTTATGTCTAATCCAATGGTCAGGATTGTTGTTGGTAAAAGCCAACAATTTGTGATTTAATTTAGAACAAATATATTTGACAAATCAAAAATACATCAATCCTAAAATTAAACCGATCAAACAAGGAGACAAATTCCATGGAGATCTCAATCCCATTGGAATATAGTGGATGGCCACTTATTTCCAAGTGGGGCAATCTCATGAAATATCATGAGATTTGCATATATCCATGAAATTCTCCATTATTTAATTCAACAACTTTTGTTGTGATTTATTCTTCAAATAAAATAATATTTAACTTTCAGAATATTGTAATCTTGCCATTGGAAAATTGTGAATCACATTCACAGCCCAAAACAAAATATAATTTACATTTTCAATTAATTACACAATGTGTATCCAATACACATTAATAATTAATCAATAAATATAAATTATAATTAGCTCCCTCTAATACATTATAAATCACATTTATAATATATTATGAATAATTAGATTTTGTTATCCATATTATTTATATCCATGATAATTAAATTACATTTAATCATCTTGGATCTCTTTTTCTCTTGTGCCCAATTAATACGAATCACGTTCACACATCTTTTATAATCAAATCACATTTAATTATCTAAGATAACTCTCCTTATAATATGAATCAAATTCATATTATTCTAGATAATTAAATCACATTTAATTATCCATTTTCTCAATGCTCAGATGCATATATCAACAATAGAATTATCCATGAACTCTTTTAAGGATAATGTGCTTTCTCAGCGAATACTTGGAGATAAGGACAGGGCAATTGTATTGTTCCATGTATAGTGACTTGGATATTGAGATCACATCTCAAATCCAGATCTCAGGCCTCCCATAGATGCTTGATTAAATCAAGACCACAAATCTAATCTTCTCATTGAATCTGAATCACATTCTAATCAATGTCCAATATTTGGACTAAGATCAGATTACTTATCTACTGAGAGGAGTCACTAAAATCCAAACCAGTTTCATCACTCCCTAGGAATTGAAGTGTCATAGTTATACAATCGTTTATAATCACATCACCCTCAGGTATTCCCAATACATGTACATCCTGCATACTGGAAGACTCAGAATAAATCCGAAGTACAAGATCAATTTTATACTATCTACTTCAAGGTTTTATCTTTAAGTTTCTCATTCGATCATTGGGAGTCGGTATAGAACATATACTTTCCAAAAGCATATATCATACCTAGGTCTTGATCATATACTTTCCTAAAGTATGTATCAAACCTACAAATTCAGTCAAGCTTCCAAAGCGAGACAACCGTGCATGGAATTTGATTCTTCCCAATATCTTGTGAGTGAGCTCATGTCTTCCGATTCAGTAATGAACCTGTATGATCTCTTTGAGAGATCGTATTACTCATATGCCCTTATATGCACACCAGCGCGTCGGTGTATAGACATTGATTAGGTCATCAACCTATTGGTCTGCCAAATGTACATACTTAGACATACAGTAACACATTTGTCTCTGGTCTGAGGATGGGTGCCTATATCATGACAGCATACGACATAGGACTTTGGTTATCTCGATCTCGTTAAGTCAACTCTTTGACCTAACTTATCTAACACCTCCGAATCTCTATTCTTATGCAGAGGACCTGCATCAAGAGATCAGTTAGATATCAGCCTTTAGATAAAGGATTGCCATCTCCTTCTCAGGCTGGAGATCATTTCTTAATAATCATTTGACGGTGCTTGATGAGTCCTCAATCTAACTCTTTAGATATTCATCCAAGCACCAGCCTCTATGATTCAATACTTGAATCAACAGATGTATGATCAAGATGGCCATGGTACATAACCCTAATTATACTAAGGGACCAATTATGCAAATTATTTATTCTTCATTTCAGATCAGGGAACGAAATTCGCAATAACATTTATTGCATAATGGCTCACCGTGGGCTCGTATGTCCAACAATCTCCCACTAGCCCAAAGAGCCATTAAAGGGCTAATCATTTAAACCCACACTCATGTGACAATCATAGGCTATTTAGAAAATAGGTAGTTAAGCTAATCAGTCACTCTGTTCCTGAGAGACTACACCACGTCCTTTTACGGTACTTTAATATCTCCTAGTTACAGTGCTCGCATCCAAAGAGAATGTTGCATCTTATGCAACCAATACTCAATATTGTTATAGTGTCCATGACACTATAGCTTGATAATTATTGTAACCATATGCCCATAATCCTTATCAGAATACCTTTTTTCCTAGAGATCTCTATCTCCTAAGGTATCTACAGTTAAGACCCTTATAGATCATTATCTACAAGGTCTTAAACTTCTGAAGATAAGACTTTGAGATCACTATCTCTAAGTTTCATCATCTTTGAAGATATTGTTATTACTGCAATCAAGTGTTTTGTTCCATAGTAGGATTAGTAACAGCTTACTACTCCCACTGCATGGCAGACATCTGGCTCTTTTGCACATCTTGCATACATTCAGCTTCTCATAACTGATGCACAAGTGCAAGCAGTTCTAGCATTCACTTCCTCAACTCTCTGAGGTGTTATCCCTTTAGATAGGTCACTACCACATTTTAAGGGAAGAAAGCCTTTCTTGGAATTCTCTAGAAAATGGAATAAGTCCAAGGTGTACTACTAATGCGACGGTTCCAATACCCTTTTCTCTTTGCTTCTGAACGACTTCAGAACTAAGATCTAAGAGGTATCCTTGAGATCATATCTCAAGGTATGGAATAACCAAATTATAAAACACTTATTATTATCCTTATATCATTCCAAATGATTAGGATAATATCTACATTTAGCATGATGAACACAATGGCACCCCAACTAAGCTTTACATGGTTCATCAAGACTTTATCTGAAATCATAACATTTATAATTTCATTAAATCTTATGTTCCAACTATAAGAAACTTATTGGAGTTCAAAGATGGAGTTCTTTAGCTAGCACACCTTGCTTTCCTCAACCATGAAGCCCTGAGGCTATATCATGTGAATATCCTCAGAGAGGTATTCATAGAGAATTGCAATCTTGACTCACATCATGAAGATGACACAGTCAAGTTGTGTAGCTATGGTTAACATTATTCTGACGGGTTAACGCAAGGTCACTAGAGAGCAAGTCTCATCGCAAGCGATGTCTTCTCTTCGGTGTGCAGCTCATGGCTACGAACCATGCTTTGAAGGTCTCTACCTTCTCATCAGGTTCCCTCTTTCTCTTGAAGATCCATTTACACCTTAATGGGTCTTACCCATATAGGTGGATCCTCGAGGGTCCATATACAACACTTGTATATGAAGTCTACATTAGACTTTTATTGCTAACATCCATCTTTCCATGTCATGATCCTCAAGAGCTTCATCACATGAAGTCCGATCATTTTCAGACTTAACTGGCACATGGAATACATCCTTATTTGAAGAAGTATTAGTGTTTCATCTTCAATTATTCTTTTAGTTTCCGATTTCAGGAGCCTCGTTATCTTCTCAAGATTAAATGAGTTCCTTTACTTCATTTTCATCTTGATTCTCAAGAGAGTCATCCTCTAAGAATCATATTCTTAAAGATGAGATCCTTTAAGAATCTCAAGGTCATAAAGTAGGTATCCAATATCATCCTTTATTTTCCTAATGAAGTAGCACTCTCCAGTGCCAGATTCCATATTACTTGCATGGAACCTTATTAAGGATATATATTGTAGTCTCTACTACATATGTACCTTGGATACTAATAGATAATTATGCTAATATTCATCATTGATTATATCATGTCACACATGATCCAATTGTATCTCCCTACAACTCTTAATGAGTTTAGGTTTATAAGGAGGAGTGAGATAAAAATAATATTCATATCTCTATAAGGTATTCCATGAATTCATCTAATAGGTACAAGCTACCTAGGTTAGATCAAATTCATTTCATCTTCCTTCAGACTTTGGTTCAAAACCAAAAATGTGAAATCTTTGAATATTTCAAAGGTTTCTTAGGTGAAGAGAAGAAATTTCATATCATACATAATCATCAATAGATATCGCATATCTATAATGTTTACTATGATATAGATGATTCACATACATCAATATGTATGAGAACCCGAATACCTTGACATCTTGCACCGTTCCAAGGAAGGGTGTATTGGACATTTTTACTTTTGAATACAGTATTCACAAGTATGTCAGATTTGAACCTTAAGACAATCTAAAGTTTTATCTCTTATCACTCTATTGATCTCATCAATAGACATATGTCAAAAACATGATACCAGATCATTGTCAAATGATCTTTATCCTCCTATTCATTTTTAAATGTTCAATTTTCAGTATTAGAAATCCTAATGAACCATTCATTAATTTTTCTATTTTAGTGGAGTCCACTAGATGTTAGATTACTATCAGAAATATCTCCATCATAACTCTCTATGATAGGTTTATTCCAGAATTCATGTTTATTTCCAACATTTAGAAATAAACTATGAGTGCATTCTAATATCCAGGTCACAGAGACATTCTCTAAGACTAAGGGCTCCCACTGAAAATATGAAGTCTATTGATCCAGTGGAAATTGTTGCAACAATTGCATCACTTCCAACATGGATGACCATTAAACCTTAAGATCAAATTTCTAATATTCTAATACAGATGCAACCAATTACAAGTGTCATTAGAAGATTGAGTTACAATTATTAGACTTTATCTTATCAAATAAGTAAGTCAATATCAATGATTATATGTAGATTATTCTGATGTACTATCTGATTCCCTTTTTAAGGATTCTAGACAGATTTGATAGTCATACTATCAACACATCAACTTATTGCAGTATTGGCATTCATCCAACTCTTTGGATGTCATATGGAAGTCACAGAAGTATAAACAACTCTTTGACTATACTTCCGACCCATGCTTCCACTGCGCTCCCTTTATCTATAAGCAACCATTGCTCAAGACAAAGGATCTCTTATGTTAAAATCAAAAATTTCAATATAAGAGTATTTCATGTTTCATTCAATTCATACAATATGAATATTATGAAGCTTCATGAATGACTAGAGTATAGATAGTAGAATGATGACACCCGTTGTATCTACATCCATTTAAACTCTTAAGACTTAGGTTCAGGTAGGTACTCAAACAATTTGAATACATCATCTCCTATAGAGCCACCATTCTGCATAATGCAGAGAACCATGTCATTCATGATTATATGTCGAGTGCACATATGTATGCCAGAACATCTTCTTAGATTTTATAAGGATTATTTGATAATTACGATCATTATCAACATGTCACTTCAAAAGTACATTCGATGAGATCAATACTTATAGAGATATACAAACCCTAGGGTTTCAGTCCTATTGTCTATTTAATTATCATTCCTCATTATTATGAGGAAACTTGCACATTGCAACCACATACATTATGTGTCCAATTGCAAGTACAATATCTGGATCATAGGACCAATCCATGATATTCTAGTGGTTATTATTGAGTATAACATTGATTGGGATTAAAGAAGGATTATCTGAAATAAGAAATTTGCATTAACATGTATAAATATATAATTTACTTTGATTTAAGAATTTTTATATCAAAATTGTCTTGCCTTGTCAACACTGAAAGTTCATTCCCTTAATCACTTTCAATGTAAGAGATATACTTACCATTATATCACAGTAAGATCTGGGATCTCCTTCCTTATCTTCGTTACATCCAATAATATGAGAACCTGTAACTCGGATAAAAAGAAGCGGGAACACATTCTGCCTTGCAAGTCCAACTTGCATCTCCTAATTCGGTCTTTAACACCCGGGCCCACCACCCCTAAGGTGATGTTGACCCGTCATTAATTGAACCAACTGTCAACAGAAATAGAACCCGCTATGCGCAATCCAATATTGCCCCAATAATATGAGGATCCGATATTGGGGTCACTACGTATACGGCCTTACTCTTTCGAGAAGCAAAGAGCCCGATCCAGATGCGCTTGCATATAGGAGCTGTCACTTCGGACAGGCATCTCCTACATACAATCCCTGGCGACGGAACCCTTCGCCTTGACGGGAGACCATGGATGTCGCTTATGTGATCCTCCATATCATATTCAAATTCTAATTAATTATCATGAATCATATTCACATAATTAATTCTTCCAAGGGAAATAACACATCTATTTTAATAGAGTGTTTTTAATTGGATATAATTAACTTAATCATATTAAATTAATTATCAATCCAATTCAATCAACAAACTTGATTTTACTTGAATATATGGTATTATCTCAAAGTACGTATTAATTCGAATTTTAATAATTAGAAAATACATCATGATCTCTCAGGCATCATTCGTTCCCTACCCGCTATCATGGCCAGTACCGGCAGGAGTGGGACGGACCGCATCTGGTGCAACCCGCTACCCAAGCGATCCCCGACTAGACACCATATCCGCCTCGGGAAAAAATAATGCCGAGTCAATCACTTTGTACTTGAGATGATCATCAGTTCTTCAACCGAAATTATACCATATAGTAATAATCAAAACAATTTTTTATTATAAGGAAATTTGCTAACCAAATTCCCAATCCTATTCAAGCAAGGAGTTTGATGATTGTGTTTCCAATTGTGATCTAGATCAAATCTAATCAATTTATTGGTTGAGGCCAAGTCAATTAAGGAAATAATCATCATTTAATATTTCTCAAATATTTTCCATAATTATTTCATGAAATTAACAATTAATTTCACTAATTGATAATCACATGGTTCTTGATTAGGATTGTAATTTCAGCCGTAACCCCTACTTGCTAAAATTAACATATCCCAATCAATTTAAATCCAAATTAGACAAAATCAATTTTCAAAGATTGCTAATTTTATTTAGGGCATAAGATAAGGGATATTTCACGCATTTCGAGGTGGATCAAAACAGTAATTAACCCATTAATCATGTTAAGATTCGCAGTTCCCGCAACAGTGAATACATGTTCATTAAAACAACTATATCTCGAGCAAACGGAATCCAAATTACGTAAACTCAAATCCTATGATTTCCTTATTTAATGAGGAACAAAATCTTAGTTTTATTTTCGTGTTTAAACAATTTAAACAGGGCCGAAAATAATCACTAAACAGAGATGCGAAAATGAAATGCGATAAAACTTTCGTAACCCTAACGAACTTAAGTCGCCTTCGGTTTTATGGATCGTATCTAAAACCTTCGACCTAAGGCTATGATACCACTTGAAGGATATGGTTAGAATCCTCAAGCGCATCACGGAAGCGTGAGCGTCGTATCGAATACAACGAGGAACGACTTGTCGCACTAGTTGTTCTAGGCAGCGGAAATAAAAAAAGTTTCATGCGACGAAACCACTTGATCCAAGAACAATTCTCGAATCGTTTCATCTAAACCAAAAACAAGTAATAGGATTACCTCTTTAAGCGTGGTTGCGATCGAGTCTATAAATGATGAGACCTCCTGTCTCAAGTCTGATCCGACGGAGGAGACGCTTGCGAACGCGGGGATGAATCGCGTGCTTCTCGCAATCCATGTTAATGATCCAAGCGGCAGATCTCCTGATCTCGACACACGAGATCCGACGTCTTCTTCACGAGCAAGGCGCACCGAAGGAGACGGAGATCCACGAGCAAACTATCGGGCAGCATAACGACGACATTGCGGCGACGGAGACTCTTTCTAGGGCATCCATGGTGGACGGCCATGAGAGAGGAAGGGAGAGTAGGTATTTAAAGAGAAAGAGAGAGAGAGATGTGCTTCAAAATCATGTTCTAAGAGAGCATAGTATGCCTCTCTATTTATAGGGTTTTGGGATCCATGGATCTCAATCTATGGGACATATAAAATCAATGGATGAGATTGATTTATGTCTAATCTAATGGTCAAGATTGTTGTTGGTGAAAGCCAACAACTTGTGATTTAATTTAGATCAAATATATTTGACAAATCAAATATACATCAATCTTAAAATTAAACCAACCTAATAAGGAGACAAATTCCATGGAGATCTCACTCCCATTTGAATATAATCGACGGCCACTTATTTCCAAGTGGGGCAATCTCATGAAATCTCATGAGATTTGCATATCTCCATGAAAATATCCATTATTTAATTCAACAACTTTTGTTGTGATTTATTCTTCAAAAATAATTCATAATTAATTTTGAGAATATTGCAATCTTGCTATTGGAAAATTGTGAATCACATTCACAACCCAAAACAAAATATAATTTACATTTTCAATTAATTACACAATGTGTATCCAATACACAATAATAATTAATCAACAAATATAAATTATAATTAGCTCTCTCTAATACATTATAAATCACATTTATAATATATTATGAATAATAGGATATTGCTATCCACATTATTCATATCCATGATAATTAAATCACATTTAATCATCTTGGATCTCTTTTTCTCTTGTGCCCAAATAATATGAATCACGTTCACACATCATTGATAATCAAATCACATTTAATTATCTAAGATAACTCTCCTTATAATATGAATCAAATTCATATTATTCATGATAATTAAATCACATTTAATTATCCATTTTCTCAATGCTCGGATACATATATCAACAATATAATTATCCATGAACTCTTTCAAGGATAATGCGCTTTCTCCGTGAATACTTGGAGATAAGGACAAGGCGTGTATTGTTCCACGTATACTGACTTGGATATTGAGATCACATCTCAAATCCAGATCTCGGGCCTCCCATAGACGCTTGATTAAATCAAGACCGCAAATATAATCTTCTCATTGAATCTGAATAACATTCAGATCAATGTCCAATATTTGGACTAAGATCAGATTACTTCTATACTTAGTGGAGTCACTAAAATCTAAACCCATTTCATCACTCCCTAGGAATGGAAGTGTCATGGTTATACAATCGTTTATGATCACATTACCCTCAGGTATTCCTAATACCTGTACATCCTGCATACTGGAAGACTTAGAATAAATCTGAAGTATAAGATCTATATTATATTGTCTACTTTAGGGTTTTATCTTTAAGTTTCTCATTCGATCATTGGGAGTCGGTGTAGACCATATACTTTCCAAAAGCATATATCATACCTAGGTCTTGATCATATACTTTCCAAAAGTATGTATCAAATCTAGAAATTCAGTCAAGCTTCCAAAGCGAGATGACCGTGCACGGAATTTGATTCTTCCCAATATCTCATGAGTGAGCTCATGTCTTCCAGTTCAGTAATGAACATGTATGATCCCTTTGAGAGATCGTATTACTCATATGCCCTTATATGCACACCAGCGCGCCGGTGTATAGACCTTGATTAGGTCATCAACCAATTGGTCTGCCAAATGTACATACTTAGACATATAGTAACACATCTGTCTCCGGTCAGAGGATGCGTGCCTATATCATGACAGCATACGACAAAGGACTTCAGTTATCTCGATCTCGTTAAGTCAACTCTTTGACCTAACTTATCTAACACCTCCGAATCTCTATTCGTATGCAGAGGACCTGCATCAACAGGTCAGATAGATATTAGCCTTTAGGATAAAGGATTGCCATCTCCTTCTCAGGCTGGAGATCATTTCTTAATAATCATTTGACGATGCTTAATGATTCCTCAATCTAACTCTTTAGATATTCATCCAAGCACCAACCTCTATGATTCAATACTTGAATCAACAAATGTATGATCAAGATGGCTATGGTACATAACCATAATTGTACTAAGGGACCTATTATGCAAATTATTTATTCTTCATTTCAGATCAGGGAATGCTGTTCGCAATAACATTTATTTCATAATGGCTCGCCGTGGGCTCGCATGTCCTACATATACTACCAGTCCTGAGGTGCCAGTGCCCGATAAGAGATAGCAGCAGCCAGTTGATTTATCGGCACCTGAGTTTGGGTCTTTTGCCTTTGCAAAGACCATGGCCTGCAGCGAGGAGCGCACAGATGGTCCCCGAGGAGAGCAGACTTACGTGTTGGACAGGGTGCAATCAACAACACCCTGTTAGCCTCCCTTGAGACGATGCAGAGACAGATTCGAGATCAGGGGGCTTTCATGGTTGACTTGCACCGGGAGATGGAGCAGATGCGGGCAGATCGAGAGCTGCACAGAATCGGAGGAGGAGATGGTCCAGATAACCGACAGCCTAAGGAGCAGCCAGCTTAGCCAACAACAGCGAGACCGATGAGAGAGTTGCACTACCCTTGTGCAACTCTGACACACAGATGGATTGTTCTACCGGCCATTGCGGGAGACCTCAAGGTTCCCACCTCAGACTATTCAGCTCCTTCCTCGCTTCCGCGGACTTGCCACTGAGGAGCCGCACCTTCATCTCCAGGAGTTCGAGATGATCTGCAGCATTGTCCACGATCGCAGCGTGGACGAGGAAACCATCAATATGATGGCTTTCCCCATCTCCCTTTCGATAGAGCAGCCAACTGGTTGAAGCATCTCGGGAGATTCATGACTACATGGGAACAGCTCCGGAACGAGTATCTCAACAAGTATTATCCACTCGGCCGGACCAATGTAGGTAGGGCCCTGATCAGCAATTTTTCCATGCTCCCCAATGAGCAATTTCCACGAGGCATGGGATCGCTTCAGGGAGCTCACAAACGGTGCCCGCATCACGGCATATCGAAGCCCAACCTTATTAAGAGCTTTTCTGTGGGCTTACACTGGAGCTGCAGGGGTTAGTGAATGCATCCTGTGGGGGCTCGTACTTCACCAAGGATGAGGATCAAGTCTGGGCCATCTACGAGGAGATGGCTGAGAACTACACAGTGATGTTCCCAAACCCGGTTATACACTCAAGGGAAGCCCCATCCAGAAGAAGTGTCCTATAAGAGGATAGCTCGGGTTGATGCTGGTCCTTCTACTTCGGCAGCGGCAGCAGCACAGGCAGAGTCGGCAGCCGCTGACATGGGTATCATCAGCAAGAAGCTGGACCGGATCGAGTTGATCGAGAAGAGGCAGTACCAGGGCATGTCACAGATAGATCAGATGGCACAGATGCTGAGTGGACTTGAAGACCCAGATCATGTGTCTCCAAGGAGGCACAGACGGCTTCTCAGCCCTGTCTCAGGTCACGGGCAGACACCGATAAAATCAGCAGGTTCGACCCAGCCTTCCGCCCAGTACCGACAGGTTCACCTTTTCAGGTGGAGCCATACCAGCCGCAGCAGCAGTAGTACGTCTAGTCATTACCATCTCAAGACAGCCAGATGGTAGTGTATCAGCCGGACCAGCCCTGGCAGTACTCCCCCACCCACTTACGAGCAGGAGCCGTTGATGGATGTCAACGGGATATGGTATGACTGACCCCAGCCTGGGATCTGACGAGACCATCCCAGATTCCGTTTGGACGACCGGAGGTACCAGTTCCCAGCAGCACCCTCCAGTTTAGGTGGCCAGTATGGCCAGCAGCGAGAGCAGCCCCAGTTCCCACACCAGCAGCAGCAGCCAACACAAGGCCTACCAGCAGCATGGTCCTCGTCCCTACCAGTAGGGACAGTCTTGGAGGCAACCACAGCATCCTCAGCAGTATCAGTCTCAGCCCCTTATCTCTATCATCAGCAGCAGCAGCCTCACTACCAGAGAGGCCACCCGTCAGGTTCTCATGGGCCCACCTATGAGAACCCCGCCTTAGATGACCTAGCCCGTCTCATCTTCAAGCAGCCGGGCCACTTTCCGACAGGAGATGGATGAGTTTATATAGGAGATGAGAGATATTGTGAAGGGGAAGGCTGCCATTCCTGCCCAGATCGAGCCCAATCCGAACAACCTCAAGAGGAAGTCTAAGCTGGTAGAGTTTACAAAGGTTACCACTCCTAGTGATTCCCTTGGTGATATTACTGCATACATGTTTGATGTTGACTTTGTTACACTTTAGGAGCGAAAGAATGCCAGCAGGCAGCACCTCATCTGAGCGATGACCCACGGGCAGCTTCAGGAGTGCCAGACGAGGAAGAGAGCAGTGTTGATGCCGCTCGAGATCATGATGATGACGGTGGTGCTGACGCTACCAAGGACGGTGTTCCAGATGATGGTACTGATGTCGTTGCTTCACCAGATGGAGGAGGTGGTACTGATGCCACCAGACTAGCTGAGCCAGAGCGTGGTACTGATGCCACTATTCCAGATGCCGAGGGTGGTACTGAGGCCACCAGTTTTCTCTTGTTGCTTTTCATTCAATTCATGCATCTCAGGACGATTCTGTGAATAAAGAAAAGGGTTTATCATTTACGAATCCATCTGTGTTGATTATGATTTTGTGTATGGATTCTACTTTGCCACAGCAGCATAGACCCGATCCTAGTCCTTCATCTGAGAAGGACACAGCCGTCCCTTTCCCAAAGCACTCCGCTGGCTAAGGGGACCAAAGAAATCCAAAAAGATTACACCAGCTAGAGTTCAACCAGCAGATGATGGACAGATTTCACATACAGCTGACTCTACAGGAGGCCTTGGAGCACATCCCTCTCTTCTAGAGGAACCTCAGAGACAAGACTACCATTTGCAAGAAGAGGAGGAACCATCAGTTAGAGATCCATTGCTCACTCACGCCACTTGCTTCCGCCATCCAGAACCGTCTGCCAGCCAAGAGGCCAGATGCAGGAGACCCTTATGTCAGATGCCATATTCATGAGCAGAGGTTCGACCGTACTCTATTAGACAGGGGTTCTTCGATCAACCTACTTCCAGTAGCCTTACTCGACCGATTCGAGTTGGACCCTCTACGACAGAGCAGGACGTCTTTCAGTTTGCTGATCGATCTGTCAAGAGGTTCGAAGGGGTTGCTGAAGGACGTTGTCGTCACGATTCAGGACCTGAAATTCCCGGTGGACTTCGTTATGTTGGACATGGAGATCCCTGAGTTCGTGACCGATTTCCCAATCATTTTAGGACGCCCATTCTTGGCCACAGCCAAGGCAGTGTCCGATCATGATAGCGGGAAGGTATACTTTCACCTCGAGGGCGAGAGTATACAAATAGTAACGATCGAGGAGACTAGAGCAAGAGATTCAGCTTGCTCAGAGTCGTCTTCAGATTCAGAGCAGATGACAGAGGTAGAGTGAGACATCCACTAGGATTGTGATTTGTGATTACAGATGATGAGGCAGTTTGGTCCGATCTAGTTGCACAAGCCATCCTCTCACCTTCAGATCCTGCTGATGCGCAGATTCTAGTAGAGGAGAGCTTGGAGAGCACATTCCTGGTACAGGATACATTTCAGGCAACAGAGCTGGTTCCCGATAGCGAGGCAAGTTTATTCTTCAGATTCAGATTCAGATCGCTCGGAGTCAGACATAGATTGGGCTGAGTTTGATGATTTGATACCGTGCCAGACGTCCACAGAGCCAGCAGCTAGGGTGGAGACCGATTCCATGCAGAGCAGAGATACACCAGCCGAGCAGTCATCACCAGAGTCTGATTTTCAGCAAGAGTTCTCATTCTCCCATGCAGATTTGGTCGCATTCACTCAGACTTTTCAGAGGCCAGATCCGCGAGCACCCAGTTTTCCAGAGCTAAAGCCCTTGCTGTCATCGCTGAAGTATAGGTTCCTTGCGGGCGAGCATGAGATGCACCCAGACATATCTCAGTGTATTTGACTGGAGAGCAAGAATCTCGTCTGATGGGGGTTCTTGAAAAGAACCGCAAGGCGATATCATTGGAGCGTAGCCGATCTCCAGGGGATAAGTCCGGCCCTGTGCTCCCACCATATCTATCTCGAAGAGGACGTGAAGCCTGTTGCATGAGTTCCAGCAGCGGCTGAATCCGAATCTTCGAGAGGTTGTCATGAAGGAGATCTCGAAATGGTGGGGCACCGATTTTATCTATCCCATCTTCGACTCCAAGTGGGTCAGTTCGCTACATGTGGTGCCCAAGAAGACGGGCATCACCACAGTTGTTAGTGAGTCTGGAGAGGAGATCGCTACCCGGGTACCCACTTCTTGGAGGGGTCTGTGTAGACTACAGACGATTGAACCAGGCCACCAAGAAGAATCATTTCTCGTTGCCTTTTATTGATTTGATTATAGAGAGGCTAGTCGGGAAGAGTCACTATTGCTTTTTGGACGGGTACTCCAGATATAATCAGGTGGCCATTGCGCCCAAAGACCAGGACAAGACTACATTCACATGTCCCTTTGGGACATATGCTATCAGACGGATGCCCTTTGGTCTATGTAACGCCCCGACGACATTCCAGAGGTGCATATTGTCCATCTTTTCGGATATGTGTGGTGAGTGCTTGGAGGTCTTCATGGATGACTTTTCGGTCTATGGCGATGGGTTTGATGCTTTGTCTTGACTACCTAGACCACGTCCTCCAGCGATGCATTAAAGGTCCATCTTGTGCTTTCTTGGGAGAAGAGTCACTTCATGGTGACTCAAGGGACGGTGCCTTGTCCATATCATCTCCAACAGAGGTATGGAGGTTGATCCAGCCAAGGTGGATATCATTAGGAAACTCAGCCCACCGTCCAACTGCGACAGTTACGGTCTTTTCTGGGGCACGTCGGTTTCTACCGACGATTCATTCATGATTTCAGCAGGATTTCTTGGCCGTTGACTGATTTGCTGACGAAAGACACCGATTCATTGTGGATTATAAATGTCTAGCATCATTTGAAACTCTCAAGAGTCGAGTTGTTGAGGCTCCTGTTCTCACAGCCACCTGATTGGTCTCTCCCATTTGAGATCATGAGGGATGCCTCCGATTTTGCTGTAGGGGTCGTGCTGGGACAGAGGAGGGATGGAGTACCTTTTGCCATACACTACGCTAGCCATACTTTGGATGCCGCTCAGTGGAACTACACTGTCACTGAGAAGGAGATGCTAGCCATAGTGTTCGCCCAAGATAAGTTCAGATTGTACATCATTGGATCTAAGGTGACCATTTACACTGATCATACCGCCATCAGGTACCGTCATGGCAAAGAAGGATGCCAAATCAGATTGACCAGATGGATCCTTCTACTCCAGGAGTTTGACAAAGAGATTAAGGATAAGCCTGGAGTCAAGAATGTGGTGGCGGATCATCTCTCTCGACTAAGCATCTTGAGGATTCTGAGCAGATTGAGCCTATTTTAGAGACCTTCCCATATGAGGCGATCCTTGCTATTGCCTCTCTCCCGTGGTACACTGACATTGTGAACTGTCTTGTTGCTAAGAAAGTTCCACAAAGTAGGCCCAGGCAGCGGCTTGAGACCGTCCTCGTGAAGGCCAAGTTCTACCATTGGGAGGATCCCGTCCTTTATCATGAAGGAGGGGATAGCATCTGGCGTCGGTGCATTCCTCAGGAGGAGCACCATAGCGTCCTCACATACTGCCACAAGCTTGAGGCAGGAGGACATCACTCTGGGAGGAGAACGGCACAGAAAATGCTCCAATCCGGCTTATGGTGGCCTACCCTCTTCAAGGATTATCATGAGTTTGTGAAGATGTGTACTGACTATCAGAGGATGGGCACTTGTGGACAGCGTGATATGATGCCGATGCAGCCCATTCACTTCTGTGAGGTTTTTTATGCATGGAACATCGATTTCATGGGTCCATTCCCTAAGAGTCAGGGATTCGAGTACATTCTGTTGGCCATAGATTTTGTGAGTCATTGGGTTGAGGTCATCCCCGCCCAAACTACTGATGCTAGGACTGTATGCCGATTTTTTGAGGAAGAATATCATTTCATGGTTCGGGGAGCCTAGAGTTTTGATATCTGACGGGGGGTCTCATTTCGTCAACGACAAGGTAAAGGCCTTTGCTAGCGAGTTCAGCATAGACCATCGATTAGCTACAGCGTATCATCCTCGGACCAATGGTCTTGCTGAAGTATCGAACAGGGAGATCAAGACTATTCTGCAGAAGGTCGTCTGCCCTGAACGAAAGGATTGGTCACAGCTTTTGTACTCAGTCTTGTGGGCATATAGGACATCCTTCAAGACGCCTTTGGGTACATCTCCCTTTCTCCTCATTTATGGCAAGCCCTGCCATTTAGCTGTTGAGCTGAGACATAGGTCACTTTGGGCAGTCACATATATACTTCTAGATCCAGTGAGTGTAGGAGATCAGAGGAGGGCAGAGTTGGCAGCCTTGGAGGAGCTTAGAGATGCAACCTTTTTGAGCAGCCTATAGTATAAGGAGAGAGTGAAGGAGTGGCATGATTCTCATATCAGCCACAAGTAGTTTGAGCCAGGACAGAGAGTATGGTTGTTCGATTCCAGGCTTTGTTTATTTCCAGGGAAGTTGCATAGCAAATGGAAGGGACCCAATCCGGTCCAAAAGGTACACGATAACAGAAGCATCGACATATCCGAGTTGTCATCTGAGGCTACCTTTCGTGTTAATGGGCAGCGGCTCAAACCATGTCTAGATCATGAGCCGCAGGTCATTGACGTTGTCCCTATTCATTTTGCGTGACATGTGGTCTCTTGACTCACATCTATTGCATCTCATGCCAGATTATCACTGTTCTCCTACCTTGTATAGATCCAGATGTCCATATCGCACTATTCTTTAGTCCAATACCCCATTTTCATCATTGATTATGCTATACTTAGGGAGCACTTTACCCTAAGTATAGGGGGTGTGAGACTTTTGAGTTTCTTTTGATTCTTTTCTATCTCTGTTTTGCTGCCTATACTTAGGGATATTTTACCCTATGTATAGGGGAGGTAGACACTGTACATTCTCTCACTCAGATTTCCCTTTGTGTACAACCTGCTATACTTAGGATTACTTGATCCTAAATATAGGGGGAATCCTTGAGATCTTTTCATTTCTATTCTTTCATTCATCTTTGTAGTATAGATTTTCCTTTTCACTTCCCTAAACTAAGCACGAGTTATGTCTTCTTCATCGCTCTCGATTCACTCTGAGGACATCCTTCGAGCTAAGTATAGGGGGTGTCGTATATATTTCATATATACTTTAGCCATAACTCATACTTTGTGTGAGTGTGTTAATAAATAAAATGGCTAAAATCCATAAAAATTAAAAATTTTTCTTGTACATAAAATTCTTTACTGCACATACATAGCTATATACAAAATTATTTTTGTAAAAATGTTTGTAAAAATGTTTTGTGTAAATAGTGTGTAAATATTTTCATATCAAAATTATGTATATAGTACAAAATTTTTGTAAAATCTTTGAAAAACAAAAAGCTTGCAAAAACCTTGTGTAAATGTGTGTAAATATTTTGCAAAACTTCTGCATTCATGCATACATCCATGTGTTCAAATATTTTCAAAAATTTTGCATACTTTCAAAATCTTCAAAAATTGCATTTTTGTAAATACTTGTATAGTTTTTCTTAATCATAGTTGACATTTAAACTAGCTTGGAATTAAATTGAAAAATGGAGCTTGGTTAAGATCTTAATCCACCTAATTCTAAGCGGAACCTTAGAAGGCTTAGGGTTGAGACTTTTCAGGTCCATGGTGACTTAATTCTTTGAGTCCACTAGGCTGTGATCATATGTCATCTTTATAAGCCTAAGTAGAACACTTAACAATACACGCATGACTCTCATAGACAATGGCTTTACTTGGACCAGTACTTTACACCTAGCTCTCTACGGATGAGGTGGTGAGGAGGCAGTCTTCTTTGACTTGGGGTAGCATATGAGGGTAGTACTTCTAGGCAGAACCTCTCTTCTTCTTTTAGTGAGGGAAGTGTGTCTCAACTTGG
This sequence comes from Ottelia alismoides, assembly GCA_037367405.1. Taxonomy (NCBI): domain Eukaryota; kingdom Viridiplantae; phylum Streptophyta; class Magnoliopsida; order Alismatales; family Hydrocharitaceae; genus Ottelia; species Ottelia alismoides. Next base: position 124,442 of record JAZKJV010005870.1, on the reverse strand, counting down.
TCTGGTAGCCTTGAGGTCTAAAGACAGGAGTTGTGGGTTGCAATAATGCTTCAAAAGAGGGATAGTCTACTGGCTCAAGAGGAAAAAACTCCTTATGTATATATGATGCACCATGTAGATATGTTGTACATATGCACATCAAAAAAATGTGCAAAAAGAAAAGCTCCAAAAAAGTGGTGGGTCTGATAGAAAATGAAATACCCACCAGAGTGTATATCGTCAAATAAGGCAAAGCTTATGTTACCCATGCCCATTTCATGAAGCTTGTAGCAGGGAGACTTAGCTACACTGGTTGAGCTCCCAAGGATACATGGCTACACTGGCCATGGTCCATTCTCTTCTTCATCCTCTTCTTGAGCCGGTTAAACTTGAACTTTGAAGGGAATTGTTGGACATGCGAGCCCACGGCGAGCCATTATGCAATAAATGTTATTGCGAATATCATTCCCTGATCTGAAATGAAGAATACATAATTTGCATAATAGGTCCCTTAGTACAATTAGGGTTATGTACCATGGCTATCTTAATGATCATACAGCTGTTGATTCAATCATTGAATCATAGAGGTTGGTGCTTAGATGAATATCTAATGAGTTAGATTGTGGACTCGTCAAGCACCGTCAAATGATTATTAAGAGATGATCTCCAGCCAGAGTAGGAGATGGCAATCCTATCTCAGTAAGGCTGATATCTGACCGACCTCTTGATGCAGGTCCTATGCATAGGAATAAAGATTCGGAGGTGTCAGATTATTTAGGTCAAAGAGTTGACTTAACGAGATCGAGATAACCAAAGTCTTATATAGTATGTTGTCACGATACAGGCACGCATCCTCTGACCGGAGACAGATTTGTTACTATATGTTTGAGTATGTACATTTGGCAGACCAATAGGTTGATGACCTAATCAAGGTCTATACACCGGCGCGCTGGTGTGCATATAAGGGCATATGAGTAATACGATCTCTCAAAGGGATCATACAGGTTCAGTTATTGAACCGGAAGACATGAGCTCACTCATGAGATATTGGGAAGAATCAAATTCCATGGGCATGGTCGTCTCGCTTTGGAAGCTTGACTAAATTTGTAGGTTTGATATATACTTTTGGAAAGTATATGATCAGGACCTAGGTATGATATATGCTTTTGGAAAGTATATTATCGATACCAACTCCCAATGATCGAATGAGAAACTTACTGATAGAACCCTGAAGTAGACAGTGTAAATTTGATCTAATACTTCGGGATTATTCTAAATCTTCCAGTATGCAGGATGTACAGGTATTAGGAATACTTGAGGGTGATGTAATCATAAAAGATTTTGTAACCATGACGCTTCCATTCCTAGGGAGTGATGAAATGGGTCTGGATTTTAGTGACTCCTCTCAGTAGAGAAGTAATCTGATCTTAGTCCAAATGTTGGACATTGATCTGAATGTGATTCAGATGCAATGAGAAGATTAGATTTGCGGTCTTGATTTAATCAAGCATCTATGGGAGGCCTGCGATCTGGATTTGAGATATGATCTCAATATCCATGTCACTATACGTGGAACAATACAATCACCCTGTCCTTATCTCCAAGTATTCGCGAAGAAAGCGCATTATCCTTGAAAGAGTTCATGGATAATTCTATTGTTGATATATGTATCCGAGCATTGAGAAAATGGATAATTAAATGTGATTTAATTGTCATGAATAATATGAATTTGATTCATATTATAAGGAGAGTTATCTTAGATAATTAAATGTGATTTGATTATCAAAGATGTAAATAATGTGAATGTGATTCATATTATTTGAGCACAAGAGAATAAGTTATCCAATATAATTAAATGTGATTTAATTATTATGGATGAGAATAATATGGATAGTAATATCCAATTATTCATAATATATTATGAATGTGATTGATAATGTATTAGAGAGAGCTAACTATAATTTATATTTGTTAATTAATTATTATGTGTATTGGATACACATTGTGTAATTAATTGATAATGTAAATTATATGTTGTTTTGGGTTGTGAATGTGATTCACAATTTTCCAATATCAAGATTGCAATATTCTCAAATATAATTGTGAATTATTTTTGAAGAATAAAACCCAACAAATTTGTTGCAAATAAATAAAGAGAGATTTCCATGGAGATATGCAATCTCATGAATTATCATGAGATTGCTCTCCCCATGGAAAGAGTGGGCAGCACCTCATTCCTAATAGGAATGTGTGGCCGTCCACATGGAAGGTGCATGGAGATGAAATCTCCATGCACATTATCTCCTTATTTATTGGTTTGATTTAGGACTAAGTTATATTTGATTTTGCCAAATATATTTTAACCTAAATTTGTTGGTTTTACCAACAACAATCTTGACCATTGGATTGACATAAATCAATCTCATCCATTGATTTTATATGTCCCATGGATTGAGATCCATGGATCCCAAAACCCTATAAATAGAGAGGCATACCATGCTCTCTATTTTACATGCAATATTGGAGCAAACTCTCTCTCTCTCTCTCTCTTTCTCTCTACTCGACAGCCCTCTCTCTCCCTCTCATATGGTCGTCCACCATGGATGACCTAGAGAGGTTCTCCATCGCCGCGGCATCATCATTATGCTGCCCGCTCGTCTGCTCGTGGATCTCCATCTCCTTCGGTGCGCCTCGGTCGTGAAGAAGACGTCGGATCTCGTATGTCGAGATCAGGAGATCCGCTGCTTGGATCATCAACATGGATTGCGAGATGCACATTGTTCATCCCCGCGCTCGCAAGCGTCTCCTCCGTCGGATCGGACTTGAGACAGGAGGTCTCTTCGTTTAGAGACTCGATCGCAACCACGCTTCAAGAGGTAATCATATTACTTGTTTGTGCTTTAGACTAGACGATCCGAGAAGTGTTCTTGGATCATGTGGTTTCTTCGTATAAATTTTTTTTAAATTCCGCTGCATCGAGCAACTAGTGCGACTAGTCGCTCCTCGTTGTATTCGATACGACGCACACGCTTCCATGATGTGCTTGAGGATCTAACCATATCCTTCAGGAATACCCCGCTCCTCGAGGAAAGAGTTGCCAGACTAGGGTTTTAGAGTTACCTTGTTGGGGAGGGTTGTCACTTTGCTATTTCTGAGGTGGATAGATATACATCACTTACACATTACAAGAAAACATTCATGGTCATCAGAGTTTGTGTATGTAGACTTGTTGTGATCTGGATTGTTGGGGAGTCTTGACTATAGATTAGTGGAACTTAGAGGCTGTTGAGATTTAAACCTAAGTCCAAATAAGGTTCCGACAAATTAATAATCCAAAGATCTGACTGAGCTCCATACTTCAATTTAATGAAGACAAGTTTAATAATCAGCCTTGATTCACCTTCTTTTTTTCTTTTTCTTTTCCATTCTTTTTTTCACTTCCTTTTCAAATAAGTGTTTGCTAAGGGACTAGCAAAAGCAAAGTATAGGGGGTGATGAATACTCATTCATCACTCTTTATTCTTTTATTTTAGCTAATTATCTTTGCAAAATATCATGTAGATAGTTGTAAATACAATAAGTTACCAATAAGCATGCTTTGTGTAAATATAAATAATTAGCATGTATTTATGTAAAAATAAAAGAATAAATAATAAAAGAAAAAGAAGGAAATATTTAGAATAAATATTGAGTGACTTGAACCTAAGAGAGGGCCCAATATGGGGCCTGATCGCCAAATAAAACAAGTAGAGAGAGATAGGGTCATTCAACCTTGTATATACTCCTTCTATATGTATATATTTTATTTTCACAAAATAAAAATAAAAATGTGCTTTTAATATCTTGTATATATTTATAAAAATAAAACAAAAATTAGAAAACAAAAATAAAATAATTTCCCACTCTCCACCTTGTACATACCATGTATATATGTATCTATATCTATTTATTTCCCTCTTGTAAATAATCAATAAAAATAAAATAAAATTTTTTTATACTCTAAATTTTATGTTGTAAATAAATAAAATATAAAATTAGAGTATTTGTACAAAAATAAGAAAATAAAAATAAGAATATAAAATGCATTGGTGTTTTATACATGTATATAATATAATTGTATATACCTTAACTTTTTTTCAAAATATATAAATAAATATCACTAAAAATAGCTTGAAAATAAATAAACATTTTTCATTTTGTAAATATTTTAAAATAAAATTGTTTTCTATTTTTTATTTAATTTATAAATCTTTCCTTTTTCCTTTTTTCTGAGTGGTCCAGAGGGGTTGTTGACCCCCAGTCAACTCCCCCTCCCGGACCCTCTCTTCACCCAAACCCGATTTTGGCCTCATTTATCATAATTTTCCCTATCGGGTCTTGGCTTCTCCTGCTCCGATTCCACCGCATGCCTCTTCCTCATGGATCAGCCATCCTCGCGGATCCCTAGGGAGTAGCGGATCTACCTTGGTTCGCGTGCCCATGCCCATTCTTCCTCGTCGCCTGGGACAGCATATAAAGTCCTCATTTAAATGCCCAACCCTTCAGCACGCACTGCAAGCCCTCTTTCTACCCTAAAGATCTTCCCCTTGGTGACAGCTCTCGGAAGCAACCTTTGGTGGCCAGAGAGAGAGGTCGTAGCCAATGCTCAAAGCACGTGGCCAGAGCACCGTCGCGTTTGAGCCTCCCCTCCTGCCGCAGCGTGGTTGAGGCGACGACCTCCATCGACGCATCCCCTAGAGCTCAGGATTGATCTTGTACCATCAGGTATACTTCTCATCGACCCTAGTTCCATTTATCTTTGAATCTTTCATCGGACCTCCGCCGGCTCCGACCCTGTGGTCGGAGCTCCATCAATCACCCTTAGCTGCTCTGAAAGACTCCCCGTTCCACCATCATACTTCCCCCGCACCCTAATCGCCCTAGACTTGGCTTAGATCACCAAGATTAGGATCGATGTTCCTCCCCCGCCTCGCCGGAACTTCAAAGCCCATCCCATCGTCGCTTCCCTTAGTTTTTAGTTAAATAACCATCGCCGAAGCATTCCTCCAAGCAGGAGCTTTCACCCCACAGGTCGAGTCGTGCGTGGAGACCCCCAGAGCACCTCAGCACACCTTCGTCGGAGCCATTCCAGGTTGCAACCACCTTTCCGGGTATTTGACCTATGGATGCTCCATCCGCCACCGCCACCTGAGGTGGAGGAGCGTCGCGAGTCGAGCCCCTCTTCCTGATCGATCATCAGACGCCCGGAGTGTACCCCCAGTCCTTCGACAAACCTCGCCAGGGAGGAGTTCTTCCAGGACCTTCTATAGCCGTCGGATCTTGCCTCCTCCCCAGTTAGCATCTGGACCGTCCATCGTCTGCTCCTATCAGGTCGTTAGATCTGATATCTAACGGCCTCGTACACCCCACGTTCGTCATCTTGTCAGAGCCGTTGGATGCGCCAGCCGTCAGCGTCATCACCGCACGTCGCAGCCACTCACCGCCCGCCACCTGTCGCCCACGTGAGCTCACACCCAGCCTGGGTAAATTACTCCTTTTTCCATGTAGTTATTTTATGTTTTTATTTAGTCTGTAAAAAAATAGTACATTATGGTCTATTTGCACTTTGGCCCCTGTTGTTTTTATTATTTGCATTTTAGTCCTCCTTGTATGGTTGCACGTGCATCGTCACGTGTTTTTTCTAGATATTTGTATGTATGCCCTCGTGTTTTCTAGGATGTTATGAAATAAAGTTTTAGTTTCTTTATTTACATCCATACCCCTGTGCGTGGTTTTTTTGGACATGTGCTAAATTCAAGTGAAAATTGCAGTAGGCCCCTTGGACTTTTATGCGTGTTATGCTTTAGTGCCCAGAACTTACTTTCTTTGCATCTAGGTCCCTGTGTACTGTACGTGTTTGATTGGTTTAATAAAATAGCTCACCCAAATTTCATAAAATTTGGACTCGTGGCTCCTGCCACTGTGTAAAAATTTCCGTGAATTTTTTGGCCCTTTTTGTTTTCATTTTCTATTTTTAAAAATTCAAAAACCTCCAAATTTGTTACTGTCTGATTTGAAAAATCAACTAAAAATATTTAAAAAATCCAAAAAAATTGTTGTGTGTTTATGTTTATGTGTTTTTACTTCTGTCCAAGTTTCGTTGCTTTTGGATTTATAAAAACCTTAAAAATTAAAAAATCCTAAAAAACTTAGAAAATCATTAAAAATTCAGAAAAAATCAAAAAATGCAATTTCTTTTTCTGTAGTTAGATTTTTATTTTTACTTTATCATAAAATTATTGTTTGAATTTTATATGCTATTAAGATTCTAGCTGCACAGTAGCTTGCACTTTAGATTCTAGCTGCACAGTAGCTTGCATTTTTAAATAGCCTTTAGATTCTAGCTGCACAGTAGCTTGCATTTTTCACCTTATTTCATTTTTATAAAATCAACTAAAAATCAGAAAAATCTAAGAAAAATATCAAAAACACTTGAATATTTGCAAAACCAAAAAATATTTTTATTTTAATTTTCTGATCATTTTTGATGTGTTAAAAAATTGTTGGTTTGTGCCTTTTTTATTTCCTTTATTCATTTTCTTAATTTTAAAAATTACAAAAAAAATGAAAAATTAAAAATCCACCAAAAATATTTTATTTCTTTTATGCTAGTAGATGCTGCTTGCGGTGGCTCGCATTTTAACAAGGATGAGGATGACATCTAGGGCATTTTTGAGTAGATGGCCGAAGGAGAAACCACGCAATCCTCATCCCATGCATACATGAAGATGCCTACAGCTAGTCACAAGCTAGTCAACATGGCTGCTCATACAGAGGATAGGGACGAGAGCTCAAACATGAGCATTATAGGGAGCCACTTGTCCAAAGTCGATATCATTGAGAAGAGGTCTCAGGACCTAGAGAAATTAGTTGTCATCAAGAAGAGGACCAAGGCTTGGAGAAGCTCAATTTGATTTCCCAATAGCTAGAGCAGCTACTTTGAGCATTGAATGCCAATGCCCACTGCTGAAACCCCCACTGAGTAGAAGGAGCCAACACCAACACAACCTCCTCAACTGAGTCTTCCACCGCCCCAACCCGTCCAGCATGTATATTACGTGCAGGCCCCGGAGTATCCCCCGCAGTCCTAGACACATATGGTTGTTTACCAACCAGAGTCCTAGCCTGCCTGTCACGAGCAGTTATGTCTGCCCCTGCCACTCATCCAAGAGATAAACGATGTTTGAAATAATGAAGCGCAGCTGACACGTCCTTAGGGACAACCCCAAGGTCGGAACATGGGTAACAAGCCCTATCACCAGCAACATCAAGGAGAAAGATCCTACCAACCCTCTCATTAACAACAACCTCCACATTATGGGAACAATGGAGGCAAGGATACCAGCAGGGTCCGTAGCAGTCTGATTACAAGAAGCAGAGTTGTCACCAGCAGCAACTGATTTCCCATTATCAGAATCAATGTTCCAGTCCTCCTCAATATTCTTCCTACCCTCCTCCTCAATATCAAAACCATCAGGGTTACCAACAGCAACCTCCCCTATAGTACCAGATGTCTACGTAGGCCGACTCCTTTGAGGTTGTGCTGGTTAACCCAACCCTGGATCGTCTGGCTCAGCTGATCAAGAACATGGTTGAGATCAGCCAGAAAATTGACAACCTGACAGCTGTGAAGGCTGTCATTCCAGCTCAGTTTGAGGCATACCCAAACAACTTCGGTCGCAAGGAGCAGGTAGTTGGTAGTGTACAACTCGATTCAGGTGATCTTAATTGCATTTTATCTAATGTTGTTACTCTCAAAACGGTAGGAAACTCCGCCCATCGGCAACGGCGGAAGGAAAGAACATTGATTTTGACAACGAGACGTCAACCCAACCAGTAGAGGGGCTAAGCACCATTGGTTTCAATGAAAGATTTGCGAATCCCGAGTAAATATCCCCCAAGTCAGTCATCTTCGATGGAAAAAAAACCGATGAGAGCAAGGTATTCAATGAGGCGCTAGTTCTACGATGCACGCAAAATGTACGGAGTAAACTCACACACTACAAACACAATACAAAACCCTCAAATTCACCAACTTAACACATGATGGCCGTAAAGGTTTGGTTGAATTATCTTATCAATTTTAGTTGGTGATATAAAACAATCTTTGAAAGAGTTAACGAGTTGTTAGGTGCATGTACTTTCCTATGGACTGGCCCGGATCTTACGACTAGTTGGACCTACTTTCAGCCAGTATATGAGTAAGTATGGACCGTATAAATACAGCTAACTGTTCCTTGAGGACAAAGCCTAATAAGGCATCCTCTAAACCTCCCACTCTGCTAAGGAAATCCAGATCGTTTATCGGCTACCCGTAGATCCTCACGGAGAAGTAGATAATTGCCCAAAAATAAAGAACCAGTAGTCTGTAAGAAAATCCTGGCTTGGCTCTATCCTAGTGTCGTCTCTCTCTCACTTGCAAGTAAATCATACAGTGAGGGCTTTATGCACCCATAAAACAAGGTTCTTTTTATTCCAGTTTTGTTTAATCGACCTGCTCAATTCAGTCCCAATTTTAAATTAAGTTATCCCTTGAAATTTAATATGAACACACAAACACGTCAAATGTTCAGTCCCAATTTCTTTTTAATTCTTAAGTTATAAAACAAGGGAGGAGTCGGAAATCAGAATGCAAACGTAAAATAATGATGCATGCTCAGAAGAAGGTATACTTACAGTGACTCCCAGCACTCTTAATGTGTTATACAAAACTGAATTTTTAAAATTTACACTAAATGCATGAAGATCGATAAAACCGTACCTAAGCAATATACTATTAGTGGGGAAGAAATGAGTTTGATTTGGCTAAGTTGTACGTTGCTATGTGCGTCTCATTAAATAATCTCAGACGATGTGAATCCTCCAAGATGTGTGACCTAAACTATAATTGGCACAAGCAAATTTGCAATTAAATATCCAGGTGCCTATCCTAATTTTGCCACTCAAGTCGGGGCCCACCCTCACTGGAGAGTGAAACAGACCTGACACACCACAAAATAATGTCCAAGTCTAATTACAAATGCAAGATTCCGAACGAAATCCATTAGAAATTTTACAATAAAAGAAAATACAGAAAATAAAATTCTAAAGACTCTACACTCGCTCACGACTCGACTTGATCTTAAATTTATGTGATTCCTTCAGTTGGCTATTTTTCGAGAAAATGTCGGCCTCTAAAGCTCCTGAGTTGATCAGTTAAGAAGATGCTCATTCACGTCGGGTCCCTCACATAAAAATAAGAATTTTGTCAAAGAGATAGACACATAATAAAACAAATAAATAAATAAATGCTGGAAAATAAATTGAGCAGCATTCACAAGAAAAATCGGGGTCAGACTACCCGGGGATGGAAAATCTAAAATCTGGATGTTTTGAAAATTAACCTAAGCCATGCCTCCCTGGCAATGGTGCCATTTGAAAAACCCTAAAATCTTCCTTTTAATAGTGTCGAATTAATGTTTGATTTTTGTTTGTTTGTTGAAGTCGGGCAAAATCGAATTTATCAAAAACCTTAATTTAATTAATTTTCCAATTAAAGCAGGCGATCATAATTTTTTTACTTGAGAAACCCAAGTTCAAACTCAAGGAGGCAACTTTCTCCTTAGATTTATTTTTAGTTGATCCAGAAACTAGGTTTTCAGGGAAATTTTTTTTGTGTTTTGAAATGCAAATGAAAATGCAATGCAATTTCAGTCTAGTTTAAGGTTAAAATGTAAATTTCAATCAATTCAAATCCAAAAATTCTCAAACTTATCCAGAAGTTGAATAATGATGAAATTAAGCTACTAAAATTGTTTGGAATTTTCTGACTCAATATGAATTTTCTGTGAATTAAAATATGCAGACTAGGTGATTTTCACAAAGTTAATTTTAATAAATAACAAACCAATTTATTTTCAGGAACTAAAATTATCCTATATGACTCTATTTGAGAATAATCTAGAAAAAAATTAGATCTCAAAAATAATTGATTTATGACCTATTAAAAATTAATTATGTGAAACACCAATGAATTTTATTCTGACCTCGATATGCATGCAAATGGGATGATTTTGGGGCACAATGTAGAAAACGTTGAATCTAGCTAGTGTGAATTTTCAAGAATTTTTGAGAAATAATTAGTTTATTAGAAATTTAAAAAAATGTAGTGGGTAAAATATGCTATTTTCTACTAAAATAATTATATTAATTAAATCACAGCTCATAAAAAAATAATCAATCATCCATAATAACAAGCATAAGTTTCTCTATAGTGCACAATTTTTAGAATTAGAAAATGATGCTAAATGAAGGTTAAAATGATATCCAAAGATAGGGGTCTAAATGCAATTACAGAAATAAAATTGATAAATAAACATGCATAAGGAATGAAGTGCAATTACCAATACTGGAGAAGGTACATATGCAAAATTCTCAGGCAGGGGGCGTGCTTTCCACGTGAGAGTCTTAAGGCAGGGATGTACGCGTTATTTGCGAAAGAGTAGAGGGCCTCTGGTGCAATTTCTCTACCAAGGCACGTGCAAAGCACGTGCCTGCTTGAAGTGGGTACGAGCACAATATGAGGATCCACAAGGTGCTCCATGCAAATTTTATGCACCTCACGTGCGTTGCACGTGAGGTGGGAGATGAGGACGAGGTGGCGAAGTTCTGTGGGCATCGAGGAGTGATGTGGTTCCTGCAGCTGAGTCGAAGGCGAGGGCCGCAGGTGTTCAAGGTGCCTCTTGTGCTAAAGCTACGAAAGGGATGTTAAGGGTTGCGCACCAAGTCGATGTGGTCGACGAGTTGACAGAGGGGCGGTGCTTCACGAGGCTGACTTGCTAACAGGTGGAAGGTGAAGTATGAGCTTGTGGCTCGAGGTGCGTCCAAGAGAAGTGGTGGCGGGGATGCACGATCCGGGGCCAGTGGCACGATGAATAGGAGGATGTGTAGCGTGTGAAGGCGGACGTTGATGTTGACGGGAGAAATATGGACCTTACACGACACACGTCCGAGGACTAGGGAGGAGACTAGAGGCATGACGCGTTGTTGATGTGGCTGCGAGGTGAGGTGCGTCCAAGAAGGGTGTCACGTGTAGAGGCATCGAGGAGTGATGGAGGCGAGGCTCGATGACATCCTACGTGTGGGAATGAAGGGGAGGGGGCATACTAACGATGATCGTAGGCGTGTGCCCCGAGGTGTAGCTCGTAAAGGTGGAGGTATAAACGGAGATAAGTGGCGGGAAAGTGGTGAAGTTGACCGAGTAGAAGGAGATGAAGAAAGCGATGGAAGAAAAGAAGCAAAAGAAGGAAGACATAGGAAATAAAAAGAAGAAGAGGAAGAAGAAAATGGGAAAGAACAAGAAGAACATGAGAATAAGGGTTCTACAGTTGTGCCTAGAAGAGAACCGGGTATGGTCCTCGATAGTCACTTGACACAACGGCGATGCGGAGCTAGGAAACTACGTAGAGTGGCTGCTGCAAGGTCACCATAGACGATGTACCTTGGATATCGCTTGGAACACCGATCTTCGCTCACGCTGGCTCTTTCTCTCGATGTCACCGAGAGAGAAACGGAGCTCGGGTCTTCCAAAACAGTGGCGGATGATATGAACGTTTGAGGATGAAGCCCTTTTAAGGGCGGTTGGAGAGCATGGCTGAGATGGTTAAGGTCTGGTTCATGACGGAGAGGATGTGGAATTAGGGATGTGGTTAGGCGAGAGGGAGATGGAATCGTGGGTGATCGAGTGCTTGCACGTGTGAATGGCGGAGGAGCGATCGAGGGTGTGGTTGTACGGGTCGAGGGCGATGTGGGAGCAGTTGGGAGGTAGAGAGAGGAATGCAAGTCCATGGCAGTTGGGGGCTCACCGCGAAGCGCTGAGCAGCAAAGGGCCCGGTCACGTGAGGCTGTGGTGAGGAGAGAGGAGGAGTACGCGAGATGGGGAGGGGAGAGGCGGTAGTTGTGCAGGCCGCACGATGAGGGGGCGCCGCTGCAAGAGGCGTGGAGCGGGTGCAGGTGTTAGCCATGTGAGCTCGAGGCGAACCATTCCAACAATAAATGTTATTGTAATGTTTGATTTATCATTAAAGTTATTGATTCTTTTTCACTCCCTTTCTGAGATTAAATGAATGAATGCACTATAAGGTCCCTCTGTACAATTAGGGTTATGTTCCATGGCCATCTTAATAATCATACAGTTGTTGATTCATTATAGAATCATAGAGGCTAGTGTTTAGATGAAAATCTAAGGAGTTAGATTGAGGACTCATCAAGCATCGTCATATGATTGTTAAGAGATGATCTCCAGCATGAGGAGGATATGGCAATCCTTTCTCGTATAGGTTGATATATGACTGACCTCTTGAAGCAGTCCTCTGCATGGGAATAGAGATTTGGAGGTGTTAGATTAGTTAGGTCAAAGAGTTGACTTAACGATATCGAGATAACCAAAGTCCTACATCGTATACTATCACGATACAGGCACGCATTCTTTGACCGAAGACATATGTGTTACTATATGTCTGAGTGTGTACGTTTGGCAGACCAATAGGTTGATGACCTAACCAAGGTCTATACACCAGCGAGCTGGTGTGCATGTAAGGGCATACAAGTAATACGATCTCTCAAAGGGATCATACAGGTTCACTTCTAAATCGGAAGACATGAGCTCACTCATGAGGTATTGGGAACGATCAAATTCCATGCATGGTCATCGTGATTTGGAAGCATGACAAGAATTTGACGGTATGATATATGTTTTTGGAAAGCATATGATCGATACCAAATGCCAATGACCAAGATTGAGAAACTTGATGATGAAACCCTGAAGATGACAGTGTAAAATTGATCTATATCTTCGAGTTCATCATAGGTCTTCCAGTATGTAGGATGTACATATATTAGGAATACCTAAGGGAGATGTGATCATAAACGATTGTATAACCTTTACGCTTCCATTCCGAGGGAGTGACCAAACAGGTCTGGATTTTAGTGACTCCTCTCAGTAGATAACTAATCTAATCTTAGTCCAAGTGCTGGACATTGATTTGAATGCGATTCAGATAGAATGAGAAGATTAGCTTTGCGATCTTGATTAAATCAAGCATCTATGAGAGGTCTGTAAGATCTGGATTTGAGATTTGATCTCAATATCCAAGTCACTTTATGTGGAACAATACAGTCGCCCTGTCCTTATCTCCAAGTATCTTCGGAGAAAGCGCATTATTCTTGAAAGAGTTCAAGAATAATTCCAAAGTTGAATTAAATCTAAGCATTGAGAAATGGATAATAAAATGAGATTTAATTATCATGAATAATGTGAATTTGATTCACACTATTTGAATGCATGAGAATGATTAACCAATGTAATTAAATGTGATTTAATTATTGTGGATATGGATAATGTGGATAGAACTATCCAATTATCCATGTATATTGTAAATACAATTTATAATATATTAGAGGGAGAGACTTATGTGATTTATATTTGTTGATTAATTGTTAATATGAATTGATTCACATTGAATGATTAATTGAAAATATAATTGTATTTAGTTCGGAGTTGTGAATGAGATTCACATAATTTCAATGGCTTGATTGAAAATTTTTCACAAGATAATTGTGAATTATTTTTGTGAAAAATATTTAGAACAAGAGTTGTTGTAAATTAAGGAGATATCATGAGATAATGAGATCTCATGATAATTAGAAGAGAAAGACTCATTCCACTCAAGAAGAGCGGATGGCTATAACTCTCCATGTGGAGAAGAGTAGTCATCCCCCTTATTTTAGGGAATAAGGTTAGTCTCCTCATTATCTCTTTTCTAGTCAAAGATGATTTGGAATTCAAATTTATTCTTATTGATTTATCAATATAAATTAATTTAAATTAAATTATTTGATGTTGTATTTTTACAACAACATCATAGCCATTGAAAGAAACACAAATCAATCTCATCCATTGATTATGTGTTATCCATGGATTGCGATCCATGGACTCCCAAAACCCTATATAAGAAAAGGAACCCTTTGCTCTTCAAGTTACGCAATCTCGAAAATATCTCTCTCTCCCTCTCATTCTTACACATATCCCCTTCCTTCTCTCTTGGAGTGGCCGTCCACTCTCATAAAAGAGAGAAGGTCACCTTCATCGTCGTGCCCACTTCAAGGACTCTTGGATCTCCGTCTTCTTTAGTGTGTGACGCTCATAAAGAAGGTGTTCGATCTCGTGAGACGAGAGTAGGAGATTCATTGCTAGGATCAACGACTTGGATTTCGAGAAGCACGTGACTCATCCCCACGCTCGCAAGCATCTCCTCCGACGAATCGGACTTGAGACAGGGAGGTCTCCTCGCTTAGAGGCTCGATCGCAACCAAGCTCCAAGAGGTATTCCTATATCTTTTATGTGGTTAGATGAAACGATCCAAGAAATGTTCTTAGATCATGTGGTTTCATCGTAGAAATTTTTTTAAATTCTGTTGAACCGAGTAACTAGAGCGACTAGTCACTCTTGATCGTATACGATATGATCCACACACGCTTTCGTGATGCGCTTGAGGATCATCCCATATCCTCAAGCGGTATCAGAGCCAGGTTTTAGGTTTAGATACGATCCATAAACCTAGGAAGATTTGGGCTCGTGAGGGTTCGTGAAAATTTTTATCGCATTTCAATTTTTGCAGCCATATTTTGTGATAAATTTCGGCACTGTTTAAAATGTTTAAACAATAGTTTATCACATGGATAATGTTTCTCATTAAATAAGGAAACCATGGATTTGAGTTTACATAATTTGGATTTCGTTTGCTCAAGTTATGATCCTTTTAATGACCATATGTCCACTGTCTCGGGGATGGTGAATAATTATGTAATTAAGGAGTTAATTAATATTTTAAAACACCTAGAAATGCATGCTAATCACATGGTTTTGTTTTAAATCAAATTATCAAACTCTGAAATCAGATTTTGCTTAATTTGGATTTAAAATGAATGAGTTACGCCAATTTCCGTTAGTGAGGATCAAAATTACTTGTTTTATCAAAAACCTTGTGATTGTCATTTAAGAACCTTGTGAAATTTATGGTTAATTTCATGGAATAATTATGGATAATATCTAGGAAATATTAGAATGATAAATGTTCCCCTAAATGACATTACCTCAATCAATAAATGATTAGATGTGATCTAGATCACCAATTGGTTACTTTATACACTTTCAACAAACATGTTACTTAAATAGGTTTGGGAATTTGTATAGCAAATTTCCTTATAATAAAAATGGCTTTGATTATTACTATATGGTATAATTTTGATTGAAAAACCGTTGAACATCTCAAGTACACAATGATTGATTTGGCATTATCCTTTCCAGAGGTGGATATGGTGTCTAGTCGGGGAGCGTTGGGGTAGCAGGTTGCACCGTATGCGGTCTGTCCCACTCCCGTCGGTACTGGCCATGACAGCAAGTATGGACTCAATAATGTTGGAGAAATCATGGTGTATTTTCTAATTATTAAAATTCAAATTAACACGTACTTTGAGATAATATTATATTTTTCAAGTAATAATCAAGTTTGTTTATTGAATTGGAATGATAATTGATTTAATGTGATTAAATGAATTATATCCAATTAAAAACACTCTATTATGAATAGATATGTATTTACCTTAGAAGAATTAATTATACAAATATGATTCATGATAATTAATTGAAATTTGAATAAGAGATGGAGGATCACATAAGTGACATCCATGGTCTCCTGTCAAGGCGAAGGGTTTTGTCGTCAGATATTGTATGTAGGAGACGCATGTCCGAAGTGATAGCTCCTGCATACAATCCATTTGGATCTGGCTCTTCTCTTCTCGAAAGAGTAAGGACATATGCGTAGTGACCCCAATATGGAGTCCTCATATTATTGGGGCCATATTGGATTGCGCATAGCGAGTTGTATTCCTGTTGACAGTCGGTTCAATTAGCAATGGGTCAACATCACCTTAGGGGTGGTGGGCTCGGGTGTTAAAGACCGAATTGGGAAATGCAAGTTGGACTTGCAAGGTAGAATGTGTTCTCACTTCTTTTTATCCGAGTTGCAAGTTCTCATATTATTGGGATGTGAGAAAGATAAAGAGGAGATCCTAGATCTTGATAGAGATATAGCGGTAAGTGTATCTCTTGCTTTGAAATAAATTAAGGGAATTCACTTTCAAAGTTGAAAAAGCAAGACTAATTTGATTAAAAATTCCTTAATCAAGGATTTGTAATTGAATATATAATTATTTATATTTTCTAATATAGTGGATTCTTAATTTCGGAAAATGAAATCCATGAACCCACTTAGCAAGCTCCTGGAGGTCAATTAGTTGACCGGACCAAATTATTCGGATTTGATCTGAAATTTGGATCTTGTCCTTTCTAATGAGCGCATCTCCTATGTGCTATCAAAGGACAAGTATGCAGACCCAAAAACTCTAGAAAAATCTCTTTTAATGAGAAATATGATGAAGATCATAATCTGACAAGATGTTATATTCTGGGTTCATTGTCCATTGTGTTTCAGAAGCAGCATGTGGAAATGAACAATTGCCAAGTGATCATGATGAATATGAGAGATATGTTCAGTGATGTAAACCGCACACAACGTTACAATATAATGAAAGAACTTATTCGCTACAAGATGCAGGAAGGGACCTCTGTTAGAGAACATGTTCTCAAAATGTTTGGGTATATCTTTGAGCTAGAAACCCTGGGAGCTGACATGGAAGCAGAAATGCAAGCTGGCTTCATTCTGTTGTCACTCCCTAAGTCTTTCAACAACTTTATGGTTACGTACCACATGAGCAAAGTTGATTTTACTAATGTTGCGTTGTTAGCTGCATTAAAGTCTGCTGAAGATGTAATGAAGAAGGATAGCCCCTCTGGCAGTGCAATGGTTGCATAGGTCAAAGGAAAGCACGGTCGGAAGCATGGTTCTCAGAAGGGCCCTGCTCAGAAGAGAAAGAAGAAGAGCCAAGGAGTTGGATCATCTACCAATGCATCCATAATGATCGCATCAAAGAAAAATGATGTCTGTCATCACTGCAAGAAGCTGGGGCACTAGAAGCACAATAGTCTAGATTACCTGAAGTCGGTAGACAAAGGTAAAGCCCCAGCAGGTATGAAATCTACTTTCATCATTGAAACTAGTTTTCTCGTTGGACGAGAAGGAAGTTGGATTAATGATTCTGGTGCTTCTGTTCATGTATGCAATTTGTTGCGTTTGTTTCAAGAAACTAAGAATCTTGATGAAGGAGAGATTGTCGTCCATATGGGATCTGATGCAAGTGTTGCAGCAGTCATCGTTGGGACCTGCTGACTATTGTTATCTAGTGGAAGAGTCCTAGTACTTAAAGAGTGTCTTTATGTACCCGAAGTCAGAATTAATTTAATATCTGTATCTAAGCTTGTTAGAAGTGGATATTCATTCCTTTTCTGTAATAAAGTAGTCATAAGTCATTATGATAAATATATTGTGGATGGTGTTTTGACTTTCGGTGGACTCTATGAATTGTGCATTGATGAACATGTCATGAATTTTATTACCACTAGGAAAAACCCTAAAAGGTCCAGGAGGAATGGAAATCATTCAAACATGATTTGGCATCAAAGACTCCGTCATTTATCTATTGATAGGATCAATAGATTGATAAAGGATGGACCCTTAGATTTTCTGAAGATTCAACCTTTGTATACATGTGAACATTATATCCGAGGAAAAATGACTAGGATGCCTTTTAGTAACAAGGTTACAAGATGCGAAGGTATTCTTGACCTTATACATACTGATGTATGTGGTCCCTTCAGTACTGCAACTCGAAATGGATATCGATATTACTTGGTGTTTACTGATGACCATTCACGATACGGGTTTATCTTCCTATTACGTCATAAATCTGAAACCTTTGAAAAGTTCAAAGAGTTTAAGGTTTGCTAGAGAACCAAACCGATAGGAAGATTAAATGGATTCAATCTGTCCGAGGTGGTGAGTACCTCTCAGATGAATTCAAGGAATGCCTTAAAGAGAATGGAATTGTCTCCAATCTCACTCCTCCTGGAACCCCCCCCCCCCCACTTAATGGTGTTATTGAAAGACGCAACAGGACCATCATGGATATGGTTCGTTCAATGATGAGCAAAGCACATTTACCACTTAGTTTCTGGGGATATGCAGTAGAGACTACAATATATATCCTAAACAAGATTCCTAGCACATCTGTGCCTAAGACTCTTAATGAGCTTTGGTATGGAACCAGACCAAGTGTTAAACACTTGAGGATTTGAGTTTGCTTGGTCCATGTGAAGAACATGGATGCAAGTAAGCTAGAATCTCGTGCTAGAGAGTACTACTTCATTAGGTATGGTAAAGATGATATTGGATATCAACTTTATGACCCTGAGACCCAAAAGGTCTAGAGATGTTAGATTTCTAGAGGATGACTTCCTTAAAAGTCAAGACAAAAATTAAGTAGAGGAACTTATTGAATACCCTGAGGATTCTGAGCTTCATGAACCAGAAACTGAAGAGATAAATAAAGATGAAACACCCATACCTCTTCGAAGGAGTTTGAGGCTGGTTGCACCACCTGAAAGGTATGGATTCCATATGTCAGGAGAGACTGATAATGAACCTACTTCATTTGATGAAGCGCTCACTGATCATATGGATGTTAGCAATGAAGTCATAGATTGACTCCATGCATAAGAATGGAGTATGGACCCAAGAGGATCCACCTGAAGGGGTAAAACCTATAGGATGTAAATGGATCTTCAAGAGGAAAAGGGGACCTGATGGGAAAGTAGAGACTTTCAAGGCATGGCTCGCAGCGAAAGGATACAAACAGAGAGAGGGAATCAACTACGATGAGACATTCTCTCCTATGGCTATGCTTAAGTCCATCAGGACACTGCTAGCTATAGCCGCATCTCTTGACTACGACATCTGACAGATGGACGTCAAGACAGCTTTCCTCAATGGATGCCTCGAGGAGGATATCTATATGGAGCAGCCCCAGGGCTTCATAACTGAGGAAGGTAAAATATGCAAGCTGAAGAAATCCATCTAGGGGCTCAAACAAGCTTCTCGTAGCTGGAACATCAGATTTGATGAAACCATAAAGAGTTATGATTTTGTGCAGAATCCTAATGAACATTATGTATATAAGAAGCTTAGTGGGAGCGCCATTGTGTTCATCATGCTTTACGTAGTTGACATCCTTATCATTGGGAATGATACAGGGATGCTGACCAGTGTTAAGATTTGGCTATCTCATACCTTCGAGATGAAAGATCTTGGAGAAGCCTCTTACATCTTAGGTCTGAAGCTGTCAGAAACGGAGAAAAGAGGATATTGGGATTATCACAACATGGGTGCATTAAGAATATTCTTGAACGTTTCCGTATGGATAGTTCTAAGAAAGGTTTCCTCCCCTTAAGTCATGGTATACACCTATCTAAAGGGATGGCTCCTCAAGCTGTTGAGGAAAAGAAGGCCATGGTTGGATGCCCCTATGCATCAGTTGTAGGAAGCTTAATGTATGCCATGATGTGTACAAGGCCAGATATCTGCCACGCAGTGGGAGTGATAAGTCGTTACCAGTCCTGCTATGGAGAACAACACCGGAATGCAGTGAAGAACATTTTTCAAGTATCTAAGATGGATGCAAGATTACATCTTGGTCTATGGAGATGGTGATCTTCAAGTCTTGGGATATACAGATTCAGACTTCCAATCGGACATAAATGATCGAAAGTCGACATCAAGATTTGTGTTCATGTTGAACGGTGGTGTAGTGAGCTGGAGAAGCAAGAAGCGGGACACTACAGTAGATTCAACAACAGAAGCTGAATACATTGTCGCATCGGATGTTGCAAAGGAGGCGGTGTGGTTGTGCATGTTCATCCTGAAACTTGGCGTAGTTTCCTCTGATACTCCCATCCCGTTACTCTACGATAACTCAGGAGACATTGCCCATGCGAAGGAACCCAGATGGCATCAAAAGAGCAAGCATGTGGAAAGGAAATACCACATCATTCGGGAGACTCAAAAGCATGGTGACATCATCATCACCAAGGTGGCCTCTGCCAAAAACGTTGCTAATCCCTTTACCAATCCTCTGACACAAAAGGTTTTCGACTAGCATGTAATGAGTATGGGTTTAAGGATTGTACCTGAATGGTTCTGAGGGCTAGTGGGAGACTGTTAGAATGTGAGCCCGAGGCAAACCATTCCAACAATAAGTGTTATTGTGATGTTTAATTTATCAATAAAAGTTATTGATTCTTTTTCACTCCCTTTCTGAGATTAAATAAATGAATGCACTATAAGGTCCCTCTGTACAATTAGGGTTATGTATAATGGCCATCTTAATAATCATACAGTTGTTGATTCAGTAATAGAATCATAGAGGTTGGTGTTTGGATAAAAATCTAAGGAGTTAGATTGAGGACTCATCAAAGACCGTCAAATGATTGTTAAGAGATGATCTCCAGCCTTAGTGGGAGATGGAAATCCTTTCTCATATAGGTTGATATCTGACCGACCTTTTGATGCATTTCCTCTGCATGGGAATAGAGATTCGGAGGTGTCAGATTAGTTAGGTCAAAGAGTTTACTTAACGAGATCGCGATAACTGAAGTCCTATATCGTATACTGTCGTGATACAGGAACGCATCCTTTGACCGGAGACAGATGTGTTACTATATGTCTGAGTGTGTACGTTTGGCAGACCAATAGGTTGATGACCTAACCAAGGTCTATACACCGACGAGCTGGTGTGCATGTAGGGGCATATGAGTTGTACGATCTCTCAAAGGGATCATACAGGTTCACTTCTGAACTGGAAGACAAAATCTCACTCATGAGGTATTGGGACCGATCCAATTCCATGCATGGTCGTCGTGCTTTAGAAGCATGACGAGAATTCGAAGGTATGATATATGTTTTTGGAAAGCATATGATCGATACCAAATCTCAATATCCAAGATTGAGAAACTTGATGCTGAAACCCTGAAGATGACAGTGCAAAATTGATCCATATCTTCGAGTTCATCATGTCTTCCAGTATACATGATGTACAGGTATTAGAAATACCTGAGGGTGATGTGATCATAAACGATTGTATAACCATGATGCTTCCATTCTGAGGAAGTGATGAAAGAGGTCTGGATTTTAGTGACTTCTCTCAGTAAAGAAGTAATCTGATCTTAGTTTATGTGTTGGACATTGATCTGAATGAGATTTAAATACAATGAGAAAATTAGATTTGTGGTCTTGATTAAATCAAGCATCTATGAGAGGTTCGTGAGATCTGGATTTGAGATGTGATCTCAATATCCAAGTCGCTATACGTGGAACAATACAGTCACCGTGTCCTTATCTCCAAGTATCTGCGGAGAAAGCGCATTATTCTTGAAAGAGTTCAAGAATAATTCCAAAGTTGAATTATATCTAAGCATTGATAAATGGATATTTAAATATGATTAATTATCGTGAATAATGTGAATTTGATTCACATTATGTGAATGCATGAGATTGATTATCCAATGTAATTAAATGTGATTTAATTATTGTGGATATGGATAATGTGGATAGCACTATCCAATTATCCATGTATATTATAAATACGATTTATAATATATTAGAGAGAGAGAGAGAGAGACTTATGTGATTTATATTTGTTGATTAATTGTTAATGTGAATTGGATTCACATTGAATGATTAATTGAAAATATAATTACATTTAGTTTTGGGTTGTGAATGAGATTCACATAATTTCAATGGCTTGATTGAAATTTTTCACAAGACAATTGTGAATTATTTTTGTGAAAAATATTTACAACAAGAGTTGTTGTAAATTAAGGAGATATCATGAGATAATGAGATCTCATGACAATTAGAGGAGAAAGACCCATTCCACTCAAGAAGAGTGAATGGCTACAACTCTCCATGTGGAGAAGAGTAGTTGTCTCCCTTATTTTAGGGAATGAGGTTAGTCTCCTCATTATCTTCTCTAGTCAAAGATGATTTGAATTTAAATTTATTTTTATTGATTTATCAATATAAATCAATTTAAATTAAATCATTTGATGTTGTGTTTTTACAACAACATCTTAGCCATTGAAAGAAACACAAATTAATCTCATCCATTGATTATGTGTTGTCCATGGATTGGAACCATGGACTCCCAAAATCCTATATAAGAAGAGGCACGCTTTTCTCTTCGAGTTATGCAATCCCAACAACGTCTCTCTCCCTCTCGCTCTCCCTCTCATTCTCACGCATATCCCCTTCCTTCTCTCTTGGAGTCGCCGTCTACTCTCATAAAAGAGAGAAGGTCACCTTCGTCGTCGTGCTCGCTTTGATGACTCTTGGATCTCCGTCTTCTTTGGTGCGTAGCACTTGTAAAGAAGGTGTTCGATATCATGAGACGAGATCAGGAGATCCATCACTTGGATCAATGACTTGGATTGCGAGAAGCACGCAACTCATCCCCGCGCTCGCAAGCATCTCCTCCGATGGATCGGACTTGAGACAGGAGGTCTCTTTGCTTAGAGGCTCGATCGCAACCACGCTCAAAGAGGTATTCCTATATCTTTTATATGGTAGATGAAACGATCCAAGAAATGTTCTTGGATCATGTGGTTTCATCGTAGATCTTTTTTTAAATGCTGATGTACCGAGCTACTAGTACGACTAGTCGCTCTTGATCGTATACGATACAATTCACACACGCTTCCGTGATACACTTGAGGATCATCCCATATCCTTCAAGTGATATCAGAGCCAAGTTGGAGGTTTTGGATATTATCCATAAACCTAGGAAGATTTGGGTTCGTGAGGGTTCGTGGAAATTTTATCGCATTTCAATTTTCTCAGCCTTAATTTGTGATAAATTTCGGCCCTGTTTAAAATATTTAAACATGAATCTATCAAAAGGATAATGTTCCTCATTAAATAAGGAAACCGTGGAATTTGAGTTTACGTAATTTGGATTCTGTTTGCTCTAGTTATGATCCTTTTAATGACCATATGTCCATTGTTTCGTGGATGGCGAATAATGACGTAATTAAGGAGTTAATTACTGTTTTAGAACATCTGAAAATACTGCTTAAATTGGATTTAAAATGAATGAGTTATGTCAATTTTAGTTTGTGATGATCACTGCTGGAAATTGCATGTATTATCAAAAACTTATGATTATCATTTAAGAACCTTATGAAATTAATGGTTAACTTCCTGAAATAATTATGTATAATATTTAGGAAACATTTGAATGATAATTAATCCCTTAAATGACATTGCCTCAACCAATAAATGATTAGCTATGATCTAGATCACCAATTGGTTACTTGATACACTTTCAACAAACATGTTACTTGAATAGGTTTGGGAATTTGTCTAGCAAATTTCCTTAGAATCAAAATGGTTTTGATTTTTACTATATGGTGTAATTTCGGTTGAAGAACCGATGAACATCTCAAGTACACAATGATCGATTTGGCATTATCCTTTCCTAAGGTGGATATGGTGTCTAGTCGGGGAGCGTTGGGGTAGCAGGTTGCGGGTGTGCAGTCTGTCATACTCCCGTCGGTACTAGCCATGACAGTGGGTAGGGATTCAGTAATGCTGGAGAAATCATGGTGTATTTTCTAATTATTAAATTTGAATTTTTTGATAAAAAGAGGGGGTGACTGCCCGAGATGGGAGTCACCGTAATATCATTAATTTATTAAAACACATTTTACATGGATAGTTACCTTGTCTCCTAAAGGTTTAGCAAGGCCTTACAATGAGGAAGAAAATTCTCTATATAAAATCTCTGATTATTAAAAAGGATGTCATTTCTTGCTAGCCAAATTGCCCATAGCACACTAAAGGGTCTCGCAGCATCATCAGTTGAATTTCCTCCTATCTTTCTTACCCCTTCCCAAAAATTCGATATGCCACTTGCATCTACCCATGGTATCACCAACTCTCTCCATATCTTCTTCGAGAAAACACATGTGAGGAAGAGATGCTCTAGGGTCTCTGCCTGCTCCCCACACCTATCACAATTCGCATCTTGGAGTCCGAGTATCCTCGACCTCCTGTCTTTATCAAGAAGCGTGTTCCTCCTTAAGCACCAAAGGAAGATCTTGACCCTGTTCAGTACCCTGCTCGTCCAGATAATCTTCATATCCTTACACATGTCTTGATCTTGACCTTCACCTACATTACGTAGCTCTCCGTACAGTTGCTTGACGGAAAATTTATTTCCCATCCATTCAAAATGATCCCTTGTTTGCGAGAAACTATCTGGGAAAGTAGCCAAATCCCTAAATCTTTCTATATCTTCCTGCCTTCTACTCGAGATACCAGCTGCTAAATCCAGTCTCCACTCCCCCTGGTGTGTCATCTCCTTCAATGTTGCCTCCTTCGATGACGTCAATGCAAACGGTCTTGAGAAGAGCCTCTCGAACGAGCCCTCTCCCAGCTAGTTGTCTCTCCAGAATCTGAAACCTTCCCATCTCCTAGCTTCGGAACTAATCTACCCGATACGCTTGGCAAAACTTCCCGTACTCCTTTCCAGAGGGATGATTCAAACCAAAGTGATCATGCCTCTAATGTTCCTTTGACTCTGTAAATCTTCCTCAGTAATTTAGATGTCAGATCCGTAGAGGGCCCCCATATGTGTAGTACCCACTTTGCAAGAAAAGCCTTATTCACACACATCAGATCTCTAACTCCCAAACTCCCTTTCTCGCGGGGTCTCGTTATTTCCTCCCATGCCACTAAATGCATGCCTGGCCTTTGTTGTTTTCCGTTCGACCAAAAAAACCTTCTCATCAACTTTTTAATCCTCCTTCTTACTCCCACTGGCATCAACCTGGTCGAGAAGAAGAAAATGGGGATGGCAGACAAGATGTACTTCAATATAACCAGTTTCTCACCCCTCGATAATGTAATCGCCTTCCAGCCTACCAATCTGAGCTCTATCTTCTGGATAACTGTCTCCCAATCAGATTCTCTCAACTTGCCAGCCACCAAGGGGAGACCAAGATAGGTGATTGGCATATCACCCAACGGGCATCCCAGCCTCTCAGCTAGCATGATCCGTTCACCATCCTGTAATCCAATCGTGACCACCACCGATTTCTGCACATTTTTTTCTAGCCCTGACAAGCCGCTGAAGATGTCCAGTAATTGAGCTGCACGACATATCATCTCATCTGAGTCGCTTAGGAAAAGCATTGTGTCGTCCGCGTATTGTAATAACGGTATGGATATCTCACCAAGGAGAAAACCTTCACACCATCCCCCATCTACTGCTTGCTTGAACATAACTGCCAATGCGTCGGCGACCAATACGTACAGCAATGGTGTCAGTGGGCATCTCTGACGAACCCCCCTTTGTGGCTGAAAATATCCCCCTTCTGGCCTCCCATTTACTATAATTGAGAAGGAAGATGTTGTGACACACCTTTTCATCCACGCAATCCAATTTTCTGGGAACCCTCTTTTCCTCATCGACGCCCATAAAAAATTCCAATCCACGATGTCATAAGCTTTGGTAAAGTCTATCTTCCACATCACTCCTTTTGTTTCCTTGCGTTTCCACTCGAGATAGATTTTAGACGTTATAACTAGCCTGTCAACCATCTGATGACCCGGGATGAAGGCAGATTGACCATCAAGAACGATAGAGTCCATGATGTCTTTGAGCCTATTTGCTAACACCTTTGCCACAATGAGGTACACTCTGTTCAAAAGGGCAGCTGGTCTGAAGTCTTCTACTCTTACTGGATGGTCCTTCTTCGGGAGTAAAACCATCAATGCTCTGTTCAATTTCTCGAAGCCCATGTTTCCCTCTATGAATTCTTCCAACACGTCCATGATCTCTCCTTTGAGAAGATCCCAAAATTCTCTGTAAAAGAAGATTGGGAACTCGACAGGGCCTGGTACCCTATCAGCGTTTAATCCCCAAACTGCCCTTCTTCACTTTGTTTTCTGAAAAGGGGGACTCCAGCGCCTCCGCCTTATCTGGAGACAATATCTTCACTCCCCTCCATAGCCACCCCTAGCCCTCTCATGTTCTCCTTCTCGATGTCTCTACATAATATCCTCTCAGTGCCCTACCAATGTGCGCTTCCCCAGAGAACCTCTGTCCCCCCACCTCCACTTCATGAATCAGGTTCCTCCTCCTTCACCCTGAGGCCAACAAGTGGAAGAATCTAGTATTTGCATCACCTTCTCTTAGCCATTTCTTCTTGGATTTCTATCTCCACTCAATCTCTTCTTTCCGATCCTCCACCAGATCTCCTCCAATAACCTGGACCTCTCCTCTATCTCTTCATGTCCTAGTCCCCTCTAATCATCAATGACATCCAACTGGACCACCTTCTCTTGTGCCATACCTCGCCTTTCCCTTCTCTTTATTTTCACCTCCCTTCCATACTCCTCCAAGAATGATTTGAGCAGCACAAGTTTAGCCGCCAACTGAGAGACTGCTGACCCCTCCAGACTCTAGCTTCCCCACTGCTCTCTGCTAGCTCTTTGAATCCCTCTTCCAGCATCCAAGATTGTTCAAATCGGAAGATGAACCTTCCTCTTTCCTCTTCTCCAGATGCCCAAATAATCGGCGTATGATCAGAGTGGGCCCGTGGGAGGGCCCATGCATGTGAAAGCTGGAATTTCTCCATCCCTTCAATGGAGAGTAAAAATTTGTCTATTCTCGACCTAGACCTATTATTGCACCACGTATACTTACATCATCTTGCATCTATAATTGTCAGACCCAAGGAGTGCATCATCTCCAGAAACTCCGCCGAACATGTGTCCCTCCCTCCTCCACCCCTCGGGTGGTCACTTGGTAGTAAAGTAA
Source organism: Ottelia alismoides (assembly GCA_037367405.1). Lineage (NCBI taxonomy): Eukaryota > Viridiplantae > Streptophyta > Magnoliopsida > Alismatales > Hydrocharitaceae > Ottelia > Ottelia alismoides. The sequence goes on along the minus strand of JAZKJV010005870.1, from coordinate 97,552 downwards.
GATTGAAATCTCCCCCCCAATAACCAGATTACATCGTTATGCTCTGTGTGCATCTGTAACAAGTCTGTCGCGAGCGAGCCCCTGCCTCTGTCATTGGGTCCGTACACATTCGTCATTGTGAAGACGACACCATCTGCTCGGCATCTTAGGCAGACCGAAAGAGAAAAGGTCGACCTCCATTCTGCTTCCACCTCAAAATTATCCTCCCTCCAGCTCGTAATTATACCTCCTGTTGTTCCCTGCGCCTCCATGACTGCGACCCGAAAACCTATCCCAATGTCCAACACATATCCAACATCTACCGATATGTGCGACAACTTTGTTTCCTGCGACAAGAATATGTCTGCTTTTGCTTCTCGTATTAAATTTCCAACAATTACACGCTTTTCTGGTCTCTCGAGCCCCCTAACATTCCATGAAACAACCTTCATTAAGACACCTCTGAGTTCCTTCTAATAGAGTATGGTTGGACCACCCCCAGGCATTCTGCAAACCCGCGGTCCAAAGGGCTGAACCGGTTTATCCCTCTCCATGTTGAGGGCTCCCTGTCTGTTGTTGAGATAACATAACATGACATTCCACTTCCTCCAGAACCTATGCCCTTTGTCTCCTTCTAGCCGCCTTCAATTCGCCCATTTTGTCACAATCCTCGTTGGCACCTGTCCCAGTAGACGAGCTTGAAGTCATCGTTTCAGTTCATACCTCTGCAACTTTGTCCCTTTGCAATGCCAATTCCTGCTCCTGCCTTTCGATCCTTGCAAGATCAAGCACCTCCTCTTGCACCTCCCCCCTTAACGGACCTGCCCTTTCCGGAATGATTTCCCTCTCCCATTCCAACACGGTGGTGGCTAACCTCCCCCCCCCCCACCCCCCACCCCTCGTCAAAGCGTGGGCAATTCTCCCCCACCCTCTCCTCTATCTCCTTCATCCCACCTAGACTTCGAGATAGGCTCCGGCACCCTCCGCTCCCGTCGAGCCTCCGAACCGACCTCTTTAACGAGCTTCCTAGCTTGCCCTCCCCCTGAACATGCCTACACTCCTCGCAGCCCTGTGTGTTTAGCTCGTGATCCCCTACCGCTTGGCCCTCCTCCATCTCATCTAGCCTTTACTTCGTCATCCCCTTCGAGGCCCCTCTAGACTCACTTTTTATGGTCTGTTCCATGATGGAAATTGGAGTCCTATTATGTTTCCCTTCCCCCACACAGTGGTTCCCCTCTGCTACTTCTTCCAATGATAAGATCATGCCTCCTTCCAGTGGTTTCGTCCTTTTTTCAAGAATGTCGGCATTCACGTTCTCTATTTCAACTCTGTTCTGCAACTCCCCCCCTTGATCCTGGATGTTTGCCGCCACGGAGTCCCCAGCCCTTAAACTTTGTTGTGACTTCTTTGAAGCTGGATGATCCATGGTAGGCGTGCGATCCTCTCCCATGCCTCTCTCCGACAGACGCATGGAACCTAGGACGGGTACTGCGGGAGGTATGTCTTCCTCCGCCTGTGTCGTCGTGGGGCCTCCTACCTGAAGATCTCTATTCGAGTCCCCGTCCAGATCTGTGAAACGCATCGGTCGAGGGTCCATCTCCAATCGAAACACCGACGTCGAAGGAAGCTTTCCGTAAATGCCTTCGGATATTCCAATTGCACCATTAACTCTCGTAATTATCGAGACAACTCTCGAAAAGCCATTAAACTTATCATTGGACATAACGTGCGCCTTCTTTTGCGGGATTCGAATCGTCACGTTTGAAACACCTTGATTCCCGATGTTGTATCGGCTCGAGCTCCCATCGGCCGGTCGCCCGCCGCCCCATGAATCATCACCTCCGACCACGATTTGCGATGCTCAAATGCTTGGGTATCAAGACTTCTACTATGTGCTTCTGAAGCTTTCAGACGCAACCTCCAACTCCAGGGCCTCTCCAAGATATCGTACTCTTCTCCAGCCCAGCACCATAGGGTTAAGCCACCTCACTTGGGTTATCAAGTCAGGGCCCGTTCCCACCATGTCGCCATCATCCAGAATCTTGTCAATCCAAAACTCAAGCTCTAAGATGGACCTTACATGATCCAAACTCCTCTAGATGAGTGGGATTCCCCGCACACAGAATGAGTTGCACTGCTTGAAGGAGACGCGGCCATCGAAAGGGCTAGGGGCTCTCCATCTCAGAGATGTTTTCCAGCTTTTGTCCAGTCTAGTAATGTTGTTTTCTCTGCTTGTGATAGCCCCCGGGACACGATGTGCCAGGGGTTTATGAGGATGATGTCCTCGCCTAACTTCCCATCCAAGGCATCCCCCACATTCGACGACGCATGGAATAGCATTTGAGAGCCACCTGCTTCACCGATCAAGAGTTTGCCCTCCGGAAGCACCTTCCTCTTGAATCCCTACGGGCAGGACCTTGCACGATGCGCGGAGCCATGACACAAGAAGCAAAGCAATGGCTCACGGCAAGATGCAGCCCAATGCCGGAGTGACCCACAACAAAAGCAACCCCGGCCAAAAGGCTTTCTACGAGGCTCCTGTCGCTGGCTGGCCCTCCCCTCTGGTTAGCAGGCTTCTTCCCCCGGTGCCTAGAGCTGACCAGAACCCATGGAGCTCCCTCATCTCCAACGCCTCTCGTTGCTTCCTCGCCCGCTCCCTCCTCCGCTCTCGATGCCATCCTCTTAACACGTACTTTGAGATAATACCATATTTTTCAAGTAACAATAAAGTTTTTTGATTGAATTGAAATGATAATTGATTTAATGTGATTAAATTAATTATATCCAATTAAAAACACTCTATTATGAATAGATGTGTATTTCCCTTGGAAGGATTAATTATATGAATATGATTCATGATAATTAATTGAAATTTGAATAAGAGGTGGAGGATCACATAAGTGACATCCATGATCTCCCGTCAAGGTGATGGGTTAAGTCGTCAGATATTGTATGTAGGAGATGCATGTCTGAAGTGATAGCTCCTGCATACAATCCATTTGAAGCGGGCTCTTCGCTTCTCGAAAGAGTAAGGATGTATGCGTATTGACTCCAATATGGCGTCCATATTATTGGGGTCATATTGGATTGCGCATAGCGAGTTGTATTCATGTTGACGGTTGGTTCAATTAACAACAGGTCAACATCACCTTAGGGGTGGTGGGACCGGGTGTTAAAGACTGAATTGGGAAATGCAAGTTGGACTTGCAAGGTGGAATGTGTTCCTCTTTCCTTTTATCCGAGTCGTAAGTTCTCATATTATTGGGATGTGACAAAGATAAAGAGGAGATCCCATATCTTGCTAGAAAAATAGCGGTAAGTGTATCTCTTGCTTTGAAAGTAATTAAGGGAACTAACTTTCAAAGTTGAAAAAGCAAGACTAATTTGATTAAAAATTCCTTAATCAAAGATTTGTAGTTGAATATATAATTATTTATATGGTCTAATATAGTGCATTCTTAATTTTAGAAAATGAAATCCATGAACCCACTTAGCAAGCTCCTGGAGGTCAATCAGTTCACCGGACCAAATTATTCGGATTGGATCCGAAATTTGGATCTTATCCTTTCTGCTAAGCGCATCTCGTATGTGATATCAAAGGACAAGTATGCAGACCAAAAGACTCAAGAAGAAATCTCCTTTAATGAGAAATATGATGAAGATCATAATCTGGCAAGATGTTATATTCTGGGTTCATTGCCCAATGTGCTTCAGAAGCAGCATGTGGAAATGAACATTTGCCAAGAGATCATGATGAATCTGAAAGATATGTTCGGTGATGTAAACCGCACACAGTGTTACAATATAATGAAAGAACTTATTTGCTGCAAGATGCAGGAAGTGACCTCTGTCAGAGAACATGTGCTCAAAATGTTTGGGTACATCTCTGAGCTAGAAACCCTGGAAGCTGACATGGACGCAGACATGCAAGCTGACTTCATTCTACTGTCACTCCCTAAGTCTTTCAACAACTTTGTGGTTATGTACCACATGGGCAAAGTTGATTTTACTAATGATGTATTGTTAGCTGCATTAAGTCTGCTGAAGACGTAATGAAGAAGGATAGCTCCTCTGGCAGTGCAATGGCTGCACAGGTCAAAGGAAAGCGCGGTCGGAAGCATGGTTCTCGGAAGGGCCCGGCCCAGAAGATAAAGAAGAAGAGTTTAGGGGTTCTCTCATCTACCAATGCATCCACTCTGATAGCATCAAAGAAAATTGATGTCTGTCATTACTGCAAGAAGCCGAGGCACTGAAAGCGCAATTGTCTGGATTACCTGAAGTCGATCGACAAAGATAAAGCCCCAGCAGGTATGAAATCTACTTTCATCGTTGAAACTAGTTTTCTCGTTGGATGAGAAGGAAGTTGGATTATAGATTCTGGTGCTTCTATTTATGTATGTAATTTGTTGCATTTGTTTCAGGAAACTAAGAGTCTTGATGAAGGGAAGATAGTCATCCAGATGGGATCTGATGCAAGTGGTGCAGCAGTCGTCGTCGGGACCTGCCAACTATCATTATCTAGTAGAAGAATCCTAGTACTTAAAGAGTGTCTTTATGTACCCGAAGTCAGAAGGAATTTAATATATGTATCTTAGCTTGTTAGAAGTAGATATTCATTCCTTTTCTGTAATAAAGTAGTCAAAGTCATTATGATAAATATATTATGGATGGTGTTTTGACTTCTGGTGGACTCTATGAATTGTGCATTAATGAACATTTCATGAATGTTACTACCACTAAGAAAACCCCTAAAAGGTACAGGGAGAATGGAAATCATTCAAACATGATTTGGCATCAAAGACTTGGTCATTTATCTGTTGATAGGATCAATAGATTGATAAAGGATGGACCCTTAGATTTTCTGAAGGTTCAACCTTTGCCTACCTGTGAATATTGTATGCAAGGAAAATGACTAGGATGCCTTTTAGTAACAAGGTTACAAGATACAAAGGTACTCTTGACCTTATACATACTAGTGTATGTGGTCCCTTGAGTACTATGATTCGAAATGGATATCTATATTACTTGACATTTATTGATGACAATTCACGATATGGGTTAATCTTCCTATTACTCATAAATCTGAAACCTTTGAAAAGTTCAAAAAGATCAAGGCTTTGGTTGAAAACCTAACCGATAGGAAGAATAAATGGATTCGATCTGACTGAGGTAGTTAGTACCTCTCAGAAGTATTCAAGGAATACCTTAAAGAGAATGGACCTCCTGAAACCCCCAACTTAATGGTGTTGTTGAAAGATGCAACAAGACCATCATGGGTATGGTCTATTCAATGATGAGCAAAGCACATTTACCACTTAGTTTCTGGGATATGCGATAGAGACTGCAATATATATCCTAAACAAAATTCTTAGCAAATATGTGCCTAAGACTCCTCATGAGCTCTGGTATGGAACCAAACCAAGTGTTAAATACTTGAGGGTTTGGGGTTGCTTGGTCCATTTGAAGAAAATGGATGCTAGTAAGCTAGAATCTTGCACTAGAGAGTGCTACTTCATTGGGTATGTTAAAGATGGTATTGGATATCAACTTTATGACCCTGAGACCCAAAAGGTCTAGAGATGTTAGATTTCTGGAGGATGACTTCCTTAAAGGTCAAGATAAAAATGAAGTAGAGGAACTCATTGAATACCCCAAGGATTCTGAGCTTCCTGAACCAGAAACTGAAGAGATAAATAAAGATGAAACACCCATACCTCTTCGAAGGATTTCGAGGGTGGTTGCATCACCTGAAAGGTATGGATTCCATGTGTCAAGAGAGACTGACAATGATCCTACTTAATTTGATGAAGCGCTCGTGGATCATGACATGTATAAAATAATAAAATACAAAATAAAAATAAAATACCAAATATATAGGCAAATTTACCTATAAATGAACCTCTAAAAAGTAACATAGAATAAATTAAGTCATAAAAATAAATAAAAATTGGATTAAAAGCTACTTAAATTATTAAATATTTTTCTATGTTTAACCAAAATTCAAATAAATTAATTTCTATTTTATTTCAAATTAACTCTAATTTTATTTATTAATTTGTCTTTTTGTGGATGACGTGGCCCAATTAGGGCTCGTATTCTGTTAACCTGGGTCAACTCCTCTAACCCCAGGTCTATGCTTTTCAGACCTCATTTGACCTCTTCCTTGATTTTTCCGTTCGATTCCTTCACTTTTCAAGTTGATTCCTTCTTGACTTTTCACCTCGATTCTTTACCTTTCATGCCACCTTCATACATCGATCTTTGCATCACCGAATCTAGTCGTTCACCTCAATCTTCTCATCCCTGTACATAAACCCTTCATCGAAGCTCATTCGAATTGGTTCCCCTTTTGCTCTGCTTCTTCCCCTCAGATCGTGCCCCAGGGCTAGAGCTCGGTGATAGCTAGCTCGACCGGCCATTTTGCAGCAAGGAGAGGCATTTGTGAAGGTGGTTCCCACCCATCTCCGGTGTGCTCCACTGTCGAAGTCCACCTTCTTGGCTCCGACCAAGTCGAGGTCAAATTCCTTTTCTTTTAGGTAGGTTTTAGTCTGCTTTTATTTCATGTCGTTAAATTTAAGTTTAATTAACTTCTCTAGCATAGAATCAATCCCCCGTAGTTCATCGAATCATAACTCTGTCCACTGTTTCTGCTGCTCTCTGAGGTGTTCTGACGCCCCATTCACCATTATCCTCTTCCCTATCACCTTCTCCATCTCCCTGACCATCCATCCCCCTTCGCTCCTCCCTGGATCGAAGGATAGAGGTCCTTCCTCTGTCGCTCATCGGATCTCGTCGCTCCCACTCCATTTCACACCAATTTCCACCAAATAAAAGTTAGGACCCCTTGCCTTTCTTTTAATGTGATTTTACGTGTCTTTGCAGAACCTGAAGATCCCATCTGAGGGGTATTGGACTCAAGAGCAGACCTCCAAGCTTCATCGACCTCCAGGGCTCCTCCAATGAGCCTCGGACATATTTGAAGGCTCCAGTGAATCATCTCCAACAACCTCTTGAGCATCTTAGCAGCGGATTGGGAGACCGAAGGAGGAAGTTAGGGATGATCGAAGCTTGCATGTGCACCAGTTCTTAAGAGTTCTGCCAGGACTCTCTTGAGTCGTCCGATTGTGCCCGATCTCCAGATCAAGGGGATGTCGTCGGATCAGCCAAAGCTCAACTTTTGGATCCCATCTGGGGATCTAGTCCCAAGCATCTGCTGCGAAGCATCATCGGCGTATCTGGACCATCCTCGTCTATAAGTGAGGCACCTTCGACCGCACTATTCGCGCCTCCAGGGGTAAATTACACACATACCCCAAATTTCTGTAGCCTTTTTATTTGGTCCTATAATTTATTTAATACACTTTATATATCTGATATTTGCAAGTGAACCCTTGATATTTTGTTATATTACATTTGGATCAAGTACAACTCAGCTGACGTGTTGGGTAATTTGCACTGTAGCCATTGTCTTTTATTGTAATTGCAAATATACCCCTGCTAGTTTAATTACTTTTTTGTTTGTTTTCTATTTTCTAAAAATATCAAATGTGCTCCAAAAGGTATGAAAAATAGTGTTGTGTGCCTCTTTGCATGAAATTTCTTATTATATAATTAGTTTTACATTTTAGGCATTTAACTTATTTAGTAAAAATTAAAAAGTGCACGGATATTTTCTATTTACTTAAAAATCCAAAACAAATATCTAACTGTATTTAAATATTCCAAAAAATATGATTAGTTTATTATTCTATTTTATACATCCAGACCAAAAATCCCTAAAATAGAAAAATAAAATCACTAAAAATAAAAAAGCTCCAAAATCCATATAAAAATTATAAAAAAAATCTTTTAAACATTCAAAAAAATATCTATTTTTGTCTCTGAAAAAATCAGCCTAATTAAAAAGTCCCTGATTTTGTGTATTTATGACTTAAAAATCCCTTTAAATTAGCAAAAATATCTAAAAAAACCACAAAATATTAGAAAAATATAAAATGCACAATATTTTATTCTGCACATTTTTTGTATTTTTAGATATATTTATAATTATATTACCCTATGCTATATATATAATTATATATACATATATATTATAAATTAAAAAAAGAAAAAGAAACTAAAAATCAGAAAATTATAAAAAGAAAATAAAAACTGTAAATGTAAAAATTATATATATAAGAAGAATATAAGAAGACTAAAAAATCAAAAACCCACAAAAACATTAATTAAGTAATTAATTAGTTGAGTGAATATTGTATAAAATATATCTATATTATTTATTCATTATTTATTTATAAATAATATACCTGTTACACCGACTTGTCTCCCTCTATTCGACACTCTACACACTTGCATCTATACAAACATTTTGTAGAGTTAAATAAAATAAATTTTAACTCCACACACTTTGCATTTCTTTGATCATTGATTGTGGGTTAACTGTTGAATATCGCAATGCTCGTGAACGGCTGCTTCGACGACTGTAGATCCTCGCAAGAATCCGCTCTTCAAATGGCATCGTTGCTGGGGAGCAACAGAGTGTAGCACTTATTTTGTACATCATACTTCCTTTTATTTTTAGATATTTATTTTTATATTTATTTGATTGTTCTGACCCCGTGTCTCTTTAGTGTTCTTTCTTGCAAGGTACCGGACGGCAACAACGATTTCTTAAGAAATATATGCCCCCGAGCCAACTAGGAGCAAGCAGGAGAGAGGAGCATAGGGAGAGGAAGAAGCGCAGTCTATTTTAACATTTTTTTTCTTTATTTTGTGAATTTTCTTTTTATTTTTGTAAAAATAATTTGTAATAATTATGGCATTAGATGCTACCAATTCATGAGGTCCAGTGCCCAGGTGATTATTCACTTGGGGGCTCGTCATGTTTTTTGCATTTTCTCGCTTTTCTTTTTCTTTGTTTCACGCCTTTCTTTTTATTTATTTTGTGTGATTGAGTACTAGTTCTAGGAATTGCTTGCTCAATAGATTAAGATCCAAAATCCTAATTAAATTGCATGTACCTATATTGTGCTCTTAGACTTAGTCAAATCGAATTGTTGATTATTTAGACTTGAGACCGCACTGCGAGAGGCTCCACACAAAAGTTGCAGAACCCACTGTGGTGGGCACTAAGGAGTCTCCAATATTGGACCTTATGTTTCATATCCAGATAGTTAGCATCTGGTGCTTCACGCTAATAGAAAATTGTGTTCTATGGTGATTTCATCGGCTTGCATTGCATATAGAGTAGTTTTCAAGTTTGTTTAGCATCCTACATGAAGAGAGCTGGCGGCAAGGTGAGAATCTCTTTCTGAGCATACATTATTGATTTAGTTTGCATTGCTTTTCCGACTCTCTCCCTTTGATTTTGACCACTTAGGATACTAAAAGAATTTATCCTTCATTTGGATTCGTGCATTTTTATTAAAAATCCAAAGAAGGTGATAACCAATAAAATTAGGACTGTTAATTTTACTCGACCCTAAAATCAAAAAGAAAAAACCTTATTTTGAGGAGAGTAACACCCTCATTGTATTCTGCATTTTATACATGACACTACACACTAAGGATTAGTGCCAGAATACCAGGCCAACCTACATGTTTGTACAAAGTGACAAGATAAAAAGACCGGACCTTCACGATCATCATTGTGTTGAGTTAGTGAATCGAGGGATTTTTTTATTTGTGTGCATACTCGATCTCCTCTGTGCATTTGCATCTTTTTTCTTACATATCTTGACTTAACCCTTGTGCTCTCCCGATCCCCACCTTTTGTTTCGTAGATGGCTGATGGTAGTATTTTTTATCCGGTCTTCGCGGATCCTTCTTCCTCTCCAGTCGGTCCACCTCCATTTTATCATGATGACTTTGCTCCTGAATTTTATTTTTGTACATATATGCCTCATTCACAGTTTTAGGAATAAGATTTTTACCCATCACCATATTCACATTTTCCACCATCTCACCCACCCGAGATTGAGTTATTGCAGTCACCTCTTATGGATACCGATCTTGAGTACATGACCCAGTTAGTTGAGCAAATGAACCAGAGGATAGATGACCTCACTAGCTTAAATAAGAGTCACATTACTGCTTCACCTTCTAGATTCATGGATTCATTTGAGGACACCACTGAAAGCTTGCAATCACCCAAAATACAAAAAACAGAAAAACTAAACATAAAAAAATATTCTAGGAGAAACCTAGTCGAGTTGTGAGGAGAGGGCACCCGTGCCAGATCCTATACTTGCACACACTCATCACAGCTCCCACCTTTGACCCCAAGGATGACACTATACAAATTGCTCTTAGTCATCCTTGTGTAGATGATGATTCAGATCTCTTCCATTGTATGGAAGAGATAGAAAATCTTTAAATAATCCTGAAGTGGTGGCAGCTATTCAAGATATTGTTGAGGCCCCACTTTGTCATGCCATATTCTAAATATCTGCACCCAAACCTAAGAAAAGAAAGTAAGGAAGAAGATCTGAGCGATACATTCTGACCATGGATACTATCTACACCATCACCCACCATCCACACATTAGGAAAGTGAACACTGTCACACCCCTTTTGAGATGCACCATTTCTAACTATTCTTGTGATCACACTCTCCTTGATGCTGGTGCTTCGATTAATATAATACCCTTCTCATTGGTACAGTCTCTTCATCTAGGGCCTCTCAAGAAGACCAGAATGATTTATCAATTTGTTGATGGATCAATAAAGAGGCTGAGGGGTATTCTAGAAAATGTTATCATTCAGATCCAGGGCATGAGATTTATGGTTGATTTTGTTGTACTGTCCATGGAGACCTCCACCCCTGTGGAGCATCCTCCGATCATGTTGGGGCAACCCTTTCTCGCCTCTACGAGAATCGTTATTTATTATGGATCTGGAGAGATTCACTTTCAATTGATGATATTGTTGTCTTGATCACCGCACTCACTGCCAACCAGAGATCCGCATCTGATGAGAGTGTGCACGTATTAGCTGACCCCGAGGACTACAACCTATTTGTTGATATCAGATAGGCTTGCTTTATCATGAGTGAGACTGAGACCAGAGAATTCCTCTTTGATGAGGAAGACTCGGAAGGCATAAACCTAAGAGTTCCCCCTTCTGGTGAGTGGCGATGTATTGATGGCATCCATGGTATTTGCACTATAGATACCTTAGCGCGGTGGGCAGACATAAGAGAGACTGAACATGTTGGATTTGACATTGCTACTTTCAAGATGAGTCCGGACCCTTCTGTTTAGACCTAGCTGAGACTTCCCATGTCGAACATGACCACACTACGTTCACTGACCAGTTCGTGTGTTTCCGCTTTTAGACCACTGAGGATCTTCACCAGGTCAATCCTAATCAGGATGAATCAGTTGAGGACCCTGATATCAACCTACACCTTGTGAGATCCATTCCTCAGCGGTCATGCAAGAAGGTACTATTTCTACGTTCTTAATCTCTGTATAGCCTCCACTTTGTATATCCATTTTCGTTTTCTTCCTTCCATCTACTATTTCGCTCTTCCACCATGTTCTGTGTGATGCCTTGCTTAGGACATACTTTTTCCTAAGTATAGGGGTGGATCAGTTGGGTGTTTTTTCGTTTTGTTTCATCACTTCTGTTGTTGCCTATACTTAGGGATCCTTTACACTAAGTATAGGGGAGTGATGAGTACATTCAACCAATGTTTTTTTCTTTTTATCGATTTCTTTTCTTGATCCTCTCAATTGTCTCCTCTCATGTTAATATTTTTGTCAATATTTAGGGGTATCTTATCCTAAGTATAGGGGGAGGCATATCTAGTTGTGATCTGTTCATTCCCACCCTTAACCCTCCCAGCCTTATGTACAATCTCATATACTTAGGATTATTTCATCCTAAGTATAAGGGGGACGTTCAACTTCTCATTCATTGATTCTTTATTCTTTAATCGTTATAGTATAGGCTTTTCTATACTCAGTACGAGTTATGTCTTCTCTTTTTCTCTCTGATGCATGAGGACATAGCTCAAGCTAAGAATTGAGGGTTGTATATACTTTGTATATACTTTCTTCATAACTTGTACCTTTGTATGTTTAATAATATGGCTAATTAATAAACACATATAAAACATTCTTTGTATATATTGATTAATAAATCAGGTTAAAAATGATTTTGCAAAATGTTTGAAAAATAGTTTGAAAATCTTTTCGAAAAATCTTTTGAAAGCTGTTTAGAAATATTTTGTAAAATATTTTCGAACTTTATAAAAATGGTTTGTTTGAAAGTTTTCTTTCTTTTTATTGAATAAAATGTTTTGAAAATCTTTTTGCAAATGGTTTGAAAAATGTTTGTGAAAAAAATTGAAAAATCTATACATATTGTTTGAAAAATATTTGCAAAATAGTTTTAAAATTTTGTAAATGTTTGTAAAAAATATTTGTGAAATGAGTTTGCAAAATAAAGTTTTCAAAATATTTGCAAAAATATTTTCAAATTATTTTGAGAATTGTGTACATAATTCAAGAAAATAAAGATCCTTCACAAACCTTGGAGGTACAAACTTGTAAATTCCTTAACCTAAATTCTTGTAAATAACAAGATGCACTCCCATGTAAATATCTGCACATATTTCCTCTTTTTTAAAACATTTTTATTTTGAAAAAAAAACCCTAAAAACTGCAAAATCGAAAATCCCAAAAATATTTGCAAAATCTTTTCAAAAACCTGCATAAAAATTTGTAAAACCTTTTCGAAAAGACATAAAAAAGTGAAAAATTAGGAAATTGCATCACAAAAATATTTTCTGCATTGTGCATAGCATTTGCATTATTTGGATTTAAATTGACAATTGAACAAGTTGGAGCTTGGTTGGACCCTAATCTACTTAATCACAGTAACGTTATAGGAACTGAAATTGAGATACTTCATGACTGTTAGACTTAATTCTTTGAGATCACGAGACTTAGTTCAGTGTCGTCTTGAATGCCTAAATTGGATATTTCGGAACACATGCACGACTCTTATAAATAATGACCTAGCTTTCCCACCTGCACCTTACACTTTTCTCACCTTAGTTGAAGTGGTAGAGGGATGGATTTGCCAGCATGAGACACAAGCCAATGGAAACATCAGAAGTCACATATTTATGGCCATTGTACCCCAACCCAATCCAGTAGCGAAGAGGTCTAAAGACAGAAGTTGTGGGTTGTAATAATGCTTCAAAAGAGGGATAGTCTACTGGCTCGAGAAGAAAAAGTCTGTATGTAAATGTTGTTGTATATAGTACTAATTAAATGTAAAATCATAAAGTCCAAAAAGTGTAGACGGGCAAAACTCAAAGAAAAATCAATTCTTGTTGGGGTATGTATATAGATGTATAGTCAAATAAGCAATCTTGAGCTTCAAAATCATTTTTATGTGAGCCTACAACCGGATGACTTGGCTACACTGGTCAAGAATCCTAGGATAGGTAGCTGCACTGGCTACCGTCGATTCTTCTCTCCACCAACTCTTCTTGAGCTGGTTGTACTTGAATTTAGAAGGGAATACCCCGCTTCTCGAGAAAAGAGTTGTTGGATTGGGGAATTAGGGTCACCATGTTGGAGAAGACTAACTTTTACTGCTTCAGCCGAGGAGAGATACATATTAAACATACTGTCCAAGATAGATTCATAGACACAAGGGTTTGTGTATGAGTTGACTTATTCTGACTTGGCTATTGAGGAGGCTTGGGCGGAATTTTGTGGATTTCAGTGACTGTTGGGTTCCAAATCCGTTTCCCAATAAGATTCCAGCCAAACTTAATGTCCAAAGGTCCGACTAAAGCTCCGGACTTTGATTTTTAATAGACAAGTTTAAAAGTTAAAATCAATCCAAGTTCTTTCTTTTTCTTTTGTTTATTTTCTTTTTTCTACACTTATATGTATAAGTGCTTGTTAGGGACTAGCAAAGGCAAGTATAGGAGGGTGATGAATATTTATTTCATCAACTTTATTCTTTCATTTTAGCCTTTAAACCCTAGCTAAATGCATGCATATTTCAGTATTTTGCATATATTAATATTTAGTATTTACTGCACAAATATTGTATAAAATACATTGTTGAAAGAAAAAATAAAAGAATAAAGAAAATAAAAGGAAAGGAAAGGAAATAAAATACCAAAGGTATTTTATGATCCTAAACCCTGAGACCAAGAAATCATGATGACTGGGTCAACAAGGAATAAAGTAGGGGGAGATAAGTACCAATAAATCAATAAAACCTCTAATAATTTATTCTCCAATAATATACTTTCTGGGACCTATATTATTATCTATTATTGATACCTCAAATAAAGAAACATTGCACATGAAAGTTGTATATACAAATACATAGAAAAATATAAATTTTATTTCATACAAAAATAATACAAATTGTACATTCTAAATTCAGAATAAAAAGCCAAAACCCAAACTTCCCAGACCCATATCTTCTCCATATGAACTCAAAATGCAGCAAAATCACCTTTAATTGTATATAACTTTTTATTAGCTATCTAATGTAGGTGCTTCATTTAATTTGGAGTTAAGAAGCAAAAGTTAGGTTTTGGACCACTATTGTATAATATATCTGAATAAAATATTCATTTCATTTATTCTTCATATTTTTCATTTTATATTTTTATAATTTTTTAAATATTCTTTATAGTATATGTACATATTTATAATACAATAAAATTATTAGAAATAAACTAAAATAAAATAGTATACAAAATACATAGATGAATATACTATACAAAACATATATAATTAATACCCTTATTTATTTAAGTACACAAATAATATCAAAAAATACAACAAAAATATATTTATGTATATTTAAATAAGTTATAATAAAATTTAAAATACAAAATAAAAATAAAATACCTAATATATAGGCAAATATACCTATAAATGAACCTCTAAAAAATAACTTAGAATAAATTTAGTCATAAAATTAAATAAAAATCAGATTAAAATACCGTGTAAATTAATAAACATTTTTCATGTTTTAACCAAAATTAAAATAAATCAATTTCTATTTCCAGTCAGGGCCTTTCTTCCGTTGTCATGGGTCAGTTCCTCTGACCCTAGGTCTAGGTGTGTCAGACCTCGTTTGACCTCCTCTTCCTTGATTTCTTCTGTTCGATTCCTTTACTTTTTTAGGTCGATTCCTTCTTCAACTTTTTGCCTCGATTCTCCACCTTTCACGCCAGCTTCATACATCGATCTTTGCATCACTGGATCGAGCCATTCACCTTGATCTTCTCATCCTTGTACATAACCCCTTCACCAGAGCTCATTCGAATTGGGTCCAATTTTGCTCCGCTTCTTCCCCTTAGATCGTGCCCCAGGGCTAGAGCTCGGTGACGGCGAGCTTGTCTGGCCATTTTGAAGTGTGGAGAGGCATTGTGAAGGTGGTGCCCACCCATCTCTAGCGTGCCCCGTCGTCGAGGTCTACCTTCTTGGCTCCGGTCAAGTCGAGGTCAATTTCATTCTCTTTTAGGTAGATTTTAGTCTATGTTTTTATTTCATGTTGTTAAATTTAAGTTTAATTAACTGCTTTAGTGTAGAATTAATCCCCTGTAGTTCGTCAGAGCTTAACTCAGGCTATTATTTTCATTGTTCTCCGACTTGTTCCGACGCCCCATTCACCTTCATCCTCTTCCCTATCATATTCTCCATCTCTATGACCATCCATCCCCCTACGCTCCTCTCTAGATCGAAGGATTGAGGTCCTTCCTCTATCGCTCATTGGTTCTCGTCGCCCCCACTCCGTTTCACATCGATTTCCACAAAATAAAAGCTAGGACCCTTCGCCTTTCTTTTGTTATGCTTTTGCGCATCTTTGTAGGACCTGAAGACCTCATCTGAGGGGTATTGTAATCAAGAACAAACCTCCAGGCTTCATCAACCTCCAGGGCTCCACCGATGAGTCCCGGACATATTTGAAGGCTCCACCAGCTGTGGATCATCTCCAGCAACCTCTTGAGCACCTTAGCAATGGATGGGAGCCCATAGGAGGAAGTTAGGGTCAATCAAAGCTTGCATGTGTACTAGTTCTTCCGATTTCTTCTAGGACTCGCCTAAGTCATTCGATCATGCCCGGTCTCCATATCAAGGAGCTTCCAGCGGATCAGTCAAATCTCGACTGTAGGATCCCTTCTGGGGATCTAATCCCAAGCGTTCGCTGCGAAGCATCATCGGTGCATCCGGACTGTCTACGTGTATAAGTCAGGCGCCTTTGACCGCACGATTCGTATTTTTAGGGGGTAAATTTCATACATACCCCAAATTTTTGTAGTATTTTTATTTGGTCATGTAATTTATTTAATACGCTTTGTATTTTTTATAATATTTGCAAGTGAACCCTTGATCTTTTGTGACATTACATTTGGGTCCAGTATAACTCTGCTCATGTGCCGCCCCATGTGAGCTAGGCATTTTGCATAGGAACCCTTGCGGTTTTTTTATTTTTAGTTTACTATATAAAGTTTGAATATTGGTTGTAAACTTCTAATTAATTTGCAACGTAGCTCCTGTCTTTTTTTCTATTGCAAATATACCCTTGTCAGTTCAATTACTTTTGTGTTTGCTTTCTATTTTCTAAAAATATCAAACATGCTCCAAAAATTATGAAAAATAGGGTTATGTGCATCTTTCATGCTCTTTCACGGTATTTAATTATTCTTGCATTTTAGGCTTTTACCTATTTAGTAAAAAAATTAAAAAGTGCATGGATATTTTTCGTTTTCTTTAAAAAAATCCAAAAAAATATAAAATTGTATTTAAAAATTCTAAAAAGATAGTATTAGTTTAATACTGTATTTTGTACTTCTAGACTAAAAATCCCTAAAAAAATAAAATAACTGAAAATTAAAAAGAAATCCTTATATATAATATAAAAATCCTTTAAAAATCCAAAAATATCATTTCTCACTCTAGATTCTCTTTATATTATATATTATATATTAAAAATAGTTTTGGAAAATTTTGAGACTTTTTGATATTTTTAAATTCTAAAACAATTCAGCCTAATTATAAAGTTCCTAATTATGTGTATTGAGGACTTTAAAAATCCCTAAAAATTAGCAAAAAATATCTGTAAACCATAAAAACATTAGAAAAATATAAAAAGCACAAAAATATTTTATTTTATAATTTTTTGTTTATTTGTAACTATATTAATAATTAAAATAACCTATAATATATATTTATATATACACTTATATTATAAATTTAAAAAATAAAAAGAAACCAAAAATCAAAAAATTATAAAAAGAAAATAAAACTATAAAATTAAAAATTAAAAAATATAAAAAAGAAAAATAAAAATATAAAAAGATTAAAAATCAAAAACCCATAAAAACATTAATTAAGTATATAATTAGTTGAGTAAATATTATACAAAATATATCTATATTATTTATTCATTATTATAAAACATATACCTTCTACACCGACTTGTCCCCATGTGTTTGACACTCTACACTTGTACCTATACACACATTTGTAGATTTAAATAAAATAAATTTTATATCCACACACGTAGCATTTCTTTGATCATTGATTGTGGGTTAATTATTGAAATAGCACGATTGTCATGAGCGGTCGCTTCGACAACTATTGATCTGCCTTGTGGATAGACAAGACCCTCGTAAGAATCTACTCTTCAACGGGTAGGGGTCGTGCCCCCCCCTCCCCCTCCCAAATTAAAAATGGTATTAAAGGTGGTCACCACAATAATTTAATTAAGCATCCATTCTTCAAATTCCATGATTATAGGATGTGAGTAATGCAATGGAATTTGAAGGTGTCTAAATAAATCCTTTTTGGATTTCAATTCCTTTTGACATTAGAAGTTGTAACTTATACCTACTTTCACAAATCATGTTGTTGATGTCACATTATTGAAGTTGCAAAATCCATGCATGATGGTCTTTAGAGGCCGAATAGCATTGTTATAGTTGCAGGATCATTCATATTGTTACATCCTCTAGCAAATTGCAACAGCAACGATTACGACGACTAGAAATATCAATCTCGCTATGCGACAATCCCTCTATCACTATAAACCTCAAGAATAAGATATTTTCGCCAATGAAAGATCCTTACAATACTCTTCCCTAATCAAATGTCCCGATTACGAA
Source organism: Ottelia alismoides (assembly GCA_037367405.1). NCBI lineage: Eukaryota > Viridiplantae > Streptophyta > Magnoliopsida > Alismatales > Hydrocharitaceae > Ottelia > Ottelia alismoides. The sequence goes on along the minus strand of JAZKJV010005870.1, from coordinate 79,416 downwards.
GTTTCGTATCCAGGCAACACAAAACGATATAATCAACGTATTCCTTACATTAAAATCTCCTAATTTTATTTGTTACTAAAATTGTCTTCCTAATGCATTGACATTAAGAACTATTGTGGTATGTAATTTGATGTATATTGAACTTATAATATGATTATTTCGAGATGAGGTCTCATTTATGATTACATGCATATCTTTATTAGAATTCAGAAGTAGAAGATTTGACTTATAAGCCACAAAATAAATACGTATCACATACATACATAATAGTCCCAATAATAATATGTGTAGCCACATATTTGTGAATCTATCTCTACATTGTTTATGTAAATACATAATAAATATACATATATCTCATTGAAATATTATTTTTTATTTGAAATTGGCAATGAACGAGGAGATGGATTATGATACAATTTTTTATTTTATTTATGTATATAGATTTGGTGATGTTCTCATTTTTGAAGATATGATTATACATATACTTATATTTATTTGTAGATAGAAATGTAGATATCGTAATTCGTAAATTTTCAATTAGTTAGATTTTTAGATTATATATTATTTTGTTGTTTACATCTCATTGTTTACATCTCATTGTATGGATTTAGGTTTAATTATGGTCAAAAGAACAATAGACTCCTTTATCAAGAAATTAAGAGTTAACAATTGTGAAGGAAGTTATTAATGATTTTTATGTATTGAAAAATTATCGGTCATAACTTAAACAAATTACGTATGCTTCTCTAAGACTCTGCCCACCATTTTTAAATATCTAAATCAATAATAGTAATTTTTAATTAATAAAATATGTAGCTCAGTTGGTTATATACCGGCCCCATCTACAACAATTCTGGGCTCCCCTCGGGCCTAGAGTTCAGATAAGAATGAAATGTAACCTTTAGAAACAATATAAAGGTCATATTATTGGAACCGGTACGGTTGACCAAGGTAAGTTTTCTTTCTATTATTTATTCTAGATAAAGGTCTTAAACTTTTGATAAACGTTAATAAAATTTCACAAAGATTGTAATGGTATGGTTTTATTGATCTATTTTTAAATTTTAGACGATACCTCTGATGGAACCTCACTATTTGAAAATAGGTTTAAAAATACTTGTATTGTTGAATTAAATAAAACGAAGGTGATCGACATCTTACTTGCATATAGTATCATTTTTCTTTGTGGCTCAAATGATGTCATATTCAACACCAACAACTAACCAGGTTAGTCAATAGACTTTGTTGCAAAACTGCCTGCAAAATTATTTAAGACAAAAGTTCATTGCATTGTATGTACATTAAGAAAGACTCAAAAGAGCACAGTCAAGAACAAGACTTTAGCATCCATCACAATACCTTCAGAACTACCCTTAGATCTTTTTGGTCCACCTAGAAGAGGAAGTCCTATTGACTGTAAGTTTTGTCTAGTCATTGTAGATGACTTTTCTAGGTTCATTTGGGTATCCTTCCTCAAGAACGAAGGCGAGACCTTTGACTCTCTTGTAAATTCTTTAAGAAAGCTGAAAAGGAGAAAAAAAACTTAAAGATCACTAAACTTTGGACAGATCTTGTGTGCAAACTTAAAAAACATCTACTGTGAGAATGATGGCTAGGGGTGTAAATGGACCGAACCTGAACGAACCTATATTTTTTAGGTTCGGTTCGTTTATTTAATCGAGCCTAAACTTGTGTTCAGGTTCGGTTCGTTTATTTTCGAACCGAATCCGAGTCGAACCTCTTTTTAAACGAATCGAACCTAAGTGAATATAAAACTTAAGAATTCTCTAATAGGAGGGAGTGAAAAGAAGAGAAATGGAAATATATATGTGTATTTACAGTTAGAATAAATATTCATTTAGTTTTTTTATCTAACTCATCTTCATCTTTTGAAAAAATTAGATTAATAAGGATTCGTCGCTTTGAAAAAAGTATAATTATAATATATCTTATATATATTCAGATGGGAATAAGGAATAAGAATAATGCGGAAATATTCGATAAGTAATGTTTGTACATGTTATGTTGATTTGAAGATAAAGAAGGGAAAAGTACTAGACCATAGATGATAGATGTTGTAAACACGATGTGACTATTTATTTTTGGATAGTTTATAACGAGATAAAACCTAGTTATCCCGTAAATATCTAGTTATCTCTAGACAAAATTCACTTACCTTGGGATAAAAACCTCTCATCTCAAAATAAGTCCACTTCTATGGGAAAGGATTTGTAAATATGTATATGTATATATTTATCGAGCTTTTAACGAATCGAACCTGAGCGAACCTATGATTTTTAGGTTCGGTTCGTTTATTTAATCGAGCCTAAACTTGTGTTTAGGTTCGGTTCATTTATTTCCGAACCGAATCTGAATCGAACTTTTAGCGAGTCGAACCTGAGTGAATATCGAACTTGAGAATTTTCTTACACCCCTGATGATGGCATGAAGTATAAATTCTAATTTCCAAAAACCCCACAACCAACTGTGTTTTATTGAAAGAAAGAATCGTACCCTATAAGATTATGCTAGGACTCTTCTTACTAAATCAAGTTTGCCTTAATATGTTTACTTAGCTTATTCAAATATATTTTAAACCTAAACACCAACGCCTACAGTAACGGACTCTATCTCATCCTTTCTTTTTTTAAAAGCAATCTTTCATGTCCATGCACGCGCACGCGCACGCGTACACGTACCCGTACACGTACACGTGCACACACACAACACACACACACGCATGCATGCACGCATGCACATATATATAAACCCACCAAAATGCAATCAAACAAGGAGACAGATCGTGGCATAGTTTCGCCAAATACACAGAAAGAGGGGTTTTGCCCCCACAAACCCAACAGACCCGGGCCCCAAAAAATGAAAAAGATAGCCGAAGAAAGAGATGGCATTGGAGACCACTACGGAAAGAGACCATGGAGACCCAAGACATGGCCCCACGAGACGATTAAGAGAGGAGTGGAGTTCCCAAAAACAGATCTCCAAACGAGAGCATAAGGCATCACCTTCCTCCTCTGGGTCGTAGATTTGTCAATCCAACTTTAGATGAGAGGCATGCAGCATGAAATATCAGAAGCAACAAACAGTTGGAAATCGTCAAACAGCAAATCACAAGTCGGATGATAAATACTAGGATAGTTTAAAGATTTAGCCTTCCAATATCTACGGCATCTCTCGTTTCAAAGTTGCCACAAATAAGTAAGGGAAACATGCGACCAGGTAGGTTCATCCATGCCAATTGTTGGGAACGACTCAGGAGTAAAATATGTAGAAACCAATTTATCGCTTCTTTGTTGATCAACATGATTTTTTTATTATTCACATTCCAGTAAGAAGTGGTCAACAATTTCTGCATCATTACTACATAAGTGGCAAATTGATGCAAGTTCAAATCTTTTTCTCTTCATTGCATCCTGAGTGAGGACATTGTTGCGAAAGAAGAGCCAGCATAAGTAAGCCATTCTTGGTGGAGCTTTATTTTCCCATAGAAGTATGTAGCATAGGTCGAAGATACCGCTATTTAGTATGCTTTCGTAGCAAGTCTTTTGTTTGGAACCTTGTCTAACCTAGAAAAGGAAGGCGTAAGGCCTTTCATTGAGTAGTTCCTTTAAAGTCTGCAAAGAAATTTTCGACCATTGAGGGAGAGATAATACTTATCTTCTTCCTCCGCAAAGCAATCAGCCCAATTGTATGGTGCACCTCTTATGCGGAGTACTTGTGAGAAATTTGCTCTTTCTTTTTTATCCTCTAAGGGGTGAATGACCTAAAGTGCTTCCTTGCCTGGAGTCCACTTTGGAGTGCCATAATAGAATATGCTCCCCATGTCCACATCACAACGAAGACCAGTGTACAAAATATCTAATGCTTTAAGGAAAGTGTTTAGGAAGATGGAGTTGTTACTAAGTGAAGGCTCGGGTCAAATTGTCCTTGTTTGGACCTTATCAAGGAAACATGCAGTGGGTCCGACGGTTTATACCATTGTTAACAATTTTCCATAAGTTTTTTTTGCTAGAGAAGCCAGAATGAGTGCTCTTATGTTTAGGATCCGCCATCCTCTGATACCCTAAGTCTACAAATGACATCCCATTTCTCAAGGTCTATCTTTCTCTCCCCAGAATTTCCATTCCATATGAAGTTACCTCTAATATCATCGAACTTTTTGATAACATGCTTCGAAATGATTGAGAGGTAGCAAGTATGAGTAAGCAACGGTGTAAGCGCTACATTTGTGACGATGCTCTTAGATGAAATCGGAAGGTGGATTTTCCTTAGAGCGTCGGCTCGTTTAAATTCCTTTTCAATGAGAGTTTTGCCCAAAAATGCTTTGGTAGGTTCGAGTAATGGAGGCATAGGCCTAAATAGTCCATAGGCCAATCTTTGTTTTACAAGTCCAACAAATACGAGTGCATCACACAATTCCGAATCGGAATTGCAAAGAATGAAGGAGGATGTTTACGTATTTACCTCGAGACCTGAGAGTATGGAGAAGATCTTCAGTATATTGAGGGAGTTAGTGATAGATGCTTCCTCGTTTTCCATGAATAATATAGCATTATCAGCATATTGGATCGTGGAGTCCTCCATCTTTTTTTTTGGAATGTTTTCGTTGTATTGCAAAAATGATATGGAGTTACAAGTAGTAGGTGTATGCCATAGTTACAAAGTTAGCCATAAGCCAAAAATAAAGCAAAATAGGGGGGGTCATAGATGAATTGAATTGACAGACCCGGGGAGGTCAAAAACCCGGGGTCGTGCTCATTGGAGGAGTATATTTGTATCGTTGCTAACTTTGTTGTAAACCGCATCCGGTGAGGAGAGACCGGATCCTGTCCATCTCTGGTTTCTTTCTTTCCAAATTGCCCAAATGGATGCCGCGAGGCCAATAGCAAGTGGACGCCGGGAATCCACGGGGTTGAGCGACGCTAACCAGACAATTGCTTGAGAAAGGGTGCAAGGAGGAGAATGCAGCATCCCAAAGTTGGCACAAACCTTCGACCAAATCCGAAGTGAGAATTGGCACTCGAAAAATAAGTGGCGATGAGATTCTTGTTGGCAGTTGTAAAGGTAACAGGCGGAAGGGGCGGAAATTCCGTGGTGAGCAAGTCGATCCATTGTGGGGAGACGGCCAAGAACTGCCCTAAACAGGGTGCAACAGTGCTTTGGAGCGGCCCCCTTAGCCCAAACGACACTAGCCCAGGGGATAGGGTCACGTCTAGGGCGCACCCTATCCACCGCAGCCGAATAGGAGAAATGGGAACCCGCAGGCAACCAGAAGGAGGGGTGAGAGCCCCCCATCGCAATCCGAAGTGCAGGCCTCGAGGAAAGAATGTGACGCCACAAGGGAGATGCGGATGGAGTAAGAGACACCCCAAAAAGGGGGGAAGAGTGCAAGTACTTAGCAGCAATGACGGTAGCCCAGAGAGAGGAGCTAGGATTTAGAATTTTCCATCCCCAAGAGAGAAGCATTCCGGATTGCAATGTGTGGGTAGCTCTCAAGCACATTCCCCCCTCCGTCTTGGGCAAGCAGATTGTATCCCAAGCGATGTGATGCATACCATAGTTCCAAAGAAACTTCGCACAGAGCTTGTCAATTTTTCTAGCAGCACAAAGGGGAATGAATGTGCCATCCGCCCAAAAAAGGATGATCCCAGCAACTACGGACTTCAATAGTTGTACGCGGCCGGCCATGGAAAGGGCCTTTGCTTTCCAGCCACAAAGCAAGGCCCTAACCATGTCTTCGAGCGCCCGCATAGAAGAGCCTTTACCAAAGGAGGAGGCAAGAGGCAGCCCCAGGTAGCGAGTAGGGAGAGAGTGGATGAGCAAACCCACGCAGAGGCAGGTAACAAAATCGATGGTAGAGGCCTTTGGCCTGAAGATCTTACTCTTTCTGGCATTCATAGCTAGCCCCGACATAGCAAAAAAATCGTCCAGGATACCCTTGACCTCAAGAAAGGAGTTTGCCGAGGCTTTACAAAAGAAAAGTAGGTCGTCTACATATATGAGATGTGTAGGGGTGGGAAGCCGACCAAGCCTTAGAGGCTTAAAAGCCCCACGGTCCGTCGGATGCACCAGGGTAGAGAGTGCCTCCATTCCAACCACGAATAGAAGAGGGCTGAGGGGGTCGCCCTGGAGAAGACCCCTCGTGCCACGAAAGTAACCATTGGGGGAACCATTGACCATAATGGAGAAAGAGGCCGTGGAGATGCAACATTTGATCCACGAAATCCATCTTGGACCGCATCCCATGCGTTCCAAGCACTTAAGAATGAATTCATGCTCGACGGTATCAAAAGCCTTTGAGAGGTTGATCTTCAAACAAGCCCGATTTGAGGAGGCCTTCCTGTCAAAACCCAGCATAAGCTCTTGGGCCAATCTAATATTGTCCCCCATTGTGCGGCCTTTAATGAAGGCGGATTGGTTTGGGGAAATGAGTTGAGGGAGGACAGCGGCAAGTCGTGTTGCCAGAAGTTTGGCAAAAATCTTGTAGAGAACATTGCAGCATGATATAGGTTGAAAATCTGTAATAGCATCCGAGGACAAAACTTTGGGTACTAGAGTAATGAATGTTTGGTTGATTTCCTTGATTGGAGAACAGCCCAAGTAAAGGTAATTGAAAGCATCACAGATGTCATTCTTGATAAGGGGCCAGTGTCGCCTGAAGAAAACCCCATTAAACCCGTCAGGGCCGGGGGATTTAGACGAGGGGATGGATGTCACAGCAAGAAGGATCTCCACCTCGTCGAAAGGACGCTCGAGCCAAGATCTTCCCTCAGCGGAGAGGATCATTTTTGGCGCTGGAGGGGGGCACAGATCAAGTCGAGGGGATGATGGGCCCAAAAGGCCCTTGAAGAAGTTCGTAGCCGCACGAGCCACCAAAGAGGGTTTGTCCAGGCAGTGGCCGTCGCTGTCTATTAGATAGGGAATGGAATTGCGAGCTGTCCTGGCTTTAGCCGAGAGGTGGAAGAAGCTTGTGTTGCGGTCTCCCAGTTTAAGCCAATCAATGCGGCTTTTTTGTTTCCAGGCAGACTCGAGGTCAACCTCAAGTCCGAAGGAATACGTTTTGATGTCACTTTCGAGCTGGCCCAAGAAAGGATCCAGAGGGTCCACTGAGAGGGCGTCATTGATTGCCCTCAAAGCTTCATCCGAGCGTCTAGCCTCATTGATGACGTTAGCACCCTCGTTAACCCAAGCATTTAATGCCCTCTTGACGCATCTAAGTTTATGGGCTATCTTGTAGACTGGATTCCCATGGGACTCTGAATACCAAGCCGCGGAGACCAAATCCAGATAACCATCATGCCCGGCCCAATAGTTGAAGTAGCGGAAAGGCTTAGGCTGGGGCAAGGTATTCACCAATGCGACAGTCATTAATAGGTGATCACTCCAGTGGAGAGGCGAGCACCGCAGCTTAGAAACAGGAAAGGTAGTGAACCAACTTTGGTTTACCAGTGCCCGATCCAACCGAGCAGCTATCCTCGAGGAGCCGATGGAGGAGTTGTTCCATGTCCATTGATTGCCGCTAGAGTCGAGCTCCATCAGCCCACATGAATCAATGCAATCATTAAAATCATTTTTGATTGAAGACATAGGGGCCCTCCCCCCCACTTTTTCACTATAGAACCTCACAGCGTTGAAGTCCCCTATGACCAGCCAGGGGGTGTCCACCAAGTGGCTAGCAGCCACTAGATCGGCCCAAAGTTCCTTGCGAAGAGACGAGGTGTTAGCCCCATATATTACTGACATGGCGAGCTTTAGGCCCCCCGCGTTCGTGCAGGCAATGGTAAGTGCCTGTGAGGAGGCAAACATAATGGAGCATCTCCAGCAGTTGCTTTTCCATAGGAAAAATATGCGTTCCAGCGCCGTATCATTATGGGCAAAAGTCCACCCCTGCGGCAATTTGGAGGCAAATTTGTTGCGGTTTACGGGCATGATCTTTGTCTCAACAAGGCCTATTAACTTCGCTCCAAAGTTTGTTAGTTGCTGAATGAGACCCTTTAATTTTTGCGAGCGATTGGCGCCCCGCACGTTGCATACTACAACTGACATTAAAGAGATGTTGGGTTGGGGGGAGGGCCTTGACGGCCGGATGAGTTGTGGCCCGGGTTCTTCGTCCCGAGCGTATTTTTCTTCTTCCTGTGGGAGCACGTGTGCCAATCGGGGTTGTCCCTCACGAATGTAGTTGGTTGTTGTGCGAGCGGCTCGGGGATATCACCGGAGTTATTTGAGGAACCCGGGAAGGGGGAGTTGAGATCCAAGGGGATACTGCCTTGGCTCAGCTGAGCAGAATGTCTACCCGAAGAAGCTTGCTTCCTGTGGCCTGAGGAAAGTCTTTGGAGAAAAGCCTTTGAGCCATTAGGGAAGGAGGAAAAAGGTCTTCCTGGGCCACGCTTGGGACCCTTGGAGATTGGCTGAGGTTTGGTCCTGGACGTAGCGTGGGGCTGGTCAGCGCCATCAGAGTTGAGAAAGAAGGAGTCTACCCACGAGTGGTCTTGAATGGGTGGCTCGTCAGAAGTTGCATCGATGTCAAGAGCCGCAGGGCCCGCCATCGGGAGTTCGATTTCAGGGTTCATTTCGAGCGCAATCACATGGGTAGTGGTCACAGAGCTCGGCCCTCCATCGATCTGGAGCTGCGCAGGGGTGGTGTCGGGCAGGCTGGAACCAGAGCCATCCTCATGCTGGGGAACCGCGAAAGGGCAAGAAGACACCGATTGGTCGAAAGAGATACAGGAGTCGCACTTTGGAGGTTTCCATTCCAACTCGACACCCACCATCTGGCGCGAGCCTGAGTGAAAAACAAGAGGAACCGCCGCAGAGATGACCTTAGATGTGTATGGATATACAACATCTAGCATATTCATCACATAGTCCTTTAGCAGTGGCCGCATCCATAAAGAGGGGGGTACCAAGAAGGCTAGCAAGCTTGTTGAGTACCAAAGGGGAGCAGTGGCTTAGACTGAGGCCGTGAAAACGAACCCAAAGAGGGATTTCAGATAGGAGGTCACGCTCCATGCAAATGGCCGAGTCTCAGCGCCGCACCACCATAAAACGCCCCTGGAATAACCATGGGCCCCCGTCGAGGATACGCTGACATTCTTCCTCCGAACTCAATTGGAGATAGAAGAAGCCATTAGCACGAGGAATCAGTTTGTAGGAACCAGCAGGCTTCCAGACCCGAGCAACAAAGTTTTCGAGAAGTTTTCTAAATGGTTTCTTTCCAAGAACATAGAAGACAATAGTGTTTACCCAGGCTTTCTCCAGGGAGGCAGCATCCGCCTCCGAGATATAGGCTACCTCCTCCCCGTCAACCACCAACGGGCAGTCGAAGCGCATCCTTCTAGAGACCACAAGAGAGGGTCTGCTCCTGCACACTTCACTCCAAGGGCGGGATGCTTCCCTAAAAGCTGGCAAAGAGGGGCCGGAGTTCGTTCTTGCCTCTGCTGAGCATTGAGGGTCCCGAGAAGCTCCACCGAAAGGAATAGAGTCGGCCTGGCCACATTGGAATCCGAGAGGAAGATGCTGTCCGGAGTTTTTGTGATGGGGGGGAGGTTTCTGGGCGGCTATTGAGTGGTGGGAGTTGGGAAGGTCCTCCATCTTCTTGTGGGTTGATCGAAAGGTGTTGATTCTGCAACTTTGTTGGGCATTGTGATACATTCTTTACAGAAGTTCCAATAATACATAATGTGTATGCAACCTTTAATTACTATAAAAGGTACAAAAGTCATATAAAATTTAGATATTCTAAATACCAATCTATAATATATAATTGTTAAAATTAATTATATGCTACTATATCTACATGTAAAGATAAATATCCCACCCTTACAGAAATATATAGATACTGATTTAGGGCTCAACATATCCTTATCCATTTTAAAACATGAACATAGGAATGCATATGGGTATTAACATATACAAAAAATATGTTCCCATATCCTTTAAAATCGAATACAATGTGTACACTACAATGAAATGGATCTATAACGACGTTCTCTTAAAATCCATGACCATATTGTCAGTGGTTGAATATTTAATTATGATAATATTTGTTGCAAAATTATTTTGTACACTTCAAAATAGTGACGAATGTCAAATATGTTGTTGTATAATTGAAAATAGTGCTTATATTAACACTTATTACATTGTTGTTTTTAAAAAAAAAACTAATAGTTGCTAATTTTTTAGTTCAAAATTTAGCGATGAGCATGTAAAATTTTAAAATAATAATGGAAATTTGTTGATATATGACTCTTCGATAATGATACACTTGTTCATTTCAAATGTAAAAAATAATTTTGCAACAAATAATACCATAAAACATATGATATAGGGATGGATATTGAAAAAATCATTGTATAACCATTTTGTTGTAGTGATAAAATAGTTACGTATCAGGTTTCGATAATGTTAGAAATAATTTTTAGAAATAATATACAAAATATATTTACTATGTAATAATTATATCAAAATGGTGAAAGGAGGTATTGAATTATCTCACGTTTAGTTAAAAGAAAATCTATAACTATATATATATAGAGAGAGAGAGAGAGAAAAGGGAAGCTACAACATGATGTAGCTAACCTTAGCTACATCAGGGGCAATTTCGTCATCTTCTTTTATTTTTTTTCAAAATTTCCATGATGGATTTTCATAACTATATCCCTCTAATATGTCATTCAAATTTCATCGGAAACAGAGACTCCTACGACCTCCATCCAGACAGTCATTTTTTAACGGTCACAGATTTGCTGTATTTTACCTGTTCTGGATGGAGGTCGTAGGAGTCTCTGTTTCTGACGAAATTTGAATGGCATATTAGAGGGATATAGTTATGAAAATCCATCGTGGGAATTTCGAAAAAAAATAAAAAAAGAGGACGGAATTGCCCCTGATGTAGCTAAGGTTAGCTACATCATGATGTAGCTTCCCTTTCCTCATATATATATATATATATATATATATATATATGTATGTATGTATGTATATGTATACTGATAGTCGTGGATATCAAAGGTATATTCATATCTATTTTAAAAGGATATGGATACCGATGTCAAAATATGTATAAAACAGAATATAAACATATCCCTTTGCACCCCTAGTTACTATATATTTATCTATTTTAATATATCAATATATGTGCATATGCATATCTTAGTTAATTACAAAAAAATATATTATTGAATACTTAAAAATAGACATGAATATAAGCAAATATATATATAATAGCAAAAATGACTCGAGCAGTTTCTATTTGTAACAAGTATTTTTAACATAAATATCCATGTAAACTCACAATTTTGCATAACTATCTCTACAACTAGAACAATAATGAAAATACATACAAGATTATTCATCTTAAAAATAATACATTTTTTAATATAAAATTTGTTCAAATATTTATGTAAAATCACAAGTTTATATGTTTATTTTTGTAAAAATATCTTGTAAATATTAGTTTTTAAAATAATGTAGTTATTTTTTTTTCAAATTATGCAATCAATGAAAACCAAGAAATATTGGTAACTGAAATGACAACTAATTGTAAAATAAAACAAGCAATAATGCCTAAGTAGTTTTTTCTCTACGTATAATTTTAGGGTAAAATGTGTATGCCCCCTTTAGCTCCCCCGTCCCATTTTTCACATATTTTTTTATTTATTTTTTTGATAATAAAATTATGTAAATTCATTATTATATCTCTATATTATGTCATTAAAATTTCATGCGAAACAGAGACTCCTACGACCTCCATCCAGACAGGGTCGATTTAAAAAATCCTGAGACCGTTAAAAAATGACTGTCTGGATGGAGGCTGTAGGAGTCTCTGTTTCACATAAAACTATAATGACATAACATAGGGATATGGTAATGAATATTCACGGAAAAAATTAAAAAAATAAAAAATTTGGAGAAGATAGGGTGGGGAGAGCTAAGTTAGCTCCCCCTATGGGGCAGCCCCATTTTCCTCATAATTTTATGGCTTAATAGTTGGTCCCCCAAGTACAAATTCCTGACTTCGTCTCTTAACATAGTTATGTTGTATAAAAGTGGAGATATTGTATAACCATGCAAGTCCTTTCATTAGAGGAAAGGTCTTTGTGTCTCTATAATTCACTATATTATAGAGCCTAATTGTGATCAGAAGTTTTTTAATCTAGAAGACATTTTTTAAAAAACGTACAGAAATCTGGAGAGTAAAATTTTTTTATTTTGTTGACTGGAGCTTCCTTCTCCAACCAAATGAAGAATAACAAATAATCACCGCTTATCCTACTTTATCCATATGCATCTTATCTCTCCAAACGAACAGAATAATGGATAGATTCCTTTTGCCCCTTGTATCCTTTAGGGTTACATTCCACTTTGGATGAATGAATTGGTCCTTTTCTCTCAAAAAAATGGAATTTGCATGAATTCTCCATTTTGATTAAACCATTCTAAAAATCCACAGAATGACCTAGCTCTAGTCTTTGTCGGTGGAATTCATGACTAATTTGTTATTGTTTCCATTCGTAAAATGATATTGTTTGGGAAGTTCACTTTCTACTAACTAAGAGTAATAACTTCCAGCAAAAACAAAGAAAAAGAGTAACCAGAAAACTCTGAATATGTACTGAAAGTTTTTTTGCTTGGTTCACTGTTCTCAGACGCCTATCACCTCCTTTATCATCACTAGTTGACCCCATGAGGATGGCAATGGCTTCAAGGAGTAAGCGAAAGATCATCAGAGGTCACGATCATTGATTAGCCTTCAAGGGGCATCCAGCAAGATCTCAAAGCATGATTTATGTGTGTGTTTGATTCACTGATTTTGCATGGGCCTTCTAAAATCTAATGGGATTGAACGCTTCTTTATCAAGTACTGCGATGTGTTTTTGATTTTCGTCTACATATTATATGGGCATGATTTGATGATGCCTTCTTCTCCTTACTTCCAATGTAGTGTACGGATGATATTGTCAGTGATCATCTATTTTCATTTGATCATCGCACAGGTCGTTTTGGTGGTCCTGTCGATGACCATGTGACCAACATCAGGGATGCTATTCAAACTGAACATGCCCGTTTAGAGTCCACTCGATATTAGCTTGAAAATGTTCATTTGCTTCATGTGAACTTCAAAATTTATTCGATAAGCTTAATGAATCGAATACAAATGTATCAAAAGTTTGTTCATCTACATTCAATTAGATTTATGTGTGTATAAAGTTTTGGGTTAAATTAAATTATGGTATCAATAAGGAGTTTCATTACAATTCGACTTGAATCATTTCTAGATTTTTTAAATGCCTCTTGAACTATAAAAGATATTATTGAATTCCAGTTTTGAACTAATTTTGAATCTGTTCCCTTCAATAAGTTCGACTTACATCAAATCATTAACAAACTACTATCAAACCAAATTCAAATAATTTTACAAATGAACTCAAAATTATGATGTTGAACACATATCAAACTCAACTCGAACCTTCAAACTTCATTGTCAAACCGAAGTTAAATAGAATTTCATTCATTTCAGTTCACTTAGACTAGCATGTCTCAACTTCTATCATTTGCTCATATGGATCCTAATAAGATTTGATTTCAATTATATTGCATATTGTTGGACAATTAAACCCCTCTTTATTGCTTTCTTGATATGATCAAATCCATAACTTCATTTGCAGAGTTTCATGTTTAGATTTCTTTCACCCTATGACATGAACTGAGTAATTATTAAATATATAACAGTCAAATAACATTAACTGGTCAATCACTAAACTCTAGTACAGTTGAAATGGCTTTGAAATATTAATCTAGTCAAATGTAGTTGGTCAGACTGGGATCTCATTGAAAATATACAAGAATGCCATTTTCAATATGCTGTCACGATTTCGGTTTAAGAAGTCATTTTCTTCTATTGGAAAATTACACTGATTACGAAAAGCATAAAAAAATTTAAACTCAAACAATCTCTAACATAACTAACTTGTATCCCTTACCCTTTATACCTTCTTATCCGACCGATCAGAAATAACTACCTCTTATCCCTCCTTGTCCCTCTAAATCCTATCATTCCGGTGTACATTGTCCCTCTAACAGTATTCTGAATAAATATTGGTTACATTGGATCTGACAAGCGGTAATCTCATTTTGTGACTTCACCAGAACACTTCAATCCTGACTCACTGTGATAATCTGAACAAAAAGTCCCTGGAAGTGAGCAGAAGGCCAAGAAAAAGAATTCCAAAATACCACCTCATACGAAATTCAGCAATTCAAGATGAAGATCGTCCAAAAACCTGTATTGGGGAGCATTGTCATCTATCATTTCAAATAAAAAGATGTCAAGAGAAAACAACCTTGTCTTGATAAAAGGTGAGGACTTACTCCCGCCAGTAGATCTTTGGACAGGCCTGGCTTCATCTTGATGCAGCGTCAGTCGTGACCCCAAATTATAGGGCCACATTTATCTAATTAGTTAATAGTCAATTTTAATTACGTTTTTAGGTGGTCGTCTTGGTCTAATTAAATAACTGAGATCGTCTGTGATCTCAACGTTTATTTCGTAGAGTTTAAATGTGATTCGGGTCAATTAAATAATTTAGAGTCCAATTAAGGTAGTTAGAGGTCAATTAGGATTAAATTAGTTGTTAATTTGATTTATTTACTATTTTTGTAAACCCTCTCTCCTATATAAAGAGAGGGTAGCCCATTGTTTTAATCAGTCAATGATGAAGTAAAAATTGAGATTGTTATCTCTATCCCCTCTCCTTCTCTCTCTCCCTCCACGCGATCTCCGCGGTTCTCCTTCTCCAAACCCCCGTTCCGACGAGTTTTTCTTTCTCTCAATCCCTCCGATTTCTCTTCTCAACCCTTCTATCCCTTCTACCAAAAAAATCCACCAAAAATATTATTTTTTTCGTCTACGCCGATTTCGAGTCCGCATCATTTGGTATCAGAGCATGGATTTCGATTCGTTCCTACGATTCGACGATCCTGTCGACTATTGGTGTGCGAAGTTCGGTCTCCGCCGCCCATCTCGTGATCCGCATCGCTCAAAGAAGTTCCATCAGCGTCTTATATCATGCATCAAGGTGCACGCATGGTTGGACGCTCAAATCGACGAAGATTCACCGGTCGACAACCAAAATCTGAACATTGTACCTGCAGTTCAAGACGATGTCAGCCATGAAAATGAAGGTATTCTCAGTCCTAATATCGATTTTTGTGATACAATCGTTGAACAAGACAAGGAGGACATAGGACCAACATTTGATGAAGATCCTACGGAGGAAAATTATGAAATAGTCAATTTCCGTGAGGCCGCAGTTGCTGTCCAGACAGTTTCAGAGCACTCTCCACCGGAGAAAACACCCCCCATCTTCCTCGCAGCCTTCTCGCAGCCCCCCTCCGCCACCCTCGCGTCTCCAACATCATTCCCAACAAACCCCTCAGCCCCGACAACCCCAAACCTTCTCCTAACCTTGCTGGCGCCGTCCCCCACCCCCACTTTCCCCACCCCCGTGATCCCTGCGAAGACCCTCACATCCCCCGCCACTCGAGCACCCGCAGGTCCCCTCCTTTTCCTCTCCCTCGCCGCCCAGCAACTCGCGCCCCTCGCGCGCAGGCCCTGCAACCACACCGCCTGCGACGTCGCGCCAGCCTCGCGGCGCTCCAACGACGCCGCGCGCCACAAACGAGCGCCCCAGCGCACCCCACCGAACCTCGCGCTGCCGTCATCAATCGCGCGGCCGCTCGTGATCGCCTCGCCAACCTCCCGCGGCCTGCTCGCCGCTCGACGCTGCCCCCCAGGTCCGCCCTCTTGCGCACTCTCTCGTGCGTGCCCGAAGCCACCGCCCAGGCTGCACCATCGTGAGACCGCTGCCCCGGGTCGCGCCTTCAAGAAGCCCTCATCCCACGCGCATATAGCGCAAACCCTAACCAAAGGGCCGAGATCTACGGGATTTCAATCCCGTGGATTGAGAGTTTGGACATCAAGTGGGGAAAATTGCGAGGAAAAACCCCAGCTTCCCGATATTTCCAGAAAATTCAAAGGCCACAAGAAAGAAAGGAAGAATAAGGGGATGCGAAAATTGCGGCCACACCCCTGGCGGCCAAAACATTTAAAAAAGGAGGCTGGAAATCAGAGAATGGGGGATTTTCCTTATCCAAATAGGACTAGGACCTTGGTTTTTCCCTATTTAAGGACCCCATGGCTTCATTCCTTAGCCACATCTCATCTTCTCCTCTCCTTGTGCCATTGCTTTATTATGGCTTCTCCAAGGGCCATATTCTCCATGCCGCACCAATTTTTTGAGCATCATGGGGAGAAGACGACGATCAAGACGACGCCACCGTGCGCACCGCATATGTTTTTCAACCACGGCAGCCGCGCCTCTCCCGCCCGCACATGGATTCCGCCGTTCACGCCCCACATGTTCTTCCAGCAGACAATTGAAGCCGCCGAATCATCCTCCAAGCTTGCAGTTCACGCAATTCGTCAGGAGCCGAATTTTTAAAGCGGTGGAGAGTTGATGCAGCGTGACCCCAAATTATAGGGCCACATTTATCTAATTAGTTAATAGTCAATTTTAATTACGTTTTTAGGTGGTCGTCTTGGTCTAATTAAATAACTGAGATCGCCTGTGATCTCAACGTTTATTTCGTAGAGTTTAAATGTGATTCGGATCAATTAAATAATTTAGAGTCCAATTAACGTAGTTAGAGGTCAATTAGGATTAAATTAGTTGTTAATTTGATTTATTTACTATTTTTGTAAATTAGTTGTTAATTTAAGTTTTTAAGCACAATAATGCCAACTAGAGCTACCCTATCTGAGATTTCTCCTTTCCTAATAATTTAGTTTGCTCCCCATAGCATTTCATCTTTTGCAACCAGGAGATAATTATTATCATCATGATCAATGTGTTTATTTACTCTATTAACCATAGATGTCAAGGCGCACGCCTAGGCGCACCTTGGCGGCTGCCTAGGCGCCCAGGCGCCTCAAGTCGTGCGCCTAGAAAGAACGCCTTGCTTTTATAGAAAATGCCGTATGCCTTGGGTCGCCTGGGCGCCAAGGCGTGCCTGGGCACCTAGGCGACTAATTTTTTTATGCGTACTACACATATATCGCATTTTGAAAATGGATATATGTATCTCCAAAATGCGATATGCGCTTAAAAAAATAAAAAAATGATGTCGCATTTGAGACATGCGACGTCCATATGCTTTAAATACCTATATGTCGCATGTCTCAAATGCGATATGTAGGACACACTTTGGAAAACGCCTAGGTGCACCTAAGCGCGCCTAGACGTACAGGCGCCTAGGTTTAATGCCTTGTTGTCTTAATAACCATGCTATTAACTTACCGTTGAGATTGGCAATATTCAAAACCCCAATCTGCAATTTATTTTCATAAACTAGTTTCCTGACCCTTAACATCTATCCACCAAGATATGGAGACCATTGCACTAAATATAAGCAACAATATAGTGTCACTTGCCAATGTTTCGATTTTCACAACATTTGAGCAACGCATCATGTCACTAGCTAAGAATGCCCAAACGAGTTCTGACTCTAAGTAGATACAAATCACCCTTTCCATAAGTGTATAAGTGATCTTCATGTGACTTTCAATTCAAAGAAAAAAGTATGACATGCCAACTGCCCTCCTTAAAGTTCCACAATAGCATGACCATCCTGTTGCACAAATTACATGATGACCAAAGAATTGTAAGTATGAAATCACTATATCATTTATTAAAGAAAGTGAAGCATTCTCCCACTTTAATTAAAGTCGGCTATATAGATTCTTGCTCAAATCCATGTTGAAAGATCTGACTATTTTTTACGCTGGTTGTTAGCTACCTAACGCAACCCCCGTAAGGAGGGATTTGAACCCTGGTCTTTTTGAGTGGTAGGCACATGCACTACCACCAGACCATTGGAGTGAGTCACTATATCACTTATTATTTTATCAAAAAAAATTGATAGTAGAAACATTTAAAACCCTCTAATCCTGATGAAGGGCTTGTATGTTCACAAGGTCTGAGCATACACATAAAGGAAAAGTTTAGGTTTGAAGTAATTAGATATGAATTGTGGTATGCATGCTCAACAAGAAGAGAGTCTGGCAAATTAATTGATTTACTGAAAAAGAATGAGTTAGGTAATCATGAGATAAAATCAGATAGTGTCTAGATAAAGGATCGTCGGTAACATATAGTTTCATAACAGTTCACAAGGATAGG
Organism: Ottelia alismoides; assembly: GCA_037367405.1. Taxonomy (NCBI): domain Eukaryota; kingdom Viridiplantae; phylum Streptophyta; class Magnoliopsida; order Alismatales; family Hydrocharitaceae; genus Ottelia; species Ottelia alismoides. The sequence goes on along the minus strand of JAZKJV010005870.1, from coordinate 61,159 downwards.
ATGATTTGAACATCTATATACTAACTAAAGGAGAATCTTTCTCAGCTTATTGCCATGTGGATAGTCCTTTGCCCTCCCTCCATTCTTTTAGTCTTCTCTTCCTCCCATGACAGGCAGCTCTCCCCGCATGCACTCACTCTCTGTCATTCTACCTCCCCCACCACAATATTTACAGTTACACCTCGCTCTCTCCACATAACACAAGAGCACCCCCTCCCACCCCCCTTCTCTCCATATTTTTATTTTTATATATAGAATAGGCAACACGCTCTCTATATCTATCTATTCTTATTCTATATTTAGAGTTGGAAAGTTATTCTACACATAGTCATTTCAACTTAATTTCATCATTTAAACATCAATAATTTATGAGTTATTTTTCTATTAAAATCTAATTGTAAGCATCGATCTTATAATGCAAAATAATTTCCATCAAAAAATATATTAAACGAATGTGACTACATCATAATATTGGCACATTACTCGTGTGATTGTTAAACAGTTAAAATATGTTTCCATTTAGAGAAAAATAAAAATATAGGTACAACGTATATTTGTTCAAAATAAATTTCACATTGATTATCAATCATTATAAGAGAATTCGATCAATTAAAATATAAATCAAAAGCACGTAGTATAACTTGTAAATAGAGGCCGAATATGCTAAAGAAAATTCACAAATATCTAAAATATATGTTGCAACTCATTGTTATACTAGATATTGTTCTACATGAAATAATTGGATTAATAAGGTTAAATTTCAAGATATTCATTAACTTTTTTAAAAGATCTTTGCAGATAGTAAATGAGGAAATAATAGGTCCATAGCGTATGAATTCCTCTGGACTATATTCCTCTCATTTTTATATTTAGATTGTAATATTTATTAGAATGTATATGTACTATTTATAACTATTGTAAAATTATATAAAAAATGGTGAGGCCTTCTCCCATCTTTAAGTAAGGCCGGCTACAAGGATTCTTGCTCAATCCATGTTGAAAGATCCGACCTACTTTTACGTTGGTTGTGGGCTATCTAATGCAACCCTCACTAGGAAAGATTTGGACCCTGGTCTTTGGAGTGGTAGGCACACTACACTACCATCAAACCATTGAAGTGGGTACTATTGTAAAATTATATAAATTTAAAAATAGAAAAACAAATTAACAAGTGCTAAATATTATCTACCATTACTTGTGCATTTTTAGTTCCATAACTTAGTATTAAAAAATTTGAAATATTGGTGAATAGTAACCCATTAATCTTGATATAAGGCAAATAAACTTGGCCTTAAAAAGTGTTTGAAATCAATACTTTAACATATATAACATATATCTAAAAAAATATTTATAGGAGTATCCTTAAATTCTTGCAATAAAAACATTGTGATAAATTAACTTTCATTATCAATGATCTACATTAACATGTATATAAATAGATTATATGCCTTCAGCAAAGCGTGGGTTTTTTTCCTAATATACTAACTAAAGCCATCTTTTCAAAGCAAAATGCATTTGTATCCTAGGTAATTGTGGAGTTCTGCTCTTTCATGGACAGTTTTTAACAAATGGAACACATAAATTCCCAACATTTCTTTTCCCTTTATAACAAAATAAGAATGCAAAAGAGAAAATAAATCACCACCTTAGAATAGAGTCTAGGATATCGTGTGTTTACCCATTTGTTCCCCATTTAACAACCTTGCAACCTTCTTAGCAACAGTTTTCTTGGCAAATTCAACCCACCTGTATGTAACGCCAAAGGAATAAAACCTTCTTAGAAAAGAATAAGAAGGAGATCATTTCAAAAAATAAAGATATTAACGATAACACAACTACATATGTTAATCAAACACCATACCCTTCTGAAAACTCTGTCCCTCGATATCCACCAGCCCGTTTACGGTTAACCAGAGAAGAAGGATCTAGGTGACAGAGCAAATCATAATCATATATGATGATACCACCCATAATCAACTGTCAAAGGATGAAATTCAACGAAAGGAAATAGAGAAAAATACTTTCAGGGACAAGATAAATGCGCTCGATCTCTCCGTAGTCTGAAAGGATGTGGCGGAGTTTGACGTGATCCATGTGGCGTGGGATTCTACTCAGGTAGCAGACCCCTCTCTTCCTCCCTGCTTCTATCATATCACTTTTCTTCTTGTTCTTCTTGTTGATACCATCTGTACTTCTCACCTGCTTAGTGCGAATTACCTCTTTCCCTTCTTGTTTGCTATTGATTCTAAGCTTAATCCCGGCACCGGTCTCTTCCTCCGAGTTGTTCTCCTTGAATATAACTTCTTCGTCTGCTTTCCCCATCGTGTCTGCAGCGGGCATTTAATAGGAATATCAGCGCATCACGAAAAAGAATTATGTGTGCTCTCTATATCTGTAGGGTTTTTTGGTGGAAGGTCCAGACTGTCGTAGAATGGATGCTTGATGCAACCACGTGCGAATACGAGAATTAAAATCTAACTCAATGTGGAAATTGATAACGTGGGCAGAGATAGAGTCTCAATTTTGAAAGCCAAATGAATAATATGAACCGAGAGAAAAGGAATTGGGGGTAGCAACAAAATAAAATAAAATGACAAATCGATGAACCCCGAGTTCAGGGATATGTAGGCAACATCAAGAACATAGCATGAAAACTCACGGGCGAAAATAAAAATCGGGTGCAATGTTCTGAAATCACATGGCAGTGTAGTATCCACTAGATTTAGAAAATACAAAATATAATAATAGCTATTTAGAAACCTAATTCCAATGCGTAACAAGCTGTTCGCCAATCCAATGGTTGGCTAAGTCCGCATTCATAAAAGGACGAAAATGGGAATATGAAACTCCTTACCCGACAACGAACAGGGAGGTCTTGCCGCAGCGTGTCTTACGAGATCTGACAAATGGTGGCGATGAGGATGAAGCTCCGGCTGCGGTGCGGCCTGGAGAGGTAATAGATGTGGAGGTGGCGGCAGTGGCTTGCAGAGGAGGAGATGGCGGTGGTGGCGCGGAGAGAAGGTGGCGTCGGGGGTGTTGAGGAGGGGGTGCAGCGGCGGTGTTGAGGAGGGGGTGTTGAGGGGGATAAAGCAGAGACAACGGTGGTGTCGATGAGGGGGTGCAGCGGCGGTGGGGGAATAATCTGAACTTGACAATCCAATTTTAAAAATTCCAAGAATAATTTACTTAATTAGGAAAAAAGAATTGATTTGCAATAAATAAATAAACTATGGTGCTTATGCGTCAAATTAAACTCACACGAAATTCAGGTGCAACTTTAGATAGACCAAAACAATATTACTCCTATAAGTCCCGGTGAAACCCGTCAATTCCCTCGGACTTTCCTCTTTCCAAAAAAAGCAAAGGCATTTCACCTTCCCATCTCTCGCACAAGTGTCATCCATCTGCTCCGACACCCCCATCTGCACCCTCATGAGCTCCCCCACTGTTGCGGGCCTCCTCCCCTTCCCGAAACTCCCATCCTTTCCCACCCACCAACGACGACGACTTAAGTCCAAGCGCCCTCTTCATCTTGCTCTTCGTTGTGGATGTCAGCGACCTTCGCATACTTCTCTTCCTGCAAGACGTAAGAGAGGGGGCTGGAGCCGGTGGTGCAGGACATGGCAACGAAGATCTGGAAATTATGGAAGAGAGGAAGTTATGAAAAGTATGGAATGCAGATTAATGATATATAATCATCCACTCCCGTCAAAAAGCCTCGGACATGTAGAGTGCAAATCCTACTTATGCAAAGGCACATCTTAAAAGTAGGTCAATGTTTAGGGTAACATGAACATGTCGATAACCTACCTTTGTCTTAAAGAGGAGACATATCGATCATGGCATTCTTGATGCACATAATGTCCACAAGAAGAAATGTAAATTCTGTGAAAATCAACTGCACCAAGGTTGTATCCATGTGGTAGTTCAGATGAAGAAGATGAGGAAAATGCATACGTAGGATGAGATATGCTCTTGAATAGCGACAAAAAGGAAGACCTTGATGGATCACTATATAAAGTTAATTTGTTGTGTGTAACTGCAGCAGAGCCTGCCTTCTGGCTATTGTTTGATTCATCTAAAGAAAAATCAGGAGTTTGCCGTCCAACCAGCTGAAATTTTTAATCACAACAAGATTGCATGTCTTCCAAAATGCATCCATAGAGATTTTGTTCTGAAATGGTGAGAGAAGACTATGTTGCTGAAGTCCGGTGAAGTTGGTCAATGTATTTGGTATTCCCTTCTTTGTCATGGAGTACATAACCATCTGATTCTGCAGATAGAATACCCTGGTCAACATCAAGATCCATAGGTAAATTTTCAGAACTAACTAGCTCATCTATGGATTGATTTATTACTTTTTGAGGGGCGTGATTTTGAACGCCATATTGGGAAATGTCATCCCATGAAGGAGGACCCTCATCCACAAGGCTGGATAACCGAGATCTCTGTATCAAGGAATTGAAAATCAGTGAGAAAGGGATTCAGGGAGCATGAATCTTTAGAAACAAAAATCTCAGCCTAATTTTATCAGATTGCTTAGCAGATGCAATGGATGGCATTATTAAGAGGTCATTTCCTACCTGCAAAAGAGTAATAACCGATAACAGACTTTCAGAATGAGAACCACGACAAAGAGAACAAGCATGAGTTATATGTCCAGGCATTTGGGCAACTTCAGATTTTAACTCACCTCTTCATCATATTCGAACTTGAGGCTCGCAATAAATTTAAATTGGTCGGCCTTCATTTTCTCCTACAAAAATGATTAAGTGAATAATACTTCACAAAATCATGCTTCCAGCATATATCTCTAATAATAAAAAATAGCTAGGACAAAAAGCAGAGATCGGTCGATTTAATATATATATATATATATATATAACTTTAAGGAGTACTAGACTAACAGAATACAATGAACATAAATGAGTAAAATATGAAAATGATAACTGTAATAAAAAAGTTAGATCCTTACATACGGAATGAAAAAAAACCCGGAAGAACAAAACCACTATAAATAAAGATATCGTTGCCCCTCTCTAATATAATATTCATGAAGATCCTTGAATTATGGGTAAAAAAAGTGGATTTTTTAAATAATTATTAAAAAATCGAAGTTAATTAAATAGGCATGAAGTAAAAAAATAAAAAAATGTGTATTGATCGGCACCTGAGGTGCCGATTTGGGTGCCTCTTCCAAATTGGCACCTGAGGTACCGATTTGGGAGTCACTCATTGGGGCCTCGCTCCAAATCGGCACCTGAGGTGTCGATTTGGAGAGGTGCCCCAACGGCTCTCTCCCAAATGGGCACCTCAGGTGCCGATTTGGGAGGTGACCGTTGGAAAATTGCCAACGGTCCCCTCCTCCCCCATTCTTATATAAACCCACCGCCTCATTCCCTCATTTCCTCGCACTTTCATCCCCTCTTCTTCTTCGTCTTCTTCCCTTACTCCTCCTCTCTCGGATCTCTCAATTCCTATTATGAAGCACAATTTCGTCTCTCAATCTGCTAATCTTATTCAAGTAAGAATAAGATTTTTTGTAGACATATTTTTGTATTTTTTGCAGGTTTTTATCAGTGAAGGTGATATAAATTTTCGGATATTAGATTATATTTTTTGAGGATAACATTTCTATTTGAAGACACACGTCTTTCAGGTAACTTTACTTGTATTAAATTTTTTGTGATTTTAATCAATATTTAGATGTGCAAAATTGATACTTAATTTGAATATATATTTACATTAATTCTTGTTTATATTTTAATGAAAATCATTTGTGTTATAAACTTTGTATGAAGTAGCCTACTAAAGTTGAAAAAAAAAGAACTGCAAAAGTAATATGATTTTTTTAATGTCAGTTACATTAAGGTTAACCATTTAAATTTAGAAGTGCCCATTTAGATTTAGAAGTACCCATAGTCATGTTAAAATTACTTCTCATTTAGATTTGGAATCGAGCGCCGAGAGGGTCTCTATACAGCGCTGGCAAGACTCACTGTGGTGAGCACCGATGAGTCTCCAAGACCGGACTTTTGTATTCCATCTCTGAGTGATTAGTATATCATTTAAATAATCGATTAGTAGAGATGACATTCTAGTGAATATAAATGATTGTTATATTTAAATAAACTAATCAAATCATGTATTTTATTCGTATAGATGGCTTCCAACACCGCTCATGTCCTATCATATTGGGGAGGATCGGTTCATGTCTTTGATAACCACGTAGACTATATTGGGGGCAAGAAATAGATGGTTATATTACCATGCCAATTAGACCTGGCCATTGGGGCGGGGGCCTGCCCGCCCAGCCCGCACAACCCGTTCATGGGCCGAGCTTGGGCAAGCGATTTTGGAAATGGGCTGGCCCAGCCCGGCCCGCTCTTTAGCCCGCCCATCAGTTGGGTGGGCCGTGGGCATGTGTCATAAAACCCGGCCCGGCCCAGCCCGCACATATAAAAATATATGTTTGAAAAATATATTTTAGATACATTTAATATAATATAATTCAAGTTTTTGTTTTACATTATCAATATTACATATTATTTTATACTTTATATGCAAAGTAACACATAATATAGTTACTTGGATTTAGAAAGATTAGATGATGCTAAAAAACTTAATTATCTCCATAAAATTGATTAAAAAATTAATAAAAAATATTTTACATTCGGCCCATGGGTCGGCCCGGCCCAAACCTAGGACGGGCTTGGGCCTTGAAGTATGGCCCGTGGATCGGGCCGGGCCGAGCCTTGGACAAGGGGTTTTAAAACCTCAGCCTGTTCGGCCTGGACTTTGGCCAGGTCTAATGCCAGTTAACATACATTGGTTTACTAGCTCGAGTATCCGAAGCCACTGATCTCCCGCTCGACCAGTATATACTTACATTAACGTGTAAGTGGTTGTATGAGGGATCAACATTCTTTGCAGTACCGATTCATGATGATGAATCCATATTAGCAATGTAGTGTGTGATTTATTCACCTTTTCGTAGAAGCTACTCCCTTTGCTATGGAAAATATGTCATCTTCATCGAGGTAAAATTAATCACATTTAATTTACGGAATAATGGTATGTTTTCTTTATTTAAACTGACAAAGATGTAAATTAATCAGGTCAACAAATGAGACCATATTTGAGGATATCGAGGGGTCCTCCTCACAAGTTAATGTGGAAGATGAACTAGTGATAGAAATATCCGAAGAAGAAAATGAGGAGTCAGATAATGATTCTCAAACATTAGAAGAAAACGTAGGTGGTAACAGTTGTCATGATTTTAGATATGGTTCGCTAATTCTAACCTTAGGTAACGAGGAAAGGGGGAACTCATATTCTGCTAATAATGATGATGCTGAAGAAGAACCGATGGAGGAGTTACCCCACGTGTTTGATCATGAAATTGCAGAAGCAGAAGATGTAACCTTTGTAGAGAGACATTCGGAACCCACCGATGATTCCGAATTAAGTTATTGGTTAGGTAGGAGTTATAAGTCGAAAAGGGATTTACAATACGACTTACAGAAATGGAGTATGGAAAATCATGTGCAATATAAACCCAAGGCATCAAACAAGCAGATTTTGACCGTTGTTTGTATTTATGAAGATTGTGGATGGCGTATACATGCATCAGAAAGGAAATCTCGAGGAGATTGGTATGTTTCAGGATATAGAGGGAAGCATACATGCAGAAATCCTGTCCTTTTAGTGAAACATCGTCAATGCACTTCTGTTTTGTAGCGCAGTATATATTATCTTCCTTTAAAGCAAAAGTAAGTATGACCACGAGAGCAATAATGTATAAAATAAAAGAAGAGTTAAAGACTGAAATCAACTACATGACAGCTTGGAATGCTAGGCAGCATGCAATGGATATGGTTTATGGGAATGAGGTTGAGTCATATCGTGATATTCAGAGATTCGTTCGTACTCTAGAGCGACATAATCCCGGAACATATATGTGGTTCAAGACACTCGAAGGTCAAAACGAGAGTACTGTACATTTTCAGAGAGTTTTTGTAGCATTTGGACTATGTCGTAGAGCATTCAGATTTCGTCGACCTGTTTTAAGTATCGACAGAACACATTTATATGATAGATACGCCGGTCACATGTATGTGGCCACAACAATAGATGCTAATAATAGTCTATTTCCGCTCGCATTTGCCATAGCTGAAAAGAACAAGAATATTTCGACATGGGGATGGTTTTTGAATTTATTAAATCAAATTATTGGTCGTCGGGACATATGTTTTACCAGTGATGGATTTTCTGATCTAAAGGATGTTGTGCATGGTTTATTTCCATGGGAAGAGGGATTCACTCATCGTCATTGTCTCAGGCATATGCGTGCAAACATGCAGAGAGCTGAACATAAAAATCGTACAGTTCAAAGCAGATTCTACATTGCTGGACAAGAACCATGTCAGAACAAGTTCAACAGTATGATGCGAGAAATTTACATACTAGACAGAAATGCTTTCGAGTGGATCGTATCTCAGGACAATGGCGATCAGAGTTATTGGGCATTAAGTTTAGATAATGGACACCGTTATGGACACATGACAACCAATTTATCTGGAAGTTTTAACGGTGCCTTTAGAGGAGCTCATGGTTTACCAATCATTTTTCTGATTCTAACAGTTTCCTTAGAATTAATGGTTATTTCAATGATCGTCGTGATGAATCGGAAGGAATGACCACATATTTGACTAAGAAATATGAAGACTTGTTAGAGAAACAAACTAGGGAGGCCAGATCATGCCACGTAGAGAGATTTTCATTAACTCAATTTCAAGTCTGCGATCATGATGGATTTGCATATGAAGTCAACTTAAATGGACGAGAAATGAATGCATGTGCGGGTTTATGCAGATGAAACACTTTTGTATGTCCACATGTTATAGCCGCAGCTTCACATACGCGTACACATGTAGATAACTATGATCTATGTTCACAGTACTTCTCCAGCGATTACTATCGTCAGGCGTACAACTTCTTCTTTCATCCCATACCAGATAGACGTTATTCGGGAGAAGAAGACGCCACTATTATGTTACCTCCAAAAATTTGGAAGAGAAATATAGGAAGGCCTGTACAGGGAAGAATTAGAAATGAAATGGATGAAATGTGTGTAAGGCCGAAATTATGTAAAATCTGCAAGCAACCAGGACACAATAGATTAAATTCCACGCAGAACATAGGAATACATCGATCTGTAAGGACATTTTAATTGCATAATTTACATTTCATTTACATTTTAAATTAATAGTTAATGTTTTCATGAAATTTACAATTGTTAATGTAGATGGCATAGATGGATAGAGTTCATGGACCAGTAGATACCTTCGTATCGTATATGCAGAATGAGCATCGATCGTCACAACCTACTAGCTCGGTATGTAATTTCTTAATATTTTAAATTTACAATTTGTAATTACTAAACAACATTTCTGACAAGAAGAGTGTCGTAGTAGAACAATTGTTAGAAGCGTCTGGTTTCTCATGTGTGGTGAACATGAGAAGAATCCAAATGGATCCTTCGTTACTGACCAGTTTGCTAGAGAGGTGGAGACCTGAGACACACACATTTCACCTACGTTTTGGGGAGGCTACCACTACACTATAGGACACGGGATTAATTAGTGGATTGAGAGTTGATGGTCTACCTGTCACTGGGCCAGATACTCTGACAGGTGGATGGGATGCAATGTGCCTGAATTTGTTAGGAGTAGTACCCACTAGGATAAAGAGTGGAAAAGTGAAGCTGTCATGGATACGCGACGTTTTCTTCAGCACAGAACATCCGTTGCAGGGTATTGAAGACGAACAATAAGTGACTCGTATGGTTAGAGCTCTAATTTTCTATCATATAGGATGTAGTGTTCTCGCAGACAACAGCGGAGATATGGTGCCTCTAAGGTATGCGCTATCGAGTCAAAGCTAAATTTTTCATGTGTTATTGTATTCTTAGAAATAACGCTTGAACAATTTTTACAGATGCCTATTACATTTGCATGAATTGAAAGAACGCGCTCAGCTTGCTTGGGGTGTCGCTGCTTTGGCGCATATGTATTCAGAGCTCGATAGGGGGTGCAAAGATCGGCACGTCTAGGATATACGACTTCTTCTCAATTTTACAGGTATATAGAGTACTCCATATATCTTGTGTTTCTCAATAGTATTTTATTTATTTATGTCTTTTAATATTTTCAAATACAGATTTGGACATGGGAGCATGTACATATTGGAAGACCAATAGTACATGCTGGTTCTCAGATCAACGGAGGTGCATTAGCATTGAAGTGGATAGGAGTGCACAGTTTTAAGGAGAACGTTCATACGACAACACTAGCATTCTATCGTAATGAGTTGGATACACAACAATCTCATCAGGTAAGAATGACGATACTTCCCACATTTTTTAAATTATTGTAAATGATTATATATAATTTTTTTATAAAATACAGATGATTTGGACACCGTATGTTGATGGGGAAATAGCACAACTACATCATATTTGCAGAAGGTCAGGCTGTTTGGATGAGTTGAGTACCGCTTATATGTTACGATCTCATAGTGATGCACCTACCTGATCGCGTGATGCGTCAATTTGGGATGCGACAACATATTTATGCTTCCGTTGAGAGGATAAATGTTGTGTCTCGACGTAACAAGACCCGAAGTGCTGACAACCTAAACTGGTCTACTATACATCGACAATACGTAGATCATTGGGATGATAGGGAAGCTGCAGTTGTTCATGAGCACGCGGATTCCAATACCGATATTTACATGCAATGGTATTGGAATATAACAAGAAGATGGATCCAGACACCGATTCCTCCTCCTACAGTAGCTTACCGACCACACGGACCAATAGAAAGACGTCTGGTATGTTTAAAAAATTACTTAATCTCTTTATATTCTATTAAATTATTCTTATTATTTTTGTAAATGGAATAGGTGGACACCATTATACAAGGAAGGAATAGTATGGATGGACTTAGACGTTCAACAGACTTACCTTCCAGCATGAGGACAACGATCGAAAATACAATAAACTTGTTCGATGAGACACTCAACATGTTCTCCTTTATGTATGCATTCCAACAATGTGAACAACAGTACATACCATCACAGGAGCATTACACTTCGGGAGCATCAGGTTTTGTGATTTCTTTCTTATAAATGGAAACTATTTTGTTTCTCTTTTGGACGAGTGAATTTTTCAAATTATATGTTGTAAATCGTACAGGTAGAAATTACACGGAATATGGTGGAGAGGGATCGCAACCACCACCGATGTTTGAGACTTCAGGTTTTTAGTTAATTCTTTATGTATAATAAACTTATATTAGTGTATCGACTTTTTGACATATAAACACAATTCCTCAAAAATATAGCAGGACACGGTGACCATGCATTTTCGCAAGGTCAAACAACGGAGGAGTCAATATTTGGAACCTCAGGAATGGCGTCTGCGGGATATGGCAGACAAGGGTACCCGTCAATTCAACAAGGGCTCACATCTTTAGGTTGTTAAGCTTAATATTCTTCTCTTAGTAGTACGTGCATTTACGTGATATGTAATTAAATTAATAACGTTCAGGTATGAGTTATATAGAATATAAAACTTCAGGATCCCAATATGATCAAACCGGATTTGGAGCTTCAGGTTATAACAACTTATTTAATAAAATGACTAAATGCAATAACTAATATGTATCTTATACAATATTTTCTAAAAGATGAATATCTCATTCTGCAAGATATGGAGAAGCTTTCAGTCAATCACAATTTGCAGGATCATCATTTGCTGGTCCTTCGAGTCAGGGGTATAGCGGGCAGGAATTTCCGCATATACAACCAGGATTTGTATCTGTAGGTTATTATAGTTAATTTATTACATTGTATCCTTCTCTTACTTATAGTTTAATTTATGTGACATATAATGTAATTAATATCTTTCATGTATGAGCTATATAGAGTATGGCGTTGTAGGGTCTTAAAGTGGTGAAGCAGAAATTAGAGGTTCAGGTATAAATATCTTATTGAATACAAGAACTCATTTCAGTACGTTATGTTTACCTTCTGTGATACTTACAACAATATAAATGTCTCAATCTTGTAGGACCATCACTTTTTGGTCCTTCGAGTCAATTTGACTCTGGACCCTATCAGCTCACACCGTCTACTCAATATAGTTCAAGAGATTTGCAATCACAAATATTTGATAGTGTTCGGCAAATGGAGACAACTGATTTTGATAGACAGTTGTTTGGTCTACCCACGATAATACCACAACAACGTCTGGAGATGCCTCGAAGACCCTCTTCCGGAGTAAGGATCACTGAGCCTCCTCCATTAGAGTCGCCTCGCTAGTCAACAAGTGTACGGACTTCAAGAAATCAGGAAACTCAAACAATCGAACCTCCACGGAAGTCGTCAGTTAGGTCGCATCCTCCAGGGCACATTCCAACACATTGAGCAGACCACCAAGTAAAAGAAGAAGAAGACGACACATGAGGAGAGTCACAGAAAAATGGGAGATGGGGGAAAAGGAAACGACAAAGGAGGAGGTGGAGGAGCTCTGAAGGGATTTCTAAAGATATGGAAACTATAAGTTATTGTAATTTTTTTCTTATTATTTGTAAACACATCTTTGTTCATTTAGGAATCTAATAAAATACTTGCCTTTTTCCTAAACCTTAATTGATGTCAAGTTGTACGTTGTTGAGCTACCGCATGTCAATGGTAAAGAATGTTGAGCACACTCTCAATTTCTTTATATTTACTATAATATTCCTGATATGTCGACTAAAAACCTTCTTAGTATATATCAATAGTATAGCATAAATTTAAAAATAGAGATATACATCATATTTTAAAATAACGTTATCGTGGAGAAGCGAGACGAGGAGGAGGTGCAGAAGGAACGGTAACCCATCTTTCCACCTCCAAAGATGAGAGCATGAAGCTCCTAGTGATAGATTGAAAGGTTTGCGATAGGAAAATACCGAAAGCCTATTTAATTTATTTTGTTTTTTTAATAATTACTTACAACATTTCCTCAGAGGTTCTCATTTATATGTAATAGAGAAAATAATAATATTTTCTTATTTATAGTATCGAACATGAAGTAAAATGTGAAATTGGTGCATTTTGTAAATTACCCATGTCCAAATCGGGCCTCTGTCCAAATCGCACCTGAGGTGCCGATCAATACACATTTTTTTAATTTTTTTTACTTCATGCCTATTTAATTAATTTTGATTTGTTTAATAATTACTTAAAAAAATTCCTAAAAAAAGATCCCTTTCATATTTATTAATGAATATATATACAACAACAAAGTCTTTTCCCACATTAAGTAGGGTCGGCTACACGGATTCTTCGCTTCCATTCAGATCTATCTTGGGTCATTCTCGAATAAGATCTAAATTACAAAGATCCTTTCAGATAGTCTCCTTCCAATGCTCCTTGGGCTTTCCTCGCCATCCCTTAGTTGGTTCAACATTCCAAATCTTGCATCATTTAACTGATGCATCAACTGACCTCCTTTGCAAATGATCAAACCATCTTCAACGAATTTCTCTAATCTTATCCACTATCGGAGCTATACCAGCTTTGCCTTTAATTGCAACATTCCAAATCCGATATTTTCATGTATGAGCATACATCTACCTTAGCTTTTTCATTTCTGTTATTGCCATTCTTTACACATGTCTATAGTTCACATGCTAATGTTTTCGTCATATGTAATCTTCTCTTTTACTTTATTCTTCTAAAATATACTATAAGGTAATGATGACTACATCAGGATTTTCAGAAATTAATTTAATAATTACTCTACAGGAACATATTATCCTTCAACTGCGAAGCGCATATTATCCTTCCGCTGAGAAGCGCGGGTATCATCCTAGTCTATTCAAAAGCCTGGTATAATTTGTACTTATTTATATAGGTATAGGATCCGTATTAGATGAACCGGATTCTAATACCGTTGAGACATCCATTTATCCATTGGTCACCGTGTAAATATATCGGGAATAAGTATAGAAGAAATTATATATATTTAGTCAAAGCAAACTGACAACCTTTCAGACCATTAATGCAATTTCGTATTATTACCCGTATTGAACATGTTTCGTTAATCAACTTAACGAAATATAACAAAGTATGTCTAATTGTGCACAAGGCATAAAATGTGACCCATATAAACGGTTCAAGAATCTAGGGCATACTCGTACATTGCACGGGTGGGAAAATTATAGTAGTGATGAGATCTAGAATGAGGGAATGACCAATCATTGGAAATTTTATCAAAAGAGTGGCCAGTCGTGTGTATTGGATGGCTTTATAAGGATACAATATGGAACATCTGCTGCTGGTATTTACAGAGAAAGAACAATGACAAAAAAGAAAGAAAGATCACTCCTAACGTTGAATATTTATCTTCTTTGTTCACTGGATATCTACCATTTAGAAACTGTGACGTTGACGTTCAAATCGGGATGATTGCTGAACTGGTAATGCATATCATAAATCAAGGTTGCAAAGAAATTTGATTGCACATGCATTTGTTTTTTTATTGTAAAGCATGGGGCACCACTGTAACTACTTGTTTGGTTGGATCATACGATTTGCTTGGTGCAATCACATACAAACAAATTTTGACCCAAAAAAAGAAACTAATGCAAATATTATAAGGAAATAAGGAATTCCTGAAAATCGTGGTAAACGGAAATTTCATGATATATTCTACCAAAACCTGATACTTAGGCCATAGGATTGGGCATTGGGTTGGGCCGACCCGATCCAACCCAAAATCCAACTCGCATAACCTGACTAAAATCCAAACTCGGAATTTAGTAGGCGGGTCATGTGCCTCAACATGAGCCCTTATTGATTAGCGGGCCGGGCTCAAGCCTGAGAAGGCCCCAACCCGCAAGCTCGATATCCCGAACTATACGATATAATTATATCCGGTATATTCATGTTCGTACAATATCATGTTCTAACTTTCATATCCTTATTTCAAGTATAGAATAAAGGCTTAGACCCATTAATAATCATATCCATTAGCCTGGATTGAAGACATTATTACAATAATATGCTACATTAATATGCAATAATGAAATACGTGTCCTCAAGTGTTAGTGCATGTACAACTATAAGTAACCAATATGTATTGGGTCATAGTGCTTACATCATAATAGAATATGTAATGGAGAATTGAATGATGGTTTAAGTCGCCATATTTTTTACCACATTTCTATTTTCAACATACAATTAATGTCAGAATCACAAACTAGTTAGCGTACTTAAAGTCCTAAACATGCACACATGCATAAGAAACAACTAGAGATGCAAGAAGAATGAAACATGTGATATTGATGTACATATGTGTTAAATTGGGCTAACCCGACTCAAACCCGGTCCATTTTGTTTGGGTTGGGTTTGGGCTTTGGGCTAAAATTTGAATATAAAATGGACCTAGGCCGGACCCATTAGCTCATATGATTAAATGGGCTTGGGTCGCGACAACTCAAACCCGACCCGACCCAATGCCCAACCCTGTTAGGCCCTATTCGTTTGGAGAATAGCCATTGGAATAAGGGATCGATTCCCTGTCCAACGCGGTTTCTAAGAGTACGGCTGTTCACATCCACATCTCATTATTTCACCTTATTCCACCCTTATTCATATCATTGTTCCACCTTGCATACCTTTATTCCACCTTATTCTCCTTATTCCTATCTTTCCATTCGAACAGAGAATAGATCTATATTCTCCTTATTCCTCGTACGTATTCATGCTCATTCTTGAACCGAACACCCCTTAAAGTGATGTACAAAACATCGACGCGATTACTTGCTATAACAAACAGTAATGGAGGACGATGATGTGTATAACAGAAAAGGGGATAGGAAAATATAGTAGTTGAATTGAGTTTGGTGTGGAGTGGTAGCGGACAGTGAGGATAGGTGGAAGAGACTGCTAGAGGTGGACTACAGTTCTCCGATAGAATTCTAACAGTGTCGATGAGGTCTAGGGGATATGGAGGTGATGAAAGTGGTGAGGTTGGTCAGCACTGGTAGAGCTTCAGTTGGAAGCTTGTCGTCGTCTAAAAATCAGTGGGGAAATGGACAATGGGGATGGATTGTGTTGTAGGTTATAGGTTTTAGAGGGAACAAACATAATAATAGAGGAATAAAAGAGGATTGTTGAGATATGAGAAAGTGAAAGCATTTTCCTAGGAAATTGTATTTTTTATGCTTGAATAAATTCTTTCCATCGAAGAAATAAAATCAAATATGTATAAATACAAAAAATTATTTTTATTTTCCATCCCAAACAATTACTCAAAATATCATCAATCAATTTTCAACTATCTGCGATAATCATTTAATATATGTGAAATTATAACCTCTTTCATATAATTCTATTCTAATTTATGATGGGTAAAAAAAGCCAGAATTTAGCATTTACTCCACTAAAATCAGATGCTCTCTTCTTACCTTCATTATTGCTAGTTGTTGATCATCAAAATGAAGAGTTATATTCCCAAATAATATAACAAGAAAAATATTAATTTTATTTATTTAATGAGATCGTCTGGACCATTTTATGAAAAAAGATTTATTTCTGGTAAAGAAAGAATATCGTGCATTAAATGGATTTGGTTTTAGTTGTAACCATATGAGATATAAACAGTCCAATTATGTTAGTTTACCCCGTGTTAGAAATGGAGGGAGAAAATGTCATGTATCTCCTCATTACTAGTGGTCAAATTACACTCATCCATCATCCCCTTAAAAATAAGCAAACATGTTAAACTCCAATCTTCCATTCCACTCTTCCATGTACGCAAAACCTATATCGCATAGAGTTATTGCATTGTTATTGATACTTGGTTAGGGTCGACGGTCATTAGTTAAGTTAGAAAAAACATTCCATGTATTTTCATTCACAGTATAAAATTTTACATTGAATAGGGATACCTAATTGGCGCAATTATATTCATTTACATATACATCACGTTGAAAGAGAAAGATTCAAAAGATCTAATAAACTGCCCGAGACTGGAGTAAATAACTAGTTGTTATATGGATGTTAACTTTGCGATTGTTGATACATAGACTTTTACCCTTAGTTAATATGTGAAAACAGTAGATGTAGTCGGGCGAAAAGTGTATTAATAAAAAATGAAACCATACGAGTGATTAAAGATGTTAACTTTGCGATTGTTGATACGTAGACTTTTACACTTAGTTAATATATGAAAACAGTGGATGTAGTCCGGCGAAAAGTATATTAATAAAAAATGAAACCATACGAGTGAATAAAACAAGTCAGAGTGATATATGTGGTTCTATGTTTCTTTAACCTAGACAAGTCTGGGAGTCGACTCAACAAAATGAGCCTACTTGGTGTTTTTATGTATTAAAAAGTCATTTAGATTGAATACAAGGTCAATTGAATAACTTGATGATATGCAATATTTTTTAGCACTTTTTATGTAAGATAATAAGCTACAAAATGAATGAAATGAGATTGATGCACACAAAAACCACACAACAACTTCCTGAAATTAAATATTAATCTTAACCGCATGGTCAAGCCAGTTTGCTCACTTTTTTTGATAGCGCATTAAGATGCATCTACAACAAAGAGTGTGATGTGGCTTTAAATTAGGTCTCCAGTTCCCTAATACACTTATATTATCAAATCATGTAATAAAGATCTTTTAATCAAGCAATTAAGCATATATTAATACTCTAGGTGATGAGAGTTTCAAATTGACTATTTGTTTGCAATTATTGGACATGTGTGCAACTCAATGCAAGTGAAACAATGTGCAAAATTAGGGGACTTCTCTGAATTTAATTAATTAATAATAAGGCCAATCATAGCATAGAACTTATGATTAGGAAGAGCATGCGACAAGCTCTCAAACAAGACTAATTTCATTAAATTTGGAATTCAAATGCTCAAGACATTAATAAAAGAGTTCATGTGCTTAAATGTAGTAAAAATATAATTAAAAACTTGTAGGGGTTTACTGTAATAATAGAAACTCAAAGGTGGTTTATTGTAATTTTTCTAGGCACACAGGACCTAGATGCAATTTTCCAAACTCGATGTGTGGGCGTAGCAATTCACCCATCCGCGTGACTAGGCACGTGTGAGGTCGGTGGCTCGGGAGGGGGTTTGACCTGCAGCTGAAGTGCATGTGCATGTGGCTGGAGCTGGTGGATCTGTGGGTTCGAGCTTGGTGACATGGATTGGAGGCTCGGAAGGGGACAAGACCATTGGATTTTGAGATCTAATTATCTAGATTAGAGTTGGGATGTGGGAGTGGATCTCCTATAGGGGGCGATCGAATGGCTACTACTGCTGCTTCTGTGAACCATTAAATTCAACCTAGGTCTCAATCCAATGCCAGATGTATCTCCTCCCTCCTCCGAGTGAAATGGTAACGAGACGATGTTCCGACAAACCCTTCTGAACTTCTATGAGGACTTGCTTCTCGACTAAGGGTCCTTAAAGCTCGAGAGAACCTTGGAAAAGGCGAGGGTGGTATTCCGGAGTGGATGTGGTGGTCAGAGTGTCACATGTATGCGGGCTTGTCAGAGGTAGAGAGGGAGATCGAAGATGCCTTTGTACTTCCAATCAATGAAGGGGTATGGTACATACATGGGTTAAGAAGGACAGGGGTTACAAAATGGGATGAATGGACCCTAATCGAAGATATCAGAGTGGAGGGCTAGTGATTCCATGTCTATGTAAGACTTGGAGGTAAAGCGTGACGGAGTAGGTATCGGAGAAAGAAAGGGCGATTGTAGAGAGTGGAGCGAATATCATGGAGTTGTGGCGGTGCTCAAATGATGGTCCAAAGAACCGTAGGTGAGCGGATGAGTACGAATAAAATTGAATAAAAACAAAAGGGACGGAGATCGGAGCTACCTGGAGGCGAAGAATGGAGTTGGAGGCTGAGCAGTTTCTTGGGCTTGGAGCTCAAAGAGGGAGCTCTTGGGTATCTGTGCTCGATGTTGTGGCAAAGCAGAGCTCAAGTAGCATCCTAGGAGGTCGGTGCAATGGCTCCAGAGGACTAGTGGATAACACCGACAGTGTGTCGTGCCTAGAGGCGACCATGTGGACTAATAGAAAAAATACAAAAATTAAAACAAAAGAAAAATCAAAAGTAATAAAAGGAAGATTAAAATGAAAAAATTATTCAACATAAGTTGTTCATCTCGATAAATCTACAACTTTCATGATGAACAAAAGTACAAAAGACGTCATTTGTACATATTTTATTTTTGGTTTGATATTCCATGCGTATTGAATAGCAAATTTTGTAGGTTTTTTAATCTTTTTTATTTTTAATATAGACTATATATATACGACTCAAAGATGTTTTTAAAGGATTTTTCTTAGTTTGAAAATAAAGAGCAAATGTTGTATTAATTTACATTATATACAAGTGAAAACAAGTTTTGTTTCATACATAATAATTAACTCGAATTATGTACAACATATCAATGGCTTGTTTGTGAATTTTGGATGCTTTTTAATTGATTTATTGTGAGAAATGAGCTAAGATAAAGGGATAAGATAGATGAATCGTGGATTCATCGATTGTTCATCGACATTTGTTTAGATTTCATAAATTATAGGATAGGAGTGAGCGAGTTCTCGACAATAAAGACTAGAAAATAAATAAATGTGGTAAAGTTAGCGAGTTCTCAATAATGAAGACCAAAAAAATAAACAAACATGGTAAAGTTATGAATGTTCTTTCATTTGCTTGTGAAAAAAACTTTCATTATGTTCTTCAATTATTCTTTTTTCAGTAGGCATTATCCCATTCTAATCCATGTCATAGATTAGTATGAGCTATAATATCTCCTCATATATCGTGTATTATGAAGCCATGGATGCCTTAGAATTGCATGTTGCATTGAGTTTTGTGTGTACTAGAATATGTTGCCTTAATCAATCCTCTAATGCTACCTTGACAATTTTCATTATTTTCCCATTTATAGATCTTTAAAACCTTAGCATGTTAATCAAGGAAGCTTACCATCCATGAGGATCCAATTTCTTAAATATGTAAGCTTATAAGCACCTAATCTTTCTTACCAGTGGATTAATGTACAGGTTATCATAATGCAGATGCTACTTAAAGCCCATGTGTTTCGACATGGTATGTGGATATCTTTAGTTTACCAATCTATCTGATGGTAGCCAAGAACATGCATTACAAGTAATCGAGTTTTATATGCTCTTTATTTAAGGGCAACCATGCAACACATGCGTTTGATTTGCCATATGGATTTCTCCCCAACCTGCAATTATAATCTATGTCGTTTTTACCATTAGAGATGAAGCATCATAAATTTTTGAATTTATTATAGAGGATTGTTAAACTTTGATGCACATATCTTGGATTCAATTATACACACATGCATTTATAGAGTTATATAATTATATGTATATACTTCCGTATTTGTATGCTCATATATCTTTAGTTTGAAAGTTTATGCATTTCATTAACTAACTTTTTACAACATAAATATTATCTTTTTTCGGCTAGATTCGAATCGCCATGTATCTATTTGCCGATTTCTAAAATTGGCTCATTTCTAAATCAACATCGGAAGCCATAAGTTTTATCTCCCCCCCTCCAGGGGATGCTACCTAAATGGGCTTTCTCAACCTAACCATAATTGTCAGTGTGAGGGTCCCAGATGCTTTTTTTCATTCCCTCATCAATCGAGGTAGGCACTAGTTGAGAGAGAGAGAGAGAGAGAGATTGTTAGGAAGATGCGAGGAAGAGGTTACAAAACTTGCATGAATCATAATAACCACACATATAAAGAATAGACTAATTCAATTTTCAGAAAAAAGGACTCTGATGTCAACATAAATCATCAATCAAAGATTCCCATAAAAAACACATGAATATTCTTTGTCGTGAAAAATATGAAAACTAATAATCTAATTTGACTTAACTTAAAAATCTAGTACAAGAATAACAATAATAAAAAACCTTTTCCCTTAATTAAATAGGGTCAACTACATGGATTTTTCACCTCCGCTCAGATCTGTTTTGGACCATTCTCTTGCTCAAATCCGAATAACTAATATCCCTAAGAATTATCCCATTCTAACACTTATTGGGCCCTCCCCATCCTCTTTTAATCGCCCCAACATCCCAAATCTAACATCTTCCAACAAATGCATCAACTGACGTGGTTTGTAAATAGTTAAACTATCTTAAGCAGTTTTCTCTCATCGTATCCTCTATTGAAGCTACACCAACTTTCATTTTAATCACATCATTTCGGATTCGATCTCTTTGTGTATAACCACACATCTGCCCAACCATTTTCATTTATGCTACTGTCTTTCTCTACACATGTCAATGATTCACAGGCCAACATTCTGATCCATAAAGCATAGCAGGTCTCATGGCTGTTTTATAATACTTGCCTTTGACATTCAAAGGGATTTTCTTATCACAAAGAACAGTAAAGCCTCCTCTCCACTTAGCCAACCTACATTTATCATGTTTGAGTAACATGTCCATCAATTTCTCCATGATGTTGCAAAATAGATCTCAAGTATCTAAAAGAATCTTTCTTTCGAATGTTATTGTCTCGAATCTTCACCTCGAGTCATTCATCATTATTTTCATCAAATGTATACTCCATATGTTCAGTCTTATCCCTACTTATACGGAATCCTTTAGTCTCTAAGGCATGTCTCCAAACCTCCAGATTCTCATTTAATCCATCTCTTGTCTCATCAATTGACATAATATCATAGATGAACAATATATACTAAGGTATCTATTCCTGAATGTGACTAATCAACTCGTCCATGATATAAGTAAAAGTAACGGGATCAAAGTCGAACTTTGATACAGATCAATGTTGACGCTAAAATAATCAGTCTTCTCAGACTGGATATTTACACAAGATAAAAGCCCCATCATACGTATCCTTTATAAGGTTAATGTATATGACATGTGCTTGTCTCTTTTTCAAAACTCTCCATAATACCTCTCGTGGGACTAAATCATAAGACTTCTTCAAATCAATAAAAATCATATGGAGGTTCTTCTTTTTAGTTCTATAAATCACCAATGTTCTCCTCAACAAGTTGATAACTTCAATAGTTGAGTGACCTGGTATGAATCCGAATTGGTTTTCAGTTACTTTGGAAACTTGGCCTAACCTTCTTTCTATCATGCATTCCCAAATTTCTATAGTACGACTCATCAATTTGATACCTCTGTAATTTGAACAAGTTTGAATGTCTCCTTTATTGTAATAAAGAGGCACCACAATGCTTCTCTTCCATCTTCAGGCATTTTCTTGCTTTAACATTGATGTGAGCCAAGTCAATCCACATTCACCTAGAACTCTCCAAACTTCTATAGGAATGCATCAAGTACTACCCCTTTATGAGGTTTCATAACGTTTAAAGCCTTCTCTACCTCCTTCCTTTGTATCCTTCTATAGCTTATAGCTTGTACGATTCAAGTAACATTCACAACCAGCAAGATTTCCCAAAGTAATCTCTTTATTCCCTTCTCCAATGAAAAGCTTATGGAAATACTGCTTCCATCTAGGTTGTATCTCCTTATGAGAAACAAGAACATGTACAATAGCAATGATTTTTTTGGTCTAGCATGTTAATATTTGCATAATATTAAATCCACTTCAATATATATTTGGTTTGGATGATTAATGTAACACACTATTGATGAATCTTAGATTCATCACTCTAAAAGTGACTAACTAAGCTCAAATCCTCAAAATTCATTGGCATTTCTTTATTTATATTGCATAATTAGTATTCATGCACGTATAAATAATAAGTACATTTTATCATCCATAATAGCATAAAATAAGAAGCCAAGAATTCCAGTCGATTTAACCTATAAAATAAGCTAAGTTCCTTGATTTTTAACTAATTCATGCTAACTCAAAATGACCTAAAACCACCTCCATTATGTACATATGACTAACAAAAATAAATAAAAAATACAAAAAAATCACTAACATAAATAAGCGGACCATAAACCCAAACCCTAATTCCAGGATTTTCAGACTAGAATGCCGATATCTTCCTCATACAGTGTCCAATTTGATCTCAAAACACAACTAAGTTCAAGTGAATCGGAGCTCATATGTGAAAGTTGGGTTTTGGGCCTCTTCTGTACATTTTGTACTTTAGCGGTTTTTGACCTATTATTTTATGTACATAATTAACTCATTTTTTTCTTTTTCATTTATTTTCTTTGATAAAAGTTTTATCAAAATGTGCAAAAATCCAAATCAAAGATGAGCTTGAAATTAAAGAAACTAACTGAGTCCAAGTCTTCACTAACAGTCCCTAAAAAGTTGTCATTTTTGTACTTTATTTTATTTCTTTATTTTCATAATTAATAAAAATCTAAAAAACTAGATTAATGTGTAACTCTGATTTATCGTAAATTTTCCTGATTTTCATCTTATTTAAAAATGACAAAAAAAATTAGAAAACCCAAAATTCAAGGTGTTCTATGTACATAGAGTACCCCAAAATATTCACTTTGTGCAAATAATCGATTTTTGGTTTTATTCGTTCAAGAAAATTGTAAATGTGAAGAAAGTTTTTCGATCTGAGGTCGTTTGCTATTTCTTTTTTATTTTTCTTTTTTTTATATTTGAATTTTCTGGTGGTGACACGTGGCAACTCCTGGAGGAGCCACAAATCACTCAAATTTGGCCTCTATTTTCATTTATTTTACTAAAAATATAAAAAATAATTAATTAAATAATTAAATAATAAATAAATAAATATGGCCACATCAGGGGTGTTCGATCTCGGCCGATCGGACGGCCCCTATACATCCGCCTCCTCCCGCCTCCTTTCCCAATTGGGAGCTGGCGCCACCGCCGTCACCCCGCGAATCTCACCCGACCGCTGCCAAATCTAATCGCATCTCGTCAACTCCGCCATCTCCATCCCCCTCTTTCCATCGTCTTGCCTCCTTTGGACTCCAATCATAAACTCCATTGTATCCCAATCAAACGCCCAAATCGCCATTGACGTTGTCTCCAAATCAATCAAACTCCCCCAAATCTCTAACTGTCATCTCCGTCAACCCTTTCTCCCCTCTATTTAACAAACATTGCCGCCCCTCCTCAAGACCATCCGTAGATTGTACCTCAAATCAAGGCACACGATGGTGATAGCGACATTGCGCACCTTCAAGCAGTGGGATCTGAGGGTATTTCCTCGATGTAGTTCACGCTCTTCGAGTTGCTACCCCTTCTTGCTCCGACCACTCCCAGCAGCTGTCGAGCCTCCACCGTGTCTCCCTCACAACCCACAGTACCACCTCTGCTACACCATCAATACCCACCTCCATGCCTTGCACCGCTACCACTCCTCCTGTTACCACCTACATGTCTCTAGGCGCTCGCCACCAAGGGACTCTTTTTCTGTGTTGAGCCCCGTGGACTACCATTCTCTCCACCGGACACCCTCTGCCGCGAAGCTCCATCTCCAGAACCGCCATCAGCAATCGAGGGGGTTGGGTGCGTCAGCTTCACTAGCATATCCTCCAGGAGCTCCTCGGAGGTCGATTTCATTCAAGTTCTGACGTCTGCACTAAGGGGTCTCTCTCCTCCAGGTCAAACAAGAGGAGCATCTTCGAGCTTATCCGTCGAATGAGCAACGCCTTGGACCCCGCCAGCTCCTCATCGCAAGCCACCGAGCGTGAGGCTCGAGGCCCTCCCACGTGTCGTGACATACGGAGGGAACTTTTACAAAGAGAACCCCACATGATTTGCACGTGTAGATGGGTTAATTGTGAACCCTCCCCCCCACCCCCCTGAACTTTCTACCTCTGTCTATTCAGACCCGCCGCCAGGAGGGTCACGTGGCGCACATGACCTCCCTGATATTTTGCATCACACCCCTAAGGATTTTATTAACTCTGCTTTAGCCCTTTGTTTTGCACTTTTATTTCACTATTTATTGTAATATTGTGAACATATTCTTGACCTTTTCTGTAATTTTGAGCCTCTTTTTAAATCATTTTATCATTTAAAAATTGCACTTTGTTTCTTCAATTAATTCTCTACCTTGTGGCATGCTCATCATATTTTAATGGTCTTTGGTTAATTATTAAATAATATTATTGTCAAAATTTGCATATTGTGCCCACTCTGTGCTTCAAAATTCATAATTAATTAACCATAGTCCCAAAAAATTGCCAAAAAAATTCATACATAGTACAATTAATTGTATTTAACATTGTGCCCAAAAAGAATTGCATTTGCATGCATATTTTCTTTACAAAAATAATTTTGTGTATTTCACTAATTAATTTTTAATAGGTATTAAATTCAATAATTTTAGGGTTTAGAATTTTTCTGAGATATGTATCTAGTAATATATCTTAGATAATTTTATTTCCTGAAAATAAATATATGTAATATTTATTATAATTAATTTTTGAAAATCGTATAGTTTGCATTCATTAATTCATAAAATATTCATCTTACCTCAAAAAATTCAAAAAAAATTACATTGTGTCCATTTCATCATTATCAACATCTCGGCCAAGTTTCGTAATTTTTGGACATTGTTTGATTGATATTTATTTTCTAGTCTCTAAAATTGACCGCGATTGGATTTTGCATTCCAAAATTGCATTAAAAAAATAAAAAATACCACCTCAGAAATCGTGCATGTACTTTGATAGACATAATTCTAAGTTGTTCCTTTGTTTCTTTGAGTTCGATCTTGGGACTTGCCCAAGTTAAACAAACAAAAATCACTCAAATTAAATATTGAAGTGAGTATTTCTTGTTTGATTTTGATTACCCATCTACAATGAAACGACACATTATTTGAAACGATAATTCACGCAAACTGACGTAGGGTTTTCGTGAGCAATCAGATGGTGACGTTGTTGGGGAGGCAAACAACTTAGGTTTGTCTAAAAAATTAGTGTTACGTTTTTCACATTTTCGAGTAGTTTGATACCTGAATTTCATCACTGTACATTTTCCATTTTTTCCTGCATTTATTTTATTTTATTTTTAGCATTTATTTTCTATCCTTTATTTTATTTTTTATTTTTTTATGTCACTCTCTTACACTCTCTCTTATTTTTCGTGCGAGGTATCTGACGCCCGTAGAGCGGTTCTCACGAAACCGATGCATCCTCACCAACCGCCAATCTGCGTTAAAATTAAGATCGAGTCGTGAGAGAATGTAGAGTCTAGGAATTTATTTTCCGCAATTTTAATTTTTGTAATTAATTGATCGTTTACAGCGGTGTCCGTTTGGACTCTCGCGTGTATAAACAAGACCTAAACTTTTTTCTGTGGTGTGTCGTGGCCTGTTTCACTCTCCGGTGAGGGTGGTGCTCGACTTGAGTGGCTCGTATGATAGACATGCACATACATCTATTAAAGCTTTTAGGATTTTATTGTTTGTGCTTGTAGTACCAAGGACCACACTTCAGTTAATTGAGACACACTTATAAATCATTCAACTTAGTCAAAAATTCAAATAAATTCTTTACATCTAATAGATCTTTTTAATAGGTGCGGGTTTTGTCGGTTTGCATCTATATAGAATAATTTTCAATTCCAGTATTGCATCCCACATGGAGATTGTGAGGAATCACTGTAAGTCTCCTCTGAGCATACATCATTGTTTCACGTGCATCATTTTTTCCCGAATTTCCCCCTCTTGTTTTGTCACGTAAAATTTAAAAGGAAATTGGGATTGGATAATAAACTTACATTTGTTCTCACCTACTTTTTCAGTGATCGCCTAATTCAAATTGGGACTGCTAAACAAGGCCGACTTTAACTAACTCATAAAATCAAGAATTTTTACGGGAGAGCAACCCCATCCTTGGATTGATTTATTGTTCTGAGTGAGCGAGAGACGATACTTAAGGCTAGAGCCCAGCTCCGGAATCTTCGCTCACGCTAATGATTCTATAAAAATAATTAGCTACTTCTCAATGAGGAAATACGAGTAGCTGGTAAATGGTCTAGATTTCCTTAGCAGAGTGGTTGGTTTAAAGGACACTGTGTAAGGCTCCGTCCTTAAGTAACAGGTAATCGTTTTTACGGTACGTACTTACTCCCATACTGGCTGAAAGTAGGTGCAACTAGTCGTAAGAATTCAGGCTAGTCTTTAAGAAATTTCCAGCACCCAACCGCTCGCTAATTCTTTCCCAAGATTGATTTTATCACCAACTAAAATAGAAAAGAAAATTTGCTGAACTCTTGCAGCTTCATTGTGTGAGTTGGTGAACCTGGGGTTCGATTTGTGTTTGCATCAGTGTGCGTGAATCAATCTCGAATATCAAAAACCACACACTTGTGTCATCGTTCTCCTTGATTTAGAAACTATGGTTTCTTCTGTTGAGTATCCCGTGCACTTAAACATCTTCAACCAAGATCCATTATGACCACTCATCCACCTCCTTTAAAGATGACGAGACATTGGTCTCAGTACCCATCAGATCTATATTATGAAAACGAATTTGTCTCGGCCATACCCAAATCCTCAAAACCCACTTCGACTAGACGTACTCCAACAATTGCGGGAGACTCTCTCCTACGAATAAATCCGGTCCACTCTAGAAATCTGATCTAGTCCATGAAAAACAATCCTTTATATTTGGATCATACAGACATTCAACCAACCGAGGTCACCACTTATTCATATATCAATCCTTTATTCAATCATCTGACCGAAGTCTCCACTTCTTCATATTGGCCACCTCTCCAGCCCGATTCTATACATGATCAGATTTCATCTTGGACTAATCCATCTTATTCCTGAGTTCTCACCAAACCATTTGAAGATTGAACCACTTTTGAGACCAATGACTGACCGAGACAACAATTCCACCCGACTACATTCCCTCCTCATCACAATGTTGGGATAAGTCAATACTTCATAGATGCATATCCAGACCGGACCTTAAGGAATAATATGATGGACCTATCAAACCAAATGAAGAGATCTACACATCCTGATCTTACATACTAGATTGACCCTCATGATCTTACTCTTTGTGACAATCCCACATATCATGCCTTCGGAAAGGACACTCATATAGGAGACTGGACTGATCATATCAACACGAATGAAACCTATATGATGGCTTCACTATATGAATGATCGATCAACTATCAAGAAAACAGGTTCTACTCATACCAACTGTACATACTTGAATCACACCATATTGAGTATGAGACCTATAGTTGCCCTCCTATCGAGCTGACTCCTTCCATGATTTTTGAGAAGAAATTTTCAGAAGATAACGATCATATAATGGATATTACAAGAGGATCTTCTCCCAGCTCATACATGAAAATGGAAGATGAGATGAGTGGATCTCAAGTTGAAAAATGAGAGAATACTCGGGGACCCACACAGACTGCTCACATGATTGATCATGAAAAGTTTTTGGAGGATGACATTTCAAGGATAAGTAAGAGATATGAATTAATAGAGGATAAATTTAGAAATTTCACTGATAGACTAATTTCATTTTATGGTAGCTCGGGTATGAAAGTGGAAGATAAAATGATTGGATATAATGTTGAAAACTCTGAGAATACTCAGAAACCCATAAACTCTATTCACCTTAGGGTTGACTCTAACAACGACACCTCTGTATATTACTCTCCTAGCGATGACTCTGATTCTGACTCTTACTCGGAAAACCAAAACCCCTCCTCATCTATGGAAAGCACCACATCTACACACCACACTGAAAACATCAACAATTGAAATATTAAAAACACTAAAAAATGAAAAACTGGAAAAAAATCATAAAAATTGAAAGTGAAGAGGATTTGAAGAATTTGAATCATGCTATAAGGGAAGCACTGGAGGAAAGATTGATTTTTAAACTTCCCTTGATACATGCCATTGAAAACTTTCCCGACATTGAAGGATTTGTAATGAGCAAATGATGAAAAAGTCAGGCAGGACGAGAACAAAGACTGAAAGATATATCTTGTCAATGGCTACCTCCTTGGTGTTGAGGAGAAAGACCAAGAGCTGCAGAGTGAAACGGTTGTCCAGATTTTGACTATGGAATTAAAGACATAACATTTACCCATGCTCGAATTGATGACAACTCACCAATTAATATCCTCCTGAAATATGTATTTGATAAGCTCAAACTCAGACCCTTCAAGAAGATAAGAGAGATCATTCAACTGGCTGATCAATCAATAAAGTGACCAAGAGGAACCATTTCAGTCCTCATTACATTCCAAGGTGCTCCGCTCAAGGTGGACTTCACGATCATTGATATTGAGCATAAAGGAGAATTTACCCAATCTCCAATCATTCTCGGAAAGCCATTTTTAGCCTTATCTAAGGCAATTATAGAGTACGAGACTTGGGAAATCAATTTTACAGCATTGGGAGCACTTCGATCTCATCAAGTCTTTGAGGAACCATGATATTCTAAGGCGACCCACGACGCCGTTAATAGTTGTAACCACCAAGAGGTAGAAGAGCCCTACCCCGCTGTTATACCTGAGATAGCAGCTGTTGAACTGACCATTGGTTCAGAGACTCTCCCCGCTCTTCCATTTCCTGCTGCTATGATAAATCCTACAGAGGAACACCGAATATAAGACTACTTATATGGTGATTCTGAAACATATGCATGGGATAACCCTGAGTCAGACATGATCTTATCTAGACACCTTGACCAAATCGATCCGACTCAGGAGTGCACCAATATTAAGACAATTAAGAACAAATACGTGGGACGTGTACTGACCAGGGAGGAATATTTCAATGATTATTCATCTGGAGACTTGATTGTCAACACCTCACTCACAGGACCATCACCTTCACAAACAACACGAACCAAAATACCCATTCCGATTGCTCCTTCATCTAGAAAGAAAGTCGCCTTTGACATGGCAGAAAAGGAATCGTCTGATGATTCCTCATCAGGTCCGGACAAGGTAATCCTTATGAGTGAGGTCAGTTCAGTGGATCTGAGGCTCTATCTGAGAAAACAACTGAATATCGACCCCTCGTTGGACGACTCCTGCCCCTCACTACTATTCCTCAAGAGACGATCTCTGGGTTTAATTAAATATATCGGAATAAACTCGTATGCCCACACTGAGACTGGCGCTTCAGAATATTCATCCGAGGATGAATTGCTTGACCCAAAGACTAAGCGCAACTTGATAAAGCAACTTAAGAACAAGAATATCTGGAGTTCCTCCACCTTTAAGTATTATTCTTTTGAGAATAACTCCAACGATGGTTGTGTCGCGGCCCCGAATCTCGGGCCGTCGGATCCTCCCATATCCGGATCTGGTTACTCAACAATAATTTATTCAACAATCACAACTAACATTCAGAAATAAACTGCAAATAAAAATATTCAGAAGGAAGCATTTCAACACTTAGTCATTAAAAAAATAAAGTTTACATAATTCATTGTCCCACTACAACCCTATACATGTACACCGTCTTGGAGGAAATACACAGAAATATTACTAACTACCTTACAAAGAAAAGCTACTGTGGCTGGATAAATGTCTAGTATGTAAGCTGGACGGATTTCTAAAGTCCTTGCGATGGCTCACCGACACCTGTTGGGGTTTCCATAAATCATAGGATACAAATTAGCGAATGCTAAGTAACGAAGAAGAGAAAAGCAAACAAATTACGTAATTTTGCAAAATTTGTTATCACAAAAGGTTTCATTCCTTCTCGTTAATTTAAATCCTATTCCTTTTCTATTCCACGTCAGGGATTAGTCCAGGGGAACCCCACCATTCTTGGACTCCGAAGCTATGGACACTTCGAGATTGGAGATTGCGTTGATCTTGGTAAGCTTATGCCGCCGCACGTCGCCTCAACCAATACTTAAATACAACCCTGGCAATTTCCTTTTTATTAACCAAGGTCTCAACCCTTATCTTGGAAAACAAATGAGTACACCGTCCTCGAGGACTCGGTTGCTTAAAACCTCAGGATAACATTATAACCTAGCGGCTTAAATACATGTTGTCGTGACCCAGCCGCTACTGAACCACCCGTGCCTCCACATGGAACGACCACATCTTCCGTCGTTCAACTCGAATATATTGTCTCCCGGTACCATGCATTGCAAATCATTCATTTCGTGCGCACTTATCATGACAGGGCAACCGTGTACCACCTAGGTAGGGAAATGCCAATACGAGTTCCTTCCGACAAACCTACAGGTTGCATGCCCGACCTGTAGTTCTACTCCCAATCATCCTTAACGTGACTCTTGACCCTTTTCAGGATCCAACTCAAAACACATCAATTCCCATGATGTAATTCCTTAATTCAACCTTATATTTGCATAACCATAAAATACTGACTATAGACTTACACATATATTAATTCATATATTTATATACTCATAATTATGCTCATTTTAACTTCAAACCCTAACTTTCCAAGCCACTGCATCAATTCGATGCTTAGGCCTTATTTTAGTTGAAATCACAAAGCAACTTTTCATATTTTCTAAAAAATAACCAAATTAGGGTTCTTCGTAGCAAAGAACATAAACTCAGAAATTTCAACGATCTCATATGAAAATCCAATAGCAAAAGGAAGGATTTCGTTACCTAATCGAGCTCTCTCTTGTGTATACAATGCTTTATCGTGTTTCATTTTCAGAAAGGATGATTTAAGGATCCTGAAACAATCAAATTTCATTTTTCGTATCAAAAACGCTAAGAACATGTCAAGAACGCGAAGAACGAACGAGGAACGTGAAGAATACAAACACGAAGAATGCCAAGAACATATTTTCTCTTGAAATTTCGGCAGAGCTTCCCCTTATATGGGGTGATATTTCTAGGAAAAGTTTGGCAGAGTTTCCCCTTATATCGAGACATATTTCTCGGAAAATTTCGACAGAGTTTCCCCTTATATTGGGGCATATTTCTCGGAAAATTTCGGCAGAGTTTCCCCTTATATCAAGACATATTTCTCGGAAAATTTCGGCAGAATTTCCCCTTATATCGGGACATATTTCAAAATAAAAATGAAAAGAGTTTCCTCTATAAAATCAATCGAGAGAAAAACAACAGCGAAACTGAAAGAATATAATTAAATTGCAAGCGATGAAGAATCGATAGACACCACACGTCTTAGGCGAGTGAATGTGTGACGAATCATAGGGTTCACTGACGTGCACAGTCGCCCGCACCTAAGTAGGATATTATACAGATTTCTACATCAAAATAACTATAAAAGCAGAAAAAAAGAACAATAAGCAATGGAGAATCGGAGACACCATGCGTCTTACATGAGTGAATGTGTGACGAATCACAGGGTTCACTGACGTGCACAGCCGCCCGCACCTAAGCAGGGTGTTATACAGATTTCTCCTCGAACCACAACCGGAAACAAATCGAAAAGAAAGACGAATCAAGAACAGAACTTGGAAGAAAAGATGAGGAATTGAAAGCCTAGCTTATGAAGAAAACCAAGAGAGGAATTAGGGGTGCACATGGATCGGACAAAATCCGTAATCCGATCCAACCCGATGTTATTGGATTGGATTGGTTTGGTTTTATCATTGTAATGGATCGGATTGGATTAGAATTTTAAAATCTGTTAAAGTATGGATTGGATCGGATCATTATCAAAATCCGATCCGATCCAATCCGTTAACCTGTTAACATATATTTATATATCTACATATATAAACATAATACATACATAATTTCTATTTTCACCAATTCATAATTTTCCATAAAATCACAATCAATGTCATTCATCGCATATTTGTTGGATACAAGTCCTATTACCACACACATCTCTTTCTCTTGAAAGCCAAATGCTAAATCTAAAAAATAATAAAATATTATTATAACTTGCAATGTTGTGAACCCTCTTTGGACATTCCACTCCAATTCCATCTC
This sequence comes from Ottelia alismoides, assembly GCA_037367405.1. Taxonomy (NCBI): domain Eukaryota; kingdom Viridiplantae; phylum Streptophyta; class Magnoliopsida; order Alismatales; family Hydrocharitaceae; genus Ottelia; species Ottelia alismoides. The sequence continues at coordinate 28,157 of JAZKJV010005870.1, read as the reverse complement.
TCTATCATTTCACTCTCAACCGCCAATATCTAACTGTTGTTCTCTCTCGGTCTTGGTCGATTTTAATACCTCATCTCCTGCACAATGTTGTCCCCCTCAAGAAAAACAATGTCATCTTCCCTTATGATGTCGCCACATGTCTCACTCAATATCGCCCTTCTCTAGCATGACACCATCTGCCCTAAGCGCACTACAACTCATTTGATCTCTATTAAAAGAAAATAGATTTGGGATAATTGCATAGCACACATTTTTTATTCTTGGCCCTTTTGCTTATTTCAGCTTGCAACCTTACCTATGTATGAAACTAAATCAACTATATGTTGAGATGTACCATACCATCTAAGAACAAACACGCATACTTGAATTCTTTTTCATATTAAACTGATATACGTATTTGGTTCATATTTTTCAGAAAAAAAATTAATTATTTTGATCATATGTACAATTCTGCCAAATAAATGAGAGACATGATGCCTAATTGGTGGACTATATCTTTAAATTGGTTTTGTTTTGGATACCAAATCAAATATGAATGTTGATGATATATTATAGTGCCTTGAAAGGTGTTCTTAGGAGTGATCTGATTTTGACATAACTTAACAATATAAATGCATCACAGACTTCATCAATATCCATCCAAAGAATCGTATTTTTTGTTAGCTAACTAGTTTTCGCATCCATATTTGGCAACTTGCATAAATCATATGTTGGAAATCATTTACAAAAATATACTAATGCATCATTAATAAAAAGAAACTTAGATACAAAATTCAATATATTTCTTTAGCTTCATCGTGTGGTCTTCAACTTTTATAATTGATTAATGGAGTTCATCAACTTTAATTTGATCGTGCGCTCTTCAAATATTCTTTTCATTGTATCTATCCAAATTATCAATTTTGAAGACATATTTCAAATGTTGAAGGTTAGTGTTTTGTAAAATACAAACATTGCGTGGTAAATTATTGAACGGAAATGTGTAAGTATAAAAAATCCGATCCAATCCGATCCAATCTGATCCAATTCGTAATCCGATGGATTGGATTGGTTTGGATTCAAATAAAAGTGAAAATCCGTTAAGGTTGGATTGGACACGAACTAGGCTAAAATCCGATCCACGTGCACCCCTAGAGAGGATCATACCTTCCTCCTCCTCGCTCTCCCGGCAGCGCTTCGCTAGCGCTCTTTCCCCCCGCCCACTCCTCCTCCCGACCTCTCAACCCTATCCTTTGGGTGGTGGTGGTAGTGGAAATCGTACAGAATGAATGGGTGGGGGGTATTTATAGGCTCCAGAAAACCACTAGCCATGGTTAGAATACCATAGTTTAGTCATTAACCATGGTTTAGCGGCCCATGGTTTTTGCCCATGGGTTTGGCCAAAACTTATCCCAAACTTGGGGATTAAGTTATAAGATTCTAGAAGATTCAAGATTCGCTAATGACACTTAATTAACACTAATCGTGATTAACTTTCACTAATTGCAATTTAACTTCCGCAACTTGCGCTTATCTTTTGCTAACTATTGATTAGTGTTTGCTAATGATCATTAGCAGTTTTTAATCCATCATTAGATTCTTTAACCATGCTTAATTAGTCTTAATGATAGTCATTATGGGTTAATGGTGTCTTAACCCTCCTCACTTCTCTTTCTTCCAAAAATCATAACAAATCGAAATAAAGTCCGATTCACACGAAACAAATTCCGTTGGTTTTCTCTTGACGGGTCGTATCTTATGATATAGGATCCGAGAGAAGCCAAGTTCATGACTTTACAATTATAACAACCTTATAAGAAGTCTCATCCTCGAGAATAGAGATGCAGGAATAACAACCTTAAAGAGAATGAACGTCTTTTCATTTATAATGAACATATACAGAATACACAATGTTATCATTCAAACAAGTACGAGTATTTCTCTCTCATTTCTGCCTCAGGTTTCCATGTGGCTTCTTCAAACTCTGGGTTCTGCCACAATATTTTAACTAGAGGCACCTCTTTATTTTTCAACTTCTTGATATCCCTTTCAAGTATTTACACATGTATCTCTTGGTATGTCAAGTCTGGCTCAACATGTAAATCATCATAACTTATCTTATGCTCTGGATCCCTAACGTACTTTCTCAGATTTGATACATAAAAAACATCATGTATTGCTGAAAGATATGGAGGAAACGCAACTCTATAAGCGACTTTTCCAATCCGTTGAATAATTTTAAATGGACCCACAAACCTGGGTGTCATTTTCCTACGCAAGCCAAACCTCTGAACTCCCTTCATAGGCGATACTTTGAGAAATACAAAGTCGCCTACTTCAAACTCAAGGTCTCTTCGCCTGGTATCACTATAGCTTTTCTAGTGACTCTGAGCAGTTAATAGTCTTTTTCGAGCAAGCTCTACAGCTTCCCGTGTCTCCTAGAGTCTATATGAATCATAAATGTTTTTTATCCCAACCTCTTGCCAACATAGATGAGTAGTACACCTACATCCATATAGTGCTTCAAATGGTGCCATGCCAATACTTGTATGGTAACTGTTGTTGTATGTGAATTCTGTAATAGGCAAATGTTTTAACCATGATCCTTTCCATTCTAAGGCACATGCTCGTAACATATCCTCTAAAGTATGAATAGTTCATTCTAATTGACCATCTGTTTGTGAATGATATGTTGTGCTCAAGCATAGCTGTATGCCTAAGGCTTTCATGAAGTTCTCCCAATAGTGTGAGGTGAATCGTGAATCTCGATCGGAAACTATTTCCTTTGGGATACCATGGAGGCGGATCACATGTGTAATATATAACTCAGCAAGCTAGTCTGGAGTGAAAGATAGGCTTATTGAAATAAAGTGTGCTACCTTGGTCAGACAACCTATTATAACCCATATACTATACTTACCACCAGTCGTCTGAGGTAAGCCAGTAACGAAGTCCATGGAAATGCTTTCCCATTTCCACTTAGGTATGGGAAGGGGTTGTAATAATCCTGGTGGCTTTTGGTGTGAAGCTTTTACCTGTTGGCAAGTGAAATATGAATTTACAAACTCAACAACATCTTTCTTCATTATTGGACACCAAAAGTATGAATGAAGATCCGTATACATCTTCATAATTCCTGAATGAATAGATAATCTAGAACGATGAGCTTCATGTAAGATGTCTTTCCTCAGTTCAAGTATGTCTGGTACACAAGCTCTGTGATGGTTATATAGTAACCCATCTTGTATCTGGAATCCCTCTATCTCATTCTTCTCAAATTGTTGTATCAAGTCTTTAAGGACTGGATCATCCTCCTGTCCTTTCTTTATTTTATCCCAGATCTCTGGTTTGTATGAGTGAGGAATAGTTATAGTATCAGCACTACTATCAAATGGTTTCCATTCACTTAACGTTGATAGTAAACCCTAGAAGTGGATAACACTCACTAACCCAGGTGAATAAGTTCTTCTGCTAAGGGCATCTGCTACGACGTTCCCCTTACCAGGATGGTAGAAGATAGTGCAATCATGATCTTTCAACAACTCTAGCCACCGTCTCTGTCTCATATTGAGCTCCTTTTGATCAAACAGATATTTCAAGCTTTTATGATAATACAGATTTCGAAAGTAATAACATACAGGTAGTGTCTCCATATCTTTAAAGCCAAAACTACGGCAACTAATTCAAGGTCATGTGTTGGGTAGTTCTTCTCATGTGTCTTGAGCTGTCGTGATGCATACACAACTACCTTACCATGTTGCATAAGAACCTCCCCAAGTCCTTCTTTAGATGCGTCAGTGTACACTGTAAAAGAGCTTCTGGCTGTTGACCCTTTCCAAATTCCGCTCCTATCTACCCCGATTTTATATAGTGAAAGCCTCTCCTGCGTCAATTTCTACCTTCTCATCCCCCGAAGCGGAGGGTAGAGTAAGGATGGGTGCAGATGTTAGGCATTCTTTCAGTGTTTGGAAACTAGTTTCGCATGCATCTGACCATATGAATGGAACTTTCTTCTAGGTCAACCTAGTCATTGGCAATGCTATTCGTGAAAAGTCCTTCACAAATCTTCTATAATACCCAGCTAAACCCAGAAAAGATAGTATTTCTGTGATAGTCTTCGGGCGTTCCCAATTCATCACCGCACTAACCTTTGTAGGATCAACTGATATCCCTTCTCCAGAAATAACAAGGCCTAAGAAAGATACTTCAGATAGCCAGAAGTCACATTTGCTATATTTAGCATACAATTTGTTCTTCCTTAGAGTTTCAAGTGCCTGCCTGAGATGGTGTTCATGCATATACTTATCCTTGGAGTAAATATGCACATCATCAATAAAGACTACTACAAAGTGATCTAAGAACTCCTTGAACACTCTATTTATGAGATCCATGAAGACTGCTGGGGCATTTGTCAGTCCAAAAGGCATAACTAAGAATTCATAATGCCCGTATCTAGTTCGAAAAGCTGTCTTGAGAATATCTGTATCTTTAATTTTCAACTGATGGTATCCATATCTTAAATCAATCTTGGAATACACAATTGAACCCTGTAACTGATCAAAGAGATCATCTATTCTTGGCAGAGGATACTTGTTCTTTACGGTCTTTGTTTAGTTGTCTATAGTCAATGCACAACCGCATTGACCCATCGTTTTCCTAACAAATAAGATAGGTGCACCCCATGGTGAAGTACCAGGACGAATGAATCCTTTATCTAACAGTTCTTGCAACTGTACCTTTAACTCTTGTAACTCAGCTGGTGCCATCCTATACGGAGGGATAGAGATAGGCTGAGTATCAGGTATGAGAGAGATTTCAAATTCAATCTCTCACTCAAGTGGTAATCCAAGTAGTTCCTCTGGAAATACATCAGGAAATTCACACACTATAGGTATATCTTCCATCATTCTGTCTGACCTTGATGTAGTGGTTACATAGGCTAAATAACCTTAGCACCTTTTCTCTAACAATTGTTGTGCCTTCAAATTAGAGATATATTCGACATTATCACCAGATGTTTTTCCAATGAACTGGAACTCTATCGAGTTAGGAAGGTGAAACGTTACTGTCTTCTGAAAACAGTCAAGACATGCATGATGCCTTTCTAGCCAATTCATCCCTAGGATAAGATCAAAGTCCTCTATTTCTATTAGTAGTAGTGAAACAGGTAACTGATGTCCCGCTATCAATACTATACAATTATCCAGCATTTCTCGGATTATAAATACTTGTCCTCCTGGTCCCTTGATCAGATAGGACTGTTGTACTTCTAGTGTTATCTTACCCAAAGTGGGTACTAATCGTCGAGCAATAAATGAATGTGAAGCACCAAAATCAAATAAGGCATGTACTGAAAAGCCATGAATAGTAACGGTATCTCGTACGACTGTGCCTAAGTGGTAGGCTTGTTCCTCAGTAATTGCATTTAGCTGGCCATTAGGAATAGGAAAGCTAGAACCTGCAACACTTTGTGGTGGTTGCTGTGTAGGAGACGCTCCTTGTGAGCCCCAACCTCTACCATGTCTTCCTCTGCGTGTTGCTCCATTGCTCAAGGTGGATGCTATACTGTTAATTGGGATTGATTTAAACCCTGAACCTCTCAGCTTCAGACAATCTTTCTTGATGTGGCCTTCCTGATGACAGTAAAAACACACACGTGCTCCTGTTTGAGCTGAAGACCTAGCCACAGAGGTTCTAGCTCCTATTGTTAAGTCGCGAGGATATAGTGGAGGTCTAGAGAAACCCCTTCTTCTAGATAATTCCTAGCCCAAAGTCTGTGGCGAGCTTATATTAGACCAGACTGGATGATAACGACTGTCTCTTCGGTTATAATTCACCTTACGTTTGGATAGTCCACCAGTAAAGTGAAAGCTTCTTCTTTGGAGGTTTTCATCCCTCTCCATCTCAATACGAGATGTGATGTCCATTGCTTCATCTACAGTGGTGGCTCTAAAACCTGCAAGCTTCTCTCTTAAATCTCCCTGAAGACTGCTAACAAATTTGGTAAAACACTCTTGTGGTGAAGCTTCTAAAGCTGTGGAGTAATGTAGCAGCTCCGTAAAGTGAATATGGTAATCTCGTACATTCTTGGATCCTTGGGTCAAAGAAGCTAACTCCCTCCTCTTAAATTCTTCCCAATGAGAGGGACAGAAGTGAGCTCGGAACCTTTCTTCAAAAACATCCCATAGAACATGATCTACTAATTTCTTGGAAATAGCTCTCCACCATCGTCTTGCATAGTCTGCTAAGGAGTAATCAACAAAGTGCACCCAAGTATCTGCTTGTGCGTGTATTATTCTCAAAATCTTGCTGACATCATCAAGCCATAGTTCTGCCTCAGCAGGTGTCTCTATGCCTTTAAATCGAGGAATCTTTCCCTTTCGGTAATTGTCTAGTAATGTTTGGTGTCTAAGAAGGGCCTTCTCCATTGCTCCTTCGACCAGGGTAGGAGATGACTCAGTTGAAGGATGGTAACTAGATTCTTCCTCAGAAAGATGGACAAAACCTTCAATCCTAGCATCCACAGGCTTAGATGCCTCGGTCTCTCAGCTTGTGCATTGAGTCTCTCCTCCTATGCTTGCTGCCTTTGCCCCATGTCTTGGAGCATTGTCATTATAACAGCTAATTGTCTAGACATGCCTTGGTCTACCATGATCCTGGGATAAGTCAAGGCCAAAGGTTAGGTCCTATATGTCTTAGCATGATATACGTAAGGGACAATGACTTGTGAATGGTATTGTAGTCAATTATTAAGATCAAAGGATCTTAATACAACCTTTATTTCTGAATACCGCTCATAGTTGTTAATTACTAACTAAATTAATGGAGTAATCGGTCTCTAATACCAATCTGTCGCGACCCTGAATCTCAGGCCGCCGGATCCTCCCATATCCGGATCTGGTTACTCAGCAATAATTTATTCAGAAGAAAGTATTTCAACACTTAGTCATTAAAAAAAAAGTTTACATGATTCATTGTCCCACTACAACCCTTTACATGTACACCAGCTTGAAGAAAATACACAGAAATATTACTAACTACCTTACAAAGAAAAGCTACTGTGGCTGGCTGGATGTCTAGTATGTAAGCTGGATGGATTTTTAAAGTCCTTACGATGGATCACCGACACCTGTCGGGTTTTCCATAAATCATAGGATAAAAATTAGCGAATGCTAAGTAAAGAAGAAGAGAAAAGCAAACAAATTGTGTAATTTTGCAAAACTTGTTATCATAAAAGGTTTCATTCCTTCTCGTTAATTTAAGTCATATTCCTTATCTATTCCACGTCGGGGATTAGTCCAGGGAACCCCACCATTCTTGGACTCCGAAGCTGTAGACACTTCAAGATTGGAGATTGCGTTGATCTTGGTAAGCTTATGCCGTCACACGTCACCTCAACCAATCCTCCAATACTACCTTGACAATTTCCTTTTTATTAACTAGGGTCTCAACCCTCGGCCTGGAAAACAAATGAGCACACCGTTCTCAAGGTCTCGGTTGCTTAAAACCTCAGGCTAACATTATAACCTAGTGACTTAAATACATGTTGTCGTGACCCAGCCGCTATTGAACCACCCGTGCCTCCACATGGCACGACCACATCTTCCGTCGTCCAACTCGAATATATTGACTCCCGGTACCACGCATTGCAAATCATTCATTTCGTGCACACTTATCATAATAAGGCATTCCTTCTGACAAACCTACAGGTTGCATGCCCGACATGTAGTTCTACTCCCAGTCATCCTTAACGTGACTCATGACCCTTTTCAGGATCCAACTCAAAACACATCAATTCTCATGATGTAATTCCTCTATTCAGCCTTATATTTGCATAACCATAAAATACTGAGTATAGACTTACACATATATTAATTCATATATTTATATACTCATAATTATGCTCATTTTAACTTCCAAATCCTAACTTTCCAAGCCACTGCATCAATTCGATGCTTAGACCTTATTTTAGTTGAAATCACAAAGCAACTTTTCATATTTTCTCAAAAATAACCAAATTAGGGTTCTTCGTAGCAAAGAATATAAAATCAGAAATTCCAATGATCTCATATGAAAATCCAATAGCAAAAGGAAGGATTTCGTTACCTAATCGAGCTCCGTCTCGCGTATGTAGTGCTTTATCGTGTTTCATTTTCAGAAAGGATGATTTAAAGCTCCTGAAATGATTGAATTTCATTTTCGTATAAAAAATACTAAGAATGTGTCAAGAACATATTTTCTCTTGAAATTTCGACAGAACTTCCCCTTATATGGGGTGATATTTCTAGGAAAATTTTGGCAGAGTTTCCCCTTATATCGGGACATATTTCTCGGAAACTTTCGGCAGAGTTTCCCCTTATATTAGGGCATATTTCTCAGAAAATTTCGGCAGAGTTTCCCCTTATATCGGGACATATTTCTCGAAAAATATCGGCAGAGTTTCCCCTTATATCGGGACATATTTCAAAATAAAAACAAAAAGAGTTTCCTCTATAAAATCAATCGAGAGGAAAATAATATCGAAACTGAAAGAATATAATTAAACTGCAAGCGATGGAGAATCGGTAGACACCACACGTCTTAGGTGAGTGAATGTGTGACGAATCACATGGTTCACTGACGTGCACAGCCGTCCGCACCTAAGTAGGGTATTACACAGATTTCTCCATCAAAATAACTATAAAAGCGGAAAAAAAGAACAATAAGCAATGGAGAATCGGTAGACACCATGCGTCTTTGGTGAGTGAATATGTGACGAATCACAGGGTTCACTGACGTGCACAACCTCCCGCACCTAAGCAGGGTGTTACACAGATTTCTCCTCGAACCACAATAGGAAACAAATCGGAAAGAAAGATGAATTAAGAACAAAACTTGGAAGAAAAGAGGATGAAGTGAAAGCATAGCTTACGAAGAAAACTAAGAGAGGATCATACCTTCCTCCTCCTCGTTCTACCGACAGCGCTTCGCTAGCGCTCTTTCCCCACCTCCCACTCCTCCTTTTGACCTCTCAACCCTAGCCCTCGGGTGGTGGTGGTAATGGAAATCGTAGAGAATGAATGGGTAGGGGATATTTATAGGCTCCAGAAAACCACTAACCATGGTTAGAAAATCATGATTTAGCCCTTAATCATGGTTTAGCGGCCCATGGTTTTGGCCAAAACTTATCCAAAACTTGGGGCTTAAGTTAGAACATTCTAGAAGATTCTAGATTCGCTAATGACGCTTTAGATTAACTTTCACTAATCGCGATTTAACTTTCGCGGCTTGCACTTATCTTTTGCTAACTATTGATTAGTGTTTGCTAATTATCATTTGCGGTTTTTAATCCATCATTAGTTTCTTTAATTATACTTAATTAGTCTTAATGATAGTCATTATGGGTTAATGACGTCTTAACCCTCCTTACTTCTCTTTCTTCCGAAAATCATAACAAATCGAAATAAAGTCTGATTTACACGAAACAAATTCCGTTGGTTTTCTCTTGATGGGTCGGATCTTATGATATATAATCCGAGAGATGCCAAGTTCATGGCTTTATAGGTTGGGTATCATCTGATTTATATGCTTCATCTACTCTCTAGCATAATTTCTCTGAGGAAAACACTGACAATGGCTGGGATTCATATGCTTCATCTTCTTCCTATCATTATGACCTCCCTCCATAGGCTCACAAAAAGACGTACCGTAACCCTCCCGACCGACCGACGCCATCAGTTCCCTTGTACATCTTCATCCTCTAAGTATGGGGGGGGGGTCAATGCCATATGTATATACCACTTTCCTCATCCAATCCCTCTCTCGATCGCCCTAGTTCCACCGTTCTTATGTAGAGACTTGTATGTGGAACTAAATATTGAAGTGATTATTTCTTGTTTGATTCTGATTACCCGTCTATAATGAAACGATACATTATTTGAAACGATAATTCACGCAAACTGACGTAGGGTTTTCGCGAGCAATCAGATGGTGACGTTGCCGGTAAGGTAAACAGCTTAGGTTTGTCTAAAATATTAGTGTTACATTTTTCACATTTTCGAGTAGTTTATACCCGAATTTCATCATTGTACATTTTCCATTTTTCCTGCATTTATTTTATTTTATTTTATTTTCAGCATTTATTTTCTATCCTTTATTTTATTTTTTTTGCTTTTTATGTCACTCTCTTACACTCTCTCTTATTTTTTGTGCGAGGCACCTGGCGCCCATGGAGCAGTTCTCATGAAATCGATGCATCCTCACCGACCGCCAATCCACATTAAAATTAAAATCGAGTCGAGTCGTGTGAGAGCGTAGAGTTTGGGAATTTATTTTCTATAGTTTCATTTTTTGTATTTAGTTGCTCATTTACATCGGTGTACGTTTGGACTCTCGCGTATATAAACAAGACCTAAACTTTTTCTGTGGTGTGTCGTGGCCTGTTTCACTCTATGGTGATGGTGGGGCCCGACTTTAGTGGCTCGTAGGTTAGACATGCACATACGACTATTAAAGCTTTTAGGATTTTATTGTTTGTGCTCGTAAGACCTAGGACCGCACTTCAGTTAATTGAGACGCACTTATAGATCGTTCAACTTAGTCAAAAATTCAAATAAATTCTTCATGACTGGTAGAAATTTTTGATAGGTGTGGGTTTTGTCGGTTTGCATCAATATAGAATAATTTTAAAATCTTGTATTGCATCCCACATGGAGATTGTGAGGAATCACTGTAAGTCTCCTATCTGAGCATACATCATTGTTTCACGTGCATTATTTTTTCCCTCCTCTTGTTTTGTCATGTAAAATTTAAAAGTAAAGTGAGTCTGGACGATAGACGTACATTTGTGCTCACCTAATTTTTCAATGATCACCTAATTCAAATTGGGACTGCTAAACAAGGCCGACTTTAACTTACTCATAAAATCAAGAATTTTTACGTGAGAGCAACCCCGTCCTTGGATTGATTTATTGTTCCGAGCGAGCGAGAGACGATACTTAAGGCTAGAGCCCAGCTCCGGAATCTTCGCTCTCACTATTGATGCTATAAAAATAATTAGCTACTTCTTAATGAGGAAATACGAGTAGCTGGTAAACAGTCCAGATTTCCTTAGAAGAGTGGTTGGTTTAAAGGACACTGTGTAAGGCTCCATCCTTAAGTAACAGGTAGTCGTTTTTACAGTCCGTGCTTACACCCATACTGGCTGAAAGTAGGCACAATTAGTCGTAAAAATTCGGGCTAGTCTTTAAGAAATTTCTAGCACCTAACAGCTCGCTAATTCTTTTCCAAGATTGATTTTATCACCAATTAAAATTGAAAAGATAATTTGCTGAACTCTTGCAGCTTCATTGTGTGAGTTGGTGAACCTGGGGTTTGATTTGTGTTTGCATAGGTGTGCATGATTCGATCTCGAATAACAAAAAATGCACATACCTGAATCAAACCATGTTGAGTATACAGAAAACAGGTTCTACTCAAACCAACTGTACATACCTGATTCGATCTCGAACTATATGAGTGATCGATCAACTATCAAGAAAACATGTTCTACTCAAACCAACTGTACATACCTGAATCACACCATGTTGAGTATGAGACCTATAGTTTCCCTCCTATCGAGCAGACTCCATCCATCATTTTTGAGAAGAAATTTTTAGAAGATAACGATCATATAATGGATATTACTAGAGGATCTTCTCCCAGCTCATACATGAAAATGGAAGATGAAATGAGTGGATCTCAAGTTGAAAAATGAGAGAATACTCGGGGACCCACACAGACTGCTCACATGATTGATCATGAAAAGTTTTTGTAGGATGACATTTCAAGGATAAGTAAGAGATATGAATTAATGGAGGATAAATTTAGAAATTTCACTGATAGTCTAATTTCATTTTATGGTAGCTCGAGTATGAAAGTGGAAGATAAAATGATTGGATATAATGTTGAAAACCCCGAGAATACTCATAAACCCATAAACTCTATTCACCTTAGGGTTGACTCTGACAACGACACCTCTGCATATTACTCTCCTAGCAATGGCTTTGATTCTGACTCTTACTCGGAAAATAAAAACCCCTCATCATCTATGGAAAGCACCACATCTACACACTACATTGAAAACATCAAAAAATCGAAATATTCAAAAACACTCAAAAAATCGAAAAACCAGAAAAATCATAAAAAATGAAAGTGAAGAGGATTTGAGGAATTTGGATCATGCTATAAGGGAAGCACTAGAGAAAAGATTGCTTTTGGAACTTCCCTTAATACAAGCCATTGAACACTTTCCAGACATTGGAGGATTTGTAATGAGCAAATTAATGATGAAAAAGTCAGACAGGACGAGAACAAAGACTGAAAGACATATGTTGTTAATGGCTACCTCCTTGGTGTTGAGGAAAAAGATCAAGAGCTGCAGAGTGAAGTGGTTGCCCAGATTTTGACTGTGGAATTAAAGACATAACATTTACCCATGCTCGAATAAATGACGACTCACCAATCAATATCCTCCCGAGAAAAAAAGATTCCATATCTGTAGGGGCATAATAAGATCCATATAGAGCTGCCTAATATCCAAACAAAAAGAAGACAACTACCAAATAAATATTTGACCAAAAAGGTCAAAGCTTCAAGAAAACATGCATATCGTGGTGGAGACTTGGCTAAACTGGCCTACTTCACAAAGAGAGGTGAACACACTAGCCACCCTCCAGTTCTTTTCCCCTTCTTCTAATTCTCCCTCTTCTCGATTGTGAAAACAACGCGATAGACCTTAGAAGCAAATACCTGACTCCCTAAAGACGAGATATTGGAGGAGAGGTTTGCATGGTAGTCCTGCATTATGGATGGGAAGAGTTAAAACCTTTCACACACATGAGTCGATTGTTCAATGTTCATGGGGGTATGTTTTGGGAGGAGGATTGATCTAAGATGACTTCTGAGCTAAAATTGTGACAATGATGTGTAGAACTTGGAGGCTGTTGATTTTAAAACCCTAAGTCTCATACGATTTCTACCAAAGAAATAATCCAAAGGTCGGGTCTAGCTCCATTTCACCTTCTGCTCATGGTCTTGGTATGGAACCCAATCTCATTTCACCACATTGCATTTCTTTAGATGCTCGAGCATGGTTTAAGTATAGGGGGATGATGAATCTCAGATTCATCACTCTAAAAGTGACTACTTAAGCTCAAATCCCCAAAATTCATAGGCATTTCTTCATTTATATTGCATAATTAGCATTCATGCATGTATAAATAATAATTGCATTTTATCATGCATAATGCATAAAATAAGAAGCCAAGAATTCTAACCCATTTGACCTGTAAAATAAGCTAACTTCCCTGATTTTTAACTAATTCATGCTAACTCCAAATTACCTAAAACCACCTCTATCGACAATAATAAATAAAAAATATAAAAATCACTAACATAAATAAGCGGACCAGAAATCCAAACCCTAATTCCAGGATTTCTGGACTAAAATGCTGGTATCTTCCTCATACAATGTTCGATTTGATCCTACTCACTTTTGAACTAGTATACATTCAATTACCTTCAAAACAAGACCAAGTTCAAGTGAACCGAAGCTCATACGTGAAAGTTGGGTTTTGGACCTCTTTTGTACATTTTGTATTTTAACGGTTTTTGACCTATTATTTTATGTACATAATTAACTCATTTTTTATTTTCTTTTCATTTATTTTCTTTGATAAAAGTTTTATTAAAATGTACAAAAATCCATATCCAAAACGAGCTTGAAATCAAAGAAAATAAATGAGTCTGACTCTTCACTAACAGTTTGTACAAAAGTTGTCGTTTTCAAACTTTATTTTATTTCTTCATTTCCATAATTAATAAAAATCCAAAAAAATAGATTAATGTATAAATATTCATCGTATCCCAATCAAACACCCAAATCGCCATCGACGTCTTCTCTGAATCAATCAAACTCCTCCAAATCTCTAATTGCAATCTCCGTCGACCCTTTCTCCCCTCTGTTTAACAAACAACGCCACCCCTCCTCAAGACCAATCACTGATTGTACCTAAAATCAAGGCACATGGCAGTGACAACGCCATTGTGCATCTTCAAGCGGCGAGATCCAAGGGTATTTCTTCGCTGTAGTTCACGCTCTTTGAGCTGTCGCCTCTTCTTACTCCGATAGCTCCGAGCAGCCATCGAGCCTCTATCGTGTCTCCCTCACAACCCACCGTACCACCTTTGCTCCACCATCGATACCCACATCCACACCTTGCACCGCTGCTGCTTCTCCCGTTACAACCTACAGGTCTCCAAGCGCTCGCCATCGAGGGACTCTTTTTTTGCGTTGAGCCTCATGGACTATCGTTCTCTCCACCATACACCCTTTGCCGCGAAGCTCCATCTCCAAAATCGCCATCAACAATGGGGGGGGGGGGGTTGGGTCCGTCATCTTCACCAACATCTCCTCCAGGACCTCCCTGAAGGTTGATTTCATTCAAGCTCTGTCGTCTACACTAAGGGGTCCCGCTCCTCCAAGTCTAACGAAAGAACCTTCTTCGTGCTTCTCCGTCGAACGAGCAATGCCTCGCGCCCCGATAGATCCCCGACTCAAGCTACTGTGCTGAGGCCTGAGTCCCTCCCACATGCCTCGCACGTGCGGAGGGAACTTCTGCAAAGGTCCCCCACGTGATATGCACGTGCGGAGGAGTTAATTGCAAAGTCTCCCTCGAACTTTCTGCCTTTGTCCATTCAGACCCACCACCAGGAGGGTCACATGGCGCATGTGACCTCCCTGAAATTTTGCATCACACCCCTTGAGGATTTTGGTAACTCCGCTTTAGCCATTGTTCTACACTTTTATTTCATTATTTATTGTAATATTGCGAACAAACTTCTGAATTTATCTATAATTTTGGGATTCTTTTTTCCATCATTTTATCATTTGAAAATTGCACTTTGTTTCTTCAATTGTTCTCTATCTTGTGGCATGCTCATCATAATTTAGTGCTCTTTGGTTGATTATTAAATAATATTCTTGACAAAATTTGCTTACTTTGCCCACTCTGTGCTTTGAAATTCATAATTAATTAACCATAGCACCAAAAATTGCCAAAAATTCACACATAGTAGAATTAAATGTGTTTGACATTTTATCCAAAAATAATTGCATTTGCATGCATATTTTTATCTATAAAAATCATTTTGTGTATCTCACTAAATAATTTTTAGTAGGTATTAAATTCAACATTTTTCGGGTTTAGAATTTTTCTGAGATATATTTCCTAGTAATATATCTAAATTATTTCCTGAAAATAAATAAATTCAATATTTTATTTTAATTAATTTTTGAAAATCACACAATTTGCATTCATTAATTCATAAAATATTCATCTTACATCAGAAAATTCCAAAAAAATTAATGTGTCCATTTCATCATTATCAACATCTCGTCCAAGTTTCATAATTTTTTAACATCATTTTTCTATTCCTTAAAATCGACCACAAATGCATTTTACATTCCAAAATTGCATTAAAAATAAAAAAATATCGTCTCGAAAATCGTGCATGAACTTTGATAGACATAATTCTAAGTTGTTCCTTTGCCTCCTTGAGTTCGACCTTGGGACTTGCCCAAGTAAAACAAACAAAAAATCACTCGAATTAATTGAACTAAATATTGAAGTGGTTATTTCTTGATTGATTCTGATTACCTGTCTACAACAAAAATACACATTATTTGAAACAATAATTCACGCGAATTGACATAGGGTTTTCGCGAGTAATCACCTATCACATAGGACCACGATACTCAGCAACACAACTCACAAGCATCAAATTCACATTCGACAAGCAAGTAAGTGATTAATTCCTAATTGTCTATGCTAATATCGTATCGTTGTAATAGGAGCCAATAATAACATATCAGTTCCGCACTTAAATAATCTCAGTTAAGAGAACATGGTTTAATTTATACCCGGAGGAGTCATGGATCGAACACAAGGACACATGATAATTAAGTTATTTATGTATGGTCTAAGTAATCTAGGTTATGCGATTCTAATGTGTATCTAGGTCAACTGATACAATGAGGATGAATGCATGTTATTTTCTGGGATTTTTATTCAAAATTAATCAATGCTACTAAAAGGTATGATAATACAAATAATACACACAACTACAAAGAATGCTTATGAATTAACGATTTAACTTTAAGCTTGATTCAATAAGTAATTTAGTCCTAGATCGATCAATGAATGATTCCAATTACAACTTAGTTAATCAATGCACCTATTTCATGGAGTACTTTAAATTACTTAATAAACATTTAACAAATAATCATGTTATTAGTCATAGAGAATAGATTATTAAGTCACCTAGTTAAAGTTTAAATGTGAAAAGTAAATCAAGGTACAATTAGTGCATTAAATGAGGCTAAGATACCTTAATGGCATATAAGTCAAGGTGTAATATTCAACACACTTCTCTAACTAATTATTTGAAAACTACAAGTCACATCAGATAATAAACTATGACATATTACATCAATCATCATACTTTTCAAATGAGACCAATTTCACTAATTTTGGATGAAATATGCAAATAAATCCATGGGATTTATTGCAAATAAAACTTAATTTTGAAACACATATAGCATAACAATCACACCCAAGATGGACTAAAATGCAATATATAAAATCCAGAGGAGGCTTATCTACAAAGTTCCAAACATGCGGGGATATATATGGAAATATGGAAACTCGACAGGGGGATTCACAAATATACCAAACTGGCATATGCGTGAGACGTGTGGGCGAAGGTTCGACATGAAGCTCAGGATTGGGCCACATGGTGTGCCTCTACTGCTTTGGGCGAGGAGCGGGTGCTCTAAGGTTGAGAGGACTGGTGGTAGCCTCGGGTCTTGATTAGAGCTGTTGAAGCAGATGAATCCTAAGGATCAAATCAAGGCGGGGATGAAAGTTTGTGATGCTCCTTTAGTTTAATCAGGTAGCTGATGATGATTCTACTGTGGCCCATTGGATCGGGATCCAACGACACTTGCACATAATCTAGAGGAGCTCCTCCTCCTTACCGGGTGGTGCTCAGGTAGAGCTCCGGTGGAGTGTCTACTGCTCCTCTGTTGTGATCTGAAGGTGATGAAGGTTAGGGAAGATAACTAGAACCCGACGAATATAGTGGTGGGTTTGCAAAGTGGCTGCAATAGCTGGACTAGTGGATCAACTACTCTTCGTCGGATGCATAACGAATGACCAGAGAGACGTTAAACCTCTCATCAATGAAGCATTGAGGAACCTGTAGGGGTTAGAGATATAGACAAAGTAGGGGGTACAACAAGCTAAATGGAGTGAGATGGAGGGCTATCAGAGTATGGAGAAGCTAAATCCCTAATGGGTTCTTCGTCTTTGTAAGAAGATGAATGAATCAAAGTGGAGGAAGATCTGGAGAAGGAAGAGGAATGAATAGGAGTGTATGCGTGGATGATTGATGTGTTGTGATGGTGATGGGATGATCAAATCAAAGAGAGGATATGTATTTGCCCAGAACAAATTAAGAGAAATCAATGATGGATGGAACTGAGATTCTCATGGAAATGAATTGAAGTCGAAGTTGGAATAATGGCCTAGGCTGAAGCTTTGAAAGCTTTTGGTCTTAACTTAGATGTGCTCGGTAAATGTAGAACTTGAGCAACATTAGATTATGAGATGCGACGAAGGTCTACACCTTTGGATCTTGCTAGAGACAATGCTCGATCATTGCTCGACCTAACCTATCACTCTCTGTCATCAAGGGGATAAAGGGAACTTGGAGATGTCTCGCATAAAATTTGATACGAGTAATGCTATTTCACCAATGGGGTTTTATGAATGTACAATTGGGTGAAATGCGGTGGTTTCAACTGTTGTTTTCTAGACTGCATAAAGAGGAGGATGGATATGGAAGAGTTGGCGTGGATGAGGTATGAGAGAGCTATCGATTGGAACTAGAAGCACTGTGGAAATACACGTGGAGAGGCGAGGGTAATTCAGCGAAGTCACATTAATGAAAGGTTGTGTTGCTTGGGGAGCAATGGTATGGAGGTTGATGATGCACAAGAGCCGTTGGATCTTGAGATCCAACAACCCTAAATAGGGCGTGAAGGATGAAGTGCAGTCTGATCAACTGATCAAACTTCAGAAAAATGAGGCGGAGTTGAGTAAAGGGTTGATAAATCCATGATTTATCACCATATATTCCATTTATTATCCCTCTTAAACTTTTCAATAAGATTAAACCATAATTATTGTATATAAGTAATTCTATTAATGTGCCCTTATTTCTATATTTTTTAAATTATAAAAATTCTCATAAAAATTAGATTAATATTGTAATTATTTGTTTTGATATTAAATACAGATTAAAAATAAAAATAAAACATATATTAAAAGAAACTAAAAACTTAATTCCATAAAAGTACTTACAAAAATATTATTATAAACAAATGACCTATTTAATTTTGTGTTTTACATGAAACTTGTAGATCTAAAAACGATCTAAAACTTTCATGTTCAATATTGCTATATTTGACACATGTACACATTGTTTTTTATCTTTCTTTGTTTTTATTCTTTTTATTTTTCCTATTGGGCCACGTGGCTCTCTCTGGAGAAGCCATGTAGCTGGATCTTCATACCACCCTCCCTTCATTTCCAGTTTTATATCTTCTTGACGGTCCCCCTTCTCCCATGTTCGTGCCACTCCTCAGCGCTCTGATCAAAATGATCAGGGCGATCACATCCCTTCATATGTGCCTCGTCCTCAGCCCATGGATCTCCAGATCCAACGACTGAGGCACCGTCTTCCTCATCTCTAACAACCACTCTCTCAGCGACACCTTCCACTAACTGGCCACCTTCTCCATAATTCCCCAACTGACTCATGTCTTCTCTCTGCCTCCTCGATGTAGACCTATCCACCCTCATCCACGTTAGAAGCCTAACCTCCCATTTCACCCCACGATCCACGTTAAGGGAGTAGTTGAACACTGATCGACAACCACCAGGACCCGCTCCTTACCTCTTCAAATCCACCCCCATCGGTCACCGTAATGGTGGCCCACCTTCACGTGAGTGAGCCCCTAACATTCTTCTCCTCCCCGTAATTGGGGAAACAAAATTGAAGTGCGGACATGGAGGGCTACCTCCAGTGTGACCCATGGTCGAAGGCCATGCTACGACTTCCCTAACTGTCGTTCGAGCTGCTCCCATCGACTGGAGGAGTCCAACAAAAATTGGAGCTCCATTTAGATATCAACCTAAGCTTTCGATTAGTCCCACGTTCTTCTTCAATTCTCTAGGTAAGCCTCTTTTTTTGTTTTATTTGATTTTCTTTTTAGTTTCCCAACTTGTACAAACCACTTCACTCATATTATCCAGTCCTCGACCTCCTTGCATATCCCCTTAACTATCTTGCATGTCCATTATCTTCATTGGTCGGACTTCGGGTGGGGCTTTGTTCTAGAGCTTCTCCTCCGGTGAGGGAGCGTCGTCAACAACTTCCAGAGGGTTATACTTCTCCTTCTACACCAGAGCTTCATCGCCAAGTTGTCAATATGCTTCTCGGGGCTTCAACAACCACGGAGGAGCACGATGGAGGTCCAGAATTCTCATCGAGCTCTATATGTGCCATCGTTGAGTGGAGGAGGATCAACCCATATGAGCTACAATTGCTGTTGGATGGCACCCTCCTGGTGTCCATCTAACTGCTATAGAGTTACCACGTCACTCGTCTAAGCACGAGAGACTCGGTGAGATTGAGCCTCGCCTGAGGTACCTACATTGGCCCCCATACCACAGCCTGAGCCTCCACCTGCATGCTCCTCACGTGCCCACTTAGGTGAATTGCAGCCAGACCCACCCTTTTATCCATATTTGCAAACACCCCCTGTGTGCGTGCCTTACGTGGTATGCTTGGTAATATTGTGTGAAGGCCTCGTTGTGATTCTATTATTTCATATATGTCCCTACACACATGGTTATTTACAGGGAAGGGCTGCTAGATTTTTCTAAATTGCAAAAATACCCTTCCAAGGGCATTTTTATGATGATTCTTATATATATTTGCATGTTTTCTTTCAGTTATTCCCTTAGACTATTTTCTTGATAACTTGAGCATACGGACTCTATTTTCAATTATTTAAGTTTCATTCTGATGCTTGTTTAATTATCTAGCTAATGACACAATTTATTATCTGATTTGATCGTCTAAATAGTATGATGTACTTATAGATACATGGTGTCAATTACTTGATTATTTAAATGCCATTAAACGAAATTGGGTTTATTTGTGATGCATCAAATGAACTATAAAATGATCTTTATTTATTGCTCAATTAATCATTCACATAAGGGGTAGACTTGTCTATTAATCCTTATTTGCATATGTTTTCATGTGTTCACATGTTGCTTGCATTTTGTCATTTATTTTAACTTGCATTAAGCAACAAAAAATGCATGATGTCCATTTGTTATGTTTTGCATTGATTCATGTGCCTTGTTTGACCTAGATGGATTAATGATCACTTGATCTAGATGTTAAGATTTAATTAATTACGAGATAACTCGTATCACTGAGATTGACCCTAGACTTATCGATGTTAAAAATTATTAAACCCCCCTCCTCGTAGAGATATCTGGCTCGATTTCTGATAGATCACTAAGTAGTCATATTACAACAAGACCACTCTAAGAATACCACTTAGTGATTCATCAAGGGCCTAGCCACGTGGTTAGCCAAGAATAGGCTACGTGACCCAATTAGACCATAGAGAAATTAAGAAAATAATGTAAAATGAAAATAAAATAGTAAAAAATCAAAATGTTCTACATGAAAGTTGTGTCGTTTTTTAAGTTCTACAACTTTCATGTCATTATATATATACTATTATTTTTGTAAGCATTTTTAACATAAAAATACTTATTTTATATGTTATTCTTTTGTATTTTCAAATAAGAATTAATATGTTATATATAATTTCCAATATTACACTAATATTCATGAGATTTTATAATAAATGGAAAACACATAGAATAAAGTGAACAATATACACATATATAAACTAATTAGAGACTTTATTTATTTACAATAATTAGCTTCAATTATTTATAGGCTATATAATGTTAATTAAAAATAATTAATGATTAAGTGAATTGATTAAGCTAATATAGAGGGTTAAATAACACATACAATGTTAATGAATATGAGATTATGATGAATCCACATTTCATCATCTTTATTCATTTATTTTATCTTAAAATCCCTAATAATACTCGTGTAAATATCAATAAATCTCTTCTTTTAGTAATCTCATTCTTGTGTAAATATTGTATATTTATCACTATTTTAATCTAAGATAAATCAATAAAGAAATAAAGGGAAAATAAAGAAAACCAAAGATTGTATATATGTAATAGATATAGGCTGACTCTGACTCAGAGAGTAGGACAAGACTTGACCTAATCGACCGGAAATAAAGTGGGGGAGGGGGGGTTTGGGGGGAGGGAGGTAGATAAGGCCTAAATACCATAAAATCAAGAAAACTAACCCTCACTTATGTACATTCACCACTTGTATATCATTGTATACAATACATATTCTTTACACTAATTTATTCATCAATAATTTCACCTTAAATAAAAATGTTTTCTTCTTGAAACTTGCACATAAAAATTAGGGGTGAATATTAAAAATAATTGCAAGAAGAATCATTGTACATTTTGTAAATAACAACATTTTGAAAAAGCCACAAAACTCAACTTGTCAGATCACTATCTTCTCCATAGAAACTCGAAATTAACCTAACTCACTCTCATTGTACTCCAAATGAAATGATCTTCAAAATAGAAGTGGTTTCATAAAAATCAGAGTTAACATGTCAAATGTGGCATTTTGGGATGTTATTGTATATTATACCTATGTATATTATTTGTGTATTTATTTTCCTTATATTTTTGTATAAATTGTATTCTAGACTATATATATATTATATTTGACTTACATAAAATTAAAAAAATCACAAAATCAAAAATTAATAAAAATAAAATCATGTATATTTTGTATATATACCACCGTGTATATTGTAAAATACCTCTATTTATTTATCCTAATAAATTATTCCATAAAAATAAATAAAAATATCATTAAAATCCAAGCAAAATATTATAAAATAATACATTATTAAATTTTATGTGTATTTGTAAAAATAATAAATTAAAAATCATGGTGTTATATATAGATATATATATATATATACATACACCTATGAATAACATATTTTAATTTTTCTACCCTTGTATATATTTTATTTATTTCAATAAAAACACCAAAAATAAGCTAATTTAATTACTAACATTTTTTATTTTCAAAATTTTTTATTTGAATTTATTTTCGACTTTATTTGATTTATTTCTCATTTTACATGCTATTTATCACGTAGTGTGTTTTGTCCTATTTTAGGCGACCTCTTGTTGGTTAAGCCCAGATCCGTTGATCTGGGTTAACTCTCCAATCAACGGTCTCTTCCCTCGTTTTCTGTACGCCAGCCATTGTTTTCCATTTTCTCCCGATCCATCCGCTGCTCAACCCTTCCGCTTAATGCGCCGATTTGTCAGCCCTAATCACCCTCTCCATCATCAGATCGTCAGCTTCAACTTTCATTCCTCAAATTGTGTGTACTTTGAATTTCAAACTTTATCAGACCTTTACCCCTATTTATAGACCCCATTCACCTCCATTCATGGCTGATCTGTTTTCGACTCAATTTTGCATCCAAGATCGATCCATGTAGAGAGCCTGCTGACAGTACGGTGATCTGCACAATCAGGAGTGCATGAGAACTGCTCAGAGGCGAGATCCAAGCATGTTGTCGGAGACTGCTGAAGATGTTAAGCTTCTCTATTTTTAGATCGAGGCCACAACCATTTTCTGACCACTCATAGGCACCTTAGATGGATTTTCTTTGATTCTTGCATTTCAATTTTGTGTTGATTTCCTTTATTAGCTCAGATCAGATCATCTCCGATTACCCTCCGATCCGATCAATTGGAGGTACTCCAACCATTCATTTTACCACTCGAACCTCGCTTCACGCTCGTCGAACATTCTCCATCCTTCTTCCATATATGACGAACCTCAGATCACTACATATATGGGGATCTGACTCTTCTCCAATCACCTATGCCAAAGTCGACATTCACTTCTCCATTTCTGTTATTTTTCACCTAATAAAGTGAGACGGAGACCGCCCTCCGAGCACTGATCTCCTGTAGGTCCATGGAGCACAACTGGAGCCAGAGATCGAGACCTGGAGTTTGACTTCCACTTGCAGACCTTTGGAACCTCCGAATCCCTTATCGACGGACTTCAAGCATCTTTGATCCATCTGGCCGACAGAGATGAGCTGCAGGAGCATGCCAAGCCTAATAGGAGATGATTCGAATGCAGAACGGTGGAGATTTTGCTGGTTCAAGCTTACCTAGCAGCATCTTCAACTGATTTCTTCCAGCAACCCTCGTTGCTGTAGGATCAAGAACACATATGCCAGATTAGTTCTCATCTATTGATAAAGCCCCAAAGTTGTGTCGTGTATCCAATCTCCATATCAGATCCAAGCCATCCACGGGTAGCCTTCTACATCCACAAGATCAGATTGAGCTACGCATCTCAGTCGTCCACGTCATGCACGTGCCTTCCATGTGATCGGTAGAAATTTGCTGCTACGCCCTTGCTTTTATTTAGTTTTGTAAATAAATCCCCAGTGGGACACATATCGTTCGGTTATTTATTAAATATTTGCATTTTCCCTTACGAGTTATTTTTTTGTTCTTAAGTCCACTCTGAACTGCATAACATGCATAACACATAATTTTTGGAAATTACAATAAAAACCCACATGTTTCTTTGTTATCATCCAGTCCTTGGAACTTAAATATTTATATCAAGGTCCTATCCATCGCACCTCACATGCACTGACATGCGCCACTTTTGGGAAATTTGCACAGTGCCCCTTTTAGTGGTAGAATGAGGAGTTAGAATAGAGAAAGGGAAAAAATAAAAAAAAGAAATTAAAGTTGTCTGCTAAATAAAATAAAATAAAATAAAGAGGAAAAGAGAGTGGAGAATTTACAAAGTAAATCCATAAAACGAACAATATGTATTTTTTACTTTTCTAATTTTATTTTTTTCTATTTTTAATAAAATATATTTATAAAATAAAGTATTAGAAATAAAATAAAACACAAGAATATTTTTTTTAAATTTTTAGTAATTAAGAAAAGTAAAATAAATAATGAGAAAAGAAAATATATGTGCATTATATACAAAGTCACTTTGTCTTATTTTCAATGACAAAACATTTTTTTGAGATTTTTTTAAATTATGTCATCTATTAACATATATATCAAAGAAATTGATTGAAAAATAAATAAATAGAAAAGAGTTACATTTTGTACAATATAAAAACAGAGACACATTTATTGCATTATGTACAATATACAATGAGGTCGCAAAACTCAAAGTTTGCAAACAAGCTCTAATTTTAATGAAGCCACTTTCTTTGATATATAATTTTCCAACTTAAACTTTAAAAGTGAGTTTGGTGAATTTCATGTTCATACAGGGCAGGAATTTGATCGGGAAGTTGGACTTTACGACCTTTTCTCTTTGGGATCTAGGAGTATTTATTTGAGGTGAAATTTATTTTATATTTTTATATTTTCTATACATTTTTATAAACAAGTTAGAGAAAGAATTAGCCGAAAAAGGAGTTAAAATGAAATTATTAAAAATACATGAAATTTTGGGCTATTTACAGGTGAAAAACTCCTTTATTTTACGTCTTATTATTATTAATTTATTTTACATAGTATAATATATAATAATAAGTGTATTTTATTTACAAGAGTCATTTTATTAATTTATTGATTTTATAGATATTTATTTGCGATTATACTCATGGATTTTGCTAAGATCAATATATTGAGATGATGAATCGTGGATTCATCACCCCTCATATTTTTTATTTTGTGATTTGCTTGGTCCCTAAAATAATTTTTCTTTGCATATTTATCCCTATGAGTGTGCATTTTTTTTCACATGTTTATTTGAATTAATAAATAGCTAATCATCATAAAAAAACCCTAAAAATTCGTCTTAAGATCCTGCTAAGTAGTTCTTTCCTCATTAATTTTTATTTACATTTTGTTCATGTTCGAATTTTTAATAAATAAAAAAACCCTAAAAAATCTCCTGCTTGCATAAACAAATCAATAAAAAAAGTAAAACTTCCTGAAAAATCTAAAAAAATTGTTTGAGTGTGTTTTTATTTGGTTTATTTTCTGATAAAGTTTCATTTTCTAATTCTTATAAAAAATAGAAAAATTCCAAAAACATTAAAAGATCATAGAAAATCATTGAAAAATTCCAAAAAGTTCATAAAAATGCTTAAAATTAAAAAAATTTCATTTTCCTGTTTGTGCTTAGTTTCTTAATTTTTGATTTAATTTCCTATTTTGAAAACCCAAAAACATTTGCATTCCTTTCTATTTATTATTTTTCCTATTTTTCCATATTTTTGAAAACCTTACAAAATTCTAAAAATTCTTAAAAAATGGTAAAAAAATATTAAAAATTTTGAAATATTTTTATTTTAATTTTCTGTACATTTTTTCTTGATTTTAAAACTACAAAAAGTTGTCATTATATTTTCCCTCATTTGTTTGGTTCTCTTTTATTTTCAAAAATATATAAATATTTGCAAAAACTAAAAGTCATTAAAAATTATATAATGAGAAAACCATTAAAGAATGTAAAGATAAAAAATGTATATAAAAAATAGTGAGACAAAAAATCACAAAAACCAGGAGTAGTGTGCATAGAATTCCTTCTTTTATTTCATTGATTTGTCATTGATTTAATAGCCCTCGAGATTTTGTAGCCTCCTAAGTTTGATCCTATATGCTATACAGTTAAATAAAATAGCAAAGTTCTCTTGCTCACATCCTCTATTATATTTGGCTTGAGAATTCATCAATATTTTTTTGTTGAGGGATTTAAGCATCGACACTTGATTAATTTTACTAATTTGAACCCTCGGCAAGGGTAGCTAGGTTTTTCTTCTTATAGCACGATATTCTTGGATTGTGTATATGCTTGTTTCTTCTTATTTCATATTGTCTATATTTTTGTCATTTATTCTCTTATTGTATAGTCTTTATTTCTATCTTTATTTCATGTATATACATATTTTCTGTCATTATCTGTCTCTTATTTGTTATATATTATTGTGTGGATTGCATCTTGTTGAGGAGTGAATACCCATTCTGAATTCTGCATGCCATGAAGGAGCTTACATAGCACTTGCATGATCCGATTTGTCGGACACCAAAAGCTCCCCAAGATCAGACTTAGGGATTCAATTGAGATCTCCTTTACTTGCTCTTCTTATTTTGCCTCATATCGACTTGCTTGTCTTTGTTTGATTTTTTGTCTATATTATCTGCTTTTATTTTTCTAATTTTACTCATATTTTTCATAATTGTGATTTGACACCTCTTTTGTTTCTCTCTTTCTTACGAGGGCCTGATGAGCGAGGGTGGCATTCCTCGGAGCGCGAGCAAAGCGGAGGTGGCTTATTTCTTCATCGAGCAACCGAAGAGCGTAGGAGGAAGAAGCAGAAGACTTGGAAGATTTTGCAGAATCTTACTAATACATTTTTTTTCTTTTAAAACTTTTATTTGCATCATTATTCTTGTAAAAAGTTGTAGTTATTATTTTTGGCACTTGCCTCTCTTTTATTTTTTCTAAGGCCATTATATACTCTTGTGTGTGTGAGGTCTGTTTCACCAAGTGCTGGTGCACTTGGGTGACCTCACCGGATTTTTGTTTTCATCACCTTATTTTCTTTCTTTTTCGTGGTTTTATGTGCTTGGGCCCTTAGAGGTAGGTTTTATTTTCTTGACTGAATAAGATAATCCATTAGGTCCAAAGACTGTAACAAGAATATCTATTCTTATACACTAGATCGTAGGATTATACTTAGTCAAATTAATTGGTTCTTGCCCGCTAATAGAAGTTACTGCTTAGGACGCTTCTCATGCATCATTTAGGTTAGTTTATTTTTCTATCTTTATTTGGTGCAAGGATCATTTGCATGTAGACTTTTGGATCAAGGTACTCATTTCTTATCTCATGCATACATCATTTTATTTCCCTTGCATCAACTTTTCCGATCTCCTCCCTTGATTTTTGTCACCTAAGAAATAAATGAATTGGAAAACTCATTAGATCGATTCTTTGAAAAATCCAAAAAAAGTAATAACCGCATAAAAAAGGGGTTGCAAATTTTCACTCGACCTTAAAATTGAATGTAAGGACAAATTATTCATTATTTCGGGGAGAGTTACCCCCTCATTGTTTGCAGGTACTGACGAGCTGCGAAAACCCTAAGTTCATTGGTGTGAATTAAGCTTTAATGTGTCGTTTCGTTGTAGGCGGGAATTCGGACTCAATCAAGAAATAACCACAATAAATTAATCAATTTTATTCTACGTGGTTTTATGTTTATTTTACTTGGGCAAGTCCTAAGGTCGAACTCAAGGAGGCAAAGGAACAACCTAGAATTTTATCTATCAAAGTTCGTGCACGATTTTCGAGGTGGTATTTTTTTATATTTAATACAATTTTAGGATGCAAATGTAAGTGAGGCCAATTTTAGGGATTAAAATGCAATTTTCAATCAAACGATGTCCGAAAATTATGAAACTTGACTGAGATGTCAATTATGATGAAGTGAATGCACCGTAATGTTTTTAAAATTTTTTGATGTAAAATATGTATTTTATAAATTTATGAATGCAAACAAAGTGAATTTCAATAATTAATTATAATAAATATTAAAACTATTTTTTTCAACAGATAAAATTATCCAAGATCTATCACTTGGTCATCGATCTCTGAAAATCCTAAACCTTAAAATACAAGTTGTAATACCTATTAAAAATTAAAGATTGAAATATGCACAATGATTTTTATAGAGCAAACCGTGCTTGAAAATGCAATTCTTTTTGGGCACAATGTTCAAAACAACTAATTCTATAATCCGTGAATTTTTGGCAATTTTCATATCTATGGTTAATTAATTACGAATTTTAGAGCACAGA